>CM044888.1:16501303-17701303 GCA_024500025.1 Syzygium aromaticum | reverse complement strand
TGGGTGCTGGTCAAACTTGGAAGACTGGACGTATTTTTTGACTTCTTTTGGAGTTTGACGGATGAGATGTCTTATGGACCTGATGGGTGAAAAAGATGTAGTAGGTTTGGCAAAGGCTGAATATGGATTCATGAGAGGAAGTTGTGTTTCGGAAATCTTGGTTTCATCACTAAGAGAGACTTCATAGAGATAATCTATCTTAGAGGCATGTGAAGTACGAAACTCAGTTAAAGTTGAAGAAGAAGATGATGGAGTAAGAGAAGCAGTAAGAGTGGTTGGAGCTGTATTTGGATCGGTCATAATGAGGAGAAAGGATTCTTCGCAGCACTGGACAATTACCAACTAAGCGCATAGAACAAACCAAGCACGTTGCAAGATTTTACTATTGAAGATTCAAGTATTGCAATCAAATGTGACAATACAAGTGCTATCAATTTGACCAAGAACCCAATTCCTCATTCACGTGCTAAGCACGTTGAAATCAAGCATTACTTTATTGGAGACCATGTTTATAATGGTAATGTGAATATTCCATTTATTGATTCTAAGAATCAATTAGCTGATATATTCATAAAACCTCTTAATAAGTCTTTATTTGAATATATTAGAAATAAATTATGCACTACTTATCCATTTTCTTGAAGTATTTGTTAGACAGGAATTTTTCATATTCAAATGTTCTTCGTTTGAATGTCCATTTCAGACTCAAAAGAAAGGTACGACCTTAATTTAAAATTTTGACGGTTATACTTTTAGCAGAATATTTTTGTATTTGTTACTTTTGAAAACAAATCAGGTATATATTCTAATTTATCTGATTGATTGTTTGTGCTTAAAATTTTTTTACCATTCCTATATAATAGGATCACTTCTTATATATATTCTAAAAGCGGTTTTTCTTTCCAAAAACCATTTTCCTCTTTTTAAAAAACCCTAACAGTACGAACCCTTTTCACTCCTGACCATCATGACACTCAGAGTCTGCTTCTCCTCCTTCTTCAAGATCAAATCTTTTTGTCTTTGTAAATCACATTGCCTTTCAAAAGACGATCTTCGCGTATTCTCAACAAAGATTCAACAGCACCAGCAAAATTCATGGAGATATCTGACACGGAATGTCAAACCTCGAACCCCATCAAGCACACGACATCCCTTTAGCTCGGCCGTACTAGTGCGACGTCCCAAGAAACGTCGTCGACCTAAATGATTCCATCAGAGTTTAATCGCGGCGGAAGTAAACATACAATCCCGGACAATAAATATTGGAGAACCAGACAAACCACCAAACTTATATTACACTTCCAAATATTTACAATATCCACCTCAAAAACCACAAAATATAATTTACATGGACACTGAAATTCTCAACTACACACCACCGATATCACAAAAAGATCAGCAGTCCACTAGATCAGCACTATACCAAAAATGGGACACATCCTTCTCCCAGAACTAACCCCTACACCCTTTTGGAGGCATCCACTCTGACTCACTATCCTCGGCATCACCACCTGAATCCTCCTTAGCTATCTGTTCAACCAACAGCTCCAAGTCGACCTCAATCTGTTCATGGCTAAGGCGGGGGCTCTGAAATGGTTTGGCTGAAACAACCATAAGTCACTTCTCAATAAGTTGCAACCTAAATCCTACCTAGGCTACCACATATTCCAGACAAATTCAGACGCACAACAAGCAATACTCACAACATCATCCATATAAACACACTTACCTGGACTTCTCTAGCGTGCAACTTACACATTAGCCACACAGAACAACTTCCGACTGCATGCATATTCAAATTTTATTTCACGCATTCATTCCCACTTCATCACATTGTTCTCACTCAACTTGCCAGTGACCTGCGTACCGCCTCAGGCTATGTATCTTGCCTGCGTAATGGTACCGCCTCAGGTTCAACATCCATCACCTAGTGCACAACCTGCGTAATGGTACCACCTCATGTTGGCCAAATTCACAATCCTTCTCGGCCCGCGTAATGGTACTGCCTCAGGCCATGTATCTTGCCCGCGTAATGATACCGCCTCAGGCTCAACACCTACCCCCTATGACACAACCCGCGTAATGGTACCGCCTCAGGTTGGCCATCCTTCGATAAAACCGTGCATCGTCCCATGTAGTCGTACCGCCTCAGGACAAGTTAATTCCCCGCGTAATGATACCGCCTCAGGGATTATCTTAACCTTACGCACAACCTTCCGTACACTTTCTCAATCACTCTCTTGCACAATTCGCCCACCAACTAGTCCATGCATACACACAATCACTCACATTTCAATCAAATATTTCACACTCAGTGAACATTCGAGGCCACTAACAGGCCTACAATCACAACCACATACACAGCCACAAATCTCACACGTGCACATACTCGGGCATCAATTAAATGCACATCAGTGCATCAATATCAACCATTTCAATTTAGCCTACATACACGTGCATTCAAGCATCAATTCCAGTCACGAGGGCAGCAACTATTCAACCTCGACACCCCCGCCATTCCGCTCATAAAATGAACATCCAGAGAATCAGGATAAATCTGGGCAGTTTACATAGTGACTGAAATACCGTCAAAATAAATAGTAAACGAACTCCAAAAATTCTAAATTTTGGATATATCATAAAAAAACATCTTGATAAAAATTTCTTATAAAGAACATGAAATCCGGTTCAATATGCAACCATGCCTTTTTGTCTCTCAAAATTAGACCAAAATCAGTTCGCTCTAATAGACTGTTTTGTCCTGAAAATACGTTTCTTTAAACACTCAAGTCACCTTGAAAAGTTTCGAAATTTCTATATGTCATAGAAAGTAGAGTCGCCAACAACTTTTGCGAAGGAAGTTTATTGAAAATGAATCTAGAAAATTTTATAAAAATTCGGCAAGACAAGAAGGTCGGGATGAACAGTGTTCCTGGCAGTTTTAAGACGGTCTGAAAATGGGTTTTTGTGCAATCCAAATGGCCTCCAAACATTCCAAATTTAAAATATGTTATACTTCAAGATATTGGGAGAAAATTTTATGAAGAAAACTTCATGTAATTCGGCCTACAAAATTCTCCACAAAAATAGCAAGCCAAACGGATACAGTAACTGTGAATTCGAGAATCACACCAAACTTCAAGGATTCAAACCCTAATTGATTTCTACCGAATTTCATCCACCCAAACTCATTCCAATATGTCTAATCCAATATGCAATAGCCACTAACAGCCATGATCAACCACCAACATCCACGATCAGCACCCTAATCGACCCCCCTAAACTATCCTAAACCGCGTCCGAATGAGTCCGTTAATACCCGATGTCCTAAATATGGTTTAGATTGTAACTTACCCGACTCTGGACTAACTCGGTTAGAGCAGAAAATGGCAATAAGCCAGTGATCTAGCGACGATGTACGGTGGCAACGACGGCAAACGGCTTGCAACGATGACCGGTTCAGTGTGGCTACTCACGGCCAAGGGGGAGAGAACCAAGAGGGAGAGGGGGAAAATGGTGATGGCTTGCGGATGGTGGACGGCGGCGTGGCGCGGCGCGGCACGTTAGCGTTCGGCAGAAGGGAAAAGCGATCGGGAGGAGAGAGAGATGGAGCCGAGAGAGAGAGAGAGAGAGAGAGAGAGAGAGAGAGAGAGAGAGAGAGAGAGAGAGAGAGAGAGAGAGAGAGAGAGAGAGAGACTTGGGAAGCAAGAATGAGGAGAGAGAGAGAGGATAAGAAATATTTATTAGGGGGAATAGTGGATGCTAAGTGTCAAAAATCTAATGGCTTGACCAAACTACCCCTCATCCAATGGCTCTCCTTCATTCTTATCCAATAATTTGAGGGCAATTTGGTCATTTCTCAAAGCTCAATTATTGGGCTTGACTTATCCACATAAATATCCAAAATTAAATCCCTAAAATTCTCCAAAAATTCGGAATACCAAAATAGGGTTAAGGGCAAAATCGTCATTTTCCGTTTTCGAGCCGAATTTCCATTTTTTGGCTCCCTCGATCCCTAATATATTTGGCCACACTAAAATGACGTTGTCCTAGTAAAAATAGTTGCGTACGTCCACGAAAATCAATGTCCAAGTCCGGATCCAATTTTCTCGATTAAAATGGCTCAATCTCAATTTTAGGGTCTCTCACTAACGGACGACTGTTTAGGGATTACGCGTATCGACCTAGGATTATTTGAGTCATGACGGTATCGATTATCAAGAGAACGCGAGAATTTATCACTAGTTCCAGTGGTTGCGATCGTTCGGATTAAGTTCGGGATTTGTTCGCCACATATACTCTCGGTCGTGCAGAATCACCTGCGATCCGATCATATGTTGTTGGCCAAACCAAATCCATCACCTTCTTAGGATTGGCCCACGTTGGCCCAAAATATTTCCTTGTCGTTTCTCGGAATCGGTGCTCGTTTCGTGGTTGAGTTCCTTGCCCACGTACCATTTTCCTATTTAGCCATTCCCGTTTGGTTAGTATCCCGAAAATGATTAGTTCCAGGCGAGACTTAGTAAAATGAAATGAGAAATAATATCAATTTCATTGAATCCGGAAATAGGTCGAAATTCAGGATGTTACAACTCTTCTCCCTTATAAAAATTTCATCCTCGAAATTTATATTTCAACCAATTCCTCAAACAAATGGGGGTATTAACGTTGCATGGCCTTTTCACTTTCCTAAGTAGCACCTTCTGTTCTATGATTCTCCCACACAACTTTGATCATCGGGATCATTTTACTCCTCAAAACTCGTCCTTTCCGATCCTTGATCCTTATTGGCCTTTCAATATACGACACCCAGTCGTTAACTTCTATCTTTTCATAATTCAACATATCAATCCAATGCAAAGTCCTTTTGTACTGTCAAGAAGTGCGTTAGCTTGGTCAATCTATCTACAATCACCCAAATGGAATCATGGCCCTTTGGCTTCTTGGCAATCCTATCACAAAATCCATCGTGATATGTTCCCATTTCCATTTCGGGATTTCCAAAGGTCGCAACAATCCTCCAAGCTTACAGTGTTGCGTTTTCACTTGCTGACACGTCAAACATTTAGCCACATGCCTGGCTATGTCTACCTTCATGCCATTCCACCAGTAGTATTGTCTTAAATTCTAATATATTTTTGTACTCCCCGGATGGATACTATATTTACTACGATGCCCTTCTAACAAAATTTCTTCCTTAAGCTTCGCATCGTCAGGCACGCATAATTGTCCTCGGAACTTCAATATTCCATCCTCGAATACTTAAAAGTCCAGCTTCCTCTTAGTAGTATCCATCTCTATAATCTTCTGTATCCCTGAGTCCGTAGACTGTAAGGCCTTAACCTTAGATTGAATTTCCGATTCAATCCTCAGCGCGGCTAACAGGCTCCAGACTCGACTCACCTCGAACTTGAACTCCGAGTCTCATACTTTCTCCAATAAAGTCCACTCCTTGACCATCAAGTGCGTGATGCTAGATTTCCGATTCAATGCATCGACTACCCGGTTTGCCTTTCGGGGTGATATAGAATATCACAATCATAGTCCTTCAGCAACTCCATCCTACGTCGTTGCCTCATATTCAGCTCCCTCTGCAAAAATAAATACTTGAGGCTTTGATGGTCAGTATAAATTTGAAATCTCTCTCCGCATAAATAATGTCGCCAAATCTTTAGGGCGAACACTATTTCGGTTAACTCCAAGTCATGCATTGGGTAATTCAGTTCATGTGGCCTCAACTGCCTGGATGTATAGGCTATTACTCGCCCATGTTGCATCAATACACATCACAATCCTTTTAATGAAGCATCACTATATATCTCGTATCCTTCAGGTCCTCATGGAATAGTCAACACCGGTGCCATCGTCAATCGATGCTTCAACTCCTGAAAACTCCTTTCACATTTGTCTGTCCATTCAAACCTCGTTTTCTTTTTCAACAAATGTGTTAGCGGTGTTGCTATTGCCGAAGACCCTTCCACGAAGCATTTATAACATTCGGTTAAACCCAAGAAGCTTCGAACTTCAGTTACTGTCGTTGGCCTCGGCCATTCCATTACGGCTTCAATCTTCGCCGGATCTACCGAAATTCCATCTCCCGAGATCACATGTCCAAGAAAAGCAACTCGATTGAGCCAAAACTTGCACTTGCTAAATTTAGCATACGGTGCGTTCTCTCTTAAGGTCTACAAAACCTTGCTCAGATGGAATTCGTGCCCCTCAGGACTCTTCGCATACACCAATATGTCATCTATAAAGACTATGATAAATTGGTCTAAAAATTCCTTGAACATCTTGTTCATTAAGTCCATAAATGCAGCATGGGCATTTGTCAATCCAAACGGCATTACAGTAAACTCGTAATGTCCATACCTCATCCTGAACGCCGTTTTCAATATATCGTCTTTTTTAATCCTCAGCTAATGATATCCAGTCTTTAAATCAATCTTAGAAAATACCGAAGCCTCTTGTAGCTAATCAAACAGATCATCAATCCTTGGCAAAGGATACTTATTGTCACGCCTCGAACCCCATCGAGCTCGCGACATCCCCTATTGCGGTCGAACAGTTGCGACATCCCAGGAATATCACCGACCCAACTCAAACATCAGGAACACATGCGGAATTGAAATTAAAACCCCTAACTATAAAGATGACGATGGGGTAGCTCAACAAGACAGCCAATTAACAACAACGTTCATTTGCATACAAAGCCGAAGCATCCAGCATACAAACATCATAATACAAACGTACTTAGTAGACTAACATCCGAACTTATCAATATAACAAAAGGCTCGGATGGCTTAGTTAACTTAACTTCATTATAGGTCGATTTATCCAACGCAACCCCTAAAATACCCTAGGAAAACTACTGATCGCTATCATCCATTATGCTCCTGATTCTTCTGGCTTCTGCTCTGGAGGATCATCTACAGCTCCACTAGGCCCCATGGGCAACTCGAACTCCAAAAAGAGGAGGCAGGCCTCCTAGGTCTAAGGCTGGGGGTTTGAAATTGTGGATTATACAACTATGAGACGAATCTCAACAAGTGTATAACTCTAAACCCTACGTAGGCACTCACGTACCACCAGACAAAACATGCATAACACATAACGATAAGCCAAACTAACAAACTCATATGAACCTACCTGGAACTCGTCATGCGCATATCTACACGTTAGACAACAATACAGCCAACATCCTACCGCAATGAATCATAATTGAGCGCGTGCCTCGATTATAAATCAAAACCTACTTGGGCACGTCCCATACCATGCCTAGCAAATTTTACCCCATAATCGAGCACTACATCACGTGATACAAACACACTCGCACATTAACTCACGCATGCATCACTTTCACAATCCTCACATGTTAAGCCAAATCCCGCTCATTCTCAACCTTTCCACCATGCCGTACCCGCGTAAAATGCATCAGACTAACAGTCTTCTGACCCCATCAGGCATCGTCACCCCGTCGGGCCGGGCATTGTCACCTCGTCAGGGACGGTATCGTCCCGCGTAAACGAATACGCCTCAGGATGAAATCCTACACTCTCACTTCCTTAATTACAGTGCTCGTGTAAAACGCATCAGGCCAACGGTCTTCTGACCCCGTTAGGCATTGTCACCCCGTCGGGCCGAGCATCGTCACCTCGTCAGGGACAGCATCATCCCGCGTAAACGAATACGTCTCAGGATGGAATCCTACACTCTCACTTCCTTAATTACTGCACCCGCGTAAAATGCTCAGGCCAACGGTCTTCTGATCTCGTCAGGCATCGTCACCCCAACGGGCCGGGCATCGTCACCTCGTTAGGGACGGCATTGTCCCGCGTAAATGAACACACCTCAGGACGGACCTTTTCCAACCAATCCTACACACCCGTACCTTCGTTCCACTCATACCACATCTATCACACGGTCACACACAATCTCACAATTCACATACACTTCGCAAATACACATTCTTGCCACATGAACACCACACGAACACTCATGCTTGGCACGCAAACTCAATGCGAAATCATACCATCATGCCTCACGGCCACACAATCACACATACGAGCTCATTCAAGTATCAAACTACCCGTCAAAATACCATGATAACACCGAATAATCCTCGAGAGAGAGAAAAACTGAAAATATACAAAATCGGGTCCAAATTGGGCAGTTGCACAGTGATAGAAATCTATTTGAAATAAATAGTAAACCAACTCCAAAAATTTTGAAAATTGAATATGTTCTACAAAACATCTCAATGAACATATTCCATGGAGAACTAGAAACCCATTTCAAACCGTAAATACCTCGTTTTGACACTCAAAATCGGACAAAATCCGATTCGCTCGAACAGCTCCTCAGGCCATCAAAATGCAACTCATTCGGTATCCAAATCATTTTGGAAAGTCTTGAAATTTTTGTATGTTATAGGCACAAATGTCCCCAACAATTTTTGTGAAGGAAGCATTTTGAAAATAGGCTTGTAAAAATTTATAAAAATTCGAACAGACCAAAAGGTCGAGTGAACAGTAAATCGGGCAGTTTTATTTTGGTCCAAAGATGGACTTCAGAATGGCCTCAAATGATTTCCAAAAATTCCCAAATTAAATTATGTTATACTTAAAGATGTTGGAAACAACTTTCATGAAGACTACTTCCTCAAATTCGGCCCACACAAGTCACAGTAAAAATAGAAAAATCTGGCAACGCAGCAGTAGCCTAGCCGGAAATCAACCAACACACACCAGCAAGCAAACTAGCCACTAAATTTACCCTAAACCGAGCCCTAAACAACCCTAGCAATACCCGAGGTCCTAGGCGACATTTGGGGAGGACACTTACTTAAGAAAAACAAGACAATCGACTCGGCAAGGGGCTGGAACAGCTAGACCAGCAGTGTCGCTAGCGACCAGGCGGGCGATCGATTGCTCGACCGTGGGCGGGTGGCTGGTGGGTTGTTCACAGGTAGCTGGGTGTGACGATGGTCACGTACAAAGCAGGAGATGATGGTTAGGGGTGGCTCGGGGACAGCTGGGCTGATCGAAATAGTAAACCAGAGGGAGAGAGGGAGATAGGCGGTGAGGATGCATAGTCGGGGAGAAGGAAACATCGGCGGCGGATGGTTGGGCGAGGCAGTGACCAAGCAGCGGTGAGCTAGTGACCGGCCAAGGTGGGGTTTCATACACAGTAGGGAGAGAAAGGGAGAGCCGATTGGTGGGGGTGGGGTGAGGAGAGAGAAAGTGAGAGAGAGAGAGAGAGAGAAAGAAAGAGAGAAAAAAATGAATAAATAAATCTACCCCCAATAATTCACCCCCAAAATTACCAAAACGCCCTTCTAACTACCTTCCGATCCAAAGGCCACGGTTGATCTTATCCAAAATCCGACAGCCCACGTTTATTCTTATCCATTAAGTCAAAAGGGCATTCTTGCAATTATCCAAAAAGGTGAGGGGCGTTCTTGTCCTTCATAATTTCGGCCATACAGGGTATTTCTCAGTCCACATACTTAATCCAGTCCTTAAAATTCGTTCGTGATCCCAGGGGCAAAATGGTCATTTTTTCGATCCCAGACCGAAATTCATTTTTTTGCAAAAATGGGTGGCCCCAAGGTTGGCCAAGCCAAAAACGCCATTGACCGCTCAAAATTGTCACTTTCAAAATTATTAATTCCCGGGCCCGAATTCCAAGAAATGACTATAATAGAACAATCACGACTTTAGTTTATTTCTTGCTAACGGGTAGCTCTCTGGGATTATGCGCTCTCGACCCGTGACCAACACTAAGTCAAATCATGTTTAAGTTTGCTCGAACCAAGGCGGCCTTGATTGTTATATAATTGCGAGAGTCTGTTGCTAGTTCCCTTTAGACACGATCAATCAAATAGATCGCTCTCTATTGACCCAAAACATTCCCTCGTTAATCCTTATGGTCAAAGGTCGAATCAAGGTCGAGTTCTTTGGTCATGCGAACTTAGTCCTATAATGGCCTTACCCCTAAGGTTAGCATCCCAAGAATGCGCAGTTCCGGGTGAGATCTCACTATAAGTGCATTGGCTAAAATATTTATTTCATGAATCCTGGGAAAAGGATCGAAAATTCAAACTGTTACACTTATTCTTATTTGTCACCTGATTCAACTGTCGTTAATCAATACACAACCTCAGTGACCCATCCTTCTTCCTTACAAACAAAACCGGCGCTCCCCATGGAGACGCACTTAAACGAATAAATCCTCTATCCAATAATTCCTGCATTTGCACATTTAATTCTTTTAACTCCGACAACGACATTCTGTCACACTCTGATCCCCTTGGCACGCAGCATCCCTACCTTGGTCGATATACTTGCGCCGTCCCAAGAAGGGTTGCCGACCTAATGCCCAGACAAAGATCAAAGCACAAGCGGAAGCAATAAATAAACAAACCCCGGACAACTACGATATGATCCAAGGATAGCCACACACTAATCACCATCGCAGAAAATAAATACATATTTTATATTACTATTAAAACCATTTGTACAATATTTACAAGTATAATAAAAAGATACAAACGATTAGCAGCCACTAGGTTAAAAAGGGATAAATGGCTAGGGAGGTCAGGCTAAAACTCGGGGAGAGGGCTATAATCCAAAAAGTAACGACCCTCACTGTTAGCTATGGACAGGGGATGACCATAAGGCTCCCAATCAGGGTCGGACGATTCGATGAAATCATCTGACATCTCATCAGAAGTATACTCCTCATCAAAACCTAGCTCTGCTATCTCTCCATCCTCAGCTACGTCTTGCTCCATGGCCTTTGGTTCATCCTCCTCCTCGTCCATCGGTTTAGGGTCCTCAGCTACCACCTCCGGTTCCTCATTCATCTCTTCCTCCTGCATAACCCACTCGGGTGTGACCTGAGGATTAATCACCTCACCATCGGCTATAATTGGCTGCATCAACCCAACATCATCGACCAGGATATCAAAGGTCCTGAGGGGCTCTCCCTCATTCCCATCGGCATCCCGGTGGTAGCATGCCACGTACTCCTACGATTGGCAAAAGTACTCTCCTACATCCATAAGTACTTCTGATTGATACCTCACAAAAGCCTCCCCACTTTCAGAGAGGTAGGTACTGGTATATTGCTAGATCTGCATAGGGATCCCAAAAAGAGACGGTGGTCTCTCAATCCTCATGGCTGGGGGTTTGAAAAGTTTTGATTTACACAACTGTGAGACGAATCTCAACGAGTTCAACCCCTAAACCTAGGCTAGGCTAGCATGCAATCTCCTGATCGGAAATAAACACTCAACAGCATAATACAACAATAATCACACAAGTTTCTGATACTGTAAGTTAGACAGTTCAATATATAATAATCACGGCACATACGTGGCACACATAGTCACACGTACGCCAAACACATGCTCATGTAACGAGTCTCACACACTCGTATGCTAGTCCATGCATGTTTATGCATGCAAATGTCGTCGACATGTCATATGCATTTCTCGGCCCACTGGCCCACACTGGCACACTGGCAATTGCTCAATTTATTAATATTTATTACGACTCGAGTCATCAATATTCACAGCCCGGTGCGTCTAACTTGCTTCAAAGTGCATGAGGCGCAGCACCGATTTGGCCCGGTGTCTCTAGCCTACTTCAAAGTGCATGAGGCGCAATACTAATCTCCTTACGAACCAGAGCTTACTTCAAAGTGCATGAGAATGGTTGTCTTCTGGACGTACCGAGCATCGTCCTGCTTCAAAGTGCATGAGGACGGTATCGACCCGAAGGTCCTTAGGTGATCACACAATCAATTATTATCTAAACCCCGCGTAACACGCTCTAGGGTATTTTAGGTGATCACATGCTCATGGCAGGGACGCATTCTCGCACAAATTGTGACACATGCTTCACTCTTGGCATACACAATGCGTGCCTATGTTATATAGTACAATGCACCATGAGCATCAGTATAATTCAAGCACTCCATGTCACAACACGAGCTTAATTGGCCCAATTAATACAGTGTGGCCTATGTTATGTACAATGCACCATGAGCATCAGTATAATTCAAGCACTCCATGTCACAACACGAGCTTAATTGGCCCAATTAATACAGTGTGGCCTAACATGCGATTCATAATTCAACAATTAATTTCAAGCCAATTATTGGCCAATCGCACTCCATATTAATTGGCCACATAAACAGGAGACATGGCAGTACACAATCAATCACAATTAAGCACAATTTATGTATAATCAGTCAACCCGGTCATACCCGGCAATTCCACCAACGGGTTCCTAAATTGACCATTTAGTCCAATTATTCTCCCCAAATAATCCTCATTGATCCACTAAATTTTTCTCGATAATAATTTCTACCAATCGGTACACTAATTTCTCTTAGTCGATACTAGTATTCCTAAACCAGTCCAAAAAATGCACTATCATTCCTAATCCGAGTTTAGGAATTTTACTCACTTAATCCAATATCATGGTGACGAGGAACGACAGCCAATCACTGATGAACAGTGGAACCGGCGGCGGCGCTCCCGACGGCAACATACGGATGGCGATGTACGGACGTCATATGGACACCGTACGGACGGTGATGAACAGTAACGTGCGGACATCGGGGATGTCACTGTAGCAGTAGCTCGGCCGTTCAAGCTCCGGTGCAGTGGCAGTGAGGCTCCAGCGCGGCTGCGGTGAGGCTCCGGCGCGGCGGCAGTGCTATCTCGGGAAGAAAAAAGGAGAGAAAGAGAGAGGGAGAGAGAAAGGGGTCAGATAGAGGCAAGGCTGAAGCTAGGGACTGAGGTGGTCGACGGCAAGGCACGGTGGACGGCGGCTACGTTCCGGCGGCCGACGGTGAAGCTTCGGCAAGGCTTAGCCGAGAGAGAAAATGAGAGAGAGAGAGAGAGAGATTTCGGGAGGAGAGAGGGGTTGTTCTGGCTAGATGGGGGTGAGAGGAGAGAGAAACAGGTTTAAATTGGTCAAACATTAGGGGCTAGGGGAGCCAAGTGTCGCTAATCCGCAAAAATGACTAAAACGCCCCTACTCTAACGGTTCTAATTTATCCTTATCCAAAAATTGAAGGGTAAAATGGTCTTTGGCCCTCATAATTGATGCTTATCCAAAATAATTAATATCTTAATTAATTTCCCAAAATTCGGAACCAAAATTAGCCCAGGGGCAAAATCGTCATTTTTCCGGTCTCGGGTCGAAATTCTATTTTTCGCTCGTACCAATCCTATATGGGTGGGGCCAATATAATGTGGTGTCGAAATCGTGAAATTCATCGTGCAAGTTCTCGAAAATCCACGTCAAAGTTTGAAGGGCAAAATCGTCAATATTTCCAATTTTTGTTGAAATTCCAATTTTTGGCCATAACGACTCCTGGTATGCATGGCCACCCTAAAATGGCGTCGGCCTAAAAAAATAATCTCATTTGGCCTCGAAAGCAATGCCGGTGTCCAGAGGAGCAAAAACGGCCCGAGTTATTTTAACATTATTACAACCTATAAATACTTTTAAAGGAGAAAAACAAAACCTCTAAACATAAGTACTAAAAAAATATAAAATACATGGGCTTTTAACAAAAAGGGCGCCCTTCCCAAATGCTCGTTTTATAAACGATGGGGAAGTTACAGTCTCTCAGAGTCGCCTATTTTCATGGACAAGCTCCGCGATAAGCGTATCCTTCGTCCTCGCAGTCCTTTCGAGGTGATCAATCTGTGCTTGGCGACTCTACTTGTTGGTTACATATGGGATTTTTGGCTCCAGATCTGCCGGGATTTGATGATGTAAAATGTAGAACAGAGAAGCATGGTAGGCCTTTTCCTGCCCCTTCAATAGCCTAGGTACCAGAATGTTTTCAAGCTGACATTCAGCCCACACTCCCTGGGTAGCATGAATTTCGCCAGCATAGTTGTAGTTCGAGCGAGTGAATTGAACTTGAAATCGGTCAGTCTTGAGAGGCTGCGGGATTTCCTAAAGGGTTTTGTATTGGCGGGCTACCCGATATGGGTAGCATGAAGTGATGCCTGATAAATCGAGCAGCGGAACGGGGTTGTGGAACTAGTGGGCGTAACGAGCCTGACCCTCATAGAACCATTTAGTATGCCATAGGAATGCCTTGGGATCGAAGTCTTTCAAAAAGTTTATCCAGGTGGCATAATTCTTGTCAGGGGAATGACTTTTTAGGATTTCAAATCTTTGTATTGGGTGCATGAGATCATCAATTTCAAAAAGCTGCATGAGGTGCCCAAATCCTCTTAAATGGGATAAAAACTATATTTGCAAAATTTCTAGGGCGGTCCGCATGATTTTATCATCATTTTGTTTAAAACGGTTTAAAGACAAAAATGTTTCCGCTAAAACCAAATTAACATAACCAAGCCGGTGCAAATTTATTTGGCCACATACGCGATCGAGAGGTTTATTGAATTTCTGCGGTGGGGGAAAATGACGCACCCGATAAAAGTAAAGATAAAAATCTTGGCTTTTTTGTTCATAGGTTGACTTTCAAAACATTCATTTAAGAAAAACTATGGGTATGCATTACAATGATCTTTAATGACTCACTTTACTGTATCGCTCTTGGTTCGCAAAAATTGGGATAATTCGTGCAAATGGGACATGCCCAAAAGTGGTTTGGTGAACTCAGATCCCAAAGATTTTCCGATGATAACATTATACTCTTCTAAAGTCGAGGTCATCTCAAACTTACCAAATATGAAAGTGGATGTCTGTGGGCACCAGAAATGTGCTAATGCTTGTATTGTGCCAGAATGGATGTTGATTTTGAGCAGTGGAAGTAGGCGACCAATTTTTGTTTTGATATATTGTTGGTTATTTGATCAAGTTAGTCCCACCAAGCCAAAAGTTCTTTTTTAGGGGTAGGGACCAATTGGACATTAGCTCTTCCCATCGGGTATAAAATGTAATCAACGGGTGGCCTAACAATAATAAATTAAATAAGTAAGTAGACTGCATAATAAAATAAGAAAGGATAGAATATATACCTTTTCCTTGAACCATGTCAATCACAACGACATGCACATGAGAAATGAGGTTTGACTTTTATTTTAGACTGGTTCAAGAAAAATGAAATTAAAAGGGTATCTGACCGTCAAAGTCTCGTGTTGGTGTCAAGTCTTTTTAACTTCGGCCAAATCGAAAGGAATATCTTATAGTCACGCGAATAGCGGCTAAAGATATTTCGTTACGATTTTTTAGAAATAAATTTCGAGGAAAAGAAAGGCAACCTCTATATTGCGGGCTCGCGTTCGAGGTCGTATCTTTCTTAACACCAACTAAAATGCTCTATTGTGGCCCAAGTCCAGCAGCGTGGTTGTGTGTGCAGTAGTGTAGTGTTAAATCATAAAAGCATGCACAAAAATTGAAAATCAACAAATTTGAACCTGCAAAAACAAATAACACCTTAATGTTAGGATCATACCTGGAGTCCTCACTGCCAAACAAAGATATTTTGAACAGGACAAAAATTTTGGCTTAAGTCCACTTTTAATCAAAAAGTCCCCAGTGGAGTCGCTAGTCTGTTGCGACCGACCTCCTGCTCGTTTTATTGGCTTGTAACAAAAAAGAGGAAGTCATGCTTGGTACGTGCTAAGTCTAGGTTCGAGACTTAACTCAGGCTCTCCCAAGCCCATACCATATCGCAACTTAGGGTTTAAGTGTTTAACATGCAAGTGGTTTACATCAAGTAGTCGCCACTAATCGATATGGGTGGGCCGATTATAAACCCAAACATGGTGATGGGAGAATCACTCTATTCCTACAAACCAGAGATTGACCAAGTTCAGGGACTTGGTTACACTAGTTGGATAACTAATGCCCTTTCAGTACCTTTTGTCCTGTTCATTTCTGAAAATATTTGTCAGACAATTTGGATTGATTTTAGGACTTTTCTCCTAACATGTGAGGTGATCAAGCGAGTGCATAATAAAAAATTATTAGCAATCCAAAACAGACATGCAGCCTAAGGTTCTAACATTAACCAAGGCAACTGACATTTAAAATGCAACAAATCATGCAATTATAATCTAATTAAAAATATGCATGATAACCATACAACAAAACACGATTCTATAGGCCTGTCTAAATAAAATAAGACGACTTATGCAATTAAGACAACATGTATAATAATACAAAAAAAAATTAAAGCATTTAAACATATCACATAATTAATTTTTTATTTTTTTAAAAAAATAATAAAAATTAATAAGAAATAGATATGGAAAAAAATATTTAAAATTTTTTAATAAAATAATAAAAAAACGTGTTGGGTCAACGGATTCGAGTCGATTGAATCCGACCCAGGTCAACAGATCTGACCTAGGGCATTGACCCAGGTCAGATCAGTTGATTCGGGTCGGGTCTGACTTGAATTTACAAACCCACGAAAGAGAATGTCAGCGGAGCCAAAATTGGCTGTCCGCCAGCTGACCCAGATCGGTGCCACCGCCAAATCAACCCCCTAAGACCGCTATCAGGCTACGCCACTCACCTGAGCTGCCATCAGGCCGCCGTTTGGCGGCCGGCCATGGAACCAAAACTGGCCTCATTGAGGCATTTCATCAAACGTTTGATATGTGCAGGGAAAAACGGAGGCTTTCGACCTCATCCAGCTATTGGGTTGGCTCTAACAGCTATGGTTCGTTCTTGACTGAGACTAGGGACCGGGACCAGTAACGGCATGAGCCGTGAATCGCGTGACACAACCAGAGTGAGTCCTGACCCGACTGTATCAGAAAACAGGGGAAAATATAGGCGAGTCAGGGGGCCCAGGGAAGCTTACTGGTCGATGGCAAGTCAGGGGGACTTTCCGGCTGGTGTGGGGCGACGGCAACGTTCCTGGCTCTTTCTCTTCTTCCAGCGGACCTCGGTTCTCTCTCTCTCTCTCTCTCTCTCTCTCTCTCTCTCTCTCTCTCTCTATTCTTAGCTCTCTCTCTCTTCCTCTATGTTTCTCTCTCTCAATTGGCCGACCATGGCTCTCTCTCTCTCTCTTCGGCTCATATAGCCGACGATGACGACAACGGGGCCCCCCTACTCCATATGCAGGCTGATGACGGCCTACACTAGCCTAGTCTGGCTCGTGACTTTCGCGGCTATAGGCCAGTATAGGGGGGGCCATTCTAATGAAGAGAAGAGAGGTAGGGGTAAGGAGAGGAAAAACGAGAGGAGATGGCTAGGTTTTCAGGGGGAGACGGGACTGGCCATCAATGCCAGTCCTGGTGGCGTGCTCCCCTAGCCATTTCTGGCCTGATGGGGACAGCGCGGCCATGCTCGACCGCTCATCATTTGCTGTCGGAACAGAGGAGAACAGGGGACGGAGAGCGACAGCGGCGAGGGGGGAAGAAGGAAGAGGAAGGGGTTGGGCCGAGCCAGGCCCAGCCCGCACAGGGGGAGAGAACAAAAGAAAGAGCAGGCTGGGCCCGCGTAGAGGGGGGGAAGGAAAAGGAAAGGGCCAGGTCGACCAAGTTCCGACTCGGCCCAGCGGAAATTTTTTTTTTTTGAAAATTTTGAATTTTTTTAAGACACTCTAATAGACCCTATTAATACAAATATGCTTAATTCCTGTATGCAATGCATTTAATAGAAATATTTTTTTGTTTTAGGAATTAAAGAAAATTAATTTCTAAATTTTGTGCAATTGATTTTGGACAAATTAAAAATAGGTGTCAACAAGGCATCAACTTGTTTCTCCCATTCAAAACTCTAAGCAGTTGGAGTTGTAAATTGGCAGGGATGGTCATCCATACCAAATGGCGGAAAATATTTTCTAATTTATTTTTGGATTTTAGTCAAATACTAGAAAATATTGTCATATTCCTAGAAAATGACATCTTGAAAAACATTTTCCAAAAATGATATATTTTCCGTGAAACAAATGGATCTTTAAGTCTACGGCCGTTGAAAGATGGTTAAGGAACTTGTAGTAAGACAGCACTGTGAGCTCCCAATTGTTGGCACAACTTGAACGCCCTTTTACATCTCGAGCGCATGTATGACCCATATTACTAGTATGGAAGACTATTAGTCAATCCATCAAGACCAACTTCCACCTCTATATCATATTTGAGATTGAGCGTGTCGTCATCATCAACATTAGAGCATGTAATCAGAATTCTCTCTCCATTTGTAAAGTACAATTTTCTGCTAACCCATCAGAGAAACCAAGGTTTTCATTGAGTAATTGAGTCTCCTCGGGGGGGCTATTTTGGCAGAAGGAGGTGTTGATGAAAAGCTGGTCCTGGTCCTGGTCATTCGACGAGCTCGCAGGTGGGGAGAGCTATAGCAAAGAAAGAACGTGAGAAAGATGAAAGAAAAAGAAGAAAAGAAAGAGAGAATGAAGAAAAAAATAAAAATAAAGAAAAAATTGTATTTGGACAAAAATGCCCTTGACCAGAAATAAGATTTGGCCGGCCGGTAAACTCGAGTCCTTATTTGAGACTAAATTGGTCACTTCATGCTCTTATTAGAGACAACATTACTTTAGCCCATTTTTAAGAAAATGACTTCACTCCGTGCTATTATTTGAAATTTTCTCCAAATAAATTACATAAGCATGAAATTGAGTTAACGGACCATTGCACTGCATGATTCGAACATGCATGAAAAATGACTTCCACTTTTCATCAAAATTGGGACAATCGCACATGCATGATTCAAACCTTTTTCTTGAAAGATCGAATGTGATTGAACTTTTTTATTGAAGTAATGATATTTATGGGCCAACGTTTAGCTGTATTTTCCTTTTTCTGAGTGACAAGTCCTTTCACTCTTCAATCTAGTGGTCCTTGCTCCTCGTGAGTTATTCAATCTCATCATGTCACATTTAAAATTTCTTATAGCAAGCGAAAACATAGTGGACCCGCAGAAAAGAAAACTCAGTCTCATCTTTTTTAAAGAACGACACTCCAGTCCAAGTAAATGTGGGAAAAGAGGAAAAGAAATAAAGGAAGAAAGAAAAGAACAAAGTTATGTATGCTTTCCACTTGTGTATCCTTTTTTTTATTTTGGTAAGTGGACAACAGAGGAGGCTTGTTTCCGTGCTTCTGTTTCTTGCCATTGACACTAACTACCTATCTAAAAAAATTTCAATTTGCCGTATTATTCAAACACCAAGCAGCGAATCGTTCTCCTAAATTCTTTGATCGTGATCACATAGTTCATTAGAATCTAAATTGTCACACCCCGCACCTACGGCGCGCCACGTCCCTCGTAAAGATCGATTCGAGTGCGATGTCCCAGGACACGTCACCGACCCAACGCTCAACACAGAAATTAAAGCACACGCGGAAGCAATACAACACCCGGACAATTTAAAACACATAACCATGAATAGTCACAAACAACCAACATGAACAAATAAACACTTTCATTGACATCAGGAAACATATACAATATTCATATACAGCCCACGCTCAAAAAACTCAAAAGCGGGTCAATGGCCACTACTAACAAAAAGGGGTAAGTGGCCTGAGTGGTTAAAGTTACTAACACTAGAAGAGCTCTAGTCAAAAAGGTATTAGCCCCCTCATAACTAGGACTAAGGCTAATCTACGGGACCCAGCCCCAATCGAATCCCGATGACTCGGAAAAGCTATCAGACATCTTAATCTCGGAGTCTAAGGAATCCTGCTCGGACTCGGCCCCTACTGACTCTTCTTCGGAATCCATCGGCTCAGCCTCATCCTCCGGCTCCACATCCTGCTCCATGGGTACAGGCTCTTTGTCCTCTGGTATATGGTCAGGGCTCGCCAGTTCCCTATCGGGACACTAGGGTTCAAGATCCCCAGCATCCATCAACGGAAACTCAAAAGACCGGAAATGTTCGTAGGTCCCCTCCTGATCCCTGATACACCACGCTATATACTTGTGGGCCTGGTTAAGGTCTTCGCCCACTTCAACCCAAATCGTGGAAAGATATCTAATCCAAAAATCCCTGTTCCCCGCGGGGTACACCGACTCCTCCATGTCTATCCAAAGAGGAATTCCAAAACGTACTGCTACTTGAGGCATCTCAAGGTTGGGGGTCTGAAAATTTGGGTTTAAACAACCGTGAGAATAAATCTCAGCGAGTAAGTTCCATAAACCTAAGTTAGGCTAACATGCACCTCCTCATGGACACCAAACAATCCAAGGCTAATTAAAAGTGACTTAGGCCCTCGGGCCCAAATCTAACACGTGACAACCCTGCAGGTTAGGCATTATGCATATAAAAAGCAAACTTGCAAAGAACTAAATTATGGAATGGATATGCACATCGTTTCACCACAACATGTGACATGCTCATGCTTGTGCTCACACTCACACTAATGCCACATCAATGTACTTCGCACACTTGAACTCTTACATACTTGCAATTGCCAATTTCACCGATCCGCGTAAAACGCATCAGGTCTATTAGGTTGAGATCGATCTCCGGCCCGCATAAAATGCATCAGGCTCATGACACTCAACCCGCGTAAGATGCATCAGGTTGGTCATCTTTCGGTAATCCGGGTATCGTCCCGCGTAACACGCATTAGGACAGTTCACTACCCCGCATAAAAACGTATCAGAGTCTCATGTGATCACACGTTCACATACACCGGTTATTATCTGAACCCCGCGTAAAACGCATCAGGGCTATTAGGTAATCACATGCTACTGTCATTCGCGCACACTCGTGTATGCACGTGCTATGCCAATGCTCAATATGCACATTCATGGCCACAACAATTGCACTTAGGCATCCAAATTTATACATTGAGCATTCAATTCAACTTTGCCACATGCACAATGGATCAATTAATTCGACACATGCCGCAACACATAATTGGCACCCAAACTCATGCCATTGAATCAACATGATCACGCACACTCATGGCCCGCCAAGCATCTCATCATTTGGCCACACCAAGCGCACAACATGGCATCACATAATCAATCATAAATTGTGCACAATTCAGCCACTACATAGGCAAATCAAGAAACACTTAGCAATCCACAAATAAATCACGCGTTAACCGAACAAGGCTCAATTAATCCCGACATGGGCAGCCACCAAGCAAGCCACTCTAGGTCAATAAATGTCCTCAAAACACTCCATTTGGCTCCCCAAAATATCACTCAAATCACCCACCACGAGGACCAACTTAGGCACACACTAAAATCCGCCATTAAACCCGAACGTACTCCAAACTTGTGCCGATCCAATCCAAATCTGTCCAACCCTCGTACAGCCCATTACAAGCCTTCAAATCTCAATTAAAGTCATCGCACCAAGCCACGAAATAGTCATAGAAACAGCCACCATGCGGTTCACCTATTTCATCTGCAAAGTCCGCAATTTCGCCTAATTTAAGGCATCTATGCTTCGCCACATCACGGCACTCTATAGTCCACTAAACCTCGATCAAATCATCACTCTCGGTCACCAAATACGCCACAAAATCGGCCACCATGAGCGTCATATCGGACACACACTACATTTCGCGTTTGAACCCGAACTTGATCGAACTCGGGCCTACTCAATCCTATGCTTCCAGCCAACGCACAGCACAATACGGGCCACTAAACCTTGATCAAATGATCACCCTAGGCCTTCACTTCAGCCACCACAACAGCCCCTAACAACCTCCACCATTTAACCCATAAAATACCCTAATTAACTCCTAAAATCCATCTAGAAATGCAATCTAGCCTAACTAGGATTTAGGGACAAACTCACTTGGATTCCTAAGCTTTACACAAGGCTGAACACGAGGTGAGGGCGGCTGAACAGCGGCGAGGCAAGCGGCGGCGACGGGTGGCCTTCGTGGCGGCGGCACCGACGACGACGGCTTGCGGATGGCATCCTCGGTGGGGGCTGCTCACATGGCCGAGTGGGGAAGGAAGAGAGAGGGAAGGACGGTTGAAAGGTGGTGGTGAAGTGAGAGGAACGGCGGCTCACGATGGCAACACCGGCGGTGACGGCGGCTGCTCCTCCGGCGATCTCACGCGACCAAAGGGGGGGAGAGCACGGGAGAGAGGAGAGGGGGAAAGACCGGCTGCTTAGGGAGGGGGAAATGAGGAAGAGAGAGAGAGACAAGAGAGTTTATGGACAATGTAAAGTGGGGTTGGTGAACTACTTTCTCACTTGGACCATCTTGCCCCTAATCCAAGGGCTTAAATAAAAACTAAACAAAATAACTAGGGGTACAATTGACCATTATTTCTAACATTATTGAGCTGAAACAACTAATATAAAAAACTCTAAAATAAAACCCAAATAAGACCAAAATTCGAATCCCTATAATTAGGCCTAGGGGTACAACAGTAATTTTCCGGTCCCGGGTCAAATTTTCAAATTTCGACTCTATTGATCCCATATATGAGTGGCCACATAAAAATGACGTCGTCCTTGCAAAATAATCGCATACACCCACGAAATTCAACACCGAAGTCCGTACTCAATTCCATAATCAATTTAACTCAATTTGTAGTTTTAGCGTCTCTCATTAACGGGCGGCTGTTTAGGGGTTACGCGTATCGACCTAGGGCACTCAAGTCGTGACGATGTCGATTTTCTAGAGAACGTGAGGATTTATCGCTAGCCCTGGGAGTCGCGGTCGTTCGAAATAAGTTCTGAATCGTTCGCCGCGTGCGTACTCTCGGTCGTGCGGAATCACCCGCTATCCGATCGTACGTCGTCGATTAACCTCAATCCGTCACTCTCCTTGGACCGGCCCACTTAGCACAAAATATTTTCTCATCGTATCTCGGAATCAGACTTAATTCGCTATTGAGTTCTTGGGTCTACGTACCGTTTTTCCTAGTTAGCCTTTCTCTATTGGTCAGTATCCCGAGATTGATCAGATCCGGGCGAGACTTACTGAAACGCAATGAGAAACAATATCAATTTCATTGACAACGAAAATGGGTCGAATTTCAGGATGTTACAATTCTTTCCCCCTTACAAAAATTTCTTCCTCGAAATTTGTACTATAACCCTTACTACTCAAATAAATGGGGGTGCTGATGTCTCATCACTTCCTCGCTTTCCCATGTGGCACTTTCCATCCCATGATGTTCCTAAATAACCTTGACCAACGAAATCGTTTTGTTTCTCAAAATCTGATCTTTCCTATCCTTGATTCGCATTGGCTTCTCCACGTACGACACCCTATCATCCACTTCTATTACCTCATGATTCAACTCGTGGGTTGGATCCGGTTCGTACTTCCTCAACATCGACCAGTGGAAGACGTTATGGACTTGCGACAAATTCGGCGATAAGGCAAGACGATAAGCCAACGTTCCAACCCTTTCCAAAATCTCGAACGAGCCTATGCACCTTGGACTCAGCTTTCCTTTCTTGCCAAACCGAGACAGTCCTCTCATCGGTGAAACTTTGAGAAATACGTGGTCACCAACCTGGAACTCTAACGGTCTACGCCTTCGGTCTGCGTAACTTTTTTGACGGTTCTGGGTTATCTTCAGCCTTTCCCGGATAATCTTGACTATATCTACCGATTGATGTATTAGTTATGGACCCGTTATACTTCTTTCTCCTATTTCGTCCCAACACAGAGGAGTTCTGCATGCTCAACCATAAAGTGCTTCAAATGGGGCCATCTCGATACTCTGTTGAAAGCTGTTGTTGTAGGCAAATTCTACTAAATGCGACTGTTCTTCCCACTTGCCTTGATAGTCTAAGACACACGGCCTCAGCATATCCTCTAAGGTCTGAATGGTCCTCTCATACTGGCCATTTGTCCGCGGATGATAGGCCATACTGAATTGCAACTTTGTTACCAAGGCTGACTGTAGACTCTTTCAAAAATTCGCAGTAAATTGGGGATTACGATCCGAAGTGATTGACACCGGTACTCCATGAAGACGAACTATCTACCGGACATATAGCTCTGCGAGCCTTTTTAGCTCAAGGTCCTTTCGCACTGCTAGGAAGTGCGCTGACTTGGTAAGTTTGTCTACTATCACCCAAATAGAGTTATGTCCCCTCTGGCTTATTGGTAATCCTGTTACAAAATCCATTGTAATATGCTCCCACTTCCATTCTAGGATTTCCAACGGCTGCAACATTCCACCAGGTTTACAATGCTGGGCCTTCACTTGCTAGCACGTCAGGCACTTGGCCATATGCTTGGCCACATCCACTTTCATCCCGTTCCACCAGTAATATTGTCGAAGGTTCTGGTACATCTTTGTGCTGCCCGGGTGAATGCTATAATTGCTCATGTGAGCTTCTGACAAAATCTCTTCTTTAAGCTCCAAATCATCGGGCATGTACAACCGTGCTCGAAACTTAAGAATTCCCTCTTCGGACACTTGGAAGTCTGGTTTTCTCTTAGTGCCATCCATCTCCAGAATTTTCTGAATCTCAAGGTCCGTAGATTGCAACGCCTTAATCTTGGTTTGCACTTCTGGCTCAACTCTCAATGTCGCCATCAGGCTGGAGAGGTGTCCTATTTCAAACTTGAATTCTGAGTCTCGCGCTCCTTCCAGTAGAGTCCATTCTTTGATCAATAAATGCGCGATATTCGATTTCCTACTCAAGGCATCCGCTACCCGATTGGCCTTTCCGGGATGGTACAAGATGTCGCAGTTGTAGTCCTTCAACAGTTCCATCCAACACCTTTGTCTCATATTCAATTCCTTTTGCGAAAATAAATATTTAAGGCTCTAGTGGTCCGTGTAAATCTGGAACCTTTCTCCACATAAGTAGTGCCTTCAAATTTTAAGCGCGAAAATAATTGCTGCCAACTCTAAGTCATGGGTCGAGTAGTTCATCTCATGAAGTCTTAACTGTCGTGACGCATAGGCGACCACCCTTCCATGTTGTATCAATACGCATCCCAATCCTTTAAGCGAGGCATCGCTATAAATTTCATACCCGCCCGGTCCTGAAGGAATCGTCAACACTGGTGCCGTCGTCAATCTCTGCTTCAATTCCTGAAAACTTTCTTTGCACTTTTCCGTCCATTGAAACTTCGTTTCCTTCTTAAGCAACCTCGTCAATGGAGTGGCTATTGCTGAGAATCTTTCTACAAATCTCTGATAATAACCCGCCAATCCTAGGAAGCTCCGAACCTTAGTAACTGTCGTCGGTCTCGGCCAATCCATCACTTCTTCAATCTTAGCCAGATCCACGAAGATTCCTTCTCCGGAAATTATGTGCCCAAGAAACGCTACACGGTTCAACCAAAAGTCGCACTTGTTAAACTTGGCATATAGCGCATGCTCTCTTAATGTTTGTAGAACTCTTTCCAAGTGTGCCTCATGTTCCTTGGGACTCTTTGAATACACTAGAATATCGTCGATGAAGACAATGACGAACTAGTCTAAGAATTCCTTGAATACTCGGTTCATCAAGTCCATGAAAGCAGCAGGGACATTGGTCAGTCCAAACGGCATCACTGTGAATTCGTAGTGTCCGTGTCTCGTCCTGAATGCTGTCTTTGGAATATCCTTCTTTTGGATTCTTAACTAGTGATACCCTGTCCTTAGGTCGATCTTGGAAAATACTGGGACTCCTTGCAATTGGTCGAACAGGTTGTCAATCGTTGGAAGAGGATACTTATTATTGATTGTTACATGATTCAACTTATGATAATCGATGCACAGTCTCAACGATCCATCTTTCTTCCTAACGAATAATACTGGCATTCCCCATGGAGACGCACTCGGTCGGATAAAACCTTTGTCCAGGAGTTCCTGCATCTGCACCTTCAATTTTTTCAACTCTGACAACGACATCCTATAAGGCAGCTTCAAAATTGGCTCAGTCCCAGGTGCTAACTCGATGACGAATTCCATTTCTCTCTCCGGTGGCAATCCCAGCAATTCCTGAGGAAAGACATTGGGGAAATTGCATACTACTGCTATATCTTCCAGCCGCACTTCTTCCTTTGTTGAATCAACCACGTTTGTTGAATAACCTTGACAGCCCTCATCTAACAACTTAGTTGCTTTTACTGATGAAACCCAAGGGATCGAGGTTCTTCCTTAACTCCCTATAAACTCGAATCTAGGGTGTCCAGCCGAGCTAAACTGGATCACCCTACTATTGCAGTCCATTACGGCATTCTGTTTGAGTAGCCAATCCATGCCCATAATCAGATCAAAGTCATACATTGGTATAATCGCTAGGTCTATTCTGCTTTCTACACCACCAATTACTATCTCACAACTCGGGCATCCTAACAATATACATATCTTATCCATTAAGGGCATAGTCACACACAACTGCACTTCTAATAGTACAGGATGTAATCCAGCCAATTCAACAAACTGAGCAGATACAAACGAATGTGATGCTCCCGGATCAAATAACGCATATGCTACATGATTGCACAGAGAAACCATACCTGTGATCACCCCTGTTGCATTCTCAACTTCCCTCCGCGCCATGGCATACACAAGTCCTTGTGCCGGTGGCCTATTCCCATTAGCCGGCAGTGGATTTCCAGTCTGATTTCCAACTCGGGGTTGTTATTGCATCGGGGGTCCTGCGGGGCATTGCTGGGGGCAATTTCTAATCTGATGGTCTGTACTTCCACATTTGAAACATGCCCCAAATCTGTTCTGCTGATGATTCGGCTTTTCGATATTTTTCCTGATCGGTGGGACAAATCGTCTATTTCCCGCTATCGGTTTCTTCCCCAAACTGCAGTTATCCCTAGCTGGGGCGAACTGCGATCTAGATACGACTGCTCTATCCACTTGCTCTTGCTCAATGGCTTGCGCTCTCTCATACAAATCCTCATATGTTTTCAAATTTATCAGTATCAACTGGCCGCGAATGTTGGCCTTCAATCCATCTCGAAACCTCCACACCTTATCCTCAGGGTGTTCTACCATCCTTGGCGTGAACCTTGACAATCTCGGAAACTCTACCTCATACTGATCTACAGTCATCAATCCTTGGCAGAGCCTCATGAATTCTGCCAGTTTTCTCTCCCTGGCGCTCTCAGAAAAGAATTTTCCCAAGAAGTTCTTAGAAAATACGGCCCAAGTCTGGGCGGTCCCTTCGGGAAACACTCTTCCTTTGGTGGCCTTCCACCAATCATTGGCGTTGTCTTATAGCTGATATACCGCCAATGTTACCTTTTTGGCCTCGATGCATCCTAACACTTCGAAGACCTTCTCCAATTCTTCAATCCAACGGGGCGTGGTCTTGGGATCACCCTTGCCACTAAACTTTAGCGGCTTCAACTTCAGAAACTGATCTATCAACTTAGGCATGGGTCTGATTACATTTACTGGTCCCAGAACTAGATTCTTGATGTTCCTCTAGTTTCCATTATTCCCGTTATTTCCATTAGCCGCAGCAATGGCGGCCTTAACAGCAGCGGCAATAGCGGCATCTCTTTCTTAGTTCAATCTACCTCCCAGAACTCCAGCTTCTTTAAGAGCCCTTAAAATCCCATCTACTATTCGGCCCTCGACAATTCCCACTGGCGGTGCTACTCGATCCTACTCGCAATCTCGACCTCTACCTCTACCACGGCCTCGGCCTCTACCTTTTTCTTGGCTACTCATCCTTCAAATACGTACACTCACCTACCTGATGTAATTCCCACCCAGGGATTAGAGACCTAAACTGAGCTAATCCAGTGTAAGGTCCTAGGCAGGGAACTCAATCATAATAGCAGTCAAGCAATTAACATGCGGTCCTACACAAACAACATATCATCTCAACCAAAGAGGTTCATGTACTCACCTTAGGTCCGACTGCACCTGCACTTTACGGGTCAATTACAACAATCACTCATTCCAAACACAGACGGTCAGGAGGTACATGTAGCACACAAGGTCTCCCTACTGGCTACTCAAGGTCATCGCTCCTTATCACTCCAGGCTTCGATCGAATAGGATAGAGCTAATCTTGCTCTGATACCAAATCGAATGGGGATGTCATGCCCTGCACCTATGGCGCACCACATCCCTCGCAAAGGTCAATTCGAGTGCGATGTCCCAGGACACGTCACCGACCCAATGCCCAACACAGAAATTAAAGCACACGCGAAAGCAATACAGCACTCGGACAATTTAAAACACATAACCAAGAATAGCCTCATAACAACCAACTTGAACAAATATACACTTTCATTGACATCGGAAAACATATACAATATTCATATATAGCCCACGCTCAAAAAAATCAAAAGCGGGTCAATGGCTACTACTGACAAAAAGGGGTAAGTGGCCCAAGTGGTTAAAGTTACTAACACTAGAAGGGTTCTAGTCAAAAAGGTACTGGCCCCCTCATAACTAGGACTAAGGCTAACCTACGAGACCCAGTCTTAATCGGATCTCGATAACTCGGAAGAGCTATTAGACATCTCAACCTCGGAGTCTAAGGAATCCTGCTCGGACTCGGTCCCCACTGACTCCTCGTTGGAATTCATCAGCTCGGCCTCGTCCTCCGACTCTACATCTTGCTCCATGGGTACAGGCTCTTCGTTCTCCGGTATATGGTCAGGGCTCGCTAGTTCCCCATCGGAACACTAGGGTTCAAGATCCCCAGCATCCGTCAACGGAACCTCAAAAGACCGAAAAGGTCCGTAGGTCCCCTCTTGATCCCTAATACACCATGCTATATACTTGTGGGCCTGGTTAAGGTCTTCGCCCGCTTCAACCCAAACCATGGAAAGATATCTGACCCAAAAATCCCCGTTCCCCGCGGGGTACACCGACTCCTCCACATCTATCTAGAGAGAAATCCCAAAACGTACTGCTACTGGAGGCATCTCAAGATCGAGGGTCTGAAAATTTGGGTTTAAACAACCGTGAGAATAAATATCAGCGAGTAGATTCCCTAAATCTAAGCTAGGCTAATATACATTTCCTGACGGATACCAAACAATCCAAGGCTAACTAAAAGTGACTTAGGCCCTCGGGCCCTAATCCAACACGTGACAACCCTGCAGGTTAGGCATTATGCATATAAATAGCAAACTTGCATAGAACTAAATCGCAAAACAGATATACACATCGTTTCACCACGACATGTGTCATGTTCATGCTTGTGCTCACACTTACACTAATGCCACATCAATGCACTTCGTACACTTACACTCCTGCATACTTGCAATTGCCAATTTCACCAACCCGCGTAAAATGCATCAAGTCTATTAGTTTGAGATTGATCTCTGATCTGCGTAAAACGTATTAGGCTCATGACACTCAACCCGCATAAGACGCATCAGGTTGGTCATCTTTCGGTAATCCGGGTATCGTCCCGCGTAACACGCATCAGGACAATTCACTACCCCACGTAAAACGCATCAAGGTCTCATGTGTTCACACGTTCACACACACTGGTTATTATTTGAACCCCTTGTAAAACACATCAGGGCTATTAGGAGATCACATGCTAGTGTCATTCGCACACACTCGTGTATGCACGTGTTATGCCAATGCTCGATATGCACATTCATGGCCATAACAATCGCACTCGGGAATCCAAATTTATACATTGAGCATTTAATTCAACTTCGCCACATGCTCAATGGATCAATTAATTCCACACATGCCGTAACACATAATTGGCACCCGAACTCATGCCATTGAATCAACATGATCACGCACACTCATGGCCCGCCAAGCATCTCATCATTTGGCTACACCAAGCACACAATATGGCATCACATAATCAATCATAAATTGTGCACAATTCAGCCACTACATAAGCAAATCAAGGCACACTTAGCAATCCACAAATAAATCACGCGTTAACCGAACAAGGCACAATTAATCCCGACATGGGCAGCCACCAAGTAGGCCACTCTAGGTCAATAAATGTCCTTAAAACACTTCATTTGACTCCCCAAAATATCACTCAAATCAGCCACCACAAGGACCGAGTTAGGCACACACTAAAATCCGCCATTAAACCCAAATGTACTCCAAACTTGTGCCGATCCAATCCAAATCTGTCCAGCCCTCGCACAACCTATTACAAGCCTTCAAATCTCAATTAAAGTCATTGCACCAAGCCACGAAATAGTTATAGAAACAGCCACCATGCGGTTCACCCATTTCATCTGCAAAGTCTGCAATTTCGCCTAATTTAAGGCATCTATGCTTCGCCACATCACGGCAATCTATAGTCCACTAAACCTCGATCAAATCATCACTCTCAATCACCAAATGTGCCACAAAATCAGCCACCATGAGCGTCATATCGGACGCACACTACATTCCGCGTTTGAACACGAACTTGATCGAGCTCGGGCCCACTCAATCCCATGCTTCCAGCCAACGCACAGCACAATACGAGCCACTAAACCTCGATCAAATGATCACTCTAGGCCCTCAATTCAGCCACCACAACAGTCCCTAACAACCTCCACCATTTAACCCCTAAAATATCCTAATTAACCCCTAAAATCCATCTAGAAATGCAATCTAGCCTAACTAGGGTTTAGGGACAAACTTACTTGAATTCCTAAGCTTTACACAAGGCTGAACACGAGGCAAGGGCGGCTGAACAGCGGCGGGGCAAGCGGCGGCGACAGGTGGCCTTCACGGCGGCGACATCGGCGACGACGGCTTGCGGATGGTGTCCTCGGTGGGGGCTGCTCACGTGGCCAAGTGGGGAAGGAAGAGAGAGGGAAGGATGGATAAAAGGTGGTGGTTAAGTGAGAGGAACGGCGGCTCACAATGGTGGCATCGGCGGCGACGGCGGCGGCTCCTTCGATGACCTCACATGGCCAAAGTGGGGGGAGAGCACAGGAGAGAGGAGAGGGGGAAGGACCGGCTGCTTGGGGAGGGGGAAATGAGGAAGAGAAAGAGAGACAAGAGAGTTTATGGACAATGCAAAGTGGGGTTGGTGAACTACTTTCCCACTTGGACCATCTTGTCCCTAATCCAAGGGCTAAAATAAAAACTAAACAAAATAACTAGGGGCACAATTGACCATTATTTCTAACATTATTGGGCTGAAACAACTCTAAAATAAACCCCAAATAAGCCCAAAATTCGGAACCCTATAATTAGGCCTAGGGGTATAACGGTAATTTTCCGGTCCCGGGTCAGATTTTCAAATTTCGACTCTATTGATCTCATATATGAGTGGCCACATAAAAATGACGTTGTTATTGCAAAATAATCGCATACGCCCACGAAATTCGATACCAAAGTCCGTACTCAATTCCACGATCAATTTAACTCAATTTGCAGTTTTAGCGTCTTTCACTAACGGGCGGTTGTTTAGGGATTACGCGTATCGACCTACGGTACTCGAGTCGTGACGATGTCGATTTCCTAGAGAACGCGGGGATTTATCGCTAGTCCCGGGGGTCACAGTCGTTTGAAACAAGTTCGGGATCATTCGCCGCGCGCGTATTCTCGGTCGTGCGAAATCACCCGCTATCCGATCATACGTCGTCGATCGACCTCAATCCATCACTCTCCTTGGACCGGCCCACTTGGCACAAAATATTTTCTCGTCGTATCTCGGAATCAGACTCAATTCGTGGTCGAGTTCTTGGGTCCACATACCGTTTTTCCTAGTTAGCCTTTCCCTATCAGTCAGTATCCCGAGATTGATCAGATCCGGGCAAGACTTACTGAAATATAATGAGAAACAATATCAATTTCATTGACAACAAAAATAGGTCAAATTTCAGGATGTTACATAAATTACTTCTCTAGAGTGCTTTTGTTGACTATTCTACCAGACTAGGCTTGTTTTTTTGTTTGTGGAGCAGGTGAAGAACTTCATATCACTAGTAGATATCCATACTGAAAACCTTTTAAATCTTGATGATAGATGAGTTTAGGAGCACCTTAGCCGCCAATACTCTCTTAAATAGAAATTGATAACCAGTGGTAAAGTATCTAAGCTAGGTCAGGGTAGAATGTCCTTTGAGGTTTAGAAATCATGCATTTTGAAAGGTTCCATTCTTTTGAGAATCATTTTTAGTTCTCAAACCAATTCCAAAATTAAGAATTCACTTGAGAACTTGCACGCGCATAGATACATGAAAAACAGGAGATTGGAATATTTTTAATTTGTGGTAACATTGATATTCACTTGGAATTAACTGTTTTATTTTTTTGGATTTTGCAATTAAAAATTTCAAAACCTATTTCCCCATGACACATTTATCCAAATTAGTTTTCATCTTACAAAAAATTCACGACACATGTACCTCTAATTAATTGTCTCATGAAAACTCCCAAAATTGGTAACCGCACCAAAATTTTCCCTCAACATCAGATCCTAAATGCTAATGGATGCTAGATTTGGGTCAAGATCAGTTTGGGATAAATATTTCATGAGAAATCAGTTCAAGATTTTTTATGATATGAAAATATAGTTTGGGTTAAATATGGGGAAAAGTACAAAAAAAGTCATAAACATATTGCAGTGGTATCAATTTAGTACTAAATCTTTCAATTGGATCAATTTAATCTTAAACCTTTTCACACTAGTACCAATTCAGTCTATTCAGCCAATTTAGGCCGTAAATTGCTGATATGGATACTGGCCATCCTACATTGCACGGCCAGTGTACACGTTTTCGCATTATAACCGTTTCTTTTCCCTGTGAACGCATCATTAACACAAAAATAATACAATATGTAATTGTGATTTTACCTATAAGAACATCATCAATCAGAAGTACAAAAACAGATTATTATATTTCATGTTGGCATTATCCTTTTAGCATTTGAAAGAAAATAAATCCAAATTAATTTTGAATAACACAGATTGATAATAAATTTTTTGAAGAGTTAAAGTCTATGATATTTAACTCTTCATAGATCAAAGATACATGCCAATAAATCAAAATTATCCAATATAAAATATAATTAATAAATAAAAGATTCTTTTGTTAAAGCATCATCGACTCATAATCTAAAAATTTATTTAGCAAACTAACCATTTAGTTAATGATACAAATATAGATATTAATTTAGGAGAGGAAAGGGATAACTTATACGGCATGCATCAAGTTAATTTTTGCAAATATGTCAAGCCATTGAAATAAAGTAGACTAAGAATGTTCAATTAGAATATGATTTTGAATCGTGAATTCCCTTCGGTGCATGTGTTGCTTTTGTATTCTTTTGTTAAATTAAAGTCTTATTTGTCATATTAAATCATCTCTTACTTGAGGATGGATCCGTTATCTCTGAAGAGGGGCTCTAAAGAACACAATCTCATCATACTATCAAGCCCTTCTTGGTAGTTCCAGGGGACCTTGTAGCCCTTATGAAAGGTATGTCCCTTTTTTTCATGAAGATATCAATTCTTTAGTTACTTTCACACCACCTCAAAGAAGGGATATTCTTCGAGTCCTAAAGGGTTTCAATGATTTCAAAGCACCGGGCCTAGATGGTTTTAACGGTCGTTTCTTTAAAGGTGCTTGGCCTATCATTGGTCACGACATCAGGGAAGCTATACTGGATTTTTTCTCGTCCAAAAGATTATTGAAATCTATTAATTCCACTCTGATCTCTCTTGTCCCAAAGGTTCCCAATCCCTCAACCCTCAAGGAGTTTAGACCTATATCATGCTGTAATACCTTGTACAAGATCATATCCAAACTCCTTGCAAAACAAATAAGCAGAATGCTCCCCTTGATTGTTGATCTAAACCAAACCGCTTTCATCACCGATCGACAAATCTCAGAAAATATCCTATTATGCCAAGAATTACTTCACAACTATCGTAAGGGAGATAAAGGTGAACGTGTCGCTATAAAAATAGATCTAATGAAGGCTTATGATATGGTCAGATGGGCTGCTGTCATTGGGGTCCTAAAAGAATACACCCCAACATCTGGTTGAATTGATAAGTGAGTGCATCACTACCCCGAGATTTTCAGTGAATTTTAATGGCGAACAGGTAGGGTATTTCAGTAGCACTAATGGGCTGAGACAAGGTGATCCTCTTTCTCCATATTTATTTGCTCTAGTTATGGAAATTTTTAATAGAATTGTAAGAGCAAAAGTTGTTGGTTCTTCCTTCAAATATCATTGGCGCTGCAAAACGCAAAGGATTACACACCTTTGCTTCGCTGATGACCTGTTCTTATTTGCCCATGGAGATGTAGACTCTGTTCTATGCCTAGTAGAAGCTCTTGAAGAATTCGCCACTCTCACTGGACTGTGGTTTAACCCTGACAAATGCCAAACATTTTTCTCTGGGTTAAATGAGGAGGAAAAGCTTCATATATTGGACCATACGCCTTTTCTCGCAAGTACTCTCCCTATCAAGTACTTGGGTGTTCCTCTTATTACTAAAAAACTCACCCACTCAGATTGCAAAAGCCTTACTGATAAGATATTCAAGAAAATTGAGAGTTGGAGAATGAAGCATATGAGTTATGCGGGTCGGTTACAGCTAACCAAATCGGTTCTTATATCTATCTGCACGTACTAGATGCAAATGTTTCTTCTTCCGAAGCAAACTATCTATGAGATTGAGAAGAAGATTCGCCACTTCCTATGGGCTGGGTCTTCAACAAACCATGGATCGTACAAAGTTGCATGGTGTGTAGTATGCTCACCCAAAAAGGAAGGAGGGTTAGGATTGCCTGATTTGAACCTATGGAACAAAGTGTTATTAGGGCGCACAATGTGGAATCTTATCAATCATCCATCTTCTTCACTTTGGAGCTCCTGGGTCCATAGTACAAAATGCAGGGAAACCCCATTTTTGCAGATGGACATCAAGGGTAGTATGGCCTGGACTTGGCGATGTCTCCTCAAATTACGTCATGTCCTAACCCCAGTCATGTCTGATCCAAGATATTGCTGCCATGATGTCTTGGATGAACTTAGACATGAGAGTCCGACTGTGGATTGGTATAACTTAATATGGAGCAGCGGCGTTAGCAAACACAATTTTATTGGTTGGCTAGTATGTAGGGATAGGCTTCCAACAGTAGAGATCATTTCACGAAGGATGACCTCAATTGATGTCCAATGTACCTTCTGTAGGGCAAGTATAGAGAACAGGACTCACTTTTTCTTCCAATGTGAATGGACATGTAGCATCTGGCGCGATATTCTTGCGCAACATGGGATCAGGCGTAATATATAGGGTTGGAATGAGGAGCTTCAATGGATGGTTAGAGCAACAAAAGGTAAAGATTTGGCCGTGAAACTCCTCAAAGTATCTTTCCTAGCGACTGTATATTACACTTGGATAGAGCGCAACCATAGACGGTTTCAAAACAATTCAACTGACATTCAGATTATTTTGGCGAAGGTGCGGAAAAATGTAAGAGGTAAAGCTTCGCTATACCAAAAAATCAAACCTTCGCAAGCTAACTTTGTTTTAGCTACTTTATGGAGACTTCCCACCTGCATATTCTCGAATTATTAGTACTAGTTGTAATGCTGGGGAATGCCCCTAAGTTGCCGTACTCCATCTGTTATATACTACTTACATTTTACACAAAAAAAAAAAAGTCTTATTTGTCAAATAAAGTCATGTTCGGTATGACGATTCAATACATAATGCAATCCTCTTTTGGGGTTTTTATGTAACATATTGTAAATTTTTTTGTTAAATTAAAGTCATGTTCACGACTATACAAAATACAATTCTCTTTCACTATTTTTTTATGTAACATAAATTCTATTTTTATTTGAAAATGATATGATTTGCAAGGTTATGGTTCATAAGTGTCACGAAATACACTAATGCAAAAAATCGCAAGGAATTTGTCATTTTTATTATTTTGGAGAATATGGATGTGAAGGGTAATTACTATGGGAGAAACTAGTTTTCGCATCCATCTCTTGGCCTTCATATAGATTACATTGACAACAGTTACTCCTCACATTGTGCGGCCAAAGTTTTCGCTCAAACAATCAGCAAAGCAAAACAGCGACAGCCATGGCTTATCAAGGTCTCATCAGGCATCAACTAGTTTCTCCGTGTGAGGCCAAAGTTTTGGCTCAAACAATCAGCAAAGCAAAACAGTGACAACCATGGTTTATCAGGGTCCCATCAGGCATCAGCTAGTTTCTCCCATTCAAAACTCTGATCAGTTGCATGATTTGAACCTTTTTCTTGAAAAATCGAATATGGTTGAACTTTTTTATTAAAGTAATGATAGTGGTGCGCCAACTTTTAGTTATAGTTTCCTTTTTTATCTTTTTTTGACCGACAAGTCCTTTCACTCTTCATTCAAGGGGTGCTAGCTCCTAGAAAGTTATTCATTCTCATCATGTCACATTTAAAATTTCTTATAGAAAGTGAAAACTTACTATACATGAATGACAAACATTCTGTTTTAAAAATTAATTTTTTATCAGAAATAATTTTATTTATTTTTATTCTATATATGAGTTTCTGAGCAAAAATATATGTTTTATAACTACTTAAAATTTATTTTCTCGAAATAAAAATCAATTTGATAACGGCATAAAATTTCTCTCTTGGGCGACCGTTGAGTGGGTGGCAGGTGGGCGGTGGACGGTGAGAGACGGCGGCAACTAGCGGCAAGAGGGGGCCGGCTTCAAGTAATGGCGAGAGGCAAGCAATGGCCGGCGGTGGGAGGCAAGTGGTGATCAAAGGAGGGCGGCGGCGGGAGGTGAGTGACTACCCATCGGCATTCGGCGGGGAGGGACAATGGCCGACGGATGGTTGGAGGCGGGCGGCAGCCCACGGCGGTCGGCGGCGGGGGACGACAACGAGGGCTGGCGCATGGCGAGAGGCAATCAACAACAAGTGGGCAATGACAGGAGGTGGGCAATGGCCTACGACGGCCAGCGGGCAATGGGAGGCGGTGGGTGGTAGGTGGTAGGTAGGTGACAATGGGTGGACAACCGGCTAGCAGCGAAGGCGAACAATGAGAAGAATTATTATTTCTCATTTTTGTTCCAGAAATAAAAAAGTAAAAAAATTTTATTTCTCATTTATGTTTCAAACCTATTTCTGAACTCAAAATTTATTCCATAAATAGAAAAATAAAATTGCATTACCAAATAAATTTTCATTCCAAACTTGTTCCTAGGAATATGAAAATAGAAAAATAAAGAAACAGAATAATTATTATTCACAACCTTAGTGAACCTGGGGAAAAGAAAGCTCAGTCTCTTCTTTTTTGAAAAACGACACTCCAGTCCAAGTAAATATAGGAAAAAAAGGAAAAGAAATAAAGGAAGAAAGAAAAGAACCAAGTTATGTATGCTTTCAACTTGTGTATCTTTTTTTTTTTTTTCTTAAGTGGACAACAGAGGAGGTTTGTTTCCGTGCTTCTGTTTCTTGCCATTGACACTAACTACCTATCTAAGAATTTTCAATTTGTTGTGTTATTCATATACCAAGCAGCGAATGGTATATGAATAACACTCAATTCATTAGGATTTTCGCTTGCTAGTGGTGTATTCCCTTGGTCGGCTAATTGGTGTTGTGGTTTCGATTTTGGCTTTGCTTAGAGATGCTCGACAATTTTACATATTTTTTAAATTAAAACAACAGTGAGCAGCTCGAGTTGAGTCTAAACTTAGTAATCCATTGGCCAACCCCTAGGTGATTCACCTCCAGGAAGGTTGCAACGTCAAGTTTAAGTCCAACTCAAAAAAGTTTTCCGATGAGCTCGAGCGCAATTCGATCATTCAATGAGTTTTACCTGAAGCTTGAATTAGCCCTCGAGCTCAACCTTGCGCTATGGCTCAAATTTTGGAAAATACACTATAATACATAATTAGTAATTTTGTGTACAGGGAATGTTTATAAGTAATCGAAACATATAAAATAAAGTTACTCAAATTAAGTATTTTGAAGCTTTAGTTTGACTCGAGTAAAGTGGTTGAGCTACTGGAAATCGACTTGAATCGAAAAGAATCGAGCCGAATATCAATAGCATCTTCCGAGTCGATTTCGAATAGCTCACGAGTAGCTAGCTGGACTCACTTGTGCCACTCGGTCTACCCGATAATTTCTCTTGTCGAGTGTCTCTGCTGTTCACAATTCAAAGGGGAAAATTTTCTTCACCGTGCTCTCTCGCGTAGCACGTTGAAGAACTTTAAGTTCACAAGGAACAAGGTGTGGAACGCCTGATTTAGTCAACCCTACGCACCATAGTTGAAAGGCGGAAAACAAAAAAAATTGGCTGGCAAGCTGAAGAAATTAGATACAGAAGAATTTATTGACGATTCACAACGAAATATTGGCAAGCCGGGTCATTTGAATTACGTTAAGCACATGGACAATCCTGACCTAATTTAAACTGCTCCGCAGAACCGCTCAATGTTACTACTTGCCCATACAATTAATTCTCAAGATCTCAGAAATGATCATTGAAAGCTGATTATCTGAAACTAACTATTAGAAAACAACAAAGTCAGCAAGATAAAATGTAATCCTAAGTTTGAATTAGACAAGAGGTAATCCTAAGTTGGAATTGGTTTCCATCTGCTCACGAAATCTTCCTGAATGGGTGGGTCAACGAAGAAACGTTGTGGAGGTTGAAAGTATACTAAGGCTACGTTTGGTAGTCGAGATAAAATTTGGATAGGATAAATTTTATCGTATTATGTATTTGGCGTCTGCTCAATATAGGATAAAGTCAAATATATAAGAGATTTAGCTCGGATAAAATTATCCCATGGGAAAGATGGGATAAAGGTGAATAGGATTTCTAATATCCATAATATAAAAGTTATTTTTCTCAAATAACAAACTTGTTAAATTAATAAAATTAAATTAATATTTGAATTTTAATATAAAAATTCAAAATAACAATAAAATCGTTTTTATTTATTCTTATTATTATTTATATTTTCAAATATTCTTTCTATCTTGTGATATAAATTTCATATATATATATATATATATATATATATATATATATATATATATATATATATATATATATAGACACACACATTTAATATTCATATTTATTACGTATTTTAGGCATATTTGCATAGTTTACCATTTAATAAAATCTGATTAGAGAATGATGGAAGGGGAAGAAATTAAAAATAATTAAAAAAGAGAGGGAAAATAATAAATAAATAAATAAAAGTGAAATAGGCATGAGTCTCGTGAGAAATTTTTATCATCTCCATTTGCACAATTTTTAGGTTCATTTACACTGATATAATGCTCAAAACAAATAATAAACATAATAATATGTAAAAATATCCGGCTTTATTAATACGATTCACCAAACATCAGATATAATATTTCAAATTCCTTGGATTTCATATCATATCTTGACTAGAAATCTGAACGACTAAAGGTGGCCTAAATGTGTGTTTGTTTTGGTAATAGTATTTTCCGGACTTTCATCCATTTTGTTGTTCGAAAATGATTTAATTAACTGAAAACACTTTCCGATAAAGGAAAACATTCATATGCAAATTTAGGAAAGTGAATTCCCTAATTTAAAAAGGTGAAAACGCTTTTCGGAATTGATTATCTTAAATTTGTTAATATTTTATTTTTCTTTTATTTTTTTATTTTTTTCCTTTTCTTTTCTTTCTTTTTTTTCTTTTTCCTTCTTCCTTCCTCTGCCGGTCACTGACCTCGATGACGACCGGCAATTGGCCATAGGCTTAGCTGATCTAGGCAAACCCAAGCTTGGCCTAAATCGACAAGTTGTGATCTTATCAGCTTGAGCTCCGTTGAGGTCAGTGAGCTCATGGCTCGCTAGATCCAAGTGTGTCAAGCTCGGGCTCGGTGGAGGCCAACAAGCTCATGGCTCACCAGATCTAGGTGAGCTCAAGCTCGGGCGAGGCTGGCGAGCTCGAGCTCACCTGTGGCTATCATCAGGCAAGCCTCAAGCTTGCCTGTGGCCGTCGCTAGGCCAGCCTCCAACTAACCTATGGCCGTTGTCGACCAGTCATCGCGAAGGATGAGGGAAAAATAAAGGAAAGAAAAGAAAAAGAAAAAGAAGAAGCGAATAGAAAAAAGAAAAATAATTACAAATTCGAATTTAAAAAAAAGAATAATAAGAATAATATAAAAATCGAACTTTTAGATAAAAAATAAAATTTGTTTTTTTTTATCCGAAATAAAGTCATAAGATTAAAATCATTTTCCAAATAATATCCAAACCCCAGAAGTCATTTTCGATCGTATATTACCAAACAAAGAATAACTATCCGTTTTCCTGGAAAATATTTTTCCAAAAACATTACGTTTTCCGTGAAATAAATACACCTGAGGGTGCTTTTCAAGGAAAAGTGTGTTCCAGGAATCCATTTTCCGGACTTTCACTTATTTGGTTCTCCAAAACTGATTAGTCAACCGAAAATACTTTTCGGTCAATGAAAACATTCATGCATAAAATTAAGAAAATGAATTCCCTAATCTAAGAAAGTGAAAACACTTTTCGAAATTGCACATCTTGAATTTATTAATAGTTTATTTTTTTATTTTTCTTTTCTCTTTTTCCTTTCTTTCTTTTTCTTGTTCCTTCTTTTTCACTCCACCAATCGTCGGCCTCAACAATGGCCGGTGAGCAGCCACAAGTGCGGGCCTCAGGTAAGGCCAAGCTTGCTAGATCCCAGTGAGCTCAAAGCTGGCAAGATCTCGGCGAGGCTCAAGCTCGCCTAAGGCTAGCGAGCTCCAGCCTTGCCAAATCCCTACGAGCTCGACGTCACTCAAGGTCAGCGAGGCTTAACCTTGCCCAAGCTAGCTAGGTCGGTCCTCTCGAGGCCAGCCAAGTCTACCCTCGCTAGCTGTCACTGAGGCCTTGCGATAGGCGATGGGAGGAAAAAGGAAAGAAAAAAAGAAAGAAAAAAAAATTATTTAAAAATTCGTTTTTTTTTTTTTTTTTGCTTAAGATAAAGCCATGAGACTGAAATCATTTTTCAAATATTATTCAAACACCATAAACTTTTACAATTACATATCACCAAACAAAGAAAAACTAACAATTTTCCTGGAATATGAGTTTCCAGATAACACTTTCCAAATTCGTTATATTTTTCGTGAAATAAACACACCCTAATCATAGCTGCCAAGAATGAGCTCCCTAGCTATACCATATTTGAATGGCAAATATTAAATGGTCGTGCTTTGGCTTCGCCTGAGAGTTTGTGGCTCACTAGGAGGCTCTCGCTCTATGCCGGCATGAGAGACCAAAGCCCACAAGTGAGTCACAAACTCCCCTCCCATTGCCAAGTGCTCGACGTGCGCTCTTGCATTGTCCGATGGAGCCATATACAACACTAGTTCGGCCCAAAAGTCAGCCAGGATCTTCCAAATGCGCTGCGAGTTCCCTTCCAGTAATTGAAGTTGAACCCCCAACTGAGCGCCCCAAATCATGACCGTATTGTCTGATTTTTCCGCAATATCCTTCAGTCCGTTGATTTTCTCTTGATCTGTCTGGCACGTAGCAAACACCTTCCGCGCTTCAAGGGTTATCTGGTCAAACATGTTCTCCGCGACATAAAGGTGGTCAGGTAACAATCTCGGGGCGTATGCCACCAAATAGGCAATATATTTGGACAAGTTAGTCGCTACGTCGAAGTATGGATCTTGAGTCCACGAACTCACGTGCTCAAGAAAGCTCGTAGCAATATGCCAAACCATTATAACCTGAGTTGGCGTCTCAAGCTTGCATGCCCAAGAGAGCTGAGCGGACACTTTGTTTAGTCTCAAAGAAGCTTGTCCATTCTCCAATTTTCCTTTACTGTTCTTCAGAGAACGATTCAGAGAACGAAACACAGCCTTCTTCACTTCATTCGACAATCCAACAGGAGCGCCTTGTTTTTGACCGCTCCTAACCACATCGATGAAATTGATTGTGCAGAAATTGTCGAGCAATCTAGAAGGGACGTAATTGTACGATTCGAGAAACGAGTACTGGCGAAGTTTCCTTTCCCAAGGCTTCAAATGTACCCGGCATATTAGTCCTATCAGCTTCTCCATGAGCTTGTTCCCTTGCCACGACTTCTTTTCCACATAGTTGCAAAGCCATCTAACTTTCGCCCATTCGGAGATAGCCATCAGATAGAGCTGGACAACCTCAACACATATGAATACCACGAGAACAAGCGCAGTCATGAGAACGTCGACGCTCAACCCATGGGATGTCACCAATTGGACAACTGCATCTTGGGGCTTTGTGGTCTTGGGCATCAGGAATACAACTGTTAGCATCGTGCCCATGATCAAACACAAAAGCTCCACCACTTTCAGCGGCCAAAGGCGCGCTTGGAATATGATCGGGTAATTGGTGTAGAAATAATCGTGAAGAAAGGTAAGCTCAACTTCGGCAACTCGAAATGCTCGCTCCCACCCACATTTTTGCCGAAGAATTCCATCTCGAATAAAAATCCGCCCCTTCTGATGAGCTTTTTCTGGCAACAAGTAGCGCGAAAATTTCAAACGGAGAAGCAGGTAGAGCGCATAAGAGAGACAAATATCCTTGAGCCTGTCACCTTCCTCGAGCTTGTCACCTGGGTGTTTTCCATTTTTTGACTTCAAAAGCGGCCCTTCGCACGTCCACACCTTACTTACGGTGATGACTTCCCCGTCGTCTTTTGAAGAATTTGGCGGTGGTGCTGCGCGTTCGCGAAGGACTTTCAGGAGTACGGTCCGACTCGCTATCACCACATATTTGCATCCTTCCATAGGATTGTCAAGCGGAACCGGGGAACAATCCTCGGTGTTAACTTGATCCACGACCCATTTTGTGATTCTATCTCGGCCACCTGCGTGCAACGACACGAGCGATAGTGCTCTCTCTGTGGTCTTAAGCATTAGGAGGACAAAATAGAGCACGAAAACCGCCAGCGTCAATGGCAAGATGGTCAGATAGAATGCCCACAATGTTACAAACCCTATGAAAGTGACTATGTGTTGCCAAGCATATTGCTTCCACTGCTCATTGTCCTCGAGACTATATGCAGAGAAAGAATTTGAGCTTCCGAGGAAGATCATCAAGAAAGTAGCCCACAGCGGGAACAGTGGGTTGCGGAACGGGGATTCGCGCATTAGCCCGAGCGTGTACGTTATCAAGTAGCCCGAGAGAGTGAACGCCGCCCACAGCACGACCTTGAGCATCGGACTGTTGTTCCGACGCCTCAGCGAGCCGAAAGCTACAAGTAAAAGGAGCAGGAAGGCAACCACGCCCACGGAGAGCTCTATCTGGGCGAGTTTGCCCTCCGGGGATTGGAGCCTCTTCACGACAACCGTGGCCTCGGTGATGGTTTCGTTCACCGTCCCCGTTCGACTTCCTTGCAAGTCCCTCATTCTTTTTCCCTTGGTGAATAAAGACAGATTGTGTCCTTGGTGAGTGTAAGAGAGAGCCAAGAAAGTTCAAAAGCTTTGAGAGCTCGTTTCCTGGGTGGGGAGACGAAAGAGGAAACCCTTCCTTTTATAGATGTCACCTGTGATCTACCGAGCCGGCCCAGTATCGAAATTGTGATTCCACCCGACACATGTTCCTTTATTTAGTAAACATCATCCGTTTCTCATTCAAAAGGACTTATAATTGACGACACAAGGAATCGTCTTTACCTCCTTTAGAGACATGGGAAAAGAGGATATTCTTTCTTGGCTCGAACTCGGGGTATCAACAAAAAGAAATGGATTAATGTAATTCAAAATCTCAAATTAGTGCTCCATAACACATTTACCTTAAATTAATAATTCGTCACACAAAAAATTTCCAAACTAATAACGCATTCACTCAAAATTAATCTTCGTCCTATGAAAAATCCGAATCATTATCCTTAACCCAAATCTACCCTCCACATCATACCCCAAACTATTTTCTTTTTTGGTCGGAAGACCCCAAACTATTAATGGAGGGTAAATTGGGGTTAGGTGTACCAGTTCTTCATTAGCTGGAAATTCTGTTTATGTAATGTGTCATGATTATCGATTTGAGATTTTTTGTACAATAAAAAATAATTTTATATAGATATATCATGCCTATATCGATTTGTAATTTTAATTGGTATTAACTCTAATAGAAAACATATGGGTGACAATATTGCCCTGTCCAGTGTTTGTACAAAGACAATTCACAAGATAAGCAAAGAACGAAAACAGAGAGCACTCATCTTTATCACAAAAAAGTTGACGAAGGTCCCATCACTATATCCCTCACCCATCCTCTTGTTTTTGCTCTTTCCCTCTGTTGACATCAAAATAAAAATCGGCATAAGTGCTGAATATACTTCAATGCCGAATCCGGTGTATAATGGAAATCAACCATCTTCCGAAACACGTATGGACCAAATTCGGCAACATGCTGAGAAGCAAGTAAGAATGGCATGGTATCTCAAATTCGGAAAGTGATGAAAATATGTACATTTACCGAAATATGAAGAGTTATAGTTCGGGACGTTGGAATATTTATACTTCATGACAGCGACTCTTTTCGGGAGGTTCACACTTTGGGAATATACTGAAGAATCACAACCTAGCCACGACAGCAAGAAGTTATGAACAGGAGTGGAGATAATGAGCACGAGCATATTATGGAAGGTTACTAGTCTAGATTTGAAATCATCTCAGCGGTTGAGATCAAGTTTTGACGGACATTAAAACTAGAAACGTGGGTAGAAAAGGTAGCTATTGGAAGCGCCAAAATATCAAAGTTTGAAAACATAGAAGTAACCAACGAGCAGTTGCAAGATAGGAGGAGATACAAATACTCAGATGAAGCAAAGAAAAGGGAGGACAACAACAAAAAGAAAAACCACTCAAGCTTATCTGTATTTTAGTTTTCTATGCATCTTTACTTCTTGTATTTACAGTTTCCTGTATCCTTAGTAACTTTCCAGTTCCTTACAGCTTTCATAGGAGTATTGTAATGTAGCTTGAAACTTTGTTGATCCCAGATCCGTTTTCAATCCATACGCTTTTCATCCATTCCATATAATCCTGTTTCGATTTCCATCCATTCCAAACAATCCCGTGTTACACTTTATTTTTCGCCATAACTCTCATAGTAGTCAAATCACAGAACCTACTTTTATAAAAAACCGAAGACAGGAGTTTCGGTAAAGGATATTCCTCGTGAAAACGAGCGAACATCTTTTTGGCACGCCCGGTGGGACTCGCGTGATAAGATTTGGAGAAATGGTGAGAACCAGACAATCTAAAGGATTATCGGTGGATAACATCAACAATCCAGTTAAGGAGGCACGTTCTGAGCATTCTGCGGCTAATCAAGTAGATGAAAGTGCCAATATTCCTTGGCAATTAACTGAAGAACAAGCCCGTGCGTTGGCACCAGATAATACCTTGGTAGCCACGATGAAAAGGTTGTTTGAAGAACAGCAGAACGAGCTTATCAACCATATAGTGCGACATGTGACAGATGTGATAAAACCTATGGTGGTCAATACTATAAACGAGGTAATATCACGTCCTAGTTCATCTTCTCAAGTTCTGCCCTTTCATGTAAATCCTCTTGGGGCAACATTGTTACCACCAACCTCGGGACCTCTTCATGTGGGGTATAATTGCAATGAAGGATCAAATTCTCAACCTTCTGTTAGAATTATACCAAGGCTAGAAAATTCTACTCCTATAAACCTAGTGAATGGTGTGAGTACTTATAACTTTCCTCAAAATGTACCGAATGATGCTAATTTGGTTAATCCTATGGTTACAAATGCACCACCAATGATGAATGTACCACCACCAGTAAGTATGCCTAATGCTAATCATATTAGACCACCTGGGCCTCAACCGTATCCTCATGTGATAGAAAATCCTCTTTATAGGCCTCCACCACACGTTAATTTTAACATGGAGCAGCAAGGGGTGGATCGACCTCAACAGTTTGATCATAGGGGTCAAGATCCTTAGTTAGGTCAGCAAAATTTGAGGCCATATAGATAGAGTTGCAGAGTTGGTAATGCAACAGTTGGGAGCAGAGAGAGGATTGCCAAGGCCAGTATATAGGAAGCCACATACCGATCGGATTTATAACATGCCATATCTAAGGGGTTTCAAGATGCCAGACTTTACTGTATTTACTGGAGAGGAAGATCAGTCAACCGTGGAACATGTGGGTCGATTCTTGACACAATGTAGAGAAGCTGGAACTAACGAGTATCTAAGGTTAAGGTTGTTCCCATTGTCTTTGTCAGGAACAGCGTTTACTTGGTATACAAATTTACCTGCAAATTCAATTCAAACATGGGCTGAGATGGAGAGGCAGTTTCATTCGCAGTTTTACCGAATGGTACCAGAGGTAATGGTAGCCGATTTGGCCAGGAAGTATCAATATAATACCGAAACAGTGGATTGGTTTATTGCTGGTTTCAAGAAATCTAGAAACCGATGTTTAACATCACTTACTAAGAAGAAGTTCACAGATTTGGCTTTTAATGCCTTGAGGTTTAACCTTAAGAAAAGATTTGAAGGACAAGCCTTTGACGATCTCTTTTAGTTAAACGCCTGAGTTTTTAAGTATGAATACTTGTTGAAAGAGAAAGATAAGAAATTGAATAAGGACAATCGGCAGGCAATTGCATTTGCCAAAAGTATCGAATATGCAAAGATAGCCGAAGAGGAGAATGAGATAGCCGTAGCAACTATGGTATTAAACAAACCATATGTGTGCCTAACACTTAAACCGGCCAGGGTGAGAGATGTATCCAAGTTCAAAGCTAAGGAGACAAATAACTATTATTTTGATATCTACAAGTTAGATGAAATATTTGACCTACTGTTGAAAAATGGAATGATCAAATTATCCGAAGGACAAGCAATCCCATCAAAGAAAGGGATAGCAAATAAGAAATATTGCAAATGGCATCACTCTACAACTCATGATATGGTAAATTGCATTGTATTTAAAAAGATAATCCAAGAAGCAATTCGTCAAGGCAAGATTAAATTTGCTGAAGACAAAGGCAAGGCCCTAATGGAAGTAGATACAGATCCTTTCCCGAAAATGATCAGCATGGTTAATATACGAGAGACGACAGATGATGACAACAAACAACGTTGTACTCGCTGTCACCAAGAGCTAACTTGGCAAGATAGGGAGTCAAATCGGGAGTTTCCCAAGTTCCAAATCATGAGGGGAACAAGAGGGAGATACTGATTGGGATCATTTATTCACAAGACAGGTGGACCACAGGTAAAATCTGATATTGTAGCTACCGAAAACTCTTCGATACAAGCAAGAGAAGAGAAAATTTACCCAAGACAGATAGCACACGTGCTCAAAAGAAAAGATGATGGTCATAGGCATGAGAGGAAGGAATACCATGGGTCATCTCAATTAGCACCCCCAATTCGGGAGTCAATTGCGCAAATTCATGATGATAATGAAACATTACCGAAGCCTGCAAAGAAAAAGAGTTTATGGTAGCGATATAAAGAAGGTGATCCCAAAGTTGGATTGTTTGGAGAACCTGGTGGGAAATTTGACTATGTGGTCTATTATGGAATATGGACGATTATCTATCTCCATCATTGCTAGTTGAGCCAACCGGTTGGGAAGATGAATTTAATGATCCACCACTATTTAAATCTCAGGAAATCCACAGAGGAAAAACGTTAAGGTACCCCATAACCTTCCCGAAGGAAAATGGTTAACAGTTAAATCACCAGGACAGACGTCTTATAGAACTATTAAGAGATGTTTCCAGCAAATAAGAAATAGGCAAACGAATTTTGAGAATAGCCAAGCTAAAGGTATGATAAGGCAAGGCTTACCTTTCACATCTATCAGCAGGAAAGGTAATTGGGTCTGGAGAAAAAATCCCAATGAAAAATATCGTAGTAAGCCAGAACCGGGTGATTTGGGAAGTAGCTCTTACCTTGAAAAAAATAAGGAAAACGAGGTTGCTCAGGTTCCATAAACAATTAATTTTAGGCAGATTACTGTAACTTTCAATCCAAAGCAAAAAGGGAAAGTGGAACAAAAAGATTTAGATCCTAAATGGTCACAAAAAGATAGCAGAAGTTACCAAATTGGCCATTCCAAGATATCAAAGAACTATAGTTCTCCAGTACGGATAAACATGGTCCACGCTAGACTTCCAGCGAAGTATGGAACTAATTTGAGTGTGGAAGAAGATATCGAACATATTTCAGAAAAAGAAACAGCCAGAGCAGAATTTCGGTTTCCCGACAAAGAAGCTATCAAGTTTGATAAGGTACCTTTTGAAAAAGCAAAACATTTAAGATCCTTAATTGTTTTAAGAAGAGTTAATGGTAGGCCCGTCAATAAAGTTTTTAATGATGCTGAAGCCACTTTGAACCTCATATCTTATAAATACTTCGAGAAATTAGGGAAAGATAATAATGATATAATCCCATCAAATGTTCAGTTATCTGATTTTCTTGGGGAAGTTACCGAAGTCAAGGGGGCAACAGTTCTTGATTTAAACATAGGGTCCAAATTATCTGAAACGACTTTTTTTGTAGTAGAATATGATGGCTCATATAATTTGTTGCTTGGAAAAGATTGGATACACTTTAATCAGTGTGTACCTTCAACTTTACATCAAATATTGGCATTTTGGAATGGTGAGAAAGTGGAATATGTTGAGGCAGAGTCGAGATATGCTTCAATCAGTTGGACTGACATTTGTCAAGAACATCGGGATCGTTTACATGAGCATTATGCTATTGAATTACCAAAAATAGATCCACAATCACTTGCTTATTGCCACTTCGGGAATAGAAAAACTGAATGGATTCCCAAATCAAGCTTGGCATTAGAAGAAATACACATTCTTTATGGAAAACAAGTTTGCATTGCAAGAAATTTATGAAAGATACTTCACACATTTGGCGGAAATGGTAAAGCAAAATGTTGATGCCTCGGATTGTATAGATGAATGAGAAGAGTTGTTAGTCGAATAAGACAAAACAATAGAGGCTCAAGATCCGTTATTGGAGGTTGATATAGGAGAGCCTGGTTTTTTTCGCCCAGTGTATGTAAGTACGTTTTTGCAAGGGGGCATGAAAGACAAGCTGGTTAATCTAACCAAAGAGTACAAAGATTACTTTGCATGGAATTATCATGAAATGCTTGGTTTGTCAAGAGATATTGTAGAACATCGCCTTCCAATCAAGAAAGGGTTTCGTCCACATAAACAATTAGCAAGAAGATTTCCTCCAGATGTGATTGGTAAAGTCAAAGAAGAAATAGAAAGGTTGTTGAAAGAAAAATTTTTTGAAACAGCCAGGTATGTTGAGTGGCTTTCAAATATTGTTCCTATGAAAAAGAAGAATGGAAAGCTGAGAGTTTGCATTGACTTTTGGGATAAGGGTTTCGTCCACATAAACAATTAGCAAGAAGATTTGCTCCAGATGTGATTGGCAAAGTCAAAGAAGAAATAGAAAGGTTGTTGAAAGCAAAATTTATTGAAACAGCCAGGTATGTTGAGTGGCTTTCAAATATTGTTCCTGTGAAAAAGAAGAATGGAAAGCTGAGAGTTTGCATTGACTTTTGGGATCTAAATAATGCCACTCCAAAGGATGAATATCAAATGCCCATGGTAGATATGTTAATAGACTCAACATCAGGAAATGAGATGTTATCATTGATAGATGGTCATTCGAGTTATAACCAAATTTTTATTGCTAAGAAAGGCGTCCCAAAGACAGCATTTAGATGTCCTGGTGCGATCGGAACTTTTTTATGGGTAGTTATGCCTTTTAGATTGAAGAATACAGGGGCTACATACCAGCGGGCAATGAATTTTATTTTTCATGATATGATCAGTAAATTCTTAGAAGTTTATATTGACAACGTGGTGGTTAAGTTAGCCTAAGAAGATCATCTGGATTATCTCGAAAAGGCATTTATCAGGATGAGGAAGTACAAATTGAAGATGAATCCAACCAAGTGCTCTTTTGGAGTACGAGCAGGAAATTTCTTGAGATTTTTTGTCAGTCACAGGGGAATTGAAATTGATAAGAACAAAGCAAGGGCTATCATGGAGCTTTTCCATCCTACATCCAAGAAACAGTTACAAATGGTGATTGGAAAAATAAACTTTCTTAGAAGATTCATTGACAATTTGTCTATTAAAATAGAGCCGATGACACAACTTCTGTGTCTTAAGAATCATGATGAATTTATATGGGGAGAGAAACAACAAGAGGCATTTGATTTGATCAAAGCCTATCTAATGAATCCTCTTGTATTAGTGCCGCCAAAAGCAGGCAGATCACTGAAATTGTACTTATTGGCTACCAATATAACTATCGGGAGTATGTTGGCACAAGAAAATGAAAGTGGAAAAGAACAAGCGGTATATTATTTGAGCAGAATATTAACTGATGTTGAAAAAAGATATACCGCAATTGAAAAATTATGTCTATTTTTAAACTTTGCTTGTATGAAGTTAAGACATTACTTATTGTCAACTAGAGTGCATGTGATCAGCAAGACCAATAAAATAAAATACATGTTATCCCGACATGTGATAAAAGGGCGTATAGCCAAGTGGGCATTTATTTTGTTTGAATTTGATTTGAGATATGTGCCGATCAAGGCAGTAAAAGGTCAAGCCATTGTCGATTTTCTTACCGAATACCCATGTTTACAAATGGAAGAAAATGAGCAGAGCTTCAATCAAGTACTACCATGGACTATATACTTTGATGGATCGCGTGCTAAGAGTATGGTTGGAGTAGGATTGATAATAATTTCTCCCAATGGAAAACTTACAAGGTGCGTCTGTAGGTTAGACTTTAAATGTTCAAATAATTAAGTTGAATATAAAGCACTGATTATTGGCTTAGGAATATTGATTGAGTTGAAAGTACAGTTTATCAAAGTATTTGATGATTCACAATTGGTGGTGAAACAGTTAAAAGGGGAATACCAATGTTTGAATAAAAATTTGATTGGTTATTACTATTTGGCAAAGAAGCAATTAGAGCAGTTCAGAGAGTATGACATAGTCCATATCAAAAGAAACACGAATTTCGAGGCAAATGAGTTGGCTCAAGTAGCTTCTGAATACTGAATATCAAAAGGATTGGCAAATGTCACAATTACCATAACGCTGTCGGTACCTTCTATTGAACAAAAAAAGATACCGATAGCAGTTAGTAAAGTAGGCCGAGAGGATTGGAAACAAACTATCATCGAATATTTGAAGAATCCATATTCAAGAGATCGAAAGCTGAGGATGTAGGCCCAGAAATATGTTATATTATGAGAAGAATTATACCGAAGGTCCTCAGATGGATTGCTCTTACATTGTCTTGATGAAGATAATGCGAAATTGGTTATGGCAGAAGTACATGAAGGTATATGTGGAGCCCATCAAACAGGTATCAAGATGAGGTGGCTATTAAAAAGGTACGGTTATTTTTTGCCAGCAATGATGCAGGATTGTATCAATTATGTTAAAGCACGCATTTCATATCAAAAACATGGACCATTGCAACATGTATTTGCTTTAGAGCTCCATTCTATCATAAAGCCATGACCATTTAGGAGATGGGCAATTGACATAATAGGTAAGATTTATCCACCTTATTCTCATAAGTATAGTTACATTTTATTGGCTACGGATTGCTTTACAAAGTGGGTGGAGGCCATTCTATATAAGAGCATTACACATAAAACTGTTGTTAAGTTTATCGAAGAAAATATAATTCATCGGTTTGGCTTGCCTAAGTCGATTACTGCGGACCAATGAACAGTATTTACTGGAAGTAAAGTAATAGAGTTTGCACGATCAAGAGGAATCAAGATGGTCTATTTTACACCATATTATCCCCAGGCAAATAGACAAGCTGAAGCAGCTAATAAAGTTGTCATTGGATTGATCAAGAAACACCTAGAAGAAAATCCAAGAAAATGGGATGTTTTATTGTCAACATTATTGTGGGCGTACTGAACATCACGAAGATCAAGCGCAGGTGTCAATCATTATATGCTTACATATGGATAATAAGCAGTTTTACCGATGGAGATAACTATACAATCTTTAAGAGTCCAATTGCAAAGCGAGATGTTGCCCAAAGATTATAGAGATTGGATGCACATAAATTTGGATGAGCTAAATGAGATTCGTGCGGTTTCTTTGGATCATTTGATTGCACAAAAGATAAGAGTGGCTAGAGCTTTTAATAAAAGGGTTAAACTCAAACAATTTATTGTGGGGGATTTAGTGTGGAAAGCAACTTTGCCATTTAACCTTCAAAATAGGGAATTCGGTAAATGGTCATCAAATTGGGAAGGGCCATTGGTTACCGAAGTGTTTACTGGGAATACATACAGATTGATGGATGTCAATGGAAATGAACTATCACGTTCTATAAATAGGAAATTTTTGAAGAAATATTATCCATCAATTTGGGAAACACAAGGAAATTATTCTATTCATTCGAAATGAAAGTACATTCCAATCTTGATGACAAAAGTCTGCAAATCATTAACAATCTAAGTTTTTGGGCTACAAGATGAGAATGTACGGTAAGATCCTGATGGAGTTTAGATTGTTATCCCTCGAGATACTCCAAATGACGAGAGTGAAAGCGGACAATTTCAAACTTCTCCCAAGCTTCTTGAAGCAATTGCTTATACGTGTTTGAAGCAACTTCAACCATAGACTTGACATGGGAAATTTCAACTCTGAGTATCTCCGCTCCACACGATGATGATTGGAAAGGAAATTGAGGAGTTGACGGGTCATCTGAACGTCATTCCTAGCTTGAGTACAGGAGTCCTGAGCTTGAGCATATTTCTCTTTGGAATTTCGTAATCGGGAAGATTCTTCTTCAATTTGAAGATGAAGAGCGTCAGCTTCCACGATAGTTGGCTCTAAATTCCAAATTTCCCTCACATTATGCTCAAATTCATCAAAGCGAGCAGGGAATAAAGAGCATAGCTCCCAAACCAGATCTAGGAAGGTAGAATCTGCAGACAAAAATACTTTGGATATAAAAAAGTTGGTCAAATCGGTAACTTCTACCTTATACTTGTGTTTCAATAATAATGCGTAATGCCCTTGAGATAGTAATTCATGCAGTCGCCTCCATAAGGACCATTCACCTAAATAATGAGACAAGAAAGACGTCTATGTTAAACAGTTATTAAAGCCCAAATTTGGTAATGTTCAGTGGAAAATTTACCTTCATAGGAAATGCGTTGTTGTTGTGATTGGGACCAAATAAGCAATTGAGATAAAAAACCATGTACAGACATCATGAATGAGATTGTGAGTTCTCAGGAAAGATTTGGTAGCTTGGGCAGTTATAAAGGTAAAGGATATGGAGCAGATCATGGATAGTAGTGCGCTAGAGTTCTTTTTGGGAAACAGAAATAGAGGTTAAACGTGGTTTATGCTTGTAGACAAACAGTTATTTTTTAAGTCAGTAATTTCAAAGAGGATAAGCAAAGGAAGGTGATTATTTGACCCGTAAGTTATGAAAGTTGCGATGGAATAGTTATCTTTGAGTTGATTTAAATGTCAAAGGAACCAAATGGAGATTCGGTTTAATCTTTGATCAAGATGGTTGGATTATTGATGTGAACAAAGAATAGCATCGGGAGTTTATATCATCGGGATATTAGGTGAATGCAAGGGAGATCAAAATCTAGTAAATGAAACTTTCAATTTATTCCCATTTGGCCAATAAAGCTTTGGCCTCGATTACAAAATCTCTCAGTTCAGTTTCAAGCCTATGATTTTCATCCATAATTTCGGCTCTCTTTTTTTCATGGACTTTGATTATTCCAGCAGAAGCATCAAAGTTTTTTTCCAATTCCCGACACTGCTTTATTTTACGCCTGAGTGTAGGACAAATAGCTGAAACTGTGAGCTTTTGTTCTTCTAATTGAGCATTCACCATCCTCAGCTCTACCTCAAGTTCTTCCTTCCTAGCCTCCAAGCATTGGAGCTTGCTTTCTTCAACTTTGAAATTGTCGTAGAAAAGACGAGCATCTTCACGCTTACGGGCAAGCTCATCTTGGATTACCAATCTTCTGTTTTCCCTAAAGAGAAGATGAGGAAGTTGATCAAGGTTGACTCTTATTGTGTTTACAGCATCCACAAAGCCAACGGCAAAGATGTCAATCTTGTCCTGGAAGGGCTCAAATAAAATAAATGATGGATTACCAGAGCATACTTCTTGGAAAAGAATCATTGCCTGGCTTTCCTTATTAGAGTCGTTGATCAACTTTCCATAGCCAGGTTCCAATAAGTGAAGGAGCTTTTCCCATTTAGCCTTGGCTATTTCTCAAGAAATTTCAACAAACATTGATAAAGTTGAAGGTTCTGAAGAATCAGGAGCTATAGAAGAGTTATGATGAGTACTTGCCAATATACTTTTCAGTTCCGCCCGTTCAGTTTGAGAGAAAAGTTCTATCTCAGCAAGTGGATTAGGTACTGCATAAGATGTGGAGGGAGGTAAAACAGTAACTGTATAAGTAGCTCTTTCGGGAATTAAAGTCTCTTGAGGCTCATCAGTGCTTGCAAGTGGTGGTACATTTGATGTTCCTTCATAAATCGAAGCCTCTTGAAGCATAGGAATGGGCTCATCCATGATTGCAAGAAGAGGTACACTTGATGCTCCTTTAGAAATTGGAGCCTCTTGAAGCGCAGGAGTGGTTTCATCGGTGACTACAAATGTTAGCCTATGTATATAAGACAACAGTATAAGATTTTGAATCAAATAAGAGATAGTAATAGTTACCGATGAAAGACAAAGTAAGATCTGCTTCAGGTTCTACAATAGAGGCAAGAATATTCGTTGGTGGTATACTCTCTATCAGAGTTGGAATAGAAAGTTTTTCTTGAATCGATTCAGCTTCTGTCAAAGGAGTAAGTATCATCGGTAAAGGATTAGAGGCTGATAGGGTAAGATCCTTGCTAGGAAGGGAAATAGGAGAGACAGTACTGGGCTAATAAGTCTTAAGAGCCCCTGGATTAATCAAGAAGATAAACAAGTTAATGCTGTGATATTCGCCAAAAGTATAGCATTAGAATTACCTTTTGGAGTACGTGGCTTTATCATAGCTCTTAGTGTGGGTTCTGGAGATTGATTCATGGTTGGAGATCATTCTGGAGGTGATTCTGAAGATCGAATAATTACTTTCCTCACACCACATTTTGCTGGTATTTTCTTTGAAGCAAGAGCATATGAGTCTGAAGCTTTCCTTTTCTTACTCACTATAAGAATAAAAGTCAGACTGGAAATGGAATATCAAACGAGATATATGGATATGAAAAAAGCAGAATCTAGTTACCTTGAGAAGTCTCTGCTTGTTTAACTGAAGGTACATTGGTGACTTCGATTGTTTTTTACAATGTAAGAGGAATATCATCCTTTATCTTCAGGAGAATCTGATCCAGAGGATCTGAAAATATGGTCTTTTGATAATTATCCCACTAGAGATCAAAATCGGCTGAAGGACGGTTGGGATGTCCAATGAATTCGACAACACAAAATAATCGATAAACACCCCGAACCAGTGTAGATGGGTCAACCTTTCAGAATCAGATAACTTGCCAAGCTTTGAACGAGAATCAAGAGACAGGGTAGATGGGTCTGTACCCAAAGGAGAAAGTCAAGTGAGACAGTATACATCAAGTAAAGTTACTAACATAGGAGAGAAAGGGAAAAAGAAACAATTAGTGGAGGTTGACCGAAAGCAAGATAATGCTCCGATTAGCTCACGATTCACATGGTAATCAAAGCAGCTAAGACGTAGAGCACCATGTATTGAAAGAGTATCCCAAAGGGAACCCTTAGAAGGGAGAAGACGAAGATACCATTGGTAGAAATCTAGTCCAAAGTCTGAAAAAGCCCTAAGAAGAGGAGGACGATAATGCCATTGATAAGCCAAGATAGATGACTCGTGGACTGGAAGCACTTCAAATTGATAACGTGGGAAGTGGATTGATAGGCACTTTGGAACAGAGAAATGATTGTGAACTGCTGGACCGAGAATGAAGGAATCCTCGAAATCGTTCTCCACGGAGAACAAATGAAATTCTTCATTGAAATCTTTAGAATCTCGGGATATATGGTAGCGATCAAGAGTATCTGATGCAAAAAAATAAAAAGTTTGCTCCTTGGAAGCCTTAAAGCCATTGGGTTCAAGTGAATATCGAGAGAGAATGCAGAGAATCAAGAAGTTACAGAGAGTCAAAAAGGTGAGAATGTAAGGGCACGAAGAAAGGAAAGATTTTTAGAAGAAATGTTTTGAAGTCGAAAAGCAGAACGCGCGAAGTGAGGTGACGAAGCAACAACAATAATAAAATGTAAGCATCTTTTCTCTTGGTATTTAAAAGAATTAAAAGTCCTTTTAATCCTTTTAAAAGGGGGCATATGTTGACATCAAAATAAGAATCGGCATAAGTGCCGAATATGCTTCAATGTCGAATCCGGTGTATAATGAAAATCAGCCATATTCCGAAACACGTCTAGACCAAATTCGGTAACATGTTGAGAAGCAAGTAAGGATGGTATAGTATCCCGAATTCGATAAGTGATGAAAATATATATATTTACCGAAATATGAAGAGTTATAGTTCGGAACGTTGGAATATTTATGCTTCATGACAGCAACCCTTGTCGTGAGGTTCACACTTCGGGAATACACTGAAGAATCACAACCTAGCCACGACAGCAAGAAGTTATGAACAAGAGTGGAGATAATGAGCACGAGCATTGTAATAGTCTGAATTTTCGATCCTTTTCTCGGGATTTAAGAAATGAAATTGAATAATGCACTATAGTGAGACCTCACCCAGAACAGCGTATTCACGGGATGTTAACTTTAGGGGTAGGGCTATTACGGGATTGAGTTCGTACGACCAAAAAACTCGACTTGGGTTCGACCTTCGACCATAAGGATTGACGAGGGAATGTTTTGGGCCAACAGAGACCGATCTAATTAATTGATCATGTCCGAAGAGAACTAGTGACAGATCCTCGCAATTATATGACAACCGAGGTCATCCCGAGTAGAGTAAACTTAAACGTGATTTGACTTAGTGTCTGTCACGGGTCGAGAGCGCGTAATCCCAGAGAGCCACTCATTAGCAAGAGATAAACTAAAGTCGTAATTATTCAATTCTAGACATTTCTTGGAATTCGGGCTCGGGAATCGAGAATTTTAAAAGTGACAATTTTGAGCGGCCGATGACGTTTTTGGCTTGGCCAACCTTGGGGCCACCCATTTCTGCAAGAAAATGGATTTCGGTTCAGGACCAGAAAAATTACAATTTTGCCCCTCTGGACCCCGACGTTGATTCTGAGGCCGTATGAGATTATTTTTTGAGGTCGATGTCATTTTAGGGTGGCTACACACATTTAGAGTTGTTACGGTCAAAAATTGAAATTTTGGCTCGGAAGTGAAAAATAATATTATTTTATTTTCCATGACTTTGCAGTTGATTTTCGAGGGCTTAAGAAGCTATTTTCACAATTCTGACGCCATATTATGTTGGCCATACACATTTGGGGTTGGTACGGGCGAAAAGCAAAATTTTGACTCGGGATCGGAAAAATGACCGTTTTGCCCCTAGGCCATGTTCAGTTCCGAAATTTTGGGGATATTTTATGGACAACCATCAGCCCAATAATGCATATTTCACTTGGACCATAATGCCCTCAATTATTGGGCTTTGGAGTAATGTGAACCAAGTGTTAATAGGGCAATTTTGTCATTAAAGAAAAATTTGACTATTTAGTCAAACCCTCCATTCTCTCTCCTCATTCTCATCATTATCACCTCCGCCCATCCCCTCTCCCCCACGATCAGCCCCTCCTCTCCCGTTTTCTCCCTCTCTCTCTCCCAAAATTCTCCTTCTCTTGTTTCCTTGTCGTGATCATTGCCGCTGGAGGAGCACTGCCGGCTGTCGTTCGCTGCCGCTGCCGCTGCTGTTCCACCCGTTCCAGCCACCCATCCAACTAGTTTGTCCCGCCTTTGTAGGGTAAGTGACTTCCCCAATTGACACCTAGGACCTCGGGTATTGTTAGACTAGTTTAGGACTCGGTTTAAGTGATTATTGTGACTGTTTTGGAGTGTAGAACGAGGCTGGATATTCAGGTTGTTGTGGACTGATTCAGGACTGATTAAGTGAGGTTTAGAAGGCTTGGATATGGCTGTGATGTGGTGAATCGATTGTGGTTTGATATGAAATGATTACGGTTTGAATCGATTGAGATTTGGTGTGATTTTCGGAATTATGATTACTGTACCCATCCGGATTGCTATTTTTGTAAAGAATTTTGTGGGCCAAATTTGAATAAGTTTTCTTCATGAAAGTTGTTCCCAACATACTGAAATAAGACATAATTTAATTTGGGAATTTTTGGAAATCATTTGAGGCCATTCGGAAGTCCATCTTTGGACCGAAATAAAACTTCCCGATTTACTGTTCATCCGACCTTCGGGTCTGTTCGAAATTTTATAAATTTTTCCAGGTCTAATTTCTAAATGCTTCCTTCACGAAAATTGTTGGGGACATTTGTGGCTATAACATATAAAAATTTCAAGACTTTCCAAAATGATTTGGATACTGAATGAGTCATATTTTGATGGCTTGAGGGGCTATCCGAGTGAACAGGATTTTGTCTGACTTTGAGTGTCAAAACGAGGTGTTTACGGTTTGAACTGGGTTTCTAGTTCTTATGGAAAATGTTTATCAAGATGTTTTGTACAACATATCCAAATTTTATAATTTTTGGAGTTGGTTTATTATTTATTTTAAATGGATTTCTGTCACTGCGCAAGTGCCCAGTTTGGACCCGATTTTGTATATTTTTAGTTTTTCTCTCTCTCGAGGATTATTCGATGTTATCGTGGTATTTTGACAGGTAGTTTGATTCTTGAATGAGCTCGTATGTGTGATTGTGTGACTGTGATATGTGGACCGATCGTTGTTAATTTGTGTGATTAATTGGAATTGTTATAGCTAAATTGGGCTTAATTGATTGATTGTGTAGTTTTTGATTGTGGGCTGATTGGGAATGTGTTCTGGACTACGCTTGGGCTGAATGTGGTGTGGTGGTGTGATCGTGCATTAGGGTCGCGTGTTGTATGTGTATGGCCGTGTGATGTGTTCACGCGACGAAATTGTGTAAATGTGAAATGTGGGTGAAGTGTGTATGTTGGCCATGTGTATGTGTGACCGTGTAGCATGTGTGGAGAGTGTGAAATTAAGTTACGAGAATGTAGGATTGGTTGGAAAAGATCCATCCTGAGGCGTATTCGTTTACGGGGGACGATGCCGTTTTTGACAAGGTGATGATACCCGGCCCGACGAGGTGACGATGCCTGACGTGGTCAGAAAACCGTTGGCCTGATGCGTTTTACGCGGGCATGGTAATTAAGGAAATAGAGAGGTAGGATTCCGTTCTGAGGTGTGTTCATTTACGCGGGACGATACGGTCCTTGACGAGATGATGATGCTCGGCTCGACGGGATAACAATGCCTGACGAGGTCAGAAGACCGTTGGCCTGATGCGTTTTACGCTGGCGCGGTAGTGTGGAAGAGTTGAGAATGAATGGGAATTGGCTTGAGGTGCAAGATTTGGGAAAGCGATGCATGGTCTAGGTTAGTACGCGAGTCTGTTTGTATCGATTGCTATGGTGCTCGATTATGGGATAAAATACTGCTAGGCATGGTATGAGACGTGTCCAAGTAGGTTTTGCTTTATAATCGAGGCACGTGCATAACTGTGATTCATCACTGTGGTGTCTTGGTTGTGTTATTGTCTAACGTGCAGGGACGTGCATGATAGATTCCAGATAGGATCATGTGTGGTTGCTAGTTTGGTTGATTGACGCGTGTTACGTGTAGTTTCGTCTGGCGGTACGTAAGTGCTTACGTGGGGTTTGGGGTTGTACACTTATTGAGATTTGTCTCATAGTTGTATAATCCACAATTTCAGACCCCCAGCCGTAAACCTGGGGAACTGCATTCTCTTTTTGAAGTGCGAAGAGCTGCCCATGGTGCCCGGTGGATTCGCAGGCGATGCCCAAGAGATTTTCGGAGGATTAAGCCAGAGGAATTAGGGGCAGAATGGAGAAGAGCAACCCTAGGTTTTTCCCTAGGTTATTTTAGGGGTTGTGTAGATTGGGTAGATCGATAATGAAGTTAGAGTAACCAGACCCCCGAACTTTTGTTTAAACGGTGGCTGAGGACGTTAGTCTGTATTTACGTCTATAACATGATGCTTGTATATTTGGTGTTGTATAAATATGTGGTTGCTCGATTGTTCTGTTGTTCTACCCCGTTGTCGTCATCTTTCTGTCCGGGGTTTTGTTATTCACTTTTGCATGTGGCTCTGGTGTTTGGGTTGGGTCGGCGACGTTTCTGAGACGTCGCATCATTTCGACTGGAGTGGGATGTCGCGAGCTCGATGGGGGTTCGGGGCGTGACAAGCATATTATGGAAGGTTACTGATCCATATTTGAAATCATCTCAGCGGTTGAGATCAAGTTTTGGCAGACAATAAAACTAGAAACGTGGGTTGAAAAGGCAATTATTGGAAGCGCCAAAATATTCAAAGTTTGAAAACATGGAAGTAACCAATGAGTAGTTGCAAGATAGGAGGAGATACAAATACTCAGATAAAGCAAAGAAAAGGGAGGACGACAACAAAAAGAAAAACCACTCAAGCTTATCTGCACTTTAGTTTCCTATGCATCTTTACTTCCTGTATTTACAGTTTCCTGTATCCTTAGTAACTTTCCAGTTCCTTATACCTTTCATGGAAGTATTGTAACGTAGCTTGAAACTCTATTGATCCCAGATCCGTTTTCAATCTATTTGCTTTTTATCCATTTCATATAATCCTGTTTCGATTTCCATCCATTCCATATAATCCTATGTTACATTTTATTTTTCGCCATAACTCTCCTAGTAATCAAATCACATAACCTACTTTAATAAAAAACCGAAGACAGAAGTTTCGGTAAATGATATTTTTCGTGAAAACGAGCGAACACCCTCTCTCTTTTCTCTTGCAATCTCTTCTTGTTGACTTTTTATGTCAAAATACTTACATTTTACATGATTTTTGGAGGATTTACAGCAATCTTTTCTCCCTTTTCTCTTCTTGCTCTTCTCTATTCATTTACTAGGGAAAATATAATGAAGATGCGTGCACTATCTCTGCTATCATACTGTTAAACTGAATTATAGTATTGCCTTTTTCAGTAATGATAATCACAATTACTTACACATCGGTTCACTTCCTAATTAATAAAAGTGGCGTGAAAAACTATGTTATTCTGACAGTATTTGTGACATTATATATATTTTTGGACTATTAATATACCCTAATATAATGCATGATGATTGCATTAATTTAGATGTGATCATCTTTGTGAATGAAAAACACACACAATATAGACATAAACACATGCACCTAAGAACTAACGCAGTTACCTCTCTAGGGCCAAATCAACCAGTGGCTTATCAAGCTCTCATTAATAACTTGATCGCTAACCGAAGGGATAATAGCGCTAAGGTGAAAAATAGACGGATCCATAAACCCTATAAAGTTCAAATGATACATACCCTGATTGGAGCCAACAAAGCGAGAGGGGAGGCAAAAAGTTTAGACAAGTAGGGTCCCAAGTTAAAATATATGAAAGACTGAGAGAAAATTATCTAAAAGGTTTTAAATCTGCTGTATTTTTGTCAATTCAATTATTTACTAAATCAATCATTTGTCAATTCAATCATTTTTTATTGAGAAATTGAGTCTCCCCAAGGGGGGATGGTAGTGTGGCAGATGGAGGTGTTGATGAAAAGCTGGTCTAGTCCTGGTCCTGGTCCTAGTACTTCAACAAGCTCGTAGGTGGGTGGAGGTATAGCGAAGAAAGAAGATGAAGAAGATGAAAGAAAAAGTAGAAAGCAAGTGATAATGAAACAAAAATATAAAAATAAAGAAAAAATTGCACTTGGACAAAAATGTCCCTAGTCGGAAATAAGATTTGGCCGACCGGTGAACTCGGATCCTTATTTGAAATTAAATTAATTATTTTAAATTCTTATTTGAGACAATATCTACTTTAGGTCATCTTTTGAGAAAATACCTCCACTTCGTATTCTTATTTTAAATTTTCCCTAAATATATTATATGAGCAAAAAATTGAGTTAACGGGACCATCGAACATGCATGAAAAATGCCTTCCACTTTTCATCAAAAGTGGGACATTCGCGCTTGGATGATTGAACTTTCTTTATTAAAGTAATGATATTTGTGGGCCCACTTTTGTTTGTAGTTTCCTTTTGTTTTGTAGGGCTCATCAACAAAAAATAACGCAGCGGAATATAGAACCCTAGACAGGATTCATGTGTATATTGAAATCGAAAGGGAATTTCGAAACGCACCTTTTGTAGATCGAGGATAAATCAACAACTGATTGTGTCTAAATTAGCGCCCCAAGTGTTGTGCTTCTACCGGTATCCACACACACGAACGGAATTCTCCAACAATCCACGTGCTAACGAAAGATCTTGAAGTTCCTTTTTCTCGAACGCCTTTTTTTTATTTTCAATACTCTGTCGAAAAGACCCTAGACAGAGAACAATTCTCTATCTATTTATACAACCTCATTATCTAGCAGAATTAAAAGAAGTGGGCCGGGCGATTTGGACCCACATTTAATCGTTATCTCATAACGCGCATGACCGCATAGATAATTTAAATAAGAGAATAAATTAAAATCTACTTCTTAAGTAGAACAAGGTGCATAGAAAATATTAAGTCCGTTCATTATTGTGTGCGACCCTGTAGGTTCACTAAACATTAGCAGTGTGCTCAAAACTCTTTTAACCTACAAGTCATAAGCGGTCTCTAGCAAGATATTATGACTACTTAAGTATAGTGAAGGTCGATTTTTCCGACACAACCTAATCCACAATTAATATTAGAGTATCAACATTGATTGATTCCTAGGGTAGACCACTAACATGTTTTCCTTTTTTGAACCGACAAGTCCTTTCGCTTTTCTTTCTGGTGGTGCTAGCTCCTCGCGAGTTATCCATTATCATGTCACATTTAGAATTTCTTATAGAAAGTGAAAAATTAGTGGACCAGAGGAAATGAAAACACGATCTCTTCTTTTTTGAATAACGGCACTCCAGTCCAAGTAAATGCGGGAAACAAAGAAAAGAAATAAAGGAAGAAAGAAAAGAAGTAAGTTATGTATACTTTCCAGTTGTGTATCTTCTTTTTTTTTAAGTGGACAATAGAGAAGGTTTGTTTCCGTGCTTCTGTTTCTTGCCATTGACACAAACTACCTATCTAAAAATTTTCAATGTGCCCTGTTATTCAAAAACTAAGTAGTGGATCATTCTCCTAAATTCTTTGATCCTTATCACTCAATTCATTAGGAATCTAAATTACTCCTTCATACTGCTTTTGTTAACTATTCTAACAAACTAGACTTGTTTTTTTGTTCGTGGAGCAAGTGAAGAACTTCGTAACACTAGCAGATATCTGCACTTAAAACCTTTCAAATCTTGATGACAGATGAGTTTAAGAGCATCTGGCCACCAATGCTCTCTAAAACAGGAACTGATAACCAGTAGTAAAGTATCTAAGCTAGATCAAGGTAGAATGTCTTGGGTTTAAAAAGCATGCATTTTGAAAGGTTCCATTCTTTTGAGAATCATTTCCTATACTCCAAACAATTTCAAAATCAAAAATTCGCTCGAGAACTAGCACGCGCATAGATATATAAAAAACAGGAGATATGAATATTTCTAATGTCTAGTAGTGTTGATATTCACTTGGAATTAACTAATCTATTTTTTTTTTGGAGGTTGCCATGAAAAATTCGAAACCTATCTCCATGAAACATTTATCCAAATTAGTTTTCGTTTTACAAAAAAACCATGACACATTTACCCAAAATTAATTTTTGTCTCATGGAAACTCCCAAAATTGGTAACCCAATTGAAATTTACCCTCAACATCAGATCCTAAACTGCTAATGGATGCAAGATTTGGGTCAAGGTCTAGTTTGGGATAAATGTATCATGAGAAACCACTTCGAGATTATTTGTGATATGAAAATATAGTTTGGGGTAAATATGCGGAAAATTACAAAAAAAAAGAGTCATAAACATATTGTATTGATACTAATTCATTCATAAATCTTTCAATTGGACCAATTTAGACTTAAACATTTCACATTAGTACAAATTCAGTCTATCTGGCCAATTTAGGCTGAAAATTGCTAACGTGGATGCTGGCGGCTTACATGGCTGGCACTAACTTTTTCACACTATAACCTTTTCTTTTCGCTGTGAATGCATCATTGACACGAAAATAATACAATAATATAATTGTGAATTTACCTATAAGAACATCATCAATCAAAAATACAATAATAGATTATTGTATTGGGTTAATACCACAAAAAATTTCAAACTGGTACACCTATGACAATTTTACCCTATACTAATTTTTTGATCACCAAAAGTCCCAAACTAGTACATGTATGATAAATTTACCCTGAACTATTTTTTTTACCACAAAAAATCTCAAACTGGTACACATATGATAATTTTACCCCCAAGTAATTTTTTGACCACTAAAAACCCCAAATTTGTACATTTGTGATAAATTACCTTCCGTTAATGTCTGTTAGATTGGATTAATATCATGAAAAATCATGATAAACAGATGGGTAAAACCCTAAACTGGTACACTCATCAATTATCACGGGTCATCAAGCTTAACAATTTAACAGTAAATTTAACGAAAACTAACGGAGGGTAAATTTATCACATGTGTACCACTTTGGGATTTTTGGTAGTAAAAAAATTAATTTGGGGTAAAATTGTCACAGATGTACTAGTTTGAGGTTTTTTTTTGTCAAAAAAATAGTTCTGGGTAAAATTGTCACAGGTGTACTAGTTTAGGGTTTTTTGTGGTAAAAAAAATAGTTTAGAATACATTTGTCACAGGTATACTAGCTTGAGGTTTTTCGTGGTATTAACCCTATTATATTTCATGTTGATATTATCCTTTTAGCATTTGAAAGAAAATATATCCAAATTAATTTTGAATAACACAGATAGAAAATAAATTTGTTAAAGAGCTGAAGTCTATGATATTTAACTCTTCATAGATCAAAGATATATGCTAATAAATCAAAATTATCCAATATAACATATAATTAATAAATAAAGGATTCTTTTGTTGAAGCATCATTGACTCGAAATCTAAAAATTTATTTAGCAAACCAAACATTTAGCTAATCATACAAAAATAGATTTTAATTTAGGAGAGGAAAGCGATAACTTATACGGTATGCATTAAGTTAATTTACGCAAATATGTCAAAATATTGAAACAAAGTAGACTATGAATATTCCAATATAATATGATTTTGAACCATGAATTTCCTTCGGAGAATGTGTTGGTTTTGTATTCTTTTGTTAAATTAAACGAAAGTATTATTTGTCAAATAAAGTCGTGTTCGGTATGACGATTCAGTACAAAATGCAATCCTCTTATGGTGTTTTCATGTAACAAATTGTAATTTTTTTTGTTAAATTGAAGTGATGTTCCTGGCTATACAAAAATGAAGTTCTCTTTCCCTATTTTTTATGTAACATAAATTCTATTTTTATTTGAAAATCATATGATTTGCAAGGATATGGTTCATAAGTGTCACAAAATACACTTATGCAAAAAATCGTAAGGAATTTGTCATTTTTATTATTTTAGAGAATATGGATATGAAAGGTAATTACTATCATCTAGTTTAATGATGTAGAGGACATATTTTTTGGTTATTCTCCAAAGTTTTGAAGTAATGAAGTAATGCTAAAAAATTAATGGTAAATTTGTAAGTTGTTAATTTGTATAGTATATAAGGTTTTGAAATGTTAAACGAAATTCTCAAAAACAAGGAGAAAAAGTTATGATCGGAACAGGACATTGTGTGAAATATAGTTTGCTAAGTATGTGCACATGCCACAAATTGATTTTTTCGAGATGAGTTTTTCAAAGGAAAATCGTGATTGTTATTATTTTGAAATATATATTTATTAACTGTTATAAGTATAAATTATGATGAGGTCTAAAAAAAGTAATTAATAATCACTCCAGAATGTTTTATAAAATTTTCCTCCAAAATTTTAATAATTATTTAATTTATAAGTTTGATTGATATTGAAAAGGAAAAAAGAATAAACGGTTTTAAAAGTACAAGCAAATTATTTAAGACACAATTTTCTAATTTATGCACATAGTTCAAGATGTCAAACCAAATAAAACGAAAATCCCATTATCACATGATTATAAACTGAGTATACTTTCCGACCAAAAAAACACTGAATGTACTTGTTCTTTTGTTTCTCCTAGACTCCTAGTTGTTGGCGGGTGTCAGTGGGATGCTTCGGCTTTCTTTATATGTGCATATTTGTAAAGAGAAGATACGAGTTGTATTTATTGTAATGTATATTTATACAATGTCATCAAATAGATATAAAGCACAAAGAACCATGGAGTAAAACTAACATAAAATTGATAGTGGGGAAACTTATAACAAAAAATTTTAAGCCCATTACATTGTGTCAATTCAGTTCTAAATCTTTTAATTTTGTTAATTGAGTTATAAATATTTTGGCAATTTGTCAATCTAGTTCTTTTGGTAGATTTTGGTCAGGAATTGAAAAAGTGAACACTGACCATCCTTCATGGCACGACTGGCAATAACGTAGACAATTTTTACATTTTTTTTTAATTTTGTGAATTTTTTAATTTATTTTCAATTTTTTTCTTTTTTCTTATTCTTTTTTCTCTGCAATTGTCCATTAGCGCCTACAATGCCATGTAAAATGATTGGCATCCGTATTATCAATTTCGAGCCAAAATTAGCCGGAATGATTACATTAACAAATCATCAAAAGATTTAAGATTTAATTGGCAAAATTAAAAAGTTTAGTATTGAATTGACACAAGTGTAATAGGAATTTGGTAATTTTTCCATTGATAGACTGTGATGATAAAATGAAGTTGGTCAAGGCAAACGACTAGTTCATTGATGCTAATAAGAAAGGCTATAAAGGTACAAAGTATCTCTTGTTATGGCGGTTCAAAGGAAGTATTACGGGCTATGGGAAAATAGATGCATCTATTCATGATGGCATGGTTTGAATTGGGGTAAGCAAAAATACAGGTAAATGTTAGGGATATCATTGGAAAGTAAAAGTGGAAAAACACCTTCCTCTTTTATCCTTTTTTATCGCCACCTTAAGTTTATCAATCATTATATGAAATTACCAACTTTTGTTTGAGTGACTTATCATTTTTTTTCTGAATAAGTTAGCAACTAGTTTTGGCTTACAAACTCTTAATTGAGTGGTTTATTACTGACATCTATATATTCTTTTAATGTAACTATATCAGCACAACTACAAAACAACTATAAGATTTGATTATTCATTTAAAATATTTTTACGAGAATATTTAAGATTTTTGTAAAGTTCACCGATAAAAGGGGAAAATTTATTTGGGACGAGATATTTTCCTTAACCTTGGTCGAGAGCATAGCCTTCCGGGTCAACTGACGAAATATGCCAACATTACGTAGGGCCCGGTCCAACACTACAAAAAGCTGTAGAAGCTTTGTTGCCTTTCTTTCTTTCTGTTGACACCTATTTTTAATTTGCCCACAATTAATTGTACAAAATTTAGGAATTAAATTTCTTTGATTCCTAAAACAAAAATGTTTCTATTAAATGCATTACATGTATAAATTAGGCATATTTACATTAATAGGGCTTATTAGAGTGTCTATAAAAAAAAGAAATTAAAAAAAAAATCGCGCTAGTCCCGGCCGACTCGGCCCCTTTTCTTTTTTCCTTTCGCCCCCCTGCGCGCAATCCAACCCACTTCCTCCCCTCCTTCCTTCCCTCCTCCCCCCTCGCCCCCCGCACAGCCCGGCCCGCCTCCCTTTTCTTTTTCTCCCCCGTGCGGCTGAGCTCGGCTCGGCCCGGCCCAGACTCCCTTCTCCTTCCCTCTCCCCCCTCGTGGCTGTTTGTCCCTTTCTCTCCCCCTGTTCTCCCCTATGCCTGACGCCATCATGACGACGCCGGAGCTGCAGCCTCGCCGTTGCCATCACGCTAGAGGAGGGCCAGGCAGGCATGCCAATTGGACTGGCCTTAATGGTCAGTCCTGTCCACCCGGATTTCCTGGGCTTTCCTTCTTCTCTCCCTTTCTTCCTCTCAACTGCAGTAGAACCGGCCCCCCCTCTGCACCGGCCTATGGCCGTGGAATTTGAGGGGCATAGGCCGGTACAGGCCGTCATCAGCCGACGTCGGGGAGCCAAGCAGTGGCCCTCGGCCACTATAAAAGCCAGAGTGGGAGAGAGAGCCACGGTCAACTAGTGGAGAGAGAAACAGAGTGAGAGAGAGAAAACAAAGAGAAAAGAAAAAGCAAGAGAGTGACAAAGAGAACAAAGAGAGAGAGAAAAAGCCAATGTCACGCCGGAGCAACCAGCAGCGTCGCTGTCACCTGCAGACTAGCCGGAACGCCCCCCGTCGCACCGTCGACAGGTGAGCTTCCTCAGTTCCCCCGACTTGCCCTGTTTTGCCCTGTTTTCTAGCACGGTCAGGCTGGGACTTGCGCCGGCCGTGTCACGTGATTCCCAGCCTGTGTCATCGCCAGTCCTGACTCTCACTCTCCGTCAAGACCAAACCTCAGCCGTCAGAGCCGACCTAGTCGCCGGAGGAGGTCGAAATCAGCTAATTTCCACTGCGCCCCCCAGATGTTCGACAAAATGCCCTAGAGAGGCCGATCTGGATTTGGTCGCTGGTCGGCGACTCGATGGTCGGACGACGAGCCAAGTGATCAGCAACATTTGGTGGTGGCCCCAGGGATCGATTTAGGGGTCGGCGCCTAGGTCAGCCGGCGAACGACCAATTTCGGCTCCGCTGGCGTTTCCCCCGCGGGTCTACAAGTTTGGGTCGGACCCGACCCGAATCAGCAGATCCGACCCCGATCAACGCCCTGGGTCAGATCCGTTGACTCGGGTCGGTTCCGACCAACCCAAGCTAACGCCCGGGTCGAATCCAACCGACCCAGATCAGTTGACCCGACCCGGGTTAGTGCCTGGGTCAGATCCGTTGACCCGGGTCGAATTTGGTTGACCCGAATCCATTGACCCTGACCCGTTTTAATATTATATTATATTATTTTATTTTAAAAATAAAAAAATTTTCTCACGTATTTTATTTATTTAAAAAAAATTAAAAAAGGGTTTTTTTTTTTTTTAATTTTGTGATATATCTAAGGGTTGTAATTTATCATTGTTTTATTATGCATGTTATTTTTAATCGCATAAGTCGTATGTTTGAATAGATAAGCCTATAGGATTGTGTATTGTTGTATGATTATCATGCATGTTTTTATTTAGATTTTAATGGCATGATTTGTTGCGTTTTAAATATCGATTGCCTTAGTTAGAGCTAGAACCTTAGACTGCACATCTACTTGGACTGCTAATCACTTTTGATTATGCATTTGTTTGATCACCTCACATGTTAGGAGAAAGATCCTAAAATCATTCCAAATTGCCTGACAAATGTTTTAAAAAATGAACAGGGTAAAAATGTACCGAAAGGGCATTAGTTGTACAACTAGTGTAACCAAGTCCTCGAATTCAGTTAATCTCTGGTTTATAGGAATAAAGTGATCCTCCCATCATCCTATTTAGGTTCCTAATCGACCAACTCCAAATCGATTAGTGGTGACTCCTTGATGTAAACCACTTGCATGTTAAACACTTAAACTCTAAGTCGCGATATGGTATAGGCTTGGGAGAGCCCGAGTTAAGTCTCGAACCTAGACTTAGCACGTACCAAGCACAACTCGCCCTTTTTTGTACCTAATAAAAAAGTTCGGGAGGTCAGTCGCGCCAGACTGGTGACTCCACTGGGGACATTTTGTTTAAAAGCGGACTTAAGCCAAATTTTTGTCTTGTTCAAAATATCTTTATTTGGCAGCGAGGACTCTAGGTATGATCCTAGCATTAAGGTGTTATTTGTTCTTACAGGTTCAAATTGGTTGATTTTAAATTTTTGCGCATGCTTTTATGATTTAGCACTACACTGTTGCACACATAACCACGCTGTTGGACTTGGGTCGCAATATGGCATTTTAGGATGGTGTTAAGAAAGATACGACCTCGAGCGCGAACCCACGATATAGAGGTTGCCTTTCTTTTCCTCAAAATTTATTTCTAAAAATTGGTAAAAAAATATCTTTAGCCGCTAATCGCGTGACTATAAGATATTCCTTTCGATTTGGCCAAGGTTAAAAGAACTCGACACCAATGCAAGATTGCGATGGTCAGGCACCCTTTTAATTTCATTTTGTTAAATCAGTCTAAAATAGAAATCGCTCTTCACTCTTCATGTGCATGTCGTTGTGATTGACATGGTTTAAGGAAATGTATATATTCTATCCCTCCTTATTTTATTAGTCAGTCTACTTACTTATTTGATTTGTTACTGTTAGGTCACTCGTTGATTGTATTTTATACCCAATGGGAAGAGCTGAGGTCTAATTCGTCCCCACCCCTAAGAAAGAACTTCCGGCTTGATGAGACCAACTTGATCAGAATGGCCAACAGTATGTCAAAGTAAGAATTGGTCGCCTACTTCCACTGCTCAAAATCAACATCTATTTTGGCATGATGCAAGCATTAACACATTTCTAGTGCCCACAAACATCCATTTTCATATTTGGTAAGTTTAAGATAATCTCGACTCTAGAAGAGTATAGTGTTGTCATCAGAAAACCTTTGAGATTTGAGCTCACCAAACCACTTTTGGGTGTGTCCCCTTTGCTTGAATTATCCTAATTTTTGCAAACCAAAAGCGATACCGTGAAAAGAGTCATTAAAACTCACTGTAATGCATGCCTATGGTTTTTCTTAAATGAATGTTTTGAAAGTCAACTTATGAGCCAAAAAGCCAAGAATTTTATCCTTGCTTTTATCGGGTACGTCCTTTTCCCCCATCGCAGAAATTCGATAAACCCCTCGATTGCATATGTAGCCAAACAAATTTGTACCTATTTGAGTTATGTTAATTCGGTTTTAGCATAAACAATTTTGTCTTTAAATCATTTTAAACAAAATGATGATAAAATCATGCGGGCTGCCCCAAAAATTTTGTAAATCTGGTTTTTATCCTATTTGAGAGGATTTGGGCACCTCATGTAACTTTTTGAAATCGATGACCTCATGTACCCGATACAAAGATTTGAGATTCTAAAAAGTCATTCCCCTGACAAGGATTATACCACCTGGACAAACTTTTTGAAGGACCTTGATCTCAAAGTATTCCTATGGCATACTAAATGGTTTTATGAGGGTCAGGCTCGTTATGCCCACCAATTCCACAATCCCGTTCCATTGCTCGGTTTATCGGGCATCACATCCTACTATCCATACCGGGTAGCCCGCCAATATAGGGCCATTCAGGAGGTCCCGCTGCCCCTCAAAATAGACATGTTTCAAGTTCGATTCGCCTGCTCGAACTACAATTACGTTGACGAAATTCATGCCATCCAGGGGATATGGACTGAATGCCATCCTAAGAACATCCTGGTGCCTAGGCTATTGAAAGGGCAAGAAAATGTCCACCATACCTCTCTGTTCTACATTTTACATCACCAAATCCTGGCAGAATTGCAGCCGAAAGTCCTAGATGTAACGAACAAGCCCAGTTGCCAAGCACAAATTGATCATCTCGAAAGGACTATGGGGACGAAGGATATGCTTATTGCGAACCTTATCCGTGAAAATAAGCGACTCCGAGATCCTGGAGCTTTCTTATCGTTTATAGAATGAGCATCTGAGAAGGGCCCCCCTTTTGTTAAAAGCCCCTGTCATTTATATTTTCCTAGTATTTATGTTTAGAGGTTTTGACTTTCTTGTTTAAAAGTATTTATAAGTTGTAATAATGTTAATATAACTCAGGCTGTTTTTTAGTCTATAAATATTTTTTTTGTGCTTCAACGACACCACCGCGACCTTCGGCCTAGTGGTATCCGAGAGTAAAGTGAAAGCGGTCCGAGGCGACCGGGGTTCGAACCTCGAGGACGCCGGCTGTAATGTTGATATTAATAAAAACATTTTTTCTCATTTTTTTCTTTACAAATAAATAAAATATGTAATAATATCATGATTAGGTCATGAAATGATTCTTTATTAGACATTATACTCATTCATTTCAACATTTTCACAAGTAGTGACAAAGAAAAATGGCTGAAGAAAACGTCCGCCTCGATAATATGGAAAGCGAAATGAAAATAGTTTTCAATGCGCTGGAAAACCTCACCAAGCAAATAGAATCCATTAATGTCAAGCTCACACCCACACCTGCAGCAATTGAGGTGATGCTACCACCACCGTTACTGGAAAAGACAAAGCCTTTGCCAGCGACAGTAAAATACCCTTGCTAGAGGACGATCCACTTCCCTTGGTTGTCAAGAAGGCTGAACTTGAAAGCACCCCAATGACAGAACATGACAAACACCTTGCAAAGGTCGAGGAGATGCTGAAATAGCTACAAGGTCTGCAGCATGCTGTACCGCTTGACCTGTCTATATACAAACGGGTCAAAGTACCAAAAAAGTTCAAGATGCTAGAGTTCGAGAAGTATGACAGCACTTCATGCCTCAGACACCATTTGCACATGTATCATGTGCAGATGATTCAGTACGTGGATAATGAACCATTCATGATTTAGACATTTCAGGCCAGTCTGACGGGACCAGTTTTGACATGGTATATGTCAAAAGACGTGGACGCTTTCAAATCTTGGGATGACGCCGCCGATGCATTCCTCAAGCAGTACCAGTTCAATCTCAATGTCACCTTTACTCAGGACGATCTAGAACGCACCGAAAGAAGAAGAGTGAGTCCTTCAAGGAGTATGCCATCAGGTGGAGAAACTTGACCATCCAGGTTGCCCCATAACTCATTAATCATGAAAAAGTGAAGTTGTTCGTCAAGTCCCTTCCGTATGAATACAGGCACCGCCTAGTTGGTGCCACTGCTGAATCTCTTAATAGTCTTGTTCCTGTGGGCAAGCGAATTGAAATGGGATTGCGTGACGGATGGTTCATAGACCCCGTTTTCACAAGTAAGAGACTTAACACGAGAAAAGAAAAGGAATCCCTGGTGGATACAAACATTACATACACCTAGACTGTTCATCCTCTTCGTACAGTCCAAGTGAGTAATGAGCAGCAGCCGACCTCAAGTCGCTAACCTCCAAAAAGATATAAGAAAAGGCAATTCACTCCATTGCCCGGATCCCCTTCTCAAATCCTAGTTATACTTCGAAAGAAAAACCTGCTGTCTACCGAGCCAAAACGTCCTAATGCAGAAAACGTCTTAAATTACGATCCGTCCAAAAAGTGTGACTATCACATGGGCGAGATAGGACATTCGACGGACGATTGCTATACCCTTAAACACCGAATCCAAAATCTACTTGATACCAAAGCCTTTTCATTCCAGACATTCAGGCCTAATGTCCAAAACAGCCTATTGCCCGAACACGAAAACAAAGTTAATGCCATATCCACTTTTGACGCTTGCCGAATTAAGAGTAAGAGGGTGTACACTGTTGACATTTATAACGCCCTAGTGAAAGCGGGGTACTATATTGCTGGTGAAGTGCTGCCTTTGTCTATAATGAAAGAAAGGGTTGCCAACATAGCGAAAGCAGGTTTGATCGTATATGCTGACGGTACCGACATAGTAGCCACAATCTCTGAGATTATCATTAACTGGGATGAAGAACTTTCAGCTTTGAATACCGAAACAAGTACATCTAGCCCCACACTTCTGAACGAACCTTTGTCTGATAACCCAGACGAGGAGAAGGAGCTGACAATTGAGGTACCCATAACTGAGGGCCACATAGTGATCGAGATACCTCAGCCTTACCGGTACGAGAATGACAAAGCAGTCCCATGATCCTACGAACTGGATGTTGACCTAGTTACCAGGTCCGGACGAACGTATGCTCAAGCTGATGCGCAGCCTCCGAAGCCCATCACCGATAAAGAAGCCAAAGAATTCATGGTCATCGTCAAAGCCAGTGAATACAATATGGTGGGCCAATTACGCAAATTGCTCACCTAGATTTCTTTGTTAGAACTACTTCAAACGTCCATGAAGCATAAGAAGTCCCTGATGAAAGTACTCAGCAAAGTAAACGTCCCAGAGTCAATTGAACATGACAAGTTGGAAGCATTTGTGGGGTCCATCCTTTTGAAGGATCAAATAACATTCTTAGAAAAGGAGTTTCTCGTTGAAGGAATGGGACATACCAAGGGTCTTTACATCTCCGTTAAATGTAAAAACTCCTATATAGCTTGAGTTCTTATAGACAATGGGTCAGCGTTGAACATCTACCCGCTGGCAGCCTTGTGCCGCCTGAATGTAGGCATATCTAAACTCCGTGCCTCCAAAACATCAGTCTAGACGTTTAATGGAATGAAGAAAGACATCGTGGGTAAGATTGACCTTAATGTCCATATCGGCCCAACAGTATTCAGCATTTTGTTTCAAGTAATGGACATCCACACTGCATTCAGCTTTCTGCTGGGTCATCCTTGAATTCATTCTACTAGAGCCATACCGTCAAGCCTTCACTAAAGTGTGAAGTTTGTGACACAAGGGAAGCTGATCACTGTCCTTAGAGAAGAGGACCATTGAATTTACCAAAAAATTGACATCCTGTACGTTGAACCAAGTGGTAGGGAGGAATCTAATTATCAGTCCATCGAGCTCATGTCAATCATGCATAGACAACGAGGGATTCCTCCTCTTGTCCCTGGTATGTCAAAAGCCTCAATCATGATAAGGAAGGTTATGGTCGAAAATAACTTCACCCCAGGCCAAGGACTCGACAGAGGAGGTCGAAGCATCCGAAAGCCTATTCAAGCTGTTAAGACTCATCGTACAATTGGCTTAGGGTATCGCGGAGGAAACCCATATATCAACAAGGGGCACGCGAAGGGTCAAACTGGCTTGTTATTTCCCCATATTCGGGAGACTTTTCCACCACCCGCAAAATTGCTGCAGGATGAAAAAATCTATCTTAACCTCTCAGGAGAGTCAAGTGAGGGGTTCAAGCAGCTTGCCGAATATTTAAGTCACTCGAGCTCCTCGACTTTTCCTGCAAATGTTGCTATCAACCGATATTGGACCCAGACAAGCTGCCGATTGAAGAAGATTGTGGACGAGAAGAAACGGTGGATAGTGTGGTCACCCTATTTGACGACATCTTTATAGGACCCATACACGAAGACTCGACCTCATAAACGAATACCTACACACTTAATTTGTTTGCACGTTTGCAGCATCAGTTAGGCAAACTACAGGATTTGCTAACATCTTTAATGGATACCATCCGTCAAATCATGGACATGTCACCACTATCGTCCGATCAGAAGCAGGTGACACAAAAAAATGGATCCGGAGGATACCCACCGTCAGGAGTCCTTCCTAACATGATTTAGCAAGACATCCAGCTCTTACAATGGCAGGGCAATATACAATGATACTCGCCGGTTCCTAAATCCATGGAGGTAATAGTTCCTATCTTTTTACGGAAGGGGCTAATCGCAAGGAGGCCAAAACACCATACTCCTGAGTACTTATCAACTATGACTCCTCCAAGTCTTGTGATTATCATTCAGGAGAGATTGGGCACTCGTTGGATGATTACAATACTCTGAATAATAGAGTTCAAGACCTACTGGACACTAAGGCATTCATTTTTCGTGCCCCGTGGTTGTGTTATGGTGAGGATGACCTCTTGATTGTACCTAGCCTTCGTGCCGCTGCTCTAAAGCTTTCTGATATGACGCATAAGGGAAAGGCGATTATGGATACTTTAGGTGAACCTAGTGGTAAGTTTGACTATTATGTGAACTACCATATGCCATCAAGTTTTTATGAAGACCAGCAGAATAGCATTCCTAGCGGATGGGACGACATGGAAAAGCTGACACCGTTAAAGAGAGGAGCCGAGGAGCTAGATTCTTGGAACAATACTTTTGAGGATTTCTTCGTCGGTGCAATAGACGAAGGACCGGTGGAGGGAATGGGCACAAGCCCGCTTGAGTAGAGTTCCTCTCCTCTCTTTTGCATGAATCCCTAGAAAAGGGGCTATCCTTGTATTTTGTTTTTTGACGTCATTTCTGTTGGAAGAAATGTTTTTTGAACTCCTCCTCTTTGAAGGTTGTAAATCCATGTATTGTAAATAAATAATGTTTTGAGGGCATGAGGTAGTATCCCAAACTGGTCCGTTTATGATATCCAGCCATGAAAAGGGAAGTATTCTGAGGCCCGAGCTATCTCATGCTTCTTCGTTTCTAAAAAGTTTTGGAAAATCAAAGATATTTTTATTATTTCTTCAAAAATGTTTTAAGAGGAAAAAGACAATGAAAAATCCATATCCCTATTTGTTTTTCTGATCATTTTACCCTGTGTTCTAGGCATAATCTTGCAACTTGTGAGGGAGTTAGTACGGTCCAGCCTGATGATATAGATACTCGCAACAGCGATTCAGACGATTCAAGTGATGACCCCACTGAAATCCAAAGAAATTGGGAGCAGTACGAATAATTCAAGTCCCTTACAACCGAAAGTACTATCACCATCAATTTGAACAGCACTCAAGATCCAAAAGAAGTGAATATTGGAGCCAACCTTCCCGAAGAGAAAGTCATACGTCTAGTTGCTCTTCTCAAGGATTATCAAGACGTCTTTGCATGGTTTTATTCTGATATGCCAGGATTGGACCCCTAGATTGTTGAGCACAGTTTTCCTACCAATCCTGACATGCCTCCTAAGAAGCAAAGATTGCGAAGGACCAAACTCAAGTTGTCGAAAAAGATCGAAGAAGAAGTGTTGAAGCTATTGAAAGTAGAGTTCGTCGAGGTTTCGCAATTCCCTGACTATGTAGCAAAAATCGTGCTAGTTAAGAGAAAGGATGGTCTAATTCAAGTCTGTGTTGATCACCGCGACTTGAATAAGGTCAGTCCAAAAGACGACTTTCTACTCCTCCACATAGATGTCCCTGTGGATAGCACTACTGGATTCGAATTAGTTTCTTTCATAAATGGATTCTCCGGGTACAACCAGATAAGGATGAATGAGGAAGACAAAGAGAAGACGGCGTTCATCACTCCATGGGGGACCTTTCACTACAAGGTTATGCTTTTTGGTTTGAAGAATGTCGGCGTAACATATCAACGTACTATGATCACTCTTTTTCATGACCCGATGCACAAAGAAATTGAAGTCTATGTTGATGACATGATCACCAAGACTAGATGCGGAGAGGACCACATTGAAGCCTTGAAAAAGCTATTCAGCCGGTTGCGTAAGTTTAAACTACGCCTGAACCCTGCTAAGTGCATATTTGGGGCGACCTCTGGTAAGTTACTCAGGTTCATCGTGAGTAGCAAGGGGATCGAGGTCGACCCTTCAAAAGTCAAAGCCATAAGTGAGCAACAACCCCCGTCCACAGTGAGGGAGGTCAGAAGCCATTTGGGAAGGTTGAATTACATCGCTCGATTCATCTTCCAACTCTCTGAGACTACATAGTCTTTCTTCAAACTTCTCAAGAAAGACGCTCAGATTAATCGGGATGAGGATTGTCAAGAAGCATTTGAAAAGTTGAAGTAGTATTTGATAAATCCCCTGGTATTAGTTCTACCAGTCCTAGGGCATCCTTTGACTCTTTACTTAACGATTCATAGTGAATCGTTAAGAGCCCTGCTGGCCGAAAGCCACCTTGATGATGGAAAAGAACGAGTCATCTATTATCTGAGTAAGAAATTCACCATTTCAGAACAAAATTGTTCTGAATCAGAAAAAACATGTGTCACATTGGTGTAGGTGTTGCATAGGCTCCAACAATATACTTTGCACCACCAGACATTCCTTATAACCGAAAATGACCATATCCGGTATTTGCTTAACCGACCGGCATTAGTGGGAAAATTAGCCAAATGGCAAATTCTAATTTCAGAATTTGACATTCAAATGTCATCACAGAAATTAGTGAAAGGTCAAGTGATCGCTGATATCCTAGCCGAATGCCCTGGGGAAACACATGAGGATGATCTCCTAGATAACCGTATTTTATCAACGGAGGAACACACTTGGACCATGTTTTTCGATGGAGCAATAAACCTGTTTGGCGCTGGCACTGGGGCAATCTTGATATCCCCAGATGGGCAGCATTATCCTGTAATCGCGAAGTATGAAGCATGTATTCTGGGTTTACAAGCAGCAATTGATATGAAAATAGTCAAACTAAAAGTATTCGGCGATTTTGCCTTAATCATACTCAAGACTGTTGGAGAATGGAAAACTAGGGATACTAAACTAGTGCCCTATCATGACTATCTGGAAGAATTGGTTTCATTTGAATACCTATCTAGATCTCATAACTAATTTACCGATGCGCTCACTACACTATCATACATGTTACAGGTTACTAATGGCTTGGAAATAGAACCTCTGAAGATTGAAGTCTTAACTAGATCAGCCTATTGCATGACTATGACCGAAGAACCCGATGGTAAACTATGGTATTACGATATCATGAATTACATCAAAGAACAACAGTTCCCCGGAGGGATTAGCTTTGCATACAGAAGATACATAATGAAGATGGCAACGGAGTTTTTTGTCGAGGGTGAGAACTTGTAAAAGAGGTCTTATGATTTTGTTTTGTTAAAATGCGTTCATGCGACGGAAGCGACACGAATTATGCAGGAATTGCATGAAGGAGTATGTGGTTGACACATGAATGGACACACGTTGGCTAGGAAAATAACAAGATTGGGTTATTACTGGCTTTCCTTAGAAAGTGATTGCATTTTACATGTTCAAAATTGTTACCGTTTTCAGATCCATGGAAACAAGATAAATGCCCATCCAACTGAATTATACCAGTTGTCTGAGTCATGGCCACTTTCAATGTGGGGCATCGATGTAATCAGTCCAATTAATCCAAAAACGTCAAATAGATATCACTTCATCTTGGTCGCAATTGATTATTTTTCAAGGTGGATTGAGGCCGCAACATATACTAATGTTACCGCTCGGAATGTGACAAAATTCATCAAAAGAGATATAATTACCCGTTATGGAGTCCCTAAAACCATCGTTACAAATAACGAGACAAATTTGAATAACAAGCTTGTTGATGATTTATTTAGTGAATTTAAAATCCGTCATCTGAATTCATCTCCTTATCGTCCTCAAATGAATGGAGCTGTTGAAGCTGCCAACAAAAACATCAAGATGATCTTAGCTAAAGCTGCAGAGAATTACCAAAATTGGCATGAAAGATTGCATTTTGCGTTAATTGCATACTGAACATCAATTTAGACATCTACCAAGGCGAACCCTTTTTCCTTGGTGTACGGCATGGAAGCAGTCTTGCCTGTTGAGATAGAAATTCCCTCGCTGCGAGTATTGTCCCAAGTGAAACTATCTGATGCAGAGTGGAAGCAGCAAAGACTGGAGCAGCTAAATATGATCGACGAAAAGCGGTTAAAGGCTCTTTATCATAGGCAATGTTATCAACAGAGGGTAGCCAGATTATTCAACCGAAAGGTGCGACCATGACACTTTGAAGCAGATGATCTTGTCCTAAGAAAAGTACTACCATTACCTCTCGAAATCGGAGGTAAGTTCGCTCCAAACTACAAAGGTCCCTATGTCGTGAAAAAAACACTCCCTTGAGGGGCTCTGATTTTAGCTAAGATGAATGGACGTTAATTCTCCAACCTGGTCAACTCTGATGCTGTGAAGAAGTACTATCCTTGAAATGATTTCTATGCTCCTATTGATAACAAGGGAATTGACAGAAAAATTATCAATAAGAGCCCTCCTAGCAGCAAATCTAATTGGAAAGGATTTTGCACATGACAAAATCACGTCAAGGCCGATCCTGGCGACCACAGAAGTATCGACGGCAGTCGTGCCCACATCCGTCAAAGACCTTTAAAATAGAGATTAGCTTTGCTATGAAGCGTCCCATGCAAGCGATTGTGTATGTCTTATGCAGTCAGGAATCACAGGACTCTTGAAAAACTCCCCGACATACCGGAGCCGTATTGACATAGCGTACGTTGATAATAGGGCTTGCTAATTGGAAGCACCCCTAATTATAGAGGATTTCATTCGAGCTTCGCATCTAACCATGAAAGGAGAAAAGACTCTGCTAGCCTTGAAGACAAATTGGAAGAAGGGTAATTTGTATCGTTCTCAATTTACCCTCAATCATTTCATTTCTAACATGAGTTCATGTTTTCGTCAGAAGAGAACTACCAACATCTGAGAAAACTCAAGGAATTGTCAATCCGATCTCAAATAAAGGAATCACGAAGAGTAATGTTGTATCGTTCCCAATTCTGTCCCTCAAAGAGCTATTCATTAACATGGTCTTTCTTATTACCTTGCAGGTTTGTCTTGCTATTACAACATAGGTAAGTATTTATTTCCTTGCAAACTTTTCGCGTAAGGATAGAAAGAAATAAGAAGGAAGAAACATGTCAAAACAAATAAATGCTTAACCTTCCTCCAAATGCATCGCACATCTTTTGAAAATAATTTTACATGGTAATTTTACTTGTTTAATTCACCAATTCCCTGTGAAAATCTTGATAATTCAATAAACGATGTTGAACTACTCCGATGCATTGAACGATAGGTATCAAGATGATGAAAGGCAATCCTTAGTTTATATACATTCTCATGTACCAAACCCTTACAAGATGAGCGAAAAGGTTTCATTTCTACAAAGTAAAGGGATTTCTCGCATAAGGTATGATAGCTGAAGTGACGAAAGGCAGTTCATTTTTTTCTTCTTACCCTACACACTACCATTGATCCCTTACTTAAGCATTCTTGAGCCCACATACTCGAAGATTCATTTTAAATCACCTTGTCAAGAGCCACCCCACATTGGGGCAGTTTGAGATAAATCAGCATCACAGGAAGGATTCAAACTCAAATGAAACAAGAAAAATGCCCTTCCCTTTTGATCACCACCACCCGTGACTTTAGCGTCGTTATCTTCATGAATCTGGCAAGCCTCGACAGAGTCCTCCAAGACAAGCACAGGCAGGACGATCGAGGCTAAGAGGGCTTTGTCAAAAGAGAAGCATCAAACTAGTTAAAACCTGTCCAAATACCAACATGTCATTGATAATAGTGATGCTCTTACCTAGGAATTGAACAAGACAAGAAGGATGATGAGTTTGTAATATCTAAAATTTTCTATGATCATCAGCCACAACAGCTTGTACAAGGTGAAAAAGATGAATAGAAATTTTCTTGCTTTCACTTGCATTAATCTTTGAGTGTTATTATTGCAGATGAACTCTCACGATAATTTAAGTGCCTTAGGATGACGAAGAACAATTCTTTTTCTATCCCATACACTTATATCCCTTGTTAGTCCAATCGAGCCAGCGATTTTATTTCGTATGAACTCAGTTGGTGATCATCCTCCACACCGGGGCAAAGCAAAAGTCATCACAGTTTGAGCATCAAGATTCAAAGTACCAAATGAAGATGAAGACTCCAAGAGCCTAATAATATTGTTCTGTTCAAATTTGTTTAGGCTAGTCTTAACAACACCAAAAGAATAGCAAAAAAATGCTGAAGACTAGGGGCATAAAAAAGCAACGTGCCTGGTCAAAGCAAGGCCAATGCCCATGAAAAAAATAAACAAAAAGAAAAATGAGAAGAAGAAAAACGATGAAAAAGATGAAGAGAAAGAGTCCCAAATTTCTGAGTAACTACTGTGAAAAACAATGAAGTTTTAGCTGAGGAGATCTTTGAACATGATGAAGGTGTTCTCAAATACCTAAAAGTTATTAAGTGGTGTAGAATAGACGACCCCAAAGGGTTTAAACTTGAGTTCTTCTTTGATACAAATCCCTACTTTAAGAACTCTGTCTTGATAAATATCGGTCATGATAGATGAAAACGAACCTATTCTGGAGAAAACAATTAGGACAGAGATCAAATGGTATCTAGGAAAATGCTTGACACAGAAGTTCCTCAAGAAAAAGCTATTTTGGAAGTCAAAGCATTGGATTACTCGGGGACTTTTCCAAAAAGATCCTGACAGTGAAAAAAGAGCAGTGACATTGCCCAGATGATCACCAATTCTCACCCTTACACACATTTTGAGTTCAACAATCATTTCGTTCCTCAACATGTGAACCAAACCCACGTTACATCCCTCGCAAAGCCTCTTCTGACTAAGACACTTGGATTAATGTGGAATTTCAAATGTTTATAAATAATGCTCGCGGAAGTGCGAGCAAGACTACTTCTATCTCGTTTTGCATGGCTCTTGACTTGTAAACCTGGAGATGATTGCAGAATGTTTTCTTTCATGGCCTTGACTTGGACAGTCACCTTTTGTTAAGCCATTGACCAAGCCAGCATTATGACCTTGAAAAAGACCTCTCAAATTGGCAGCATCGTACCACTTGTGAGAAAACTCAGATCCTTGTTAATGTGATAACGGTCAAATTGAGTGTTCTCGATGTTCCCACCTCAATGGATGGGACAAACAACCCTTTTCAATAAGAGCGAGTAGAAAGTCCTTTTTGACTGAAGGTCTCTCGTTTAGCATCTCGAGAAGTCCACCTTGGGAGTGAAAATTGTCTTGATTGACCCTCGATGAATGTTTGGTGATGCAAACATGGCAAAAACACCTTGCGTAAATACACATTCTGGAATAACCTAGCTTGTCTATTCCTGATGAAAACATGCATGTTTGTGCTAATCGTCTTTAATAGTTCAAAACTTTAATCCCTAGTGATAGGACACGAAAATTCGGGCACTGAAGAAGCCCTCATTGTCATCTCAAGAGAGATGTCCTGAAAAGGTTGGTTATTCAACAGATGATGCATCAAACCTCCAGGTAAGAAACTCTAAGTATTTCATCGGATTTCTTTTCAAACTACCTAAAAGGTAAACCAGGTATTCCTTTGAAAAAGAAAAGCATCTTGACTTGCGGTTAAGATATTTCATACAATATTCTAAAATAGTCTCAGTTGTCTATTTATTTGATGAATGCGTATGTGTGTACATGAACGTACCCAGGTAAAGTACATTCTACCATTGCCCGATTTCAAGATTATGAATTATTTTCAAACTACCCAGAGAATAAACTAGGTGTTGCTTTGAAAATGAAATGCATCTTGACTTGCAGTCAAGATATTTCATATGATATTCTAGAATAGCCTTAGTTATCTATTTCTCCGATAAATACATATGTCTTTGCACAAAAACTAACTTGTCTGACAAGAGACATGCTCGGGTAAGTATACTCTACCCATGCCTGGTCCTAAAAATCCTTATACCTACGATTGTTATGGTATCCTTTGAACATTGGATTGACCCCTCTGTTCCCCTCCTGAGCATGGGATTAACCCCCTCTGTTCACATCAAGTCTTTTCAAATACCCTTCATAAGATGTAGGTACTTTGCTAAAATAAACCCCAGTCAAGGCAACTGAAGAAAGGTTCGGATCCTAGACAAATGAAATCTAGCTGGCAACTGAAGATAAGTTCGGGTTCTGTGCAAGCGATTTCCCCTCCAGTCAAGGTGATCAAAGGTAGGTTTGGGTCCGCGACAAACGAAATCCAGCTAGCGACGAAAGACAGGTTCGAGTTCTGTGCAAGCGATTTCCCCCCTCAATCACAGTCATCGAAGATAAGTTCAGGTCCAAGACAAACGAAATCCAACTGGTGACCGAAGATAAGTTCGGGTCCTGTGCAAGCGATTTCTCTCCTGTTACAGCAACCGAAGGTAGGTTCAAGTCTGAGACAAACGAAATTCAGTCAAAGCAACCAAAGATAAGTTCGAGTCCTAAACAGACGATTTCCTCAGTCAAGGCAACCGAAGAAAAATTCAGGTCCTCGACAAACGAAATCCAATCAAGGCTACCAAAGATAGGTTCGGGTCCTAGGCAAGCGATTTCCTCGAGTCAAGGCGTTCGAAGAAAGGTTCGTGTCCTAGACAAGCAATTTCTCTCATCGAAGAGATCGAAAATAGGTTCGAGCCTCAGACGAAGGAAATTCGGTCGAGGTGACCGAAGATAGGTACGAGTCCTCGACACCTGATACCAACTATCTAGAATTACTCTACCCTTCGGCAAGGTAAGTAGCCCTAGGTATATTTTTATTTGCTTTAGCACGCATCATCTTATCGCATAAAAAATGAGACTCATAGTTTCACCAAAAATAGCATTCATTGAGCATGCATGGGCCAAATTTAGGTGTCATTTTATCTTTGAACGTAATCTCTGCGAGCTCAATCTCTATGAGATCACATTCAAAGAAGGGCAGCTGTTGACACCTATTTTTAATTTGCCCAAAACTAATTGCACAAAATTTATGAATTAAATTTATTTAGTTCCTAAAACAAAAATATTTCTAGTAAATGTATTGCATGTAGAAATTACGCTTATTTGCATTAATAGGGCTTATTAGAGTATCTATAAAAAAAAGAAATTTAAAAAAAAATCACGCTGGGCTAGGCCGACCCGACCCCTTTTCTTTTTTCCTCTCTCCTCCTTTGCGCGTAGCCCAGCCCACTTCCTCCCCTCCTTCCTTCCCCCCTTTCCCCCCCTCACGCGAGCTGGCCCGCCTCCCTTTTCTTTTTCTCCCCCGCGCGGCTGGGCCCGGCCCAGCCCGACCCAAACTCCGTTCCGCTTCCCTCTCCCTCCCGTAGCCTCCTATCCCTTTCTCTCCCCCTATTCTCCCCTGTGCTTGACGCCATCGTGACAACGCCGGAGATGCAGCCTCGTCGTCGCCATCACGCCAGAGGAGGGTGTCCCGTCCACCCGAATTTCCCAGGCTTTCCCCCTTCTCTCCCTTTCTTCCTCTCAACCGCAGCAGAACTAGCCCCCCTCTGCATCGGCCTATGGCCGTGAAATTCACAGGGCATAGGCTGGTGCAGGCCATCGTCAGCCGACGTCGGGGAGCCGAGCAATAGCCCTCGGCCACTATAAAAGCTAGAGAGGGAGAGAGAGCCATGGTCGGCCAGTGGAGAGAGAAATAGAGTGAGAGAGAGAAAACAGAGAGAAAAAAAAAAGCGAGAGAGTGACAGAGAGAACAGAGAGTGAGAGAGCTAAGAACAGAGAGAGAGAGAGAGAAGGAGCCAAGGTCACGCTAGAGAAACCAGCAACGTCGCCGTCACCCGCAAACCAACCAGAATGCCTCCCGACGTGCCATCGACAGGTGAGCTTCCCTGGTTCCCCCGACTTGCCCTGTTTTCTGGCACGGTCGGGTCGAGACTCACGCTGGGCGTGTTGCGCGATTCCCGGCCCATGCTGTTGTCGGTCTCGACTCCTACTCTCTGTCGGGACCGAGCCTTAGCGATAAGAGCTGACCCAGTCACCGGAGGAGGTCGGAATCAGCTAATTTCCACCATGCCCCCCAGACATTCGATAAAATGCCCCAGAGAGGCCAATCTGGATTTGGTCGCCAAACGGCGAGCTAGGAGGTCGGGGACGTTTAGTGGTGGCCCCAGGGGCCGATTTAGGAGGCAGCGTCGGTCTGGGTCAACCGACGAATGGCCAATTTTGGCTTCATTGGCGTTTCCCCCGTGGGTCTACAAGTTCGGGTTGGACCCGACCTAAATCAACAGATTTGACCCAGATCAACGCCCTGGGTCGGATCCGTTGTCTCGGGTCAGTTTCGATCGACCCGGATCAGCCAACCCGATCTGGGTCAATGCCCGGGTCGGATCTGTTGACCCGGGTCGAATCTGACCAACCCGGATCAGCTAACCTGACTCGAGTCAACGCCTAGGTCGAATTCATTGATCCGGGTCGAATTTGGTCGACTCCAATCCATTGACCCGACCCGTGTTAATATTATATTATATTATTTTATTTTAAAAAAAATTTTCTCCCGTATTTTATTTATTTTATTTTATTTTAAAAAAGGGTTTTTTTTTTAAATTTTGTGATATATCTAAGGGTTGTAATTTATCGTTGTTTTATTATGCATGTTATTTTTAATCACATAAGTCATATATTTAAATAGATAAGCCTATAGGATCGTGTATTGTGGTATGATTATCATGCATGTTTTTATTTAGATTTTAATGGCGTGATTTATTGCGTTTTAAATGTCAGTTGCCTTAGTTAGGGTTAGAACCTTAGGTTGCATGTCTATTTTGACTGCTAATCGCTTTTGATTATGTACTCACTTGATCACCTCACATGTTAGGAGAAAGATCCTAAAATCAATCCAAATTGCCTGACAAATGTTTTAAAAAATGAACAGGGTAAAAAGGTACCAAAGGACATTAGTTGTACAATTAGTGTAACCAAGTCCCCGAATTTAGTTATTCTCTGGTTCATAGGAATAAGGTGATCCTCCCATCATCCTATTTAGGTTTTTAATCGATCCACCCCAAATCGATTAGTAGCGACTCATTGATGTAAACCACTTGCATGTTAAACACTTAAACCCTAAGTCGCGATATGGTATGGACTTAGGAAAGCCCAAGTTAAGTTCCGAACCTAGACTTAGTACGTACCAGGCACATCTTCCCTTTTTTTGTACCCAATAAAAAAGTTCGGGAGATCAGTCGCAACACTTTCCTCATCGTATCTCACCAAAGAAGCTTTAACCACTTGTTTGTCTCGATGATGAATGTCGCGACCGAAAAATAAAACGACGGGTTTCTCGCCGGGTATGTGATAAGTCTAAGTTTGGGACTTAACTCAGGCCTCCCAAGCCCATACCATATCGCGACTTAGGGTGTAAGTGTTTAACATGCAAGTGGTTTACAAAAAAGAGTCGCCACTAATCGATTTGGGCTGGGTCGATTAGAAACCTAAATAGGATTATGGGAGAATCACCCTATTCCTACAAACCAGAGATTGATTGAGTTCGAGAACTTGGTTATACTAATTGGATAACTAATGTCCTTTCGGTACCAATTTACCCTGTTCATTTCTGATAACATTTAACAGATAATTTGGAGTGATTTTAGGACATTTCTCCTAACATGTGAGGTGATCGAGCGAATGCTTAATCAGAAGCGATTAGCAGTCAAAAACACAACAATTCATGCAACCTAAGGTTCTAACCTTAACTAAGTCATATGACATTCAAAAACATAACAGCTCATGCAATTGTATTAAAAACATATATAATAAAACACAACAACAATAATATGCAAAGTAAAATCACATGATCAAATTGACTTATTTATTTAAAGATAAAATTATAACAACATGCATAATAATATAACAATAAATTAAAGCATTCAGATAAACCACATAAAATAATAAAAAAAAGTTTTTTTAAAAAAAAAAAAATTTCAGAAAAGAAAAAATATAAAATATATATATGATGAAGAGAAAAAAAATTAAATTTTTAAAATTTTTTATTAAAAATTTTTTTTTGTAAAAAATAAAATAATAAAATAATATTAAATAGGGTCGGGTCTCCGGATTCGGGTCGGCCCGGTCCGACCCGGGTGAACGGATACAACCTTGTCATTGACTCGATTCAACGGATCCGACCTGGTCGTTGACCTGGGTCGAACCGACTGATCCAGGTTGGTCAGAACCAACTTGAGTCAACGGATCCGACTCGGGTGTTGACCCGGGTCGGATCTGCTGATTCGGATCGAACCCGACCCGATTTGTAGACCCGCGGGGAGAGGGCGCCAGCGAAGCCGAAAATCGGCCTCTCGCCAGCCGACCCAAACCAGCACGGACCAAAATCAAGCCCTTAGAACCAACACCAAGCCTCTCCACCCACCGGGTCGCCGTCCCACCACCACTCGCCGGCCAGCGACCGGATTAAAAAACCAGTTTCATTGAGGCTTTTTATCGAACAGGTGGGGGGCAATAAGAAAAACTAGGAATCTTGACCTCTTCTGGTTAGCCAGTCAGCTCAGGGTACTTACCTCACCTACGACGGCGACATACAGACGGCGGGGGATGGCAGTATGGGACGGGATTCGTGCGAAACAGCCGGCACGAGTCCCAGCCCATCCACGCCGAAAAATAGGGGAAAACAGAGGAGCTTCTCGACCGGGGGGTCTCACCAGTCGATGATGCGTCGGGGGGTCTTCCGGTTGGTCTGGCGATGGCGACGAAGGGCCTGCATCCTCCTCCTCCTCCTCCAGCTAGCCTTGATTCCTTCTTTTTCTCTCTCTCTCATTGTTTCTCTCTGTTCTGCTCTTTTTTTTCACTCTCCTTTGGCCGACTAGCCCTCCCTCTCTCTCTCTGGCCTTTTATAGGCAGTGATGGTGGCCCTGTGCATCGGCGTGACGATCGCCTGCACCGGCCTACCTGCCCCGTGACTTTTGCTGCCATGGCAGGCCAGTACAAAGCAGAGCAAAGGGGGGGCCGGTGCCAAACAAAGGCAAAGAATAAGGAGGAGAGGATAAGGGAGCCGGGAAATGGGGGGAACGGGACTGACAATTAATGCCAGTCCCGTTAGCGTGCTCATTCGGCCCTGGTCTAGCCGGATAGCGACAGCACGGAGCGGCACCGCCGTGCGTCGACATGACGTCGCGAACAGGGGAAAACAGGGGCGAGAGAGCGACCGATGAGGGGGAAGGAGAAAGGAAAAGGCTGGGCCAGGACTAGGCCCAGTTGTGTAGGGAGTGAGAGAAAGGAAGAGGGAGACGGGCCGGGCCCGAGGAGGGAAAGAAAAGGGAAGAAAAGGGGGGCTGGGCTGGGCCCACGCGGAAGGGGAGAAAAGAAAAAGGAAAAGGGGCCGAGCTGGCCCGGCCTAGCACGATTTTTTTTTTAAATTTAAAATTTTCTTTTAAATCTATATTTTAAAAAAACTTATTCATGTAAATATGCCTAATTTCTACATGCAATGCATTTAATGGTAATATTTGTTTGTTTTAGGAATTAAAGAAATTTAATTCCTAAATTTTGTGCAATTAATTTTGGGCAAATTTAAAAATAGGTGTTAGCAGCTACCCCTCTTTGAAGGTGATCTCGTAGAGTTGAGTTTGCAGAGATTACGTTTAAAGATAAAATGACACATAAATTGAGCCCGTACATGCTCAATGAATGCTATTTTTTGCGAGACTGTGAGTCCCATTTTCGATGCGATAAGATGATGCGTGTTAAAGCAAATAAAAACATACCTGAGGCTACTTACCTTGCTGAAGGGTAAAGTAATTCCAGATAGTTGGTATCATGTGTCGAGAGCTCGAACTTTTCTTCGGTCTCCTCGATTGAATTTCCTTCGTCTAGGGCTTGAACCTATTTTTAATCGCTTTGACGAGAGAAATTGCTTGTCTATGACCCGAACCTTTCTTCGGTCACCTTGACTGGGGGAAATCGCTTGCCTAGGACCCGAACCTATCTTTGGTCGCCTTGGCTGGATTTCGATTGTCGAGGACCCGAACCTTTCTTCGATCGCTTTGACTGGGAGAAATTGCTTGCACAGGACTCAAACTTATCTTCGGTCGTCTTGACTGGATTTCATTTGTCTCGAACCTGAACCTATCTTTGGTTGCCATGACTAGAGGGAAATCGCTTGCACAAGATCCGAACCTATCTTCGGTCTCCAGCTAGATTTCGTTTGTCGAGGACCCGAACCTACCTTCGGTTGCCGTAACTAGAGAGAAATCGTTTGCACAGGACCCGAATCTATTTTCGGTCGCCAGCTAAATTTCGTTTGTCGAGGACCCGAACCTTTCTTCGGTCGCCTTGACTGATTGGAAATCACTTGCACAGGACCCGAACTTTTCTTCAGTCACTAGCTGAATTTCATTTGTCTAGGATCCGAATCTTTTTTCGGTTGCCTTGACTAACTGGATTTTTTTTTTTGCCGAAGTACCTGCATTTCATAAAGGGTACCGAGGCATGTCTCTGGAGGTCCTCGCCTGAGGACTTGATGGTTTACTTGGTGGGTCCTCGCTAGCAGGTCTTGGGAAGATTCAAACAATGAACACTTGGGGGTCTTCGCCCAAGGATTTGATGTTTTGCCTGGTGGGTCCTCGCCAGCAGGTCTTGAAAAGACTCAAACAATAAGTGCCTAAAGGTCCTCACCCGAGGATTTGATGTGTTGCCTTTTAAGGGCATGTCTCCCAAAGGTTTGATGCATCATCTACTGAATAACCGACCTTTCTCGGGACATCTCTCTTAGGATGATGATGAGAGCTTTTTCCAGTGCCTGAATTTTCTTGTCTAATCATCGGAGATTAAAAATCTAGGTTGTCAAAAACAGTTAGCACAAACATGTATGCCTTCATCAGGGATAGACAAGCCAGGCTACTGTAGAATATGCATTTATGCAAGGTGATTTTGCCATATTTATGTCACTAAACATCTATCATGGGTCAATCAAAACAATTCTTACTCCCAAGGCGGACTTCTCAAGATGCTGAACGAGAGACCTTCAATTAAAAAGGACATTCCACTCGCTCTCATTGAAAAGGGTTATTTATCCCGTCCATTGAGGTGGGAACATAAAAATCACTCAATCTGGCCGTTATCATATCCGCAAGAGTCTGAGTTTTCTCACAAGCGGTACAACACTGCCAATCCGAGAGGTCTTTTTTAGGGACGTAATACTAGCTTGGTCAATGGCTTAACAAAAGGTGACTGTCCAAGTCAAGGCCATGAAAGAATCCTGCAATTAACTCCGGGTTTACAAGTCAAGAACCTTGCAAAACGAGATAGAAGTAGTCTTGCTCGCACTTCATCGAGCGTTATTTATAAACATTTGAAATTTCACGTTAATTCAAGTGTCATAGTCAGAAGAGACATTAAGAGGGATGTAACGTAGGCTTGGTTCACAGATTGAGGAACGAAATGATCGTTGGGCTCAAAAATGTGTATAAGGGATGAGAATTGGTGATCATCTGGGCATTGCCATCAGTCTTTTCTCAGCCGTCAGGATCCTTTTGGAAAACTCCCTGGGAAATCCCGTGTTTTAGCTTCTTTGATAACTTTTTTTTTAATTCATGGGCATTGGCCTTGCTTTTACTAGACACACTGCTTTTTCATGCCCCCTAGTTTTCAGCATTTTTTGCTGTTCTTTTGGTGTTGTCAAGACTAGCCTAAACAAAGTTGAACAGAACAATGTTATTAGGCTCTTGGAGTCTTCATCTTGATTCGGTACTTTAGACCATGATATTCAAATTGTTGTGACTTTTGCCTTGCCCCAGTGTGGGGGATGATCACCAACTGGGTTCATACGAAATGAAATCGTCGGCTCAATTGGGCTAGCAAGGGATATAAATGAGATAGAAAAAGAATTGTTCTTCGTCATCCTAAGGCGCTTAAATTATCGCGAAAGTTTACCTGCAATAACAACCCTCAAAGATTAATGCAAGTGAGAGCAAGAAAATTTCTATTCATCTTTTTCACCTTGTGCGATCTACTGCAACTGATGATCATAGAAAATTTTAGATATTACAAACTCCTTATCCTTCTTGTCTTGCTCATCTCCTAAGTAAAAACATCATTGTTATCAATGAGATGTTGGCATTTTGGACAAGCTTTAGTTTGCTATTTCTCTCTTGACGAAGCCCTCTTAGCCTCAACCGTCCTGCCGTAGATGGTGTGTTTGTCTTGGAGGGCCCTATTGAGGACCACCAGCTCCGTGAAGGCGGCGAGGTCAAAGTTACAATGGTGATGATTGAAGGGAAGGGATATTTTTCTTGTTTCCTCTGAGTTTGAATCCATCTTGTGAGGCTGATTTACCTCAAGCTGCCTCAATGTGGGGCGATTCTTGATAAGATAATTTAAAATGAATATCCAAGTGCCTAAGCTCAAAAAATGCTCAAACGAGAGATCAATGGTAGTGTATGAGGCAAAAAAATGAACTGCCTTTCGTCATTTTGTCTACCGTACCTTATGCGAGAAATTCCTTTACCTTGTAGAAATGAAACTCTCTCGCTCATCTTGCAAGAGTTTGGTATATAAGAATGTGTATAGACTAAGGATTGCCTTTCCTCTTCCTGATACCTTTCATTCAATACATCGAAGCAGTCCAACACCGTTCGTCGAATTGTCAAGATTTCCACAGTAAATTGGTAAATTAAACAGGTAAAATTACCGTGCAAAGTTCTTCTCAAAAGATATGCAACACACTTGGAGGAACGTTAAGCACTTATTTATTTTGACACGTTTCTTCCTTCTTGTTTCTTTCTACTTTCATGTAAAAAGTTTGTAAGGAATGAGATACTTACCTATGCTACAATGGCAAAGCAAACCTGCAAGGTAATAAGAAAGACCATGTTAATGAATGACTCTTTGAGGGACAGCAATTGGGAACGATACAACATTACCCTTCATGGTTTCTTTCATTTGAGACCAGATTGACAACTTCTTGAGTTTTCTAGGATGTTGGTGATTCTCCTCTGATGAAAACATGAACTCATGTTAGAAATGAGAGGGATGAGGGTAGATTGAGAACGATACAAATTACCCTTCTACGACTTTGTCTTCACAGCTAGCAGAATCTTTTCTCCCTTCTTTATTTTGTTCAGTCTTCTTTATCTCAGTCTGCTCCTCTATACTCTTGGTCTCGAAGCTCGAATGAAATCCTCTATAATTAGGGGTGCTCCCAAATAGAGGGTTCTATTGTCAGCGTAGGCTATGTCAATGAGGTTCCAGAATATTGAGGAGTTTCTCGTGAATGCTCCAATTCCTGATTGCATAGGGCATGTGCAATTGCCTGCATAGGGAATTTCGCAGCAAAGCTAATTTCTGTTTTAAAGGTCTTTGACGGACATAGGTGTGACTACCATCGAGACTTTTGTGGTTGTCAAGATCGGCTTTGGCGCCATTTTGTCACATGCGAAGTCCTTTCTAGCTGCTTGCACCATGAGTGTTCTTTACTCAATTTCGTCCTATGTGAAAAGGAAAAAAATATGTCATTTCTATGCTAAAGTGGATGAACTTTAGAAATGAAATACACCCTTTTGATGGACTAGGGGATTGCATGTCCCCTTGTCTACTCTTCCAATTAAGCACTTCTTCGTCATGTTTCATTCGAGAAGTGCTCTATCCGACTCGCTAGCACGTCAGAATCTAGCATGCTCCCTAGTTCATTATCTGCAAAAGAAAAGGGATAGAATGTCATTTCCACAATTTGTTAAGGAATAAGACATACATCTTTTTTGAAAAAGAGTAATCTTTTCATGATATGTCCTCGACTTTTGTACAAAATGATGTCTCGCTCATCATTGAGTCAAAGAATATTCAGCATTCTTTTTTACTCTCTAGGGCTGATACCACCCACTGGTAGTAATAAGATTTGCCCCATGTTTCATTCGAAGGTTGGATGATCTTCGCTCGGACTGCCCTTATCAGATGAGTTGGTCCGATATCATTACTAGGGCCTGATGTGCTCTCCAATTTGTGTCATTTCCAAATGTCTCCTTTGTAATAATAAATCGAAAGGAATTTGTTTTGAGACATGAAGTGAGCAAGTTAGAAAAACAAACAGGGTTATGGGCATGCATGTTTTTCTACCACCGTTTTTTGCCATTTAGAAAAATGATAAAACGTTTGTTTCGTTTTCAAAAACTTAGAAACAAGGGAGCATGAGGAAGCTCGGGCCTCAGAATATTTTCCTTTACATGGCTAGATATCATCAACAGGCCGGTTTAGGATACTTCTTCAGGCCCTCAAAACAAAAACATTTGTAATTCTTTTGAATAATTCAGGCAAATTACATTTGTTGGAATGGAAATTGCAATACTAAAATTCCAAGCATAATTAAAAATTCACAAAACTTGGAATCTTTGAAAACAGCTAAGACTTTAGAAAGCAAGCAAAGCTCCCATATAGGAGAGGATTCAAATTGTTAAATATGCCTCTATTCTAAGGGAAGAAAATTGAGTCTTCAATTTACTCAATGATGACATCCACGCCTTCTGCTTGATTGGGTGGCGCGTTGCAAAATGAAAGCATCTTTGCATCTAATAATTTCTGGACTTTATTTGTCAAGATAACACAGTCATTGACGGAATGTCCGATTTCGCACAAATGATAAGTCACATGCCTTTGAAGGATCATAGTTGGGGAAACGCTCAGGATTTTCACACTTTAACTCCTTAGCAAACAATTCCTTTTCCAAGAGAATAGGCAGGATCTGAGACATAGGCCAAGGGAGTAGTGTGAACTACTTTTTGTTATTTCACTTTTGGGCGGCGGCTGGTGGACTGAGGCCGGTTGCCGTCCACTACTCGTTTGAATCATTGGGGAAGGACAAATGGTCTGGGTGTATGCAACATTCGCATCTGTGAGGGGTTCTTTTTCCTCTTTCATGTCGAGCTTCTTACTTGTGGAAGTAGGGTCTGTGAACCATCCTTCACGGAATCCCATTTCAATTCGCTCGCTCACAGGAACAAGATGATTAAAGGATTCAGTAGTGGCACCAACCAGGCGGTGTCTGTATTCATACGGAAGGGACTTGATGAACAACTTCACTTGTTCATGATCAAAGAGTTGTGGGGTAACCTGAGCAGCCAAATTTCTCCATCTGGTGGCATATTCTTTGAAGGACTCACTCTTCTTCTTTTCGGTGCGTTCTAGATTGTCACGAGTAAAGGTAACATCGAGATTGAACTAGTACTGCTTGAGGAATGCATCGATGGTATCATCCCAAGATTTGAAAGCGTCCACGTCCTCTGACATATACCATATCAAAGCTAGTCTCATCAGATTAGCTTGAAATGTCTGAATCATGAGGGGTTCATTATCCATATACTGAGCCATCCGTACATGATACATGTGCAAATGGTGTTTAGGGCATGAGGTGCCATCATATTTCTCGAACTCTGGTATCTTGAACTTTTCCGGCACTTTGACCCATTTATATATAGACAGGTCAAGTGGAACAGCATGTTGCGGGCCTTGTAGCTGTTTCAGCATCTCCTCGACCTTTGCAAGGCGTTTGTCATGTTTTGTCATCGAAATACTTTCAGGTTCAACCTTCCTAACAGCCAGGGGAAACGGATCATCCTTTAGCAGGGGCATTTTACTGTCGTTGGCAGAAGTTTTGTCTTTTCCAATGGATGGGGGTGGTAGCATCACCTCAATTGCTATAGGCATAGGCGTGAGCTTGCCATTGATGGATTCTATTTGCTTGGTGAGGTTTTCAAGCGCATTGAAAACCATCTTCATCTCGTTTTCCAAATTATTGAGGTGGACATTTTCTTCGGCTATTTTTGTAACTACCTAGGAAAACGGTAAAATGAATGAGTATAATGCCAAATAAAAAACCATTTCATGACCTAATCATGGTATTATTACATTTTTTCTTTATTTGCAAAGAAAAAATGAAAAAAAGGTTTTTATTAATATCAACATTACAAGCGGCGTCGCCGGGGTTCGAACCCATGTCACCTCGGACCATTTTCGCTTCATCCCGGATACCGCTTGGCCAAAGGCCATGGTGGTGTCGTTGAAGAGCAAAAAAATTATTTATAGACTAAAAAAAAGTTCGAGTTATATTAACAAAGTACAATTCATAAATACTCTTAAAGGAGAGAATTGAAACCCCTAAACATATATACTAGGAAAATAAATGACAAGGGTTTTTAATAAAATGGTGCTATTACCGGATATTCATTTTATAAACGATGGGAAAGCCACAGTCTCTCAGAGCCGCCTATTTTCACGGACAAGCTCCTCAATAAGCGTATCCTTCATCTCGTCAGTCTCATCACGCCAAAACTTAGGAACGGGAATGAATTAGATATCAGCTATTCCCATCGCATATAGAATGCAATCAACGGGTGGCCGAAAAATAACAAATCAATTGAATAAATAAACAGCGTAATAAAATGAGAAGGGGTAAAATATATACTTTTCCTTGAACCATGGCGATCAAAATAACATGCACATGAGAAGTGAGGTTTGACTTTTACTTTAGACTTGTTTAACAAAATGAAATTAAAATGGTGCCTGACTGTCGCAGTTTCGCGTTGGTGTCAAGTCCTTTTAACCTTAGTCAAGTCGAAAGGAATATTTTATAATCACGCGAATAGCGGCTAAAGATATTTTTTTATGATTTTTAGAAATGAATTCCGGGGAAAAGAAAGGCAATCTCTACATCACGGACTCGCATTCGAGGTTGTATCTTTCTTAACACCATCCTAAAATCTCATATTGCAGCCCAGGTCCGGCAGCGTGGTTGTGTGTGCAACAGTATAGTGCTAAATCATTAAAGCATACATAACAATTTATAAACAATCAATTTGAACTTGTAAGAACAAATAACACCTTAATATTAGGATCATACCTGACGTCCTTGCTGCCAAACACGAATTGTTTTTGAATAGGGTAAAAATTTGGCTTAAATCCACTTTACAACAAAAAGTCCCCAGTGGAGTCGCCAGACTGTCGTGACCAAAAAATAAAATGACGGGTTTCTTGCTTGGTACGTGCTAAGTCTAAGCTTGGGATTTAACTCAGGCCTCCCAAGCCCATACCATATCGCGATTTAAGATTTAAGTGTTTAACATGCAAGTGGTTTACAAAAAGGAGTCGCCACTAATCGATTTGGAGTGGGTCGATTAGAAACCTAAATAAGGTGATGGGAGAATCATCCTATTCCTACGAACTAGAGATTGATTGAGTTCGGGGACTTGGTTACGTTAGTTGGATAACTAATACCCTTTCGGTACCATTTTATCCTGTTCATTTCCGATAACATTTACTAAGCAATTTGGATTGATTTTATGACATTTCTCCTAACATGTAAGGTGATCGAGCGAGTGCATAATCAAAAACAATTAACAGTTAAAAACACAACAATTCATGCAGCCTAAGGTTCTAACCTTAACTATGTCAGATGACATTCAAAAACATAATAGCTCATGCAATTATATTAAAAGCATGCATAATAAAGCACAACAACAATAACATGCAAAGTAATATCACATGATCAAATTGGCTTATCTATTTAAACGTAAAATTATAACAACATGCATAATAATATAACAATAAATTAAAGCATTCAGATAAACCACATAAAATAATAAAAAAAAGTTTTTTAAAATTTATCTTTTTTCAAAAAATAAAAAAAATAAAAAATATATATACGGTAAAGAGAAAAAAAATTTTAAAAAAATTATTTTAAAAAAATAAAATAATAATATAATATTAAACAAGGTCGGGTCTCCGGATTCAGGTTGGCCCGGTCCAACCTGGGTCAACTGATCTGACCTTGTCATTGACCCGGGTCGAACGAAACCGACCCGAGTCAACGGATCCGACCCGGTTGTTGACCTGAGTCGGACCGACTGATTCAAGTCGGTCAGAACCGACCCGAGTCAACGGATCCGACTCGGGCGTTGACCCGGGTCGGATATGCTGATTCGAATCGAACCTAACCTGATTTGTACACCCACGAGGAGAGGGCGCCAGCGAAACCGAAAATCAGCCTCTCGCTAGCCGACCCAGACCGGCACTGACCAAAATCAAGCCCCTGGGATCAACACTAAGCCTTTCCGCCCACTGGGTCGCCGTCTAACCGCCACTCACCGGCCGACGACCGGATTAAAAAACCAATTTCATTGAGGCTTTTTGTCGAACAGGTGAGGGGCAATAAAAAAAACTGGAAATCTTGACCTCTTCCGGTTAGCCGGTCAGCTCAGGGTACTTACCTCGCCTATGACGGTGACACACAGACAGCAGGGGATGGCAATATGGGCCGAGATTCACACGAAACGGCCGACACGAGTCCCAGCCCAACCACGCCGAAAAATAGGGGAAAACAGAGGAGCTTCTCGACCCGGGGGTCTCACCAGTTGACTGTGCGTCGGCGGATCTTCCGGTTGGTCTGGCGGTGGCGACGAAGGGCCTAGATCCTCCTCCTTCGACAAGCCTTGGTTCCTTCTTTCTCTCTCTCTCTCTCTCTCTCTCTCTCTCTCTCTCTCTCTGTCTGCTCTTTCTAGTTCTCTCTCCTCTGGCTGACCGGCCCTCCCTCTCTCTCTCTGGCATTTTATAGGCGGTGATGGTGGCCTGTGCGTCGACGTGACGACAGCCTACACCGGCCTACGTGCCCCGCAATTTTCGCGGCCATGGTAGGCCAGTGCAGAGCAGAGCAGAGGGGGGGCCGGTGCCAGACGAAGGTAGAGAAGGACGAGGAGAGGATAAAGGAGCCGGGAAATGGGGGGGACGGGACTGGCATTGATGCCAGTCCCATTGGCATGCTCATCCGGCCCTGGTCTGGCCGGATAGCGACGGCACGGAGCGGCGCCGCCGTGCGTCGGCGTGACGTCGCGAACAGGGGAGAACAGGGGCAAAAGAGCGACCGACGAGGGGGAAGGAGAAAGGAAAAGGCTGGGCTGGGACTGGGCCCGGTCGTGCAGGAAGTGAGAGAAAGGAAGAGGGAGACGGGCTGGGCTCGGGGGGGAAATAAAAAGAAAGAAAAGGGGGGATAGGCTGGGCTCACGCAGAGGGGGGGAAAAGAAAAAGGAAAAGGGGCCGGGCCGGCCCAGCGTGATTTTTTTTTAAAATTTTAAATTTTCTTTTAAATCTATATTTTAAAAAACTTATTAATGTAAATATGCCTAATTTCTACATGCAATGCATTTAATGGTAATATTTTTTTGTTTTAGGAATTAAAGAAATTTAATTCCTAAATTTTGTGTAATTAATTTTGGGTAAATTTAAAATAGGTGTCAACAATGAAGAAGATGGATCTGGGTATTTCGGTGACCTCATCCTCCGGTTCTTTGCATGGCAATTCAAAACTTCAGTTTACTCATCCATCTCTTGGCCTTAATATAGACTACAATGACAACAGTTAATCCTTACATTGGGCGGCCAAAGTCTTGGCTTAAACAATCAGAGCAACATTGACAAACATGGATTTTCAAGGTCCCATCAGGTATCAACTAGTTTCTCCCATTCAAAACTCTGGGCAGTTGGAATTGTTGATTGGTAAGGATGTTGTCCTTACCAAACAGCGGAAAATATTTTTTAATTTTAGTCAAATATAAAAAAATATTATTATTTTTCTAAAAAATGACTTCTTAAAAACTATTTTCTAGAAATGCTACGTTTTCCGTGATACAAATGGGCCCTAAGTCTACATCCGTTTGAAATTGGTTAAGAAACTTGGATTAAGACGCACTGTGACCTCCCAATCGTTGGCACATCTTGAAAGCCCCTTTACATCTCGATCGCGTGTATAAAATATTACTAGTATGGAAGACTATTAGTCAACCCATCAAAACCAACTCCCCGAGGGGGGGGGTTTGTGTTTGCTGGGTAGGGTGGTTGATGAAAAGCTGGTCCTGGTCCTTCAATGAGCTCGCACGTGTGTGGAGCTATAGCGAAGAAAGAAGATGAGGGAGATGAAAGAAAAAGAAGAAAGAAAATGATAATAAAGAAAAAAAAATAATGAAAAAATTGTACTTGGACGAAAATGTCCCTAGCTGGACATAAGATTTGGCCGGTTGGTGAACTTAAATTCTTATTTGAGATTAAATTAATCATTTCAGATCCTTATTTGAAATAATATCCATTTTAGATTCTTTTTTTGAAAAAATGCCTCCACTTCAGATCTTTATTTGAAATTTTTCCTAAATAAATTATATGAGCATGAAATTGAGTTAATGGGATCATTTTTCATGCATGATTCGAACATGCATGAAAAATTCCTTCCGCTTTTCATCAAAATTGGGACAATCACATTTGCATGATTTGAACCTTTTTCTAGAAAAATCCAATATGATTGAACTGTTTTTTTTTATCAAAGTAATGATATTTGTTGGCCCACTTTTAGTTGTAGTTTCCTTTTCTTTTTTGTCCTTTTTTGACCGGCAAGTCCTTTCACTTTTCTTTCTAGTGGTGCATACTCCTCGTGAGTTATCCATTCTCATCATGTCACATTTAGAATTTCTTATCGAAAGTGAAAAATTAGTGGACCAGGGGAAATGAAACTCAGTCTCTTCTTTTTAGAATACGGACACCCCAGTCCAAGTAAACGAGGGAAACAAAGAAAAGAAATAAAGGAAGAAAGAAAAAACAAAGTTATGTATGCTTTCCACTTGTCTATCTTTTCTCTTTTTTATAAGTGGACAATAGAGAAGGTTTGTTACCGTGCTTCTGTTTCTTGCCATTGACACTAACTACCTATCTAAAAATTCAAATACCAACCAGCGGATCATTCTCCTAAATTCTTTGATCCTTATCACTCAATTCATTAGGAATCTAAATTACTTCTTCATAATGCTTTTGTTAACTATTCTAACAAACTAGGCTTGTTTCTTTGTTCGTGGAGCAGTTGAAGAACTTCATAACACTAGCAGATATCCACGCTGAAACCCTTTTAAATCTTGATGACATCTGAGTTTAGGAGCATCTAGCCACCGATGCTCTTTGAAATAGAAACTAATAACCAGTAGCAAAGTATCTAAGCTAGATCAAGGTATAATGTCCTTGAGGTTTAGAAAGCATACAATTTGAAAGGTTCCATTCTTTTGAGAATCATTTCCTGTACTCAAACCAATTCCAAAATTAAGAATTCGCTTGAGAACATGCACGCACATAGATAGATGAAAAACAGGAGATTGGAATATTTTTAATTTCTAGTAATGTTGATATTCACTTGGAATTAACTGTTTCTTTTTTTTTAAGGTTGCCATTAAAAATTTGAAACCTTTATCTCCATGACATATTCATCCAAATTAGTTTTCGTTTTACAAGTAATACATTTACCCTAAATTAATTTTTGTCTCAGGAGAGCTCCCAAAATTGGTAACCCGATCGAAATTACCCTCAACATCAGATCCTAAACCGCTAATGGATGCAAGATTTGGGTCAAGGTCTAGTTTGGGATAAATGTGTCAAAAGAAACCAATTCAAGATTTTTTATGATATGAAAATATAGTTTGGGGTAAATATGGGGAAAATTACAAAAAAAAAAAGTCTTAAACATATTACATTGGTACCAATTCAATCCTAAATTTTTCAATTGGACCAATTTTAGACTTAAACCTTATCACATTAGTACCAATTCAGTCTATTTGGCCAATTTAGGTCAGAAATTGCTGACATGGATACCGGCCATCCTACTTGACACGGCCGACGCTGACATTTTCACATTATAACTTTTTCTTTCCCCTATGAATGCATCATTGACACAAAAATAATACAATAATATAATTGTGAATTTACCTATAAGAACATCATCAATAAGAAGTACAACATATTTCATGTTGGTATTATCCTTTTAGCATTTGAAAGAAAATATATCCAAATTAATTTTGAATAACACATATAGATAATATATATTTTTAAAGAGCTAAAGTCTATGATATTTAACTCATCATAGATCAAAGATATATGCTAATAAATCAAACTTATCCAATATAAAATATAATTAATAAATAAAGAATTCTTTTGTTAAAGATCATTGACTCGAAATCTAAAAATTTATTGAGCAAGCCAACCATTTAGTAATCATACAAAAATAGATTTTAATTTAGGAGAGGAAAGAGATAACTTACACGGTATGCATTCAGATAATTTATGCAAATATGTCAAAATATTGATACAAAGTAGACTAAGAATATTCAATTAGAATATGATTTTGAACCGTGAATTCCCTTCGGTGCATGTGTTGGTTTTGTATTCTTTTGTTAAATTAAAGTCTTATTTGTCAAATAAAGCTGTGTTCGGTATGACAATTCAATACAGAATGCAATCCACATTTGGGATTTTTATGCAACATATTGTAAATTTTTTTTGTCAAATTAAAGTCATGTTCACGACTATTCAAAATACAGTTCTCTTTCAGTATTTTTTTATGTAACATAAATTCTAGTTTTATTTGAAAATGATATGATCTGCAAGGATATGGTTCATAAGTGTCATGAAATACACTTATGCCAAAAATTGTAAGGAATTTGTCATTTTTATTATTTCGGAGAATATAGATATGAAAGGTAATTACTATCATCTAGTTTAATGATGTAGAGGACACATGTTTTGGATATTCTCCAAAGTTTTAAAGCAATCAAGTAATGCTAAAAATTAATGATAATTTTGCAAGTTGTTAATCTGTATAGTATATAAGATTTTGAAATGTTAAACGAAATTCTCAAAAAAAAAAAAGGAGAAAAAGTTATGATCGAAGCATGAAATTATATGAAATATAGTTTACTAAGTATGCGCACATGCCACAAATTGATTTTTTCGAGATGTCATTTTGTAAGGAAAGTCGTGATTGTTATTATTTTGAAAGATATATTTATTAACTATTATAAGTATAAATTATGATGAGGTCTAAAAAAAGTACATAATAATCCATCCAGAATGTTTTATAAAATTTTCCTCCAAAATTTTAATAACTACTTAATTTATAAGTTTGATTGATATTGAAAAGGGAAACGAATAAACAGTTTTAAAAGTACAAGTAAATTATTTAAGACAAAGTATGCTCTAATTTATGCGCACGGTTCAAGATGTCAAAACAAATAAAACGAACTTCTAATTATTACACGATTATAAACTGAGTGTACTTTCCGACCAAAAAACAAAACCGGAGTGTACTTGTTCTTTTGTTTCTCCTGGTTATTGGCGTGTGTTAGTGGGATGCTTCGGCTTTCTTTATGTGTTTTTTAAACATACTAGAAAAATTATATTCGCAAAAAGAATATGGGAGTTGTATTTATTGTAATGTAAATTTAAATATTTAAAATTAAATTGGCATAAGTATAATAAATTTAAAAATATTTTGATAATTTTTCTATTGATAGAGTGTGACGATAAAATGAAGTTGGTCAAGGAAAACGACTAGTTCATTGATGCTAATAGTAAAGGCTATGAAGGTAGGTACGGAGTACCCATTGTTCTAGCGATTCAAAGGAAGTATTATGGGCTATGGGAAAATAAATGCGTCTTTTCATGTTGGTGTGGTTTGAATCGGGGTAAGGAAAATATACATGTAAATGTTAGGGATATCATAGGAAAGTAAAAGTGGAGAAACAACTTCCTCTTTTTAATAATAGAGTATTATGAGATTCAGAGAAACATGATACGATTTTAAATAAAGTTGTGAAAACATCATACTATTTTGATGTGATGAATGATTAAGTTTATGATTTTAAAACAAACTAATTAAGAATGAATGAATAATTTCGATATCAGTGAAGAATGAATGATTTTATTGTTCTCTTAAAAAAGGGTGGATTTCAATTTTCATCCTAGTAGGTTTTTGAAGAGCTGGTAAGTATAAAAAAAAATTTCTTGACCACCTGATACATGAAAATTCTACTTATCATTTTTTCTTATCTTTTACCAACTTTTATCCATCTTTCTTATAAACGCCTCAAATTTACAAACTCCCATATAAATTTATTATCAACTAGTTCTAAATGAATAATTGTTTGTATTTTTTATTAGAATTTATCAACTCTTTTTACCTTGCTTGCCAAGCCATTAAAATTTACCAACCCTTTTTTAGAAATCACTAATCTTAATTGGAGTGGTTACTAACTTTTATCTGATTTGATTACCAACAAGTTTTCCATGACCACCTTTTATTTGAGTAAGTTACCATGTTTATTTAATTCTTTTTTATTACCAACTTCTCTTATATCTGAAAGTCTTTTGTTATCAATTGCAAACTTTTTACCTTTCTTGTCAACGCCATAAGTTTATCAATCCTTATATGAAATTGCCAACTTTTGTTTGAGTGAATTATCGTTTTTTTTTTTCCGAATAAGTTAGCAACCAATTTTGGTTTACAAACTCTTATTTGAGTCTTTTATTACCAACATCTATATATTCTTTTAATTTAACTATATCAGCACAACTACAAAACAACTGCGAGTTTTGATTATTCATTTGTAATATTTTTACGAGAATATTTAAGATTTTGTAAAGTCCATCGATAAAAGGGGAAAAATTATTTGGGGTGGGATATTTCTGCAGCCTTGGCCGAGAGCATAGCCTTCCGGGTCAACTGACCAAATATGCCCTCATTACGTGGGGCCCGATCCAACACTACAGAAAGCTGAAGAAGCTTTGTTGCCTTACTTTCTTTCCTGATCGTATCTCACCAAAGAAGCTTCACCTACTTGTTTGTCTCAATGGAGAAGAAGATGGATATGGATGTTTCGGTGACCTCGTCCTCCTGTTCCTTGTTCTTATTTCTGCTAGATTGATTCTCTCCTCATGGCAATTCGAAACTTCAGTTTACCCATCCATCTCTTGGTCTTAATATAGACTCCATTGACAACGACAGTTACTCCATATGTTGAGCGGCCGAAGTTTTGGCCTAAACAATCAGCAAAACAATGACAACTATGGCTGTTCAAGGACCCATCAGTTAGCTTCTCCCATTCAAAACTCTGAGCGGTTGGGCTTGTTGATTGTAGGGCTGGTGTCATTGTTTGGACGATCGTTTAGGCCAAAGCTTGAGTTGCTCAAAGTGAAGAAGATATTATTGTTGTCAATGTTTTGGACACTAAGGCCCAGAGAGAGGGTTCACATCATTGGACGAGGTGGGGAAACTGAAGTTTTTCTGTGGTTTTGGTGGGTGCATTCCATGTCCTGTTACAGTGAGAGTTTTGTGCCGTTGATGATATCCGATGACACGAGGAGTTTGCTCTAATGCTAAAAAGGAAAACTTCGACAACTTTCCTCTGTGGTCAAGCCATTTACTCTGTCATTTGATCGAATCCACCATTTAAATTTGTAAAAGAAAGAGCAAGGTGCGTTAAGGCAATTACATTTCCATGATATGTTTGACTGAGTATTGTGTAATGGCTGATATGTTTGGTTGAGTATTGTGTAATGGCTGATATGTTCTTTTGATAATTATCTTGTTTCTCTATTTTTTTGTTTTTCATTCCTCGGAACATAAAAAGAACATAAATCAGTTTGCTAATATCGGCTAATTTTGCTATTCCGTGGAATAGAAAAGTGGCTAGGGAATACATTTGGAATAAAAACAAAAAGTAAAAAAAAAAACCTACTTCTTTATTTTTGGGAACAATTTTTGAAACAAGTCATCTTCTTTTTTTCCTCCCTTCTTCTTCCTCCTCTAGCTGGTTGTCGGGCCTCGGCAATGGCCGGCTAGCTAGCAGAGGAAGAAGAAAGGAGGAAAAAAAAATTTTAAAAATTAGAACAATCTCAAAAAATTATTAACAGACTAAAAAAACATTCCACATCATAAAAATTTTTTAGGGCTGTACCAAATGTTTTTCTGTTCTTTTTCTATTATGAGGGTAAAATTTTTATGCAGTTATTAAACGCGCTCTTCTGATCAAAAATTCATTCAAGGAATAGAAAATAGGAAAAACTATTTCGAAAAAAAATTATTTCCGAGAAAAGAAATGTTACCAAATATCCCCTTAGTAGCTCATAAATATTGGGCACTTATTCTTCTAGAAGAAGTTGATGGCAAGAGGCGTATTTGTGGATTTAAAAGTGGAAGATTCACAGATATTGAAATGCATTATCACTCCACTTTTAAGGAAATCTTAGCCGTTAAGTATGGAATCAAGAAATTTGAATTCCATCTTATTGGTTATCATTTTCTTGTTGAAATGGAAATTGCTTCATCCACAACTTCTCTTATGGGCAGAATGGTTTTTAAAATACTATTTTGAGTCTAAGCATATTAAAGGAGATAAGAATGTTCTTGCATATCTCCTTTCCAGCCCCAAAGAAGATTCTTCGTTATTCATGTATGTTTTCAAAAGCTTGACTGGTGGATTTCGAACACAAGACAATGGGCCCACATTCCCCAGTAGAATGTATCCTCCTGAAGTTCCAGATTTGATTAGATCCAATACTCTTTTTTATAATCTCAAAGATCTCGTGTGGGAATATCAATACAAGATTTTAAGGAAATATGGAGGGCTGATTCTTTAATCAAGTGGCCTACATTCGGATTATCCATTTATTCATCCTTTGTGTTTCTCCCCAGAAGATGAATTTCTGGAAGAACTGAAATAATTTTATTGGTATGCATTTAATTATCATACTTTTGCCAGTCAATTTTCAACAGCAAAGATGCCAAGTGTTTATTAGCCAAGCAATTCGAGAAATCGGTCATGGTGGAAAATACCATCATTTTGCGGAAATGTTTTGTTGGTTTAAACCCTTAGCAATGTGGAAATGTTTTTTTATAGAACAACTGAGAACATGCAGACCAGACCCAGAGCTACATACCATCGTTCTCTTTTACAGACCGTGGGTATTTGTCAAGCCTAACAACAATGTTTCTAGATACTCGGCGGATGTAGGAGTCACAACCTTCAAAGCTCAAGAAGTCCTTGTCAAGCTTTATAAGATGTTGTCATGTTGCATTGGAGCTAATCCACGAGAATACAGAGAAATCTAATGAATACTTTGTGAATATAATTACACCATTCCTATAGAAGTTTGGCCAGACGACAACATCGATGTGCCATGGGATTATTTATCCGATTATCATAAGTTAAACCCATGATTCAGGTTGCTCTAGCATAATTCAAAAGAAATAACTCAGACCAGCCATCATCTTCACAAGACCCATACTTTCTCAAGATCTTTATGATTATGGACCATCATTAAGTCTTGGAGACTCTTCATCAATGATGAATGTGGACAGCTGGTGTTGCACCCCGAACTCTAACAGGCTCGCAACACCCCTTCGACGGTCGTATTGAACGCAACGTCCCAGAACGCATCGCCGACCCAAACGAAACACTCAAAGTCATACGCAAACGAAAGCGAAATCAAACAATTCAGACAATTAATAATGATAAGGGATAGTACTACAACATTCACAAATACACAACATCAAAAGGGAATGGGGGTTGGGTAGCCTACTTCACTATACAAAAGTAGAACATCCAATGATGGAACGAAACATCAAATGCTCAAGGTCACTGCCGGTCTCTAAACCGCACATGACGACTATCCGTCACTCCAAATCTGAAAATGTTGAACAACGGAGGATGAGATAAATTTCAATAAGCAAACCCCTACCCCACTTAGGTTAATGCGTACCTAGACAAGTCTCAACGTACAATCTAATCATCGACGTACTAGAAATCACATAAACATACTTACCTCGCTTCTAATCATGCGCCAACTTTGCATATTAGTCAAATCACTATAAGCAATAATATTCCAAGAACACATCACAATCACTTGAGCACCATACACATGTGCATTCATCCAATTCAATTAAGCACATTCCACATGTATGTTTGTCGCGACCTACCTCACGAGGGCCGAACTCGGTAAGGTGGGTTTAGAGATAACTGTTCATGAAATGGTTCATATGGCATATCATAGAAAATGATTTTATATAAATCTTTTGATCATTCATATGATCCATTGATCATGAACGTGGATCTTCTCTAAATCCATATCTCGCGTGACAGCGGATCGATTTTGTCTTTTTTAGGAGTCGCCACTAGCCTAGGTCGGGGGTCGACTAGAATACCCAACCGAAACACGAAAATTTCGTTTCGGTTTCTACGAAAGCCAAAGATCAAAGGTTCGGGGACTAGCTTACGTTAATATTTCTATTAACGCCTTTTTGGTACCGCTAAACTTAACATGGTTGTTATCTAAGTTGTCATGCATTTGTTCTTTACCATTTTCATGTTTAAAGTCTTAGTCCACTAGGTGATCATGCATCTTGTTTTTGTATTTTCATTTAAGATTCTAAACTAATCCTATCTTAGTCTAGAAAAAGAAAGAAACAATCAATTGTATTAAAAGACATTTCGTAAAATAAAAACTCAAGATATTGAAAAGACGGGTCGATTCTAAGTGCAAGAAAGTAAAAACCCGCAACTCGTCGGATGTTTATTACAACACAAATTGAAAACCCGAGACATGATCGGGGATGAATGAATTGAGTACAAATTGAAACCGGATCGAACATCGGTTTATTGCCTTCATCAAATGAATACAAATGGAGACCGGATTGGACATCGGTCGATTGCCTTGTTTTTTTTTACCATTTAGGAGTATTCTCCCATGGACCGCCTCTCGGGTAATGATGTTTACATTTATTATATTCATTCATGACAAACAATGCACAAAGGAACAACCAAAGAAAAACAAAGGTGCAACCAATTCACTGATCAAACATGGGCCTCGGGATCGACCTTTGTTTTTCATGCATTTCGATTCACCACCCACCTAATCACCTAATATTATTTGATCAACTGTTAATGATAATGGGCTACCATTTGCATTCACAAAACGGCAACTCATATCAATTAACCCCTAAAATCGGGTTCTAAATGACCACAACGGACTACCCGCCGAACATGCACCGGGCCTAACATTCATCTAACAAACACATGCATAGCAATGAAATAAGCATGCGTTCAAGACCAAAGGCCTTATTTTGAAGCCAATCAAACAATGAGAAGTGGGTTTCATAAGAAGACCACTTATTCAATTTTCATCTAATTTGGATTACTTCTGTTCAGATGTGATTAACTACTCTAATGATGTTCAAATGAAATGATTCAAGTGTCATTAGAAAGCTCATGACATGAGGATCAAAAGTCAAGAAGACCATTCTTTCTAATTCTTAGCCGATTTTCCCGAAAATGACAAATTTACCCTCAGTAATAGACTGGACCCGATTCTGTTTGAATTTCAAAATAATGGCGGGAAAAATAACAAACCTCACCAAAACCATGTGAAAATTTTTGTGCAGTTAGAATTCTCCATTTGCAACAAGTTTTGTGTTTTGAGTTTTTGCTAAAAAGTCCTCCAAATTTTTATAAAATTCGGTTTTTGCGAAGGACTCAATTGCAAATCATATTTTAGTCCGAGAAGACCTTTTATGAAATTTTGAGCAAATTGACCCTCCAAAATTGTTATTTGGCCCCCAAATTCTCAAGAAAACATAATGAGACCCCAATGAACAACTTTTTAGTTTTGATTTTTTGCAAAAAAGGACTCTAACTTTATCAAATTCGGAAAAATATCTTCTGAACTCTAAAGGAATGAAAATCAGATCTGGACACAGATATTGATCGGATTGTGAAAATTCTTTTTGAAAATCCAAATGACCTCCAATTTTGATGAAATTAGTATCAATAGAAAGATCTCGATCTCAGTGTGAACTTTTATGAAGAAAAATTTTCATATTTTGAACACACGAATTTATGAAAATCGAAGAACACACAAAGGTCAATCAGAAACCGTCTGTCACCCGATCTACACCTAGATGACGTTGCAGATCGTACCATGATAACATGCTTGGAATTTTATGAAAATTTTATGATGAATATATTAAGATGTGATCTACAACTTTTATGAAGAAAGCTTTTTCAAAAAATGATCATAGAAAATCAGAAAAATCATAGAACAGCACAACATCAATCAGGATATCATCAGAACAGATCTGCACATTACATTCCAGATTCTGATCCTAACTTCCGAAATATTTTTGACATAACAAATCAAGTCCGATCAAGGCATATGATATATCAAATCGAAGCTTAAGACGTGCTCTACGATTCTCTAGTTCATCACTTTGCAAGATTTTGACATTAACAAGCTGAAATCGGCATCACAAGTATACTGGTTTCTATGTACATGATTTTACAGAACAAAGTCTGAGTGCACTTACCTTGTTCAACGATGCTCCGGCGCGAAATCGAGCGATCCGGCTTCCGTGTTCAGATCAAGGACAGCATAGAGAAGTCTCGGAAAGCTTGGCCAACCTATGATAATAGATCACATAAACTAAGTGAGAATCAATCCGTTTTTGCACTATCGAGCTAGTAACGAAGAATCAAATCAAAAGATGCGATCCAGTGGCCGTTTAACGAGTCGCCGGACACCACAGCGACGTGAAAACACCAGGGAGTGCAGTCGCAAGTCTTGGATTGCCGGAGGAAGCCGCCGATCAGTCGGTTTAGCCGCTTGAACCGGCTGATCACATCACCGGCAGCAGCGCCGGTGATGTCGCCAAGGGACTGATCTGGCCGAAACAGCAAGTTCCGGCCACCGGCAATGATGGCTGGTCTTGCGACCAGCCTTGGGCCGCCGTGGGGGACGTCGGTGAGGTGGTGTTTCATTGGAGAAGTGGCCAGAGAGAGAGAAATGGCCTGTGGCCGGGAGAGGACACGAGAGAGAGAGAGAGAGAGAGAGAGAGAGAGAGAGAGAGAGAGAAACCAGATCTGAAAATGAGAGAGAGTTCTAAATTTTGGGGGGAAAAAACACTATATACTTCCCCTAACTTTGAATCCTAGTCCTTAGATTGATCCAATGGCCTAAAATGCATCCTTAATAATTAAGAATATTCCTTATGGCCTAAGGATTGGTGACATGGCACTATGGATGGATATGATCAATTCTAAATGAATGACCATGATTGATTTGCTTATCCCCTAATTAATTTGCTTAATCCTTAAGGAATGGCATTTTGGTAATTTTCACTTAGGGGTATCTTTGTAATTTTTGAGCTCAAAGGGATGGGGCCAGCCTTGGCTAATCGGAATGAATCGTCGATCTTCGAATTTTTAACCGAAAAATGGCTAGTCCGATCGGACCGGTTCAATTTGAATCAAACCGAGTTAAGCCGGTTAATCCCGAATTTGGCTTGATTGAACTAGTTCAACCCTTGATTCATTTGTTCCAATTTTGTGTGATTTGATTCTTATCATGATTAATTGAGCCCATTAATATCGAATCAAATTGGATTGAACCGATTTGAAATTTATGCACAAATTGATCCAATTTAGCTTGTTTGTTTTAATTGCTCTTGAATTTGGGTAATTGCATGGCCAAGCAAGACTAACAAATTTAATTGAAGTCCAATTAACCGAATTGAGTCACAATTCATTAAATTGAATATTAGTCTAGAGTTGGTCAAGTTGAATTGCACTAATTGGATCAATTACTCTTAGACTACTTGATCATTGGATCACTAAATTGATCAAATTGACTCAAATTCATGTGAATCTTCCAAAATTGATTTTGAATTTGGATTTTATATAAGAAATTGGGCTCAATCGTGTCTTAATTGCGCAAATCATGAAGAATCGATTCAAATAACTAATTAGGGCCAAAATTGGGGGTTTTTGTGTTTGGCTTGGAATTACAAAATTGGTTCCAAAATTGAATATAAGATGACCTCTAGATCAAATGTCGTGAAGAAAACTAACCTAAAAAATGACTAGAAATGAAGTAATTTCATTTTTGGCCGATTTTGAATCAAATTCCGCAAATTGAGAAAAAGTTGATTCTAAACCGATTTTTGTAAAATTTCAAATGCCAAAGGTAAATTGAATGTAAAATCAGATGATTTTTGAATTTTTGCATTTTCCGATTTTTTGGTCAAAGGTTTGACCAAAAGTCAAACCCTAGTTGACTTTTCACTAGGAGCTTGATTGTATGATCAAATCTTTGAAGTTTTCTGAAATTTCCACTTCTAAAGTGAAATTAAACTTGAAAGGAATCTTTTTATGCGAAAAGACCCAATTTGACCCGGGGTTGACTTTAGGTCAAAGGGTTGACCAAAAAATCAACCCGAAAGTCAACCGTTTGACTTTTCGAGTTTTTGCATAAAATGAATAGGAAATTGTTTACAAAAGCCTAGCCAATAGACAAAATTTAAAAATGACACTTTTTGCTCAAGAAATGGGTTTCGTCGCGATCGGAAACCATAATCTTAAATTTTCTATTTTTAATGACGCGTCGGCTTAAAATTAGGTGTCAACAATGTTCATCCAACTATCCACAACTCACGTAAACACGCCTCAGGTCCTTTCCCACAGCCTGCGTCAACACGCCTTAGGTCCATTCTCACAGCCTACGTAAACACGCCTCAGGCTCATTCTTACAACCCGCGTAAACACACATCAAGCTCAGCATCCTCCAATGACTCGTGTAAACATGCCTCAGGTTTTTTCTTGCCATTCTCGCCATACCCGCGTAACCACGCCTCATGTTGGCAACCCTCCGATCAATCCGGGGTTTTCAAGCAAACACACACGCCACTTAATTCAATCAATTTCACGCCTTTCACATAATCAAATATCACATAACCATTTCCAAACGACCGCAACACAATTCGCCATATTTATGTCAAAAGGCCACGATTCCACCAATTCACATTACATTTTAACAAGCACCTATGATCACCGTAGAGCGATCACAACCAACCAGTAATTCACGACATATGAACACAATTAAAGCATTGGACCACACGGGAATATCACATACTAGATTGATATTCTAGCATCAATGGCCCCTCATACAATCACACTAAGCCACAACTCACAATAGGCGCGTTATCCTCATCAGGAATCATCAACATGAACTATCATCAAACGACCAGTAATTCACGTATGAACGACCGATGATCTCGGCATAAATTCTAGCACTAATGACCTCTGATCCAACCAAAAAAATTAGCCATAAATCATCTCAATTCAGCCCATACTCCGACCCATTCGCTCGCCCTGAACTAGCCCACAACTCAGCCACCAATTCATGCTAAATGATCAATAAATCATCCTTGAACAGCCCCTAATTAGCTGCAAATCCTGCACTAACAACCCCTAAACAAGTCTAACAAATATCCAAAGTCCTAGATAAGGTTTAAGGTATTGCTTACCTTAAGCCTAAGTGAGAACAAGTTGAGCAAGGGCAGCGAGGGCGATCGAAATAGTAGCGGCATAGCCACGACTCCGTCGGACCTGTGGTGGCTCGGGGTGGCAACGGATGAGCGACTGCCACATGGGAGAGGAAGCAGACAGCGGGCTGAAGCAGGGGCGGCTGTTAGGCTCACGGCTTGAGGGCGACCAGCCGATGATGGCGACGGAGGCTAGGTGGTGAAGGCTCGGCCATGGTCGAGACAGTCCGACCAAGGTAGAGCTAGGGCGACTGCAAGTGGCTAGGCAGGGTTGCTGGAAGCTAGGTGGTGGCGGATGGAGCAGCGATGGTGGTCGAAACGGCAGCTGGACGAGGCGGAGTCGGGGATAGCTCAAAATAAAGGAGATGTCGGGGAAGAGGAAAAACAAAGGAAAGGGAGGTGGTGGTGGCCAAGGGGGAAGCTGGGCGGTGGAGGTGGTTGAGGGGAGAGGCTGAGTGGCGGAGGCGGAACGGCAGTGCACGTTGGCAGCGAAGTTGGGGAGTCGAAATAGAAGAGAGGCTAGGGAAGAGAGAAACAGGAGGAGGAGAGGTCGCGCGGCAGCCAGAGGCGACATGGCGATGTCAGGGGTGGCAAGGCAACGGAGGGCGGGTCGGCAGCGGTTGGGCAGAGCCGGACCATGGTGGACATGACAATGACCTGCTGCTGTGTGCAACACGAAGGAGAAGAGTAGCTGGGTCAGGGGAAGGTGGTTGGATGGATGGCGTGGCGGCGCAAGGCGGATGGCGAGCGGTGGCTGGGCTGGTCCTGGTGAGTAACGGTCAACATTAGGCAACAAAGAGAAGGAAGTAGAAGTAGCGGCGAAAGGAAAAAGAAGGAAGAAGAAAAGAAGAAGAAAAAGAAAGAGAAGGGAGGAGAGAGAGAAAACATGAGTGTGAGGTGGGTGGAGGGGACGTTTGCATGGGGCAAAGAGAGAGAAAAAGTCAAATTGCACTCAAATGCGATCCAATGGTCACAATTCGATCTCATTGACTGATCCAACGGCCACTAAAAATCCAATTATAAATTAGGAAAAATGCCAAAAGATAATAACTAAAACACACTACGAGGAAGGTCTACTACGCCAAAGTGCCAATTATCTCTAAGACTTCGAATAGACCTACATACCTCGAGCTCAACTTCCCTTTCTTGCCAAACCATGACGATCCTCTCATCGGCAATACTTTGAGGAAAATGTGTTCCCCCACTTGAAATTCCAAATGCCTACGTCTCCGGTTCGCATAATTGTTTTGGCGGCTCTGAGCAGTCTTAAGCCTGTCTTGAATCACCTTGACTGTTTCGACTGACTGTTGAACCAACTTGGGACCCATGATGCTCCTCTCATCAACTTCATCCCAACAGACTGGTATTCTGCAAGCTCTGCCATACAGCGCCTCAAACGGTGCCATTCTAATACTCTGCCGGTAGCTATTGTTGTAGGCAAATTCAACCAAATGCAACTATTCCTACCAACTACCTTTAAAATCCAATACACATGCCCACAGCATATCTTCCAAAGTTCGAATTGTCCTTTCAGATTAGCCATCCGTTTAGGGGTGATTAGTCATGTTAAACTATAACTTCGTTCCTAACGCCGTATGAAAACTTTTCCAAAAAGCGCCAGTAAATTTAGGGTCACGGTCTGAAGAAATTGTCACTGGTACCTCATGGAGACATACTATTTATCGTATGTATATCTCGGCATACCTTTCCAAGGCGAAGTTCTTTCGCATCGGTAGAAAATGTGTTGACTTTGTCAATTGGTCGACTACAACCCAAATTGAATCATGACCCCTCTGACTCCATGGTAATTCCATTATAAAGTCTATTGTGATGTGTTCCCACTTCCACTTGAGGATTTCCAAGGGCTGCAACATTCCACTCGGCTTGCAACGTTGCACCTTCACTTGTTGATATGTTAAATCCTTAGCTACGTGCTTGATTACATCTATTTTTATGTCGTTCCACCAATAATGCCGTCGCAAGTTCTAATACATCTTCGTACTACCCGGGTAAATGCTGTAATTGTTATAGTGAGCTTCTTACAAAATTTCTTCCTTCAGTTATGCATCACCGGGCACACGCAACCGTCCACGGAACCTCAAAATCCCATCATCAGGTACCTGAAAGTCCAATTTCCTTTTTGCAACATCCATTTTCAGAATCTTCTAAATCTCTAGTCCATCGAGTGTAAAACCTTAATCTTAGTCTGGATTTCCAATTCAATCCTTAATACGGCAAGCAGACTTGAGACATGACTCACTTCAAACTTAAACTTCAAATTCCAAACTCCCTCCAACAGAGTCCATTCATTGACCATCATATGTGCGACGCTCGATTTTCGACTCAGTACATCTGCTACTTTATTAGCTTTTCCGGGATAATACATAATTTCTCAATCATAGTCCTTAAAGAGTTCCATCTAACGGCGTTATCTCATGTTCTACTCCTTTTGGGAGAATAGGTACCTTAAACTTTGATGATCCATATAAATTAGAAATTTCTTCCTACACAAATAATATCTCTAAAACTTAAGAGCGAATATAATCGCGGCCAATTACAAGTCGTGCGTCGGGTAATTCAATTCATGCGGTCTCAATTGTCGCGATACATATACCACTACTCTTTCATGTTGCATTAGCACGCATCCCAACCCTCTTAGCGATACGTCACTGTAAATCTCATATCCTCCCGAACCTGATAGAATTGTCAACACTAGCGCGGTCGTCAATCTCTACTTTAACTTTTGGAAACTCCTGTTACACTTATCCATCCATTCAAACCTCGTCTCCTTCTTTAATAACCGCATCAACGGCGTCGCTACTGCTGAAAACCTTTCCACAAAGCGTTTGTAATACCCTGCCAAACCTAGAAAACTTTGAAACTTTATCACTATTGTCGGTCTTGGCCAATTCATAACTGCCTCAGTGTTTATCGGGTCCACTGAAATTCCATTCCCAAAAGTCACATGTCCAAGAAATGCTACCCATTTTAATTAGAATTCGCATTTACTAAACTTGGCATAGAGTGCGTGTTCTCTTACAGTCCGTAAAACCATCCATAGATGTTGCTCATGTTCCTGGAGGCTCCTCGAATACACCAAGATATCGTCGATGAATACAATAACGACTGATCCAAGAATTCTCTAAACACCTGATTCATCAAATCTATGAAAAAAGCTGTGGCGTTAGTCAATTCGAACGGTATTACCGTAAACTCATAGTGCTCATATCTCGTCCTGAATGCCGTTTTTGGTATATCCTCATTCTTAATCCTCAATTGATGGTAACCAAACCTCAAGTCGATCTTAGAAAATATCGATACTCCTTGCAATTTATCAAGTAGGTCATCTCTCCTTGGTAGTGGGTTGTTATTTTTAATGGTCACTTGATTCAACTATTTGTAGTCAATGCACAACCTCAAAGACCCATATTTCTTTCTCACGAATAACATTGGCGCTCCCCATGGAGATGCACTCGGGCGGATAAAGCCTTTATCCAGCTACTCCTACATTTGGACCTTTAATTCTTTTAATTTCGACAACGACATCCTATAGGGTATTCTCGAGATTGGTTCTGTGCATTGGCGCCAACTCAACCACAAACTCCACTCTCTCTATCAGGTGGCTATCCTGGCAATTCCTGAGAAAAGACATCAAGGAAATTGCACACCACGGCCATGTCCTCTAGTCTTGGCTCCTTAACCCACAAGTTAACCAAGGATAGTTATCTTTCTACACCTTAATAACAAAACTCAATCCATCCAATTTCAATCCAACGGTCTTCCAAAACCAATCGCCCTAGTTCTTGACAAAATCCGAAATTTCCAAGCGACAACTCATTTATCCAAATCTTGTCAAAGGATATCATCAGTCATTCCAAAATACAAAAACTAATTGCGTTAATTTACTATGAGCAATTATCTGTCTTACATGACCATTCAAGTCTAAAATTTCCAAAAAAGCACTTCTAATACACCAAATATCCTTAAACATCGCATTTAGACCCTTAAGACAAGTCATCTGCTTCCTTCCTAGCCACAACTTATACTTTTCCTTACGCTCGTAGTCGATTTTGATTATTTGGTGGAGTAGTTCTCGCTTGATGTCCTACTTGCGGTTGCCACGGTTGTATCGGTGGCCTAACTCGTCGGTTCGGCCAGTTTCTCACTTGGTGACCTTGCCCACCACATCCAAAGCATACCCTACCATTACTAGGATAAGGCCCATTTCCGTGTCTTTCCCCACAAAGTGGACAAATTGTATTTGAATGGTGAGTCGGCTTCCCAATATTCTTCCTAACGAAAGGGACGAAGCGACTATTTCCCATCATTGGCCTCTTTCCAACATGACGATTGTCCCTAGCCGAGGCATACTGCGATCTAGAGGCGGCAGCCCGATCCATCAAATCACGCTCAATTGCCTGAGCCCAATCATAAATCTCATAACATCCCCTCAAGTTTAATGATATCATCTGACTGCGGAGGTCCAACTTTAGCCCATCTCGAAAACCTCCTGGTTTTGTCCGCTGGGTTCTGTACCATTCTTGGGGCAAACTTGGACAGCCTTGCGAACTCAGCCTCATATTGGTTTACCGACATCTGACCATGGCAAAGCCTCATAAATTCTGCCAATATCTGCTCTTGGGCACTTCTCGAAAAATACTTGTCATTGAAGGTCTTGGTAAAAACAATCCAATTTGGGGCAGTACTAGCGAAGAACACTTGACCTATGGTGGCTTTTTACCAATCACTTGCATTTTCCTAAAGCTGGTAGACTGTTAGGGTTACTTTTTCTTCTTTTGTGCATCCCAGCACCTCGAAAGCTTTCTCTAGCTCTTCCACCCACTGAGGTGCAGCCTTAGTATCACCTCTCTCATCAAACTTCAAGGGTTTCAACTTCTAAAATTGCTCGACCAGCTTAGACATCGGTCTATTTGCATTTACCTGTCCTTGACCAGGGTTCCCATCATTCACATTGTTCCCCATGATTTCCATTATTTCCATTGGCTCTGTTGGCGACGGCAACATCGGCCTTAGCAGCAGCAATGATAGTAGCATTCCGCTCTTCAGTCTGCCTACCCTTTAAAATCCCGACTTCTTGTAATACTCTCAGAATTCCATCAACCCGAGGATCCTCTGCAATTCTAGCTTGCGGGGCCATACAACCTCGACTTCGACCTCGACCTCTATCTTGACCGCTCATTCTCACTAGATCTCACACCCGGCTACTTGTTATAATTCCACTCAAGAATTAGAGATCTAGGCCAACTATATTAGTCTAAAGCCTTAGGCAGTAAATCACAACCATAATTCACTAAGCAGGCAGCCAATTACATACAGGAATTAATCTCAGCCAACATAGTTCGTGCACTTACCTCAAGTCCTGACGCACCCACACCTCACATATTAATGCATAAGATCACTCAACAACCCCGATCATACAGTTTGGGATACGTATGACACACGAGTCTCCCTAACTGGTTACTCCAAAGTCATCGCTCCTTATCACTCAAGATTTCAACCAATTTGGATCGAATTGACCTTGCTATGATATCAAATCAACGGGGGTGTCACGCCCCGAATCCCAACGGGCTCATGACACCCCTTCGACCGTCGTATTGAACACGACGTCCCAAGACATGTCGCTGACCCAAACGAAACACCCAAAGTCGTATGCAAGCGGAAGCGAAATCAAACAACCCAGACAATTAATAATGACAAGGGATAGCACTATAGCATTCACAAATACACAACGTCAAAAGGGAATAGGGGTTGGGTAGCTTACTTCACTATACAAAAGAGGGACATCCAAAGATGGAACGAAACATCAAATGCCCAAGGTCACTCCCGGTCTCTGAATCGCACATGACGACTATTCATCACTCCAAATCTGAAAATGTTTAACAATGGAGGATAAGATAAATCTTAATAAGCAAACCCCTAAACCCCACTTAGGCCAATGCGTACCTAGACAAGTCTCAACGTGCAATCTAATCATTGACGTACTAGAAATCACGTAAACATACTTACCTCGCTTCTAATCATGTGCCAACTCTGCATATTAGTCAAATCACTATAAGCAATAATATTCCAAGAACACATCACAATCACTCGAGCACCATACACAAGTGCATTCACCCAATTCAATCAAGCACATTCAACATGCAAGTCCATCCAACTATCCATGACCCGCATAAACACGTCTCAAGTCCTTTCCCACAGCCCGTGTCACATGCCTCAGGCCCATTTTCACAGCCTGTGTCAACACGCCTTAAGCTCATTCTCATAGACAGCCAGCGTAAACAAGCCTCAGGTTCATTCTCACAACCTGCGTAAACACACCTCAGGCTCAGCATCCTCTAATGACCCATGTAAACATGCCTCGGGTTTTTTCTTGCCTTTCTTGCCACACCCGTATAACCACGCCTCAAGTTGGCGGTCCTCCGATCAATCTGGGCTTTTCTAGCAATCATACACACCACTTAATTCAATCAATTTCACGCCTTTCACAGAATCAAATATCACACAACCATTTCTAAATGATCACAACATAATTCGCCATACTTACGCCAAAAGGCCACAGTTCTACCAATTCACGTTGCATTTCAATAAACACCTACGATCACCATAGAGTGATCACAATCAACCATTAATTCACAACATATGAATACAATTCAAGCATTGGACCACACAAGACAATCACACTCTAGATTGATATTCTAGCATCAACGGCCCCTCATACAATTACACTAAGCCACAACTCACAATAGGCGCGTTATCCCCATCATGAATCATCAACACGAACTACCATCAAACGACCAGTAATTCATGCACGAATGACCGATGATCTTGGCATAAATTTCAACACTAACAACCTTTGATCCAACCACAAAAATCAACGATAAATCATCTCGATTCAGCCTATACTTTGACCCATTCGCTCGCCCCGAACTAGCCCACAACTCAGCTACCAATTCGTGCTAAATGGTAAACAAATCATCCTCAAACAGCCCCTAATCAACTGCAAATCCCGCATTAACAACCCCTAAACAAGTCTAACAAATACCCAAAGTCCTAGATAAGGTTTAGGGTGTCGCTTACCTCGGGCCTAAGCGAGAACAAGCTGAGCAATAGCAGTGAGGGGGACCAGAACAGTAGCGACAGCAGCCTTGGTACAGTCGCGACTCCAGCAGACCCGTAGTGGTTCACAACTGCGACAGACGAGCGACTGCCACATGGGAGAGGAAGTGGATAGGGGGCTGAAGCAGGGGCAACCGCTAGGCTCACAGCTGGAAGGTAGCCAGGCGACGACGGCGACGGTGACTGGGCTGCAGAGGCTCGGCCACGACCGAGACAGTCCAGCCAAGGCGGAGCTAGGGCGGCATTGGGCGATCCAGACAAGCACGGCGACTATAAGTGGCTGGGCAGGGTTGCTGGGAGCTGGGTGGTAGTAGACAGAGTAGCGGCGGTGGTCGAAATGGCAGCGCGTGGCGGTTGGATAAGGCGGAGTGGGGGAGAGCTCAAAATAGGGGAGACGTCGAGGAAGAGGAAAAACAGGGGAAAGGGAGGTAGTGGCAGCCAAAGGGGGCAGCTGGGCGATGGAGGTAGCTGAGGGGAGATGCTGGGTGGCGGAGGCAGAGCGGCAGCGGTTGGAATGGCGGTGCGCACCGGCGACGAAGTCGGGAAGCTGAAATAGGGGAGAGGCTGGGGAAGAGAGAAACAGAGGAAGAGGAGGTCGCACAGCGATCGGAGGCGATAGGATGGCGTCACGGGTGGCAGGGCAATAGAGGGCGAGCTGGTGGTGTCTGGACAGCGTTGGACTGTGGCAGACGCAGCGGCGACCTGTTGTTGTGTGCAACTTGAAAGAGAAGAGTAGTCGAGTTGGGGGAAGGTAGCTAGATGGACGGTGCAGCGATTGGGCAAGCGGTGACGCAAGGCAGATGGCGGGCGGTGGCTAGGCTGGTCCTAGCGAGCGGCGGTCGACATCGAGCATCAAGGAGGAGGAAGAATAAGCAGCAGCGGAAGGAGGAAGAAAAGAAGAAGAAGAAAAGAAGAAGAAAAAGAAAGAAAAGGGAAGAGAGAGAGAAGACGTAAGCGTAAGGGGGGGAGGGGACATCTGCATGGAGTAGAGGGTGCGGCAGAGAGAGAGAGAGAGAGAGAGAGAGAGAGAGATGGAGAAAAAGTCAAATTGCACTCAAGTGCGATCCAACGACCACAATTCGATTTCGTTGACTAATCCAACGGCCACTAAAAATCTTGATTATAAATTAGGAAAAATGCCAAAATATAATAACTAAAACACACTACGAGGGAGGTCTACCAATCCAAATTCGCACCCAGTTCAAATTTCACTTTTCACTTATCTCGGGCAATATTGAGGCTGACCACAATAATATCGACATCGTTCAATTAAATTTATCATAAAACTCTAAGAAATTCGACACCAAAGTTCAGGCTCTAAATAACGGCCAAATTCGATTGAATGCGATTATATCGAAATCTCTAATTTAAAAATAACCGAAGAGTGATCAATTCCGGGCAAAATTTTATTATAAGCACATTAACAAAATACACATTTTATAAATCTCAAAAATGGGTCAAAATTTGGAATGTCACAACTCACCCCGATCTGTCATGCCAGGAACACATTTATCTCTTCGTAATAATCCAATAGATCCAAGCGATATCCCTTTAGGATCTAATGATGTTCCATCAAGCTCTTACCGGTCTCCTCCTAAGAGGCTGCGACAAGAATTCGCTTGCGAGATCTTTTCATTTGGATTTTTGCGACGTGCAGAAGAAAGTTTAGAAGAAAGAATAAAAACGTGGGGCTGGGAAGATGTATGGCATCGACCAGAAAAAGCAATTGAAATAGAATGCTCATCCCCTTCGTCTTTAGATGATGAATAGAAAGTCATGTGTCATTAATGGTATGTCAATGAGTTGTAGTGATGAGTCACGTGTCATGAATGTTATGTTGATGAGTCGTCGTGTTGTAATTAATTTTAAGGATGAGTCATCACCTTGTAATCAAGAACAAGGATGAGTCATGGTCTTAGGAGTCCTAGTGTGAACCATTTGTTTTATTAGGCATTAATATGCCCGTGTCATGGATGGTGTACCTTTGTTTGTCCTTTCTTTTCCCTTATGCCTATAAAAGGCATCATTTGTAATAGAATGGGTAAGACTAGCCTCTAGAAATAAAATTGTGTGTTTGAGTGCCTAAACCATGCAAAGCTAAATCTCCCTTCTTCTCTTCAAATTTCTATCTAGCATTAGAGATTTTAGAATGGTAAGATAACACCTCATCTTGGTAGTATGCTCTACACTCGCCTTGATAAGGATCTTATGCATCAGAAACTGAGGCCATAAGGCCTTATATTTGGTTGCTAAAAGTCAGTCCCAATGAGGTAAGGCTCAAGAGAGGCGCTGCAAGGGGACTGAATACGTACAGTTGCTAAATTCTGAACATAGACCCTTTCCTAATCCTTTGGTTGGTATTGCCTTCTAGACTAGATAAACCCACAAGGAGAGAACTACGGCGATGTGTGCAGGTTCAATGGAGCACCACCGTGGAGGTTGTCATTATAACCCTCTTTAGTAGACCTAGGTTTAGGGGTGTCAGAATTGAACCGAAACTGAAATCGAACCGAGACTGAAACCGAACCGAATTGAACCGAAATTTCGTACATTTTTCATTCGGTTCAATTTTCAGTTTGGATTATAAAAATATAACTCTTTTCATTGCTAGTTTAGTTTTTTGCAGGTCGGTTCAGTTTATAAACCGATCCGAGTTGCAACAACTTAATAACCCTAAATCAAACCCTTTCTTTCTTCACTTCGTTCATCTTCAGCCTTTGGGACCAAAAAAACATTCCTCAGCTTGAGACTTTGAGAGTACGGTGACTGGGTTGAGCGACAACCAGGCTGGTCTGGTCTCCTGAACGAGGGATCGCCCACAATCTCGACGGAGAGGATGGTGAGTTCGACTCGATTGGCATCTCGAAGAAGAGCGACAGAGGAGGCGTTGAGAGTCTTGACTATGAAGTCATCGAGAAGAGCAGGCGAGTTTTATTCTTGTTAGGGCGTTTGCGGTGTTGTGGATCGGCGATGTGAGTTTTTGCGGGTTGATGGCCTGCACAAAGAGGGAAGGTGTACTTTGGGTATCAAGTATCTAGTTGAAGGCAATGCCCGGAAGGTGTTTGAGGAAATGTCTAAGAGAGATACCCATGTTTAACTATTTGGGTCGGCGATTGAGTTGAGCGATATAGAAAGCGTAAATTTTGATATGCGGTTGGACATCGTTGAACTTCGACGAAGAAGAAATTCAGTTTGGAGTTTTGGGAAGAGCAGTAGAAGTCTCGGTGAAGCAGACGAAGCAGAGAAGAAAAAAGAAAAAAAAAAGAAGAAAAGAAAAACTATAAAAAGAGAAATAGAAAGCAAAAATTAAAAAGAGTAAAATCGAAAATCGAGCCAATCCAAACCGAACCAAACCGGTTTTTCAGTTCGATTTATAATCATCTCGAGTGAGATTCGGTTTGATCCTAGGTGCACCCCTAATAGTTCAGTTTGGTTCAGTTTTTCACAAAACTGAACTAAACCGAACCATTTACGCCCGTATCTAGGTTTTTCTTTTCATCGTCTTAAAGCCATTTATTGTTAGGTTCCAAATTTCAGTAAACTCCAGTACCTAATGTCATTCCAAAGTAATTGTTTATTAGTGAGATAAAAATTTTAGATAGCGACCTTTAGTTCTTACATTGATGAAAATTTTTGGGAACTATGTCAGAAAAGTTTTAAACCTATTACATTTGTGCCAATTTAGTTTTAAACTTTTTTTTGTGTTAATTTAGTTATAAACCTTTTGACTTAGTACTAATTCAGTACTTCCGGCTAATTTTCGTAAGATATTGCTAACATGGATACTGGTGCAGCTTACGTGACACCGCCGGCGATGATGTTGACAACTTTTAATAACATTTTAATTTTTTCTGATTTTTAATTTAATTTTTTTTTCGTTTCTTTCATTTTTTTTTTCCTTCTCCTTTTTCTTCCTCCGGTTGGTTGCTAGGCCTCGGCGACTGGCCAGAGGCCAAGGCCGGCGAGGGCAAGCCTCGCCAGTACAATGCGAGGCCACCCTCGCGACCATTCAGCAAGCCTTGCTAGTGGCTGGCGAGGTAGAAGGCCGTGACCTCGCGTCATCTAGTGAGGGTTTAAGCCTTGCCCAACCATGGCAAAGCTCACCTTAGCCGTCGCTGGTGAGGGTGAGCCTCTTTAGTGACCGGTCATCGAGGTCTGGTGACTGGTTAGAGGAAGAAGAAAGAGAAAAAAAAAGAAAAGAAACAGAAAGAAAAGCAAAGAAAAAATAAAATACTTAAAAATATTTTAAAATTTTAAAAAAATTTGAAAATTTTATTAAAAATTATCCACGTCAGTGCCGGCAATACCACTTAGGTCGGTTGGTTTCAACACCAGCAATATATGGCCAAAATTAACCGGAATGACTAAATTTGTATTAGTTTAAAGGTTTAGGGCTAAATTGATACCAAAAAAAGATTTAAAACTAAATCGGCACCCATGTAATACGTTTAAGACTTTTCTGACACTTTTCCCTACGATTTTTACCTAGGTCTTATCTAATGTATAAGATTAGTTGTGTATTTGATTGGCTTGGAGTTAACTATATAGGGTGTGCTTTTTGCCATTGAAAAGGAAATGAAACAGGACGTTGGCAACGTCCATTTTTCTTTTTTTTTTTTGGGGGTCAGAAGTTGGCAATCTCTATTTACAGAGATTCCATGCACTTTGGAAATGAGGCAATTGGAATGGACAATGAAACCGAAAATGAACATGATTTCCTGAAATTAACATGGTGGGTTGCTAAAGTATAGATTTATGCATAATATAATTTCCCAACACCCGTTCAAGACTGGAAATGACTGGAAGCCGAGTCAGGCCGTATCTTAGAGATCTGCGAGATTACTGGAGTAGATTGTCCCATTCAAGGACGATTACTTCAACGTCGTGCAGAAGATACAGGGATGAAAGATGAACTTTGGGGATCTCACGAGTACAAAATGCCACCTGGAATATCAATGTCTAATGAAACCATCGTTACAGACCGAAGCATGGTCCTTCACCTGAGGAAGCAGGAGGAAGAAAACGGGGGCTTGAAAAACGCCGCGTGGGATTTTCACGGTCCTAATAGGTGGGAGCACATCAGCGTAGTGACCAAAAACGCCACGTGGGATTTTCACTTTGACTTCTTTTTAGAAAAAAAAAAGATTTGGCATTATTTTTCTGTTTTTATGTGCCACCACGTATCTTTTACAATGTTTATACTGAGAAAATTCACCGGCCGTCTCTATTTTCACCATGTATTGTTCTCCTTGCTTATCTGAAACTCCATAACCTTGAATTTTAGATTTTTATTCTTGATATTTTGAATCCAATCGACTTATTGGGTCCATTTATGTAATAAACTAGCAAATTTCGCTGTAAATTGTACAAGTGACCTTTCAGTATGATGGCCTAAGTCTTAAAATAAGAGAGGACTTGTCACGCGTTCTTTACAAGTAGAGACCTACTTGAAATTGTCACCAACTTGAATTAAACTTGAGCAATCGTCGTACGATATAACCCAAGTTAATCAGATTAGGTTGTTATATTTTGTATCAGTGCCCTAAGTGACAAGTTCCTGATGCCCTGAGTCACAATAGCCCATCTCAAATAGTCGCCACCTTAGTTGAGGGAAATTGTCCAAAAAAGTTCTAGACTTATAGTACATGTATCAATTTAGTCATAAATATTTCAATTTTGTCATTGTAATTCTAAATCTTTTGACGATTTTTCAATGTAGTCCATTGGACTCCCTTAAATGGTCACCACCTTAAATAATGACGTTGTTTTGCAATTCTAAATTGGCCAAATGAACTATATTGAAAAATCGTCAATTGGAAAATCGTCAAAAGATTTAGGACAATATTGATCAAATTGAAAGGTTTAGAACTAAATTGGTGAGTGTACATTAGATCTAGAATTTTTTGAACAATTTTCTCCCTTTATTGACTAAGCCTTTAGGACTTTGTTTGGACATTTTAACTCAATGGAACTGGTCCGCCCGACATGCTGAGCGACTATGGAGTGGTAGACATCTTGTCATGATGCAGATTTCCTCTGTTGCACACCTGACTCGAACAGCAAGAATAAATTAGTAATAGAGTGAATTGTAGGGAGGAGAAACAGAAACCTTTTTGAGTTTTTGCCTTGATTTGATCAAGATGACAACGGATTCTTCATCCACAAGACAAACGTACGGAAGGATAAGTGACGAATTGGGAAAAGAAAGAAAAAGAGCTATGCCCAGGAGAAGAGATGACACAGTTTGAACTTCGCAAAGGAAAAGGACGGAGGGACAAATTTAGGGCCGCGTCAGCTTTTTCCTGGCGGCCTCACGCGACAACGGCATTTGGTAAGTTGCTCAAGAAGGTTGTGATCCAAGCCATCGGCAACAGCTATTATTATATAATTGGAATCAATTTACTTGCCCTAATTCCTCGCGCACGTTTCTTTGAGCACTCGTTGTTCAATTTAAATTACTAGTTCTCTACTGTATCCATAGTTAAATATTTTATCCTAACACTATATTTCCTATTTGGTAATTGCTACACTCTGTCCAAAAAAAAAATTGCATCACACTGCCAATTTATCAAAGGAAACTTCTTTTATAGTGCATTTGTTTTACAGAGAATTAACAATTTGAAATTTATTTTCCTAACAACGACTTGCTTCAAAAATAAATTAATGAATAATATTTTGATCATCAACTAACAATATAGATTATTGTTGATAATGAAAATATTTTCTTTAGGATAATTTTTTTTAAAAAAAAGTAAGTAATTATTTTTAAAAAATATATATTATTAAGTCATTATTTATTTTCGTGTAACAAACGCATAAAAAAACTGTGTATCCAATGTTGCAGAAATACGTTTGGGTTCTGTAAAATCTACAAATTGGGGAGTCTCACAATGAGCGGATGCATAATCAAGCGAAAATTATCATATCAAAGGAAACATCATGAACAGAACTGGAAGAAAGAAAATTAGAAAGTGGACAGATCAAACAAGCTTCTGATGTTTAGCGCAAAATCTCAACCTCCAACGAAGACAAGAGCAACTCAAAAACATACAACCCCAATTACATAAGCAACTCCAATCTGGATTCCGTCAATTCTCTTATATTTACAGAGATTTATTATGCCCTAGCGACTTTCATTGATGATCATAAAACAGTCGCGAATGCGGCGAAACAAACAGTTCAAACCCGAATTCGTCCTCTGGCATCTATTAATGGACATCGTAACTCTTGGTCGTAATCGAACCCAAGTGCGCACATGGGAAGAGGTCATCGTTATGTTGATGCACACTCCTTGGTCTCTTCTGCATCTTTCTCAGTCTCTTACTGTCGCGACGACCTCCCGGGATTTTTTTTGAACATGCTCAAAAAACAAGGGGCTCGCCTAGTACATGCTAAGTTTAAATTTGGGACTTAACCCGGGCTCTCCCAAGCCCGTACCATATCGCGACTTAGGGTTTAGATTTTAACATGCAAGTAGTTTACAAAAAGGAATTGCCACTAATCAATTTGGGGTGGGCCGATTAGAAACCCAAACAGGGTGATGGGAGAATCACCCTATTCCTACGAACCAGAGATTGACCGAGCTCGGGGACTTGGTTACATTAGTTGGGTAACTAATGCCATTTCGGTACCTTTTTACCCTATTCATTTTTTTTTAAAACATTTGTCAGGCAATTTAGCTTGATTTTAGGACCTTTCTCTTAACATGTGAGGTGATCAAGCGAGTATATAATCAAAAGCGATTAGCAGTCAAAGTAGATATGCAACCTAAGGTTCTAGCCCTAACTAAGTCAGATGACATTCAAAACATAGCAGTTCATGCAATTAAAATTTAATTAAAGATATGCACGATTACAACAGTACATGATCCTGTAGGCTAATCTATTCAAGTATACAATTTATGTAATTAAAATAACATGCATAATAATACGACAATAAATTAAAACAATCAGATAAACCACATAAAAAAAAAATTAATTAACTTTTTTAAAAAAAAAACTAAATTTTTTCTTTAAATTTTTTTTAATTTTTTTTAATTTTTAAAAAAATAAATAAATAAGAAAATAAAATAATAATAATAATATAATATTAAACCGGGTCGGGTTGTCGGATTCAGGTCGGTCGGAACCGACCCGAGTCAACGGATCTGACCCGAGCATTGACCTGGGTCGGATCGATTGATCCAGGTTAGTCGAAACCGTCCCAAACTTGTAGACCCGCGGGGGAGTAGGGGGGACGCCGGCAGGGCCAAAATCGGCCATCCGCCGGCTGACCCAAACCGGCTCCGCCTCCAAAAACGACACCTGGGGCCACCACCAACGCCACAGACCGCCTGGGTTGCCGTTCGGCCACCGTTTTACTAGCCGGTGACCAAACCGAACTCGGCTTTTCTGGGGCATTTCATCGAGCACCTGGGAGGCACGATGGAAATCGGTCGATTCCGACCTCCTCCGGTGATTGGGTCGGCTCCGACGGCCTTAGTTCGGTCCCGAGGGAGAAAAGGAGTCGGAACCGGCGATGGCATAGGTCGGGAATCGCGCAACACGACCAACATGAGTCCCAGCCCGACCGTGCCGGAAAACAGGGGAAAATAGAGGTGAGCTCACCGGGGGGCACTCACCGGTCGACGGCGCGTCGGGGGGTCTTCTTGCTGGTCTGGCAGGCGACGACGGGGTGGCTAGTCCTCTCCTGGCTCCGGCGTGGCCTCGGCTCGCCTTCTCTCTCTCTCACTCTCTATTCTCTCTCTGTCTCTCTCTGAAAATGGCCGACCATCTCCTCTCCACCTCTCTCTGGTTTTATAATGGCCTCGAGCCACTACTCAGCTCCCCATCGTCAGCTGACGACGGCCTGCACCGGTCTATGGTCGCGAATTCCGCGACTATAGACCGATGCAGAGGGGGGGCTGGTTCTGCTGCGGTTGAGAGGAAGAAAGGGGGAGATGGGAGAGAGCCCGGGAATCAGGGGGGGACATGGGACTGGCCTTGATGGTCAGTTCCTGTGGCGTGCTGCCCCGGCCCTGCTCTAACCAGATGGCGACGGCGATGTGGCTGTCCAGTGACGTCACGTCGACGCAACAAACAGGGGAGAGGAAAGCGGCGACCGCCGAGGGGGAGAAGAAAGGAAGAGGCTGGGCCGGGCTAGACCCTGCCGCGCGAAGGGAAAGGAAGGAGAAGGAGAAGTTGGGCTTGGGCCCGTGCAGGGGGGAAGGAAAAGAAGGAGAAGCTGGGCCGGGGGAGAGAAAGAAAGGGGAGGAGCGGGCTGGGCCCGCGCGGAGTGGGGGAAAAAGGAAAGGGAAAAGGGAAAAGGGCCGGGTCGACCAAGCCCCGACCCGGCCCGACTCGAAATTAATTTTTTTTTAAACACTCTAATAGACCCTCTTAATAGAAATATACCTAATTTCTATATGCAATGCATAGAAATATTTTTTATTTTAGAAATTAAAGAAAATTAATTCCTAAATTTTGTACAATTAACTTTGGGCAAATTAAAAATAAGTGTCAACAGCTACCCCTCTTTGAAGGTGATATCGTAGAAACGAGCTCGCAGAGATTACGTTCAAAGATAAAATAACACCTAAATTTGGCCCATGTATACTCAACGAATGCTATTTTTGGCAAGACTGTAAATCCCATTTTTTTGTGTAATAAGATGATGCGTGCTAAAGCAAATAAAAACATACCTGAGGCTACTTACCTTGCCGAAAGGTAAAGTAATTCCAAATAGTTGATATCAGGTGTTGAGGACTCAAACCTATCTTCGGTTGCCTAGACTGAATTTCCTTCGTTTAAAACTCGAATCTATTTTCGATTGCCTTGACGAGAGAAATTGTTTGTTTAGGACCCGAACTTTTCTTCGGTCGCCTTAACTGGGGGAAATCACTTGCCTAAGACTTGAAGCTATCTTCGATCGCCTTGACTGGATCTCGTTTGTTGAGGACCCGAACTTTTCTTCGGTCACCTCGATTGAGAGAAATCACTTGCACAGGACCCGAACTTATTTTCGGTATCCAGTTGGATTTCATTTGTCACAGACCCGGACCTACCTTCAGTTGCCGTGACTGGGGGGAAATCGCTTGCACAGGACCCAAACCTATCTTTGATCATTAGCTGGATTTCATTTGTCGCGGACCTGAACCTTTCTTTGGTTGCTAGACTGGGGGGAAATCGCTTGCATAGAACCCGAACCTATCTTCGGTCGCCAGCTAAATTTTATTTGTTGCGAACTCAAACCTTTCTTCAGTTGCTGAACTGGGGCGCCAAACAGCTTTGGTGAACAGAGGATCGATCCAATGTTCGAAGGGTACCTGGGGGGTCCTCGCCCGAGGATTTAATGATTTGACTGATGGGCATGTCTGCTGTCATACAAGTTGATTTTGTGCAAAGACATGTATTCGTCGAAGGAATAGACAATTATGGCTATTCTAGAATATCATATGAAATATCTTGACTGCAAGTCCAGATGCATTTTATTTTCAAAGCAATACTTGGTTTATTTTCTGTGTAGTTTGAAAAGAATTTATCTTGGAATCGGACAAAGGTAGAATGTACTTTACCTGGGCACGATCCTATACACACATATGTATTCATCAAAGAAATAGACAATTGAGACTATTCTATGATATCGTATGAAATATCTTGACCGCAAGTTAAGATGTTTTTCTTTTTCAAAGGAACACCCGGTTTACCTTATGGGTAGTTTGAAAAGAAATCTAATGAAATTCATGGTGTTTCTTACCCAGAGGTTTGATGCATCATCTGCTGAATAACCGACCCTTTTCAGGGCATCTCTCTTGGGGTGACAATGAAGGCTTCTTCAGCGTCTGAGTTTTTGTGTTATATCACTAGGGATTAAAGCTCTGAACTGTCAAAGACGATTAGCACAAACATGGATGCCTTCATTAGAGATAGACAAGCTAGGCTATTTCAAAATGTGTATTTATGCAAGGTGAATTTGCCATGTTTGCGTCATCAAACATCCACCGATGGTCAATCAAGACAATTTTCACTTCCAATGTGGACTTCTCAAAATGCTAAACGAGAGATCTTCAATCAGAAAGGACTTTACACTCGCTCTCATTGAAAAAGGTTGTTTGCCCCATCCATTGAGGTGGGAACATCAAAAACACTGAATTTGACCATTATCACATCAACAAGGGTTTGAGTTTTCTCGCAAATAGTACGACGCTGCCAATCTGAGAGGTCTTTTTCAAGATCGTAATGCTGGCTTGGTCAATGGCTTGATAAAGGCGACTGTTCAAGTTAAGGCCATGAAAGAAAATATTCTGCAATCATCTCTAGGTTTACAAGCCAATAGTCCTGCAAAACGAAATAGAAGTAATCTTGCTCGCACTTCCTTGAGTGTTATTTATAAACATTTCAAATTCCACGTTAATCTAAGTGCCTTAGTCAGAAGAGAATTTACGAGGAATATAACATGGGCTTGGTTCACAGGTTGGGAAATGAAATAATCGTTGGGCTCAAAAATGTGTGTAAGGGTGAGAATTGGTGGTCATCTTAGCATTGTCACCACTCTTTTTCTGCGTCGTGAGGATCCTTTTGGAAAATTCCTCGGGTAATCTCGTGCTTTGACTTCTTGAACAGCTTTTTCTTGAGGAGTTTCTGCGTCAAGCATTTTCTTGGATACCATTCGATTTCAGCCTTAATTGCTTTCTCTAGAATAGGTTTGTCTTCATCTATCATGACAGATCTTTGTCAAGACAGAGTTCTTAAAGTGGAGATTTGTATCGAAGAAGAACTCAAGTTTAAACCCTTTGGTGTCATCTATTCTACACCACTTAACAACTTTGAGGTATTTGAGAGCATCTTTATCACGCTTAGAGACCTCCTTAGGTAAAACTTCATTGTGTTTCACAACAGTCACCCAGAAATTAGGGACTCCTTTCTCTTCATCTTTTTCATCGTTTTTCTTCTTCTCCTTTTCTTTTTCTTTTTTTTTATTCATAGGCATTGGCCTTGCTTTTACCAGGCACACTGTTTTTTCATGCCCCTAGTTTTCAGCATTTTTGTTGTTCTTTTGGTGTTGTCAGGACTAGCCTAAACAAATTTGAACATAACAATATTATTAGGCTCTTGGAGCCTTCATTTTCATTTGGTACTTTGGACCTTGATGCTCAAACTGTGGTGACTTTTGTTTTGCCCTGGTGTGGGGGATGATCACTAACTAGATTCATACGAAATGAAATCACTGGCTCAATTGGGCTAGCAAGGGGTATAAGTGTATGGGATAGAAGAAGAATCGCTCTTCGTCATTTTAAGGCACTGAAATCATCATGAAAGTTCATATGTAAAAACAACACTCAAAGATTAATGCAAGTGAGAGTAAGAAAATTTCTATTCGTCCTTTCATCTTGTGTGAGCTATTGCGGCTGATGATCGTAGGAAATTTTAGATATTACAAACTCCTCATCCTTCTAATCCTTGTTCAACCACCAGGTGAGAACATTACTGTTATCAATGACATGTTGGTATTTTGGACATGTTCTAATTAATTTGCTGCTTCTCTTTTAACAATGTCCTCTTAGCCTCGACCATCTTGCCATCGATGGTGTGCTTGTCTTGGAGGACCCTGTCAAGGACCACCAGATCCATGAAGATGACAAGGCTAAAGCCGCGGGGTGGTAATCGAAAGGGAAATGCATTTTTCTTGTTTCCTCTGAGTTTGAATCGTTCTTGTGATGCTGATCTACCTCAAACTGCCCCAATGTGGGGTGATTTTTGACAAGATAATTTAAAGGGAATCTCCGAGTGTGCGGGTTTGGAAATGGTCAGGTAAAAGATCAATGGTAATATATGGGGCAGAAAAATGAACTGCCTCTCGTCACTTCGACTATCATTCGTTATGCGAGAAATCCCTTTACCTTGTAGAAATGGAACCTTTCTGCTCATCTTGCAATGGTTTGGTACGTGAGAATGTGTATAAACTGGGGATTGCCTCTCATTGTCCTGACACCTCTCGTTCAAGACATCTGAGCAGTTCGACACCATTCGTCGAATTGCCAAGATTTTCACAGTGAATCGATGAATCAAATAGGTAAAATTACCATTCAAAGTTCTTCTCAGATTTGTGACACACTTGGAGGAAGTTTAAGCATTTATTTGTTTTGACACGTTTCTTCTTTCTTGTTTCTTTCTATTCTTATGCGAAAAGTTTGTAAGGAAGGAGGTACTTACCTATGCTGTGATGGCAAAGCAAACCTATGAGGTAAGAAAGACTATGTTAATGAATGGTTCTTTGAGGGATGGAAATTGGGAACGATACAACATTACCCTTCATGATTCCTTTCTTTTGAGACTAGATTGACAATCCCATGGGCTCTCTCGGATGTTGGTAATTCTCTTCTGATGAAAGCATAAACTCATGTTAGAAATGAGAGGATTGAAGGTAAATTGAGAATGATACAAATTACCCTTCTTCCATTTTGCCTTCAAAGCTATGGGGAGTCTTTTCTCCTCTTTACTTTGTTCAGTCTTCTCTGTCTCAGTCTGCTCCTCCATACTCTTAGTCTCGAATCTTGAATTAAATCCTCTATAATTAATTGTGTTTCCGAATAGAGAGTTCTATTATCAGCGCATACTGTGTCAATGCAGTTCCAGCATGTTGAGGAGTTTCTCGTGGATGTTCCGGTTCCTGACTGCACAAGGCATGTGCAATTGCTTGCATGGGACACTTCGCAGCAAAGCTAATCTCTATTTTAAAGGTCTTCGACAGATGTGGGCATGGCTACCATTGATACTTCCGTGGTTGCTAAGATCAGCTTTGATATTATTTCGTCTTATGCGAAGTCTTTTTCAGTTAGACTTACTGTGGGAGTGTCCTACTTATAACTTTTCTGCCAATTCCCTTATTATCAATAGGAACATAGAAATTGTTTCAAGGATAGTACTTCTTCACTGCATCAGAATTGACTAGGTTGGAGAGTTGGCGCCCATCCATCTTAGTCAGAATTAGAGCCCCTCCAAGGAGTGTCTTTTTCACAATATAGGGACCAATGTAGTTTGGAGCGAACTTACCTCCGAGCTCGAGAGGTAATGGTAGAACTTTCCTCAGGACAAGATCGCCTACTTCAAAGTGTCTTAGGCGTACTTCTCGGTTAAATGATCTGGCTACCCTTTGCTAATAGCATTGCCCGTAACAAAGTGCCTTCAACCGCTTTTTATCGATCATATTCAGCTACTCCAGTCTTTGCTGCTTCCATTCCGCCTCAGACAGTTTCACTCGGGACAATACCCATAGTGAAGGGATTTCTACCTCGACAGGCAAGACTGCTTCCATGCCATACACCAAGGAAAAAGGGATCGCTCCGATAGATGTCCGAATTGATGTTCGGTATGCCATTAACGCAAAAGGCAATCTTTCATGCCAATTTCGGTAGTTCTCAGCAGTTTTGGCTAAAATCTTCTTGATATTTTTGTTGGCAGCCTCGACAACTCCATTCATTTGGGGGCGATAAGGGGATGAATTCAGTTGACAAATTTTGAATTCACTAAGTAAATCATCAACAAGCTTGTTATTCAGGTTTGTCCTGTTATCTATAACAATGGTTTCAGGGACACCATAACGGGCGATTATATCTTTCTTAATGAATTTCATCACATTCCAAGCGGTAACATTGGTATATGACGCGGCCTCGATCCACTTAGAGAGATAATCAATTGCAACCAAGATGAAACGATATCCATTTGATGCTTTCGGTTTAATTGGACCGATCAAATCGATGCCCCACATTGAAAATGGCCATGACTCAGACAACTGGTGTAATTTTGTTGGAGGGGCATTTATCTTATTTCCATGGATCTGACAACGGTAATAATTTCGAACATGTCGGATTCAATTACCTTCTAAGGAAAGCCAGTAATAACCCAATCTTGTTATTTTCCTGGCCAACATGTGTCCATTCATGTGTGGGCCACATGCTCCTTCGTGCAACTCCTACATGATGCGTGTTGCTTCGGTCACATCCATACATCTTAACAAAACGGAGTCATAAGACCTCTTGTATAAGTTCTCACCCTCTACAAAGAACTTCGTTGCCATCTTCATTATGTATCTCCTGTCTGCAGGGCTAATTCCTTCGGAGAACTGTTGTTCCTTAATGTAATTCATGATATCGTAATACCATGGTTTACCATCGGATTCTTCAGTCACGGTCATGCATTGGGCTGGTCTGGTCAGGACTTCAATCTTTAGGGGTTCTATTTCCAAGCCATTGGTAACTCGTAACATGGATGATAGTGTAGCCAGTACATCGACGAATTGGTTATGAGATCTAGATAGGTATTTAAACGAGATTTTGTCGAATGCTGAAACCAATTCTTCCAAGTAGTCATGATAAGGCACTAGTTTAGTATCCCTAATCTTCCATTCACCTACAGTCTGGAGTATGATTAAGGCAGAATCGCCGAATACTTTTAGTTTGGCTATCTTCATATCAATTGCTACTTGTAAGCCAAGAATACATGCTGCATACTCGGCAATGTTGTTGGTGCATGGAAACACCAGTTTCCTGGCTACCGGATAATGCTATCCATCTGGGGATATCAAGACTGCCCCGATGCTAAAGCCAGACAGGTTTACTACTCCATCGAAAAACATGGTCCACGTGTGTTCCTCCATTAATAAAATGTCGTCATCTGGAAGATCATCTTCATGTGTTTTCCCAGGGCATTCAACTAACATATCAGTGATCACCCGACCCTTTATCGATTTTTGTGATGATATTTGGATGTCAAACTCTGAAATCAGAATTTGCCATTTGGCTAATTTTTCCACTAACGCCGATCGGTTAAGCAGATACCGAATAGGATTATTTTCAGTTACAAGAAATGTCTGATGGTGCAGGGTATATTGTCAGAGCCTATGCAACACCTATACCAATGCGCTGCAGGTTTTTTCTGATTCTGAACAATTCTGTTTCAAAATGGTGAATTTCTTACTCAGATAATAGATGGCTCGTTCTTTTCCATCATTAGGGTGGCTCTAAGCCAACAGGGCTCCTAACGATTCACTATGAATTGTTAAATAGAGAGTTAAATGATGCCCTGGAACTGGTGGAACTAGTATCGGGGGATTCATCAAATACTACTTCAGCTTTTTAAATGCTTTCCGACAATCCTCATCCCAATTAATCTAGGCGTCCTTCTTGAGAAGTTTGAAGAAAGGCTGTGCAGTCTTAGAGTATTGGGAGATAAACAGAGTAACGTAATTTAACCTTCCCAAAAGGCTTCTGACCTCCCTTATTGTGGACGGGGGTTACAGTTCACACATTGCTTTGACTTTTGAGGGGTCGACTTCGATCCCTTTGCTACTCACAATGAATCTGAGTAACCTGCCAGAGGTCGCCCCAAACACGCACTTGACAGGGTTCAAGTGTAATTTGAATTCACGCAACCGATTGAATAGCTTCCTCAAGGCTTCAATGTGATCCTCTCTGCATCTAGTCTTGGCGATCATGTCATCAACATAGACTTCGATTTCTTTATGCATCAAATCATGAAAGAGAGTGACCATAGCACGTTGATATATTGCACCGGCATTCTTCAGACCAAAAGGCATAACCCTGTAATGAAAGGTCTCTCATGGAGTGATGAACGCCATCTTCTCCTTGTCCTCCTCATTCATCCTTATCTGATTGTACCCAGAGAATCCATCCATAAAAGAAAATAATTCGAATCCAGCAGTGCTATCCACAATGACGTCTATGTGGGGGAGTGGAAAGTCATCTTTTGGACTAGCCTTATTCAAGTCGCGGTAATCAACACAAACTCGAATTCGACTATCTTTTTTCTTGACTAGCACAAAGTTTGCTACCCAATCAGGGTATTGCAAAACCTCAATGAACCCTACTTTCAACAGCTTCATCACTTCTTCTTCGATTTTTTTCGACAACTTGGGTTTGGTCCTTCGTAGTCTTTGCTTCTTAGGAGGTATATTGGGATTGGTAGGCAAACTGTGCTCAACAATCTGAGGGTCTAATCTTGGCATATCAGAATAAGATCATGTGAATACATCTTGATAATCCTTAAGAAGAGCAACTATACGCATGGCTTTCTCTTCGGGAAGGTTGGCTCCAATCTTGACTTCTTTTGGATCTTAAGTACAGTCAAATTGATAGTAACAGTGTCTTCGGTTGTAAGGGGTTTAAATTATTCATATTACTCCTAATTTCTTCGAATTTCAACGGGGTCATCACTTGAATCATTTGAATTGCTGCTGTGAGTATCTGCATCATCGGGCTGGACCACATTAACTCCCTCGCAAGTCGCAAGATCACGCTCAAGCAGGCCTGCCCCCATTTTCTCCATCGATCCTTCATCTATTGCACCGACAAAAAAACTCTCGAAAGTATCATTCTAGGAATCCAGCTCCTCGACTCCTCTCTTTTATGGTGTCAACTTTTCCATATTGTCCCATCTGCTAGGAATGCTATTCTGCTAGTCTTCATAAAAACTTGATGGCAACTGGCAGTCAACGTAATAGTCGAACTTACCACTGGGCTGGCCCAGGATATCCATGATCGCCTTTCCCTTACGTGCCACACCAGAAAGCTTGGGAGCAGCGGTACGAAGGCTAGGTACAACCAAAAGATCATCTTCACCATGACACAGCCATGGAGCACGAAAAGCGAATACCCTGGCATCCAATAGGTCTTGAACTTTATTTTTCAAAGCATCGCAATCATCCAGCGAGTGCCCGAGCTCTTCCGAATGATAATCACAGGACTTAGAGGAGTCATAATTGATGATGTACTCAGGAGTAGGGTGTTTTGGCCTCATTACAATTAGCCCCTTCTGCAAATGGATAGGGAATATCACCTCCATGGATTTAGGAACTGGCGAGTATCGTCGTACATTGCCCTGCCACTGTAAGAGTTGGATGTCTCGCCAAATTGTGTCAGGAAGGACCCCCGATGGTGGATGGTGGATGGTGGATTTCCTCCGGATCTATTTTCTTGAGTCACCTGCTCCTGATTAGACGACGGTGGTGACATATCTGAGATTCGATGAATGGTATCTATTAAGGATGTCAGCAAATCCTGTAGCTTGCCTAACTGATGTTGCAACCATGCAAATAAATCAGATGGGTTTGTACTGATTTCTGAGGTCGAGTCTTCATGTATGGCCCCTATGAAGATGTCGTCAAATAGTATGACCACACTATTTACCATTTCTTCTCGTTCACAATCTTCTTCAATCGGTAGCTTGTCTGGGTTCAGAGGTCGGTCGACAGCAACATTTGTAGGAGGAGTCGAGGAGTTCGGGTGACTTGAACATTTGGCGGGCTGCTTGAACCCCTTATCGGATCCTTCTGAGAGATTAAGATAAATCTCTTCATCCTGCAGCAATTTAGCAGGTGGCGAGAAGGTCTCCCGAATGTGAGGAAGTAATAAACCAATTTGACCCTTCATGTGCCTTTTGTTGATCTATGGGTTTCCTCCGCGATATCCTAGACCAACAGTACGATGATTCCTGGCAGCCCAAATAGGCTCTCGGATGCCCCGGCCTCCTCTTCCCTATCCTTGACCTGGGGTAAAGCCATTTCCAACCATAACCTTCCCTACCATGATCGAGGTTTTTGACATATCAGGGGCAGGGAGAGAAGTTCCTTAATGCCCGTGCACGGTTAACACGAGCTCAATGAACCGATATCTAGATTGCACTTTACCACTTGGCACAACATACGGAATGGCGGTTTCTTGATAAAATCGATGGTCCTCATCCCCAAGGACTGTGATCAGCTTCCCTTGAGCCATAAATTTCACACTTTGGTGAAGGCTTGACGGTACGACTCCTGCGGAATGAATCCAGGGATGGCCCAACAGAAAGCTAAATGCAATGGGGATGTCCATTACTTGAAATAGAATGCTGAATACTGTTAGGCCGATCTGGACATCAAGGTTGATCTCACCCACGGTGTCCTTCTTCATTCCATCAAATGCCCGGATTGATGTTTTAAAGGCACGGAGTTTAGACATGTCCACATTAAGGCGGTGCAGGGTTGCCAGCGGGCAAATGTTCAATGCCGACCCATTGTCTATAAGAACCCGAGCTACATGGGCGTTTCTACATTTGACGAAGATGTAAAGACCCTTAGTATGCCCCCTTCCGTCAGCAGGAAACTCCTCTTCTGAGAATGTTAACTGATTCTTCAAAAGGATGGACCCCACAAATGCTTCCAACTTGTCATGTTCAATTGACTCTGGGACGTTTACTTCGCTGAGTACTTTCATCAAGGACTTCTGATGTTTCATAAACGTTTGGATTAGTTCGAACAAAGAAATCTGAGCAGGCAATTTACGTAACTGATCTACCACATTGTATTCTCTGGCTTTGATAATGGCCAGGAATTCTTTGGCTTCTTCGTTCGTAACAGGCTTCGGAGGTTCTATGTCGGTTTGAGCATACGTTCGTTCTGACTTGGTAACTAGGTCGACGTCTAACTCATAGGTCCATGGGACCGCTTTGTCATTCTCGTACTGGTAAAGTTGAGGTATTTCTATCACTATCTGCCCCTCGGTTATGGGTACCTCAATCGTCAGCTCCTTCTCCTCATCTGGGTTATCGGACGAAAGTTCGTGTAGAAGTGTGGGGCTGGATGTACTTATTTCGGCATTCAAGGCTGAAAGTTCTTCGTCCTAATTGATGATGATCTTGGCGATAGTGGCCACCATACCAGTGTGCTTGACATGCACAATCAAACATGCTTTCGCCATACTGACAACCCTTTCCTTCATTAAGGACAAAGGCAGTACTTCACCAATAGGATAATACCCCGCTTTCACTAGAGCATTATAGACGTCAACAATATAGACCCTCCTACTCTTAATTCGACAAGGGTCGAAAGTGGACATGGCATTAACTCTGTTCCTTATTCAGGCAGTGGGTTATTTTGAAAATTTAGCTTTGATGTCTGGAACGAAAAAGTTTTGGTGTCAAGCAGATTTTGGATTCGGTATTTGAAGGTATAGCAGTCGTTCGTTGAATGTCCTATCTCGCCCATGTGATAATCACACTTCTTGGACGAATTATAATTCGAGAAGCTTTCTGCATTGGGACGTTTTGGCTTGGTAAACAGTAGGTTTTTCTTCCAAAATATGGCCAAGACTTGAGAACGGGATCGGGGCAACGGGGCAAATTGCCTTTTATTATATCACTTCAGAGGTTGACGACTTGAGGTCGGCTGCTGCTCATTACTCACTTGTACTGTCCAAGGAGGATGAACAGTCTGGGTGTATGCAATGTTTGAATCCATCAGGGATTCCTTTTCTTTTCTCATGTTGAGTTTCTTACTTGCGAAAGCGGGGTTCGTGAACTATCCATCACGCAGTCCCATTTCAATTCCTTCGTCCACAAGAACAATACGATTAAGAGATTCAGCAGTGGCACCAACCAGGCGGTGCCTGTATTCATACGAAAGGGACTTGATGAACAACTTCACTTGGTCATGATCAGTGAGTTGTAGGGTAACTTGGGCGGCCAAATTTCTCCATATGGTGGCATACTTCTTGAAGGACTCACTCTTCTTCTTTTCAGTGCGTTACAGATCGTCTCAAGTAAAGGTGACATCGAGATTGAACTGGTACTGCTTGAAGAATGCATCGGCGGTGTCATCTCAAGATTTAAAAGCGTCCACGTCTTTTGACATATACCATGTCAAGGCTAGCCTCGTTAGACTTGCCTGAAATGTCTGAATCATGAGGGATTCATTATCCACGTACTAAGTCATCCGTACATGATACTTGTGCAAATGGTGGCCGGGACCATCATACTTCTCGAACTCTGGCATCTTGAACTTTTCTGGTACTTTGACCCATTTGTATATAGACAGGTCAAGTGGGACAGCATGCTGCGAGCCTTGTAGCTATTTCAGCATCTCTTCGACTTTTGCAAGGCGTTTGTCATGCTCCGTCATCGGAACGCTTTCAGGTTCAGCTTTTCTGACAACCAGGGGAAGCGGATTGTCTTCTAATAGGGGCATTTTACTATCGCTAACGGAAGCTTTGTCTTTTCCAGTGGACGCTAGTGGTAACATCACCTCACTTGCTGCAGGCGTAGGTGTAAGCTTGCAATTGATGGATTCTATTTGTTTGGTGAGGTTTTCCAACTCATTGAAAATCATTTTCATTTCGCTTTCCATATTATCGAGGCGGGCGTTTTCTTCAACCATTTTTTAACTACTTGGGAAAATGTTGAAATGAATAAATGTAATGTCTAATAAAGAATCATTGCATTTCATATTTTATTTATTTGCAAAGAAAAAAATGAAAAAAAAAAGGTTTTTTTATTAATATCAACATTACAGGTGGCGTCCCCGGGGTTCAAACCCCGGTTGCCTCGGACTTTCGGCTTCACACCCGGATACCACTGGGCCAATGGCCAAAGTGGTGTCTTTTGAGGTGCAAAAAATTTATATATAGAATAAAAACAGTCTGAGTTATATTAACAATATTATAACCTAAAAATACTTTTAAAGAAGAAAATCAAAACGCCTAAACATCAATACTAAGAAAAAATAAAATACAGGGCTTTTAACAAAAAAGGGGCCCTTCCCGGATACTCATTCTATAAACGATGGGGAAGTTCCAGTCTCTCGAAATCGCTTATTTTCACGGACAAGCTCCGCGATAAGCGTATTCTTCGTCCCCACGGTCTTTTCAATTTGATCAATTTATGCTTGGCGACTGGGCTTGTTGGTTATATCCGGAACCTTCGGCTGCAATTCTGGTGGAATTTGATGATGTGAAATGTAGAACAGAGAGGCATTGTAGACTTTTTCCTGTCCCTTCAATAGCCTAGGCACCGGGATATTCTCATAATGGCATTTAGTCCATATCCCCTGGATGGCACAAATTTCATCAGCGTATTTGTAGTTCGAGCGAGTGAATAGAACTCAAAACCTATCCGTTCTGAGGGGTAGCGGGACCTCCTAAAGGGCCTTGTATTAGCAGGCTACCCAGTAAGGGTAGTATGAGGTGATGCCAGATAAGCCGAGCAGAGGAACGTGGTCGTAGAACTGGTGGGCATAACGAACTTGACCCTCATGGAACCATTTAGTATACCATAGGAATGCCTTGGGATCGGAGTCTTTAAAAAAGTTTATCCAGGTGGCGTAATCCTTGTTAGGGAAATGATTTTTTAGGACCTCAAATCTTTGTATCAGGTACATGAGGTTATCGATTTCAAAAAGTTGCATGAGGTGCCCGAATCCTCTCAAATGAGATAAAAACCAGATTTACAAAATTTCTGGGGTGACCCGCATGATTTTATCATCATTTTTTTTAAAATGGTTTAAAGACAAAAATGTTTTTGCCAAAACCGAATTAACTTAACTCAAGCCGGTGCAAATTTGTTTGGCCACATATGCAATCGAGGGGTTTATTGAATTTCTGCGATTGGGGAAAAGGACACACCTGACAAAACCAAGGATACAAATTTTGGCTTTTTGGCTCATAGGTTGGCTTTTAAAACATTCGTTTAAGAAAAACATGGGCATGCATTACAATGAGCTTTAATGACTCTTTTCACGGTATCGCTCTTGGTTCGCAAAAATTAAGATAATTCGGGCAGAGAGGACACGCCTAAAAGTGGTTTGATGAGTTCAGATTCCAAAGGTTTCCCAATGACAATACTATACTCTTCCAGAGTCGGAGTTATCTCAGACTTACCAAATATGAAAGTGGAGGTTTATGGGCACTAGAAATGCACTAATGCTTGCATCATGCTAGAATGGATGTTGATTTTGAGCAATGGAAGTAGGTCACCGATTCTTGCTTTGACATACTGTTGGCCGTTCTGGTCGAGTTGATCCTACCATGCCAGAAGTTCTTCTTTGGGAGTGGAGACGAATTGGACATTAGCTCTTCCCATCGTGTATAGAATGCAATCAACGAGTGGTAGAACAGTAACAAATCAAATAAGTAAATAGACTGCGTAATAAAATAAGGAGGGATGGAATATATACCTTTCCTTGAACTATGTCAATCACAACAACATGCACATGAAGAGTGAGGTTCAATTTCTATTTTAGACTGGTTTAACAAAATGAAATTAAAAGGGTGCCTGATCGTCGCAGTCTCGCATTGGTGTCAAGTTTTTTTAACCTCGGCCAAATCGAAAAAAATATCTTATAGTCACGCGAACAGCGGCTAAAGATATTTCTTTACGATTTTTAGAAGTGAATTTCGGAGAAAAGAAAGGCAACCTATATATCACAGACTCGCATTCGAGATCGTATGTTTCTTAACACCATCCTAAAATGTCCTATTGCAGCCCAGGTCCGGCAGCGTGGTTGTGTGTACAATAGTGTAGTGCTAAATCATTAAAGCATGCACAACAATTTATAAACAATCAATTTGAACCTGCAAAAACAAATAATACCTTAATATTAGGATCATACCTGGAGTCTTTACTGTCAAACAAGAATTATTTTTTAACAGGGTAAAAATTTGGCTTAAATCCAATTTAAAACAAAAAGTCCCCAGTGGAGTCGCCAGTCTGTCGTGACGACCTCCCGGATTTTTTTGAACATGTTCAAAATACAAGGGGCTCGGCAGCCTACATTGATTTGGTGTGGGTCAATTAGAAACCCAAATATGGTGATGGGAGATTCACTCTATTCCTACGAACCAGAGATTGATCGAGCTCGGGGACTTGGTTATATTAGTTGGGTAACTAATGCCCTTTCGGTACCTTTTTACCCTGTTCAATTTTTTTTTGAAAACATTTATCAAGCAATTTGGATTGATTTTAAAACCTTTCTCTTAGCATGTGAGGTGATCAAGCGACTACATAATCAAAAGCGATTAGCAGTCAAAGTAGATATGCAGCCTAAGGTTCTAGCCCTAACTAAGTCAGATAACATTCAAAACATAGCAGTTCATGCCATTAAAATTTAATTAAAGATATGTATGATTACAACAGTACACGATCATGTAGGCTTATCTATTCAAGCATAAGATTTATATAATTAAAATAACATGGATAATAATACAACAATAAATTAAAGCAATCAGATAAACCACATAAAAAAAATTAAATTTTTTAATTAACTTTTTTTTCGGAAAAAAAAAACTAAATTTTTTCTTTAAATTTTTTTGAATTTTTTTCAAAAAAATAAATAAATAAGAAAATAAAATAATAATATAATATAATATTAAACCGGGTCGAGTCGCCGGATTTGGGTGGGTCGAAACCGACCCGAATCAATGGTTCCGACCTGGGCATTGACCAGGGTCGGATCTGCCAATTCGAGTCGAATCTTACCCGAATTTGCAAACCCACGGGGGGGGAAAGCCAGCAGGGCCAAAATTGGTCGTTTGCCGGCTGACCCAAACCGGCATCGCCTCCAGAAACGACCCTTGAGGCCACCACCGACACCATAGACCGCCTAGGTTGCCGTCTGGCCGCCGTTTCACCGGCCGGTGATCAAACCGAACTCGGCTTCTCTATGGCATTTCATCGAGTGCCTGAGGGGCACGGTGGAAATCGGTCGATTCCGACCTCCTCCAGCAACTGGGTTGGCTCCGACAGTCTCAGTTCGATCCCAAGGGAGAGGGGGAGTCGGGACTGGCAATGGCATGGGCCGGGAAACGCGCGACACGGCCGACGCAAGTCTCGGCCCAACCGTGCCGGAAAACAGGGGAAAACAGAAGCGGGCTCACCGGGGGGCACTCACCGATCGATGGCACGTCGGGGGTCTTCTAGTTGGTCTGGCGAGCGACGGCAGGGCTGCTAGTCCTCTCTTGGATCCGGCGTGGCCTCGGCTTGCCTTCTCTCTCTCTCTCTCAGCTCTCTCTCACTCTCTGTTCTCTCTTTGTCTCTCTCTGAAAATGGCCGACCGTCTCCTCTCCACCTCTCTCTGGTTTTATAGTGGCCTCGAGCCACTACTCGGCTCCCCATCGTCAGCTGACGACGGCCTGCACCGGCCTATGCCCCGCAAATTCCACGACCATAGGCCGGTGTAGAGGGGGGCCGGTTCTGCTGCGGCTGAGAGGAAGAAAAGGGGAGAGGGTGAAGTAGCTAGTAGGGAGCACCTAGAGGGGGGTGAATAGGTGATTTTAAACATTTTATGTGAAAATGAAAGAAAACAATTGAGTCTGAATAAAGTCATATTCAAAGCAGTTTATAAAGACAGTGCTCCTGATGTGCAGTGTGCAAAGTAATAGAATAGAGATAGAAAAACTGCACATAAGTTTATAGTGGTTCGGCTTATAGCAAGCCTACGTCCACTCTCCCATGCTACAGCCTACTGGCTGGATTTCACTAATCAAATCAATGAGAAGTTACAGCAAGTTATGCCGCTTAAACACAAGCACTTCTCCCCGAAGCTAATGCTGCTTATACCAAGCTGATAGATCATACTATCTTACACCTAAGCACACTTATAACACTGTCTACACCTCTCAAATGATTATACGTTTAAGCTCACGAAAGACAAGATTGAATTGAAGTATGCTCAGACTTTGGACTTGTTGATTCTTGATTTCATTATGTACCTTCTGCTCCTCGTTGATCTCATTTTATACTCCTCCACTTCCAAACTAGCTGTTGGATAGTTTTCAGAGGATCATCTTCCAATATTTACCTTTGAACAGATTTGTATAAAATGGATTGAGTAGCCATTGGTTGATAAAATCTGAATCCCGCTGATTATGGTCGCCCATACAATCAGAATCTAGATTTCCATAAGTAGAGCTTTGTCCGTTATAATGCATGCTTGTTGTAATCTTTGATTGTCAATCAATTTGATTTAGATTGATATCAAAGCTTTCCTTTTATGAAGTCCATACCAGATCACTAGCTGTTATGTTTGGTTCTGCATTCTATGTTTGAAGAAATTTTGTGTCTGCGTCTGCATCTGAAAAGCTTCTGTGTTTGAAGAATTTCTACTTCTGCGTCTGAAAAATTTCAGCATTTGTGTCTGTATCTGAAAAACTTATGCGTCTGAAGAATTTCTGCGTCTACGTCTGAAAAATTTCAACGTCTGCGTCTGAAAAATTTCAGCGTCCGCATCTGCATAACTTTTTTTGTTCTGAGTCTGAATCTCTTTTGCTTGAAGTTCTTTCACAATAAAACACTCATAGACAGTTTTGTTAACTTCAAAATCAATGTAAGTTTCCCTCAACAATCTCCCCCTTTTTGATGGTGACAAAACTTTCCTGCAGATTGAATTAGTTTAAAATCGATTTGAAAGTAAACAAACATATTAAACGCATTGAATCACAGATTAAAATTGAAAAGAGCAAACTCTTTTGAAATCTGTGTTTATCTCTTCCTTTGTATGTAACCTGCACATGATCCGACATATTAGTATATCAAATCTGCATAAAATGTATCTGTATATAATTTCTCCCCCTTTTTGTCATCAGCAAAAAAATAAAATAGATCAATGATATTAAACAATCAATCATTTTTAAATGTAATTGGGATTACAGACCAAGAAGAAAATGAGATAGTTTTGGAGAGAAAAACAGGTTATTTTTTAGAAGGAGTGTGAATCAGTTGAAAATTTTCCAGAATGTAAACAGCTTCTTCAATCTTGGAAGTGCATTCTCCCATTGCTTTGTCCAAGTTGGTGGAGCACAAATCGATAGCCTTTGTAAGTTCTGCTTTATCTTAAGCTGCCTGAAGATTCTGAGTCTGATGGTTTTCCTCAACAATGTGATGAAGATTTTTCAGATCTTGTTCAAAAGTAGTTTGCTTGGCCTTGATCTCGAGCAGTAGGAAGAGAATAGTTACAGTATCTGAAGGCTGTTCCTGGACATTTTCTGGTACAGATTGATCATATCCCGAGGCTGATGCTGGTGGATGCTCCCCAGTGCGTCCTGTTTCAAAGTGTTCTGTTTCTGCATCATCGCTTTCATCATGCAGAAGAAACTTTCTCTTCTTACTATACACTTTGATTGGAGGAGGAGAGACGGGCATCTTGCTGGCTGGACCAGACTTTTTCTTTGGCTCCTTTGCTCTTGTCTTTCCAATAGATTTTCCCTCCGACTATTGAGCTTCTTGTCCTTGCACTCTTCCCTTGATATCTTTAAAATGTTTCATTTTGGAGAGCATTTTTTCTCCAACATACATGTAAGGGATAGGGTTCTTTTGCAAATCAGCAGGAATAAATATTTTGAGGAACATAAATATGCGAAAGATTAGAGCCCCATAGGGTAACTGTCCCTTGTCCTTCTATAATGCTCGGTACATATGAAAAATGATGACATGAGGAAGAGAAAAGGATTGACCTTTCAAGATAGCCCAAATGAGCTTGATTTCGGATTTGGAACGGTCAGTTTTAGAGGCTGTCTTGGGCTTTAAGTAGTTGATAATGATCTTATGCAAGATCACCGATCGTTTTGATAAGTTAGAATAGGAAATATGTCCCTTAGGAGCAAAGTTGGGATTCTCGGAAGCAACCCATGAAGCCTCTTCAACATCCACTGCCAAGGGAATGAACTTGGAATGTCTTACTCCAATTATTTTGCCAAATCAGTCGCTTGTAAGTCAAACTTCTGATCTCCAATAGTAAAATGGAGTGATTGGAATAGAAGTAGGCAGTTAATTCGACAAAAACATTACCAGACTGAAGACAAAATTCATAAATTCCTAATTCCTGAAATAGATATTCTACTAAGATTCCTGCCTTCTCTAGATATCCAAAATCCACTATTCTATGGTTGATGACTCCTTGAGCAAGCAATATTTTGTAGAACATGTTATGCTCATTACTTCTGAATAATCCACCTGTGCCAGATAAGCCAGATGTGATTCCCACCTTCATCTCAAAGGTATCAAAAAGTCATGCATCATCATTGAGAACCACATATTTTGAGATACTGACCGGTTTAAGGCTTGTGGGAGCATATTCTTTTTCAGAGGGAGTGGAAATTTCTCCAACTTTCTCTTTGCCCTTTTTGGAAGATGATACTTTTGGTGTAGAGCTCGTAGAAACAGCTTCATTTTTAGAACAAAACAGAGTATAAGTCTGCACAAGATGTTCTTCAGAGAAGAGATTATTATCTCGCAGACACTCACGGAGAACCATCGCAGAAGCATTACACCGTTTCAACTTTTGATATGTTTCCCATACAAATTTGATACTCCGGAAATGAAAGTCAGTTTTACTGGAAGATTTATGAGAAGATGAATGCCTCGGTGGTGTCGCTTCGGAAGGAACTTCGTGATGATCTGAATCTATATCGGAAATTTCCAGATGTTCCGCCGGTGCAGTAGATTTAGAGTCTTAGTTGAGAATACGTGAGGATCTTCTCTTGAAAGGCATTATAAGCACTGTTTAGATAGAAAGTTTTGATCTTTGGAGAAGAGAGAAGAGGAGCGGCTCTGAATATCGGAAGGGTTTTGAGGGTGAAGAACAAATTGAAGAGGTTTGATAAAAGGCGAACAGGTTTATATAAAAGAAAAGGTTTAGAGTATCGGAAGGGTTTTGAAGAGAAATGAATTTTTAGAAAGTATAAAAAAGTAATCCCAAGAATATACTTTATAAGCATAAAGAGATATGATAAAATCAGGAAAATATATTAGGCACAATTTAACAAATAAATTAGAATACGTACCTGATTTGTTTCCAATTTGATAATATCTTACCAAAAATATACCCGCCAAAGTTTGAAATATGGACGTACCATTCTTTAGAGTCTGAGAAGGACATTCAGACTGAAAGTTGAGTCTGAAAAATTCCTGTCTAACAGATGATACACTAAAAGGGATAAACAATACACAGTTTATGTCTAATGAACTCAAACAAAGATTTGTCAAGAGGTTTTGTGAATATATCAGCTAATTGATTCTTAGAATTAATGAATTGAATATTCACATCACCATTTTGAACATGATCTCGAATAAAATGATGCTTGATTTCAATATACTTAGCTCGAGAATGGAGAATGGGGTTCTTTGTCAGATTTATTGCGCTTGTGTTGTCACACTTGATTGCAACATTTGATTCTTCAATGCCAAAGTCTTGTAACTGTTGCTTCATCCATAGAATTTGTGCGCAGCAACTTCCCAAAGCTACATATTCTGCTTCTGCTGTGGAAAGTGCGACTGTATTTTGTTTCTTGGAGTACCATGATACTAGCATATTCCCAAGCAGTTGACATGTACCTGTGGTACTTTTCCTGTCTACATTTTCATCTTTATCCAATTTGGATGAATGAGACATGGGAATGTCTGTTTTCTTGCAATTTTGCAATCCAAATTTCTTGACAATATCCTTGACATACTTCTCTTGGCAAATGAATGTGCCGTTTTTGGTCTGTTTCACTTGTAGGCTAAGAAAGAATGTTAATTCTCCCATCATACTCACCTCAAACTCATTCTGCATAATATTAAAGAATTCCTTGCAAAGCAATTCGTTAGAGGATCCAAAGATTATATCATCAACATAAATCTGAACAAGCAGAAAATCCTTACCCTTTTTCTTTATGAACAGGGTCGTATCAACCTTACCTTTGGTGAAATCATTTTGAAGAAGGAAGTTACTTAGTCGTTTATACCAAGCACGTGATGCTTGCTTCAAACCATAAAGAGCCTTCTTGAGTTTGTAGACATAGTTAGTCTTCTTTGGTTCTTCGAAATCAGGTGGTTGGTCGATGTAGACTTCTTTTTTGATATATCCATTCAGGAAGGCACTTTTCATATCCATATGAAATAATTTAAAGTTATGAAAACAAGCATAAGCTAATAGTAGCCGAATGGCTTCTAACCTGGCAACTGGTGCATATGTTTCATCATAATCTATGCCTTCTTCCTGATAATAGCCTTTTGCTACTACTCTAGCTTTATTTCTTGTAACTTTCCCTTTGTCATTCAGCTTGTTTCTGAAAACCCATTTCGTTCCAATCACTATATGGTTTTTAGATCTTGGCACAAGCTCCCATACTTGATTGATTTTGAACTGCTGAAGTTTATCCTGCATAACTTCAATCCAGCTTTCATCTAATAATGCTTCACCAACTTCTTTTGGTTCTATTTCTGATATCAAGGCCAAGTTGCTAATGTTCTCCTTGTACTTAGATCGAGTCCTGATACCGTCTTTTATTTCTCCAATGATAAGGTTCTTTGAATGACTGGATTTATGTTTCCAGTTTCTGTCATATTTTTTCTTCTGAATGATATCAAACTCTGAAGGTTCTGAATATGTCTGGATTGTATCTTCTTTTACTCCTTATGTATGTTCGACAGTGTCTGGAAATTGAGCTTCTGATGATTCTTGATTGTAGGAAGATGATTCAGATTCATCTTTATGAGTCTGAATATTTTCTTCAAACTTAACATTCATTGTGTCTTCCACAGTCTGAGACTTTTTGTTGAAGATTCTGTATGCTTTACTCGTAGTGGAACATCCAAGTAAGAGTCCTTCATCTGCTTTCTCATCAAACTTGCCAGTGTGGTCATTTGGATTTTTAAGAATAAAGCATTTACAACCAAACACTCGAAAATATGAAATGCTAGGCTTTCTACATTTGTAGAGCTCATAGGAGGTTTTCTCAAGAATGGGTCTGAGAAAAACTCTGTTCATGATATAACATGCTGTAAAAACTGCATCTGCCCAGAAATAGGAAGGAATCTTACTTTCAATTAACAGAGTTCTTGCCATTTCTTGCAAGGAACGATTTTTCCTTTCCACAATACCATTTTGTTCTGGTGTGTATGGAGTAGAAAAATTGTGTTGAAAACCATTCTCCTCACAAAAATCTGAAAAATTTTGATTTTCAAATTCTCCCCCATGATCAGTTTTAATGCAGGAAATGATATAGCCCTTTTCATTTTGAACTCTTTTTGCAAATTTTGAGAAATATGAAAATGCTTCATTTTTATGAGCAAGAAAGAACACCCAAGTAAATCTTGTATAGTCATCAACAATGACTAGACAATACTTCTTACCACCGAAACTTTATGTTCTTGTTGGTCCAAACAGATCCATATGAAGAAGCTGCAAGGCACGATTAGTGGAAACATGATGTATAGATTTAAAAGAGCTTCTTACTTGCTTTCCTAGAGTGCAGGCATTGGATAACTCTGTTTTCTTGTATTATACATTCGGCAAACCTCGCACCAGTTTCTTGTTTGAGATCTTTGAGATTTGTTTCATACTGATGTGTCCCAATCTCCTGTGCCATAGATCTTCATCCTCTTTGATTGAGATTAGGCAGTGAGTGGAACTTGAATTGACATCTAGAAGATAAATGTTGCCATGTTTTCTTCCTGTAAATGTTTGAGAAGAATCTTTACTTGTTCCTGAGCACGTGTCTTCTTGAAAGTTGATTCTGAAACCTGTATCACATAGTTGGCTGATGCTTAACAGGTTATAATTGAGTCATTTTACCAATAAGACATCATTGATTGTCAGTCCTCCTATTTCAACCGTTTCTTTACCAATGATTTTTCCTTTGGTATTTCCCCCAAAGGAAACTTTTCCACCATTCTGACTTTGTAGATCAATGAATAAGTTTGGATCTCCTGTCATATGTCTTGAGCAACCACTGTCTAGGTACCACTTTCTTTTTCTCTTCATGGTAACTTGCAAGAATTACAACATCTCAAGTTTTCTTTGGTACCCAAATTTGTTTGGGTCCTTGAGGATCAGTATAGGCTGTCTTAACAAATTCTCTTCGAACAGGTTTCCAGACCTTAGGACATTCATTCTCAAAATGTTGTGGATCTCCACATTTTGAGCATCTGAGAACACTTCGGCCTACAGGTTTTACAAAGTTCCTTTTGAAATGATTTTTGTAAACTTGTCGATGAGGTCTTTGTCTTAATCTCTCCTTGACCTTTGGAAAATCAATCAAACTATCACTTTCCTTCATAAATCCGAGGCCAGATTTGTTGTAATAAGGAATTTGGATGGAAATGATATGTTTCAAAGTTTCTGACCCTTTTGAAAACTTGGAAGTAATTTCTAAAATTTCCTTTTTCAAAATAGCATTTTCTTTGGAAAGAAAATCTCGACTTTCCTTGATTTGTTGAAATTCCTTTTGAAGGAAATCGATTTTTTCTTTTTGTGAAACATCATGTTGCCTTAGTGATGAATTTTCCTTTTTCAGAGAAGAGATTCTTTTAAGAGCAGCTTTAAATTCAAGGCATAAATCGTCAATGTAATTCGATATTTCAATAGGCATTTCAGAATGCTTTACCTCGATTTCTACTTTGATATCAGAATCTGAATCTGAGTCTGAATCTGAGTTTGCCATTAGACAGAAATTCAAGATATCATCGTCACTGTCTTCGCATTCTGTGTCACTCCAAGTTTCTACCTTTAAGGCCTTATTTGCTTTCTCAAATTTGGACTTCTTTTTCAGAAGAGGACAGTTAGGCTTGATATGTCCATGTTTCCTACAGTGAAAGCATATAACATCGTTTGATTTTTCTGTTTCATTGGTAGACTTCTTTTTCTCAAACAGCTTCTTTCCTTTGAGGTTTCTTCCTATGATCTTCATCTTCTTATTCTTCTTTATGAAGAGAGCTAGTTCTTCATCGTCAACGTCTTCATTTTCAGAATCTGCATCAAAATCAATGTTAGTCTTTAATGCAATTGACTTATTACCTCTGGATTGATTCTCCTCATTCCGATGTTCAATCTCATATGATTGCGGAGTTCCAATCGACTCATTTACTGATAGAGGCTTGATCCTTTGTGTCTCTCAAAGAGATGTTTTGATATTATCCCACTTCATTGTGAGTCCTCTCAGTAATTTGTTGACTTTCATTGCATCTGGAACTGGTTGTCCTTGATATGCAAGATCAATTACTATGTCAGTAAACCTGTCATACATGTCAGCAATTGATTCTTCATGCTTCATTTTGAAGGATCCATATTGACCAAGCAAAAGATTGATCTGAGTTTCTTTGGCTCGATCTGTTCCTTCATAAGTGATGTGAAGCGTATCCCAAATTTCCTTAGCTGATTCACAAGCAACAATTTTTTTTTTATTCAATAGGAGATAAAGCACAATATAAAGAATAAATTGCTTTGGAATCTAAGGTCTCTCTTTTGGATATCTCAGTTTGAGATAAAGGAGGATCTTCTTACTTGCTTACATCTGCATTTTCAGAAGATTTTGGCTTGACTCCTCTGATGATGACATCTCATTGCATGTGGTCAATTGACTTAATGAATGCCTTCATCTTATTCTTCCAGATGCTGTATTCCTTGCCATCGAAGTATGGTGGTCTATTGTTGCTTTGACCTTCAATGAGACCTGAAGCACCATAGCTAGCCATATAGACCGTTAACTCAGAAATAAGACACTTCTATAAATGAGCAACCTGCTCTAATACCAATTGAAGTAGCTAGCAGGGATCACCTAGAGAGGGGGTGAATAGGTGATTTTAAACAGTTTATGCGGAAATGAAAGAAAACAATTGAGTCTGAATAAAGTTCATATTCAAAGCAGTTTATAAAGACAGTGTTCCTGATGTGCAGTGTGCAAAGTAATATAATAGAGATAGAAAAACTACACACAAGTTTATAGTGGTTCGGCTTATAGCAAGCCTACGTCCACTCTCCCACGCTACAGCCTACTGGCTGGATTTCACTAATCAAATCAATGAGAAGTTACAGCAAGTTATGCCACTTAAACACAAGCACTTCTCCCCGAAGCTGGTGCTGCTTATACCAAGCTGATAGATCACACTATCTTACACCTAAGCACACTTATAACACTGTTTACACCTCTCAAATGATTACACGTTTAAGCTCACGAAAGACAAAATTGAATTGAAGTATGCTCAGACTTTGGACTTGTTGATTCTTGATTTCATTATGTACCTTCTGCTCCTCGTTGATCTCATTTTATACTCCTCCACTTCCAAACTAGCTGTTGGATAGTTTTCAGAGGATCATCTTCCAATATTTACCTTTAGACAAATTTGTATAAAATGGATTGAGTAGCCGTTGGTTGATAAAATTTGAATCCCGCTGATTCTGGTCGCCCTTACAATCAGAATCTAGGTTTCCATAAGTAGAGCTTTGTTCGTTGTAATGCATGCATGTTGTAATCTTTGATTGTCAATCAATTTGATTTAGATTGATATCAAAGCTTTCCTTTTGTTAAATCCATACCAGATCACTAGCTGTTATGTTTGGTTCTACATTCTGTGTCTGAAGAAATTTTGCATCTGCGTCTGCATCTGAAAAACTTCCGCGTCTGAAGAATTTCTACCTCTGCATCTGAAAAATTTTTGCGTCTGAAAAATTTCAGAGTCTGCGTCTGCATCTGAAAAACTTCTGCGTCTGAAGAATTTCTGCGTCTGCATCTGAAAAACTTCTGCGTCTGAAGAATTTCTGCGTCTGCGTCTGAAAAATTTCAGAGTCTTGCGTCTACATCTGAAAAACTTCTGCGTCTGAAGAATTTCTGCATCTGAAAAATTTCTACGTCTGAAAAATTTCGACGTCTACATCTGCATAACTTTTTTTGTTCTGAGTCTGAATCTCTTTTGCTTGAAGTTCTTTCACAATAAAACACTCATGGACAGTTTTGTCAACTTCAAAATCAATGTAAGTTTTCCTCAATAGAGGGGAGAGAGACCGGGAATCCGGGAGGGAGACGGGACTGGCCTTAATGGCTAGTCCCTGTGGCATGTTGCCCCGGCCCTACTCCGGCCAGATGGCGACGGCGGTGTGGCTGTCCGGCGATGTCATGCCGACGCAGTGAACAGGGACGAACAGGGGAGAGGAAAGTGACGACCACTAAGAGGGAGAAGAAAGGGAGAGGCTGGGCCGGGCCAGGCCTTGCCGCGCGGGGCGAAAGGAAGGAGAAGGAGGAGTTAGGCTTGGGCCCGCGCAGGGAGAAAGGAAAAGAAGGAGAAGCTGGGCCGGGGGAGAGAAAGAAAGTTGAGGAGCGGGTTGGGCCCGTGCAGAGGGGGGAAAAATGAAAGGGAAAAGAGAAAGGGCCGGGTCGGCCCAGCCCCAACCCGGCCCGACTGGAAATTAATTTTTTTTAATTAAATTTTTTTAAAATTTGTTTAATTTTTTTTAAACACTCTAATAGACCCTATTAATAGAAATATACCTAATTTCTATATGCAATGCATGAAAATATTTTTTATTTTAGGAATTAAAGAAAATTAATTCCTAAATTTTGTGCAATTAACTTTGGATAAATTAAAAATAGGTGTCAACACTTACCACCGTCAAGAATGCCAGATCCTCTTCGATTTCTTCCCTCAAAAGCACCACCGGAAGCTTGCTCATCCTCTCTGGAATCTCCTTCTTGCTCTTCGTTTCTTCGGCCGTGTCCTTCTCGGAACGCGAGGCCATGGCCGTCCGTCCTTTCTGGGTCTCAAATCCCACGGCTCCTTATTCTTCTCCTCGTCTTTCTCCACTGGACTTGGGTTGATTCACGCAGGACTACCATAGTTGTCGGCTTTTTGGCTTTTCAAAGGGATACGAATTATCAATCTCCCCTTGCTCTCCGAATTCTTTTTCGCAGACATTTCATTTGAAGTAACTGGGGAAACACAAGAGGTTTTCTCGAGAGGAGGAACCGACAGACCATCGCATGCCTCCATGATTGACGAGCAAAACAATGGGGACGACTATGGCGCTTAGGGATTAGTTAACGTGAGAGTCCCAACTCTAGATGAAGACCTAACAGACTTCGGCTTTTAGGTTTTAAATGCGTCTAAAATCTGAAAAATCATCTGTTTTTAAACTTGACTGGCAAGAGACGAGGAAGGAAAGTTGTTTGAATAAACCTTGTTCTTTTTTTCTTTTTTCTTTTTTTATAAACAGAGGGTATTCTGGTCATAGTGCATTGATTAGCAATTTTCTCATCTTTATAATTATTTTCTCATTTTAATGAACCTACCAATTTACAAGGGAGATTATCTTTACAATTAAGTTGAGGTAAGTCCTATTTAACTAATCTTCAATAACAATACTTTATCATATTTAAAATATTTCTCATAATATAAGTGAACCCTTCACAAATCTAAAATGTATGTGTGAGAAAATAATTGATATTCAAAAAAATCTATCAGTAAAAAAATTACGAAGAAAATCTCAATTAATTTGTAAAAAGGTATAGCCCTTTTAGTACGTAGTCCCGTGCGGGCCAGTATGAATACAAGATTTTCAAATGTTCAAATACTTTTTTGGGTGAGCTTGTTGACTATTTAATAAACCAAGGTAAATATATGCATACCTTACCCAAAAAAAAAAAAAAAAGGTAAATATATGCATTGATTTCTCATTCTGGGACCACGAGTGCAGTTTTTTTGTATTTCTCTACCAATGTAATGATTACAGGGGAACGATCTTACAATAGTTACAAGACTCGTTTAAGAGAATATATAATAATACTTACTTCATTCATTTCACTCCAGCAAACATTGACCATTTTCAGAAAGACGCCGGCATATCATAGAAAGGAGTCACCGGTTTGAATTGCTCCTCGTGCTACCATGGATCAACTAACAATTGTACCGTTAGCATTACTTAACACACACACATACACAGAGACTATTTATGAACACGATATCTCGAACGAAATCTGACAAGATACTTGCATGATATATATATATGGGGATTATAAACTGAGATTGAAATTAATATGAAAGGTTACTATAAATCTGGGATTTATTAAGATTGGTTCAAGGTATCTGAAAGAAAAGAAGGGCAAAAAATAATATCCTTATGAGATTAGTTTCTAAATAATGAAAATATTCAATATATTGATTGAAAAGGTATAAAATTCTATGAAAATTTCTATTATGTAAAGCTAAGGCTGAAGTAAAGATGTATCCTAATATAAAAGTGCAGATCTCTACATAGAAAATTATTAAATAAATAAAATTAATTAAAATAACGAGCATTATAAATAATAAAGATACCGTAAGCAAGATATAAAATGAGAAGAATAACAACAAGTAACTCTAAACCAACCATGTAGGTGGTATTTGCTTTTAAATAAAATTACAGACCATCCACAGGCGGTTTGACCTGCTGTTTGTGGGGTATGTAAAGATATAATAAATGTAGATGCAAGGGATTAAAAGGAGATTATTATAAATAACAGGTAAGATTACAACAGTAATATGAAAATTATACAACTGGAATGAAGATATTGAAGTATAAGTGCAGGTATGTAAACTTAGTGTTCGCAGATCATGAATAAGATCTGGAATCTAAAGTATTGCAGGAATCAGAAGGGTATAAAAAGTGCTAGATCTTATGAAGTTTCGGATGAAACTTTGTGTTTCCCGAGCATAGTACTAGCAAATGTTTGCCGACTATACTTCTCTAAGGGAAACTAAGATCTAGAAAGGAATATGGGACTCAGAAAGATGTAAGATGAACTTACTTATTCAAGTGATCTCTCAAAGATTTGAGGTTGATGACCTCCTTTTCTTTAAGAAGGGATTTTGGGAGAAAGGTTGGAGAGGAATGTGTGTTCTGTTTCTAATGGATGGATTGCCTAGTGCTTTGTTTTGCGGATGCCCCCTCCTTGAAAGGTGAAGTTCCTTTATATAGGCAAAATGGGTTTCTGTAGAAATTGTTCACGGGTGATACTGTAGTGGTAAGTGCACAGTGTTACAGTGAACAGTGATCAGACAAAATTATGAAAGGTTTTGAAAAAAGAAAAAGACTGTCAGACTCCTTTTGAGTTAGAAATGATGAAAATTGAAGGAGTCTTTCGGCGCCATAGATTATGGTTTGGACAGATCTACAGCTGATCCTTCGTCTTCTTCTTCTTGTTGTTCTACTACATCTGCCCATGGGATTCTTGGAAAGATACCGTAGCAGTCATCTTCATTGGAATTCTCATCATGGTGGGAATGGAAAGAACATGTTTCTTCAATATCAAAAATGGCTTGTTTAAGCAATTCCGTTAGCTGTTATTGTGATTGAGCATATGCTAATCTAGAAAGGACAAACCCTTTATCATGTAGAAATGGGGTGATTTCCCCAGGAGGGGGAGGTGATATCAAAAGCCGTTCATTAAGCCATTTGGTTACGGTTTTAGTTGAAACTCTATCAAAAAATTTAAATCCATCCCACCATTTTGTTTTGAATCTCCTGATGAGTATGGGGATGCCAGTATCAGGGGATTTTCTGTAATCAAAATACCAACCAATGACCCAGAATACTCTGAAATAATAGAAAAAGAACATAAGCTTGGGAAAGTTTTTCTCATGTGGAAGAGGGTGAAATTTTTCTAAGAAAAGTTCATAACTAGGTTGGATTTTTGGGTGGATGATTTCATCAGTTGGTCCTAGAAATTCCCACTATCGCAGAAACCTTCCTGATCAGTGGTATCAAAGCCAATTACCTAGTGGTATCAGAGCCCACCAACAATTAAAACCTTCCTTGGAATCAAATAACCCTTCTTGATCAATGGGAATTAGAAAACAGAATTCCCCAGCAAATTGGTCAAAATTCTGAACCCACCAATATCATTCAGCATCCTGAAGGAAGAGTAACAATTCAATTTTCCAGAAGGTCTGTAAATATCCTCACAAGAACTTGTGATATCAGATCTATTCCTTCTTGGCACTCCACTTCTTCCCGAAAGTTAGTTGATAATATTCCTAATATTCCTTTTAACAATACTCCTTTTAATAATCCTGAAGAGGCATCTCCTAGTGCCCCTCCTCCTCCAAATATTAGTGGCATAAATAACATATCATGAATTTTCAGACCAATTTATCAAAACATTTCTGATTTCCCCAATCCAACTCCTTTCGAAATGGAAGATCCAGAAATCAATGTTTTAGAAATTGCTTTTGAACCTGACAAAATCTTTTTAAACAAAGAATTTAACTCTTTCGAAAACAAACAAATTAGAGAATGGTTTTTTGAAAATTTCCAAAGTCAAGCTCTTGATATTAAAAAGGAATACTATGAACATATGTACCAACATGAAACTCAAGTATTCTTCTTTGATTGGTTTGAAAATATATTTCTAAAAGAAAAACAGATTTTTGTTCTAGACCAATTTTATAAATCGAAATTAGATGATGGCCATATCATTGAATCTAATCATCCTTCCCTTATAAAAATTAAAATTGAACATCGGGAAGTTGAAATCATAGCTTCTCCTTTCAAAACTGCTTCCGAAATAGATGGTATAGGAATCAAAAAGATTGTTGAACAAAACAACTTTTCTAATCAACATTTACATACCATAGGAAAACAATTGGACCAAATAGAAAATTCTGTCCAAAACAATTTTCCATCTATTCAAAAAAGGGAATTAAAACCCCCACTCTTTAAGAATTTTGAAATTCCAAAAAATCCCAGTTTTGAATTTACAAAGGCTCTTGAGGACAGAAGAAAACTCCTCAAAGGAAAAGCACCTTTGATTTCAAAAAATCCTATTATTCTAGATACCCCTTTAATACAAAATCTGAGTGTCAAAGACATTCCCGATCGTAGTGAACCCTCCAATCAGATTAATCTTTTAGATAAATCTGATACTAAATCAATTCCTGAGATGAATCGTATCACTTGGAAAGATCCTCAGAAACTTTACTATTCTCGTGCTACTCCTCCAGATATTCTCACGGAAGAAACTTTTTCTGAAGTCCAGAATAAATATTCTTATGATGCTATCTATGAATGGACCATAGATGGTGTTTCTGAATAAAATCTCATAAATATTTTAACTTAAATGGTTATGCTTGCAAACACTTATAAAACCATTCCTGATATTTCTGATCATTCTGTTGCATATCTTTTAATAGCCGGTTTTACAGGCCAGCTCAAAGGATGGTAGAATAACTACTTGAATGATGAGCAAAGGTCTCAAATCCTAAATGCCTATAAACTCGATCCTTTTGATCAAAACATTCTTGATAATGATGACCAACCTATTCAAGATGTTGTTAATACTTTAATATTTTCTATATCCCAGCATTTTTTAGTAGACTCTTCTCACATCCTTGATAAAAATCAAGATCTTTTGTCAAACATGAAGTGTTGATCCTTAGGAGAATTCAGGGAATATAAAGAAATATTTTTGCAAAGAGTTCTTCAATGAATAGACTGTAATCAATCTTTTTGGAAAGAAAAATTTCTTGCTGGTTTACCAAAACTCATAGGAGAACAAGTTCGAAGTAAGATAAGAGAAGAATATGGAAACCAAATTCCATATGACCATTTTTCTTATGGAGAGTTAATCTCTTATATTTACAAAATTGGAACACAATTGTGTACCAATATACGTCTTCAAAAGCATATCAAAAAGGAACAAAAACTCACCAAAAAAGGATTAGGAGAATTTTATTCCCAATATGATCCATCTTTTGAATCCTTTCATAAGAGAAAAAGAAATTTTATAGAAAACCTTATAAGAGAAAATTTCATAAAAACTCTTTTGAAAAGAAAGAAGAGAATAATTTTAATAAAACCAAGAAACCAAAGAAAAAGGATTTTAAAAATATTACTTGTTATAATTGTGGTAAAAAAGGTCACACTTCTCGATTTTGTAAAGTTAGTAAGAAAATCAATGAATTGGATTTAGATAAAGAAACTTTAAATCAGTTCAGCCAATTAATGGTTGAAGATGACATTAGTTCTTCGGATGAATCTAGTTCTAAGAAAGGTTTTCAAATTTGTGATTTAAAAACTTCTTCGTCATCAAATTCTGAAAGTGAAGAAGCTTCTCCATTTGAAATAAATGTTTTAACAAAGGAAGAAGAAATTCTTTTGCAAACTTTTGATCAGATCACTGATCCTGAAATAAAAATAAAATATTTAAATAATTTCCAAAATCCAAAACCAATTCCGAAGCCCTCTTTTCAAACTGATAGTCCTTACAATATTTCTACTATACTTGGAAAATCCAAAAAAATAAATTCTAAACCCGTTTCTATAAATGACCTCACACAAGAAATCAATAAGCAAAAACTTGAGATACAAGAATTAAAAACAGCTCAAATTTCTATGCAAAAAGATATTTTAGATATCAAGACAAAAAATTTAAAGGGAAAACAAAAGGAAGGAAATTTTGAAGAAGATGTTACTCAAACCCTTTCTCCTTCAGACACAAACTTCCTTTTAACACTTTCTGAAGCCATCACTAGAAAATGGATTATCAATATTTCTATAAAAATTCAGAATTTTGTCATAAATACTATAGCTCTCTTTGATACAGGAGCAGACCTTAATTGTATCAAGGAAGGTCTCATTCCTACCAAATATTTTGAAAAAACTTCCCAGTCACTTAGATCTGCATCTGGAGATAAACTAAATATTAGTTTCAAAATTCCTGAAGCAGAGGTTATCAATGACTAAATCTCTTTCAAAACTCCTTTTCTACTAGTTAAAGAGATTAGACAAAGTGTCATTCTAGGATCCCCTTTTATTAATTTACTTCTGCCTTTCAAAGTTACTGAAAGGGGTATCGAAACTGAAACCTTGGGAAAAAGGATATGTTTTGATTTTATTTCAAAACCTCAAATCAAAAACCTGAACTCTCTCCAAGATCATTCAATTTCTGAAATAAATTACCTTATTCAAGACAAAGAAACCCATCTCCAATTTCTTAAAGATGATCTTGAATACAAAAGAATTGACAAAAATCTTTCTAAACCAAGTCTTCAGAAAAAGATTTCCCTTCTTGAAAAACAAATCAAATATTCAATATGTTCTAATATTCCCAATGTTTTTTGGTCTCGTAAGAGTCATATTGTTGATCTACCTTATGAACTAGAATTTTCTGAAAAGAATATCCCTACTAAAGCTAGATCTTCTCAAATGAATCATGAAGTTTTCAATTTCTGTCAAAAGGAAATACAAGAACTTCTTGAGAAGAAGCTTATTAGAAAAAGCCAATCACCTTGGAGTTGCTCTGCTTTCTATGTCAACAAGAATGCTGAACTAGAAAGAGGAGTCCCAAGACTAGTAATAAATTATAAACCTTTAAATACAGCTTTAAAATGGATAAGATATCCAATCCCCAATAAAAAGGATTTGTTGAATAGACTTTATGATGCCAAAATCTTTTCGAAGTTTGATATGAAATCAGGCTTCTGACAAATTCAAATTAGTAAAAAAGATAGATATAAAACAGCTTTTACTGTTCTTTTTAGCCAATATGAATAGAATGTCATGCCTTTTGGTTTGAAAAACGCTCCATCAGAATTCCAGAGAATAATGAATAATATTTTTAATCATTGTTCCGATTATATCATTGTTTATATAGATGATGTTTTGATATTTTCTACTTCAATAGAAAAACATTTCAAGCATATCAACCATTTTATATATGTAGTAAAAAAGAATGGTTTAGTAGTATCACCTACCAAAATATCTCTTTTTAAAACCCGAATTCGTTTTCTTGGGCATTACATACATCAAGGAACAATCATTCCCATTGAAAGATCAATTATCTTTTCTGAAAAATTTCCTGATGAAATTCGAGATAAAACATAATTACAAAGGTTTCTTGAAAGTTTGAATTACATTATTGAATTCTTTCCTCACATCAATATAATTTGCAAACCGCTCCACCAAAGGCTTAAAAAAGATCATACACCATGGACACAAGTCCATACTGATATTGTTAAATAGATCAAATGCACTGTCAAGGAAATTCCTTGTCTACATCTTGTGGATCCGTTGCTTACAAAATTGTTGAAACTGATGCTTCTGATATTGGATATGGAGGAATTCTTAAACAATCCAAAGACAACAAAGAACAGATAATTCAGTTTGTCTCCAAACATTGGAATGATTGTCAAAAAAATTACTCCACTATCAAAAAAGAAATTCTTGCTATTGTACTTTATATTTCTAAGTTCCAAGGAGATCTCTTAAACCAAAAATTTCTATTAAGAATTGATTACAAATCTACAAAAGATATTTTGCAAAAAGATGTCCAAAATATTGCTTCTAAACAAATTTTTGCTAGATGGCAAGCCATCTTATCCGTTTTTTATTTTGATATAGAATTTATAAATGGATCTTCAAATTCTCTTCCAAACTTTCTTACAAGAGAATTTTTGCAGGGAAAATGCCTCACAACAAACCAACCAGAAGAGATAAAGGTAAACAAGTTGCAGAACCCTCTTCTGAGAAAAAATCCTCAGAATTAACCAACATAGGAACTTGGCTCCAGGCCGCCCAACAACCTTTAAATATTTCTTCCAGCCAACCTTTAAATATTTCTTCAAACCAACCATTAAATATTTCTTCCAATCCAACAAAGGAAGAACCAGCCCTTTCTGATGAAGACAAAGAAAAAGCCTTGAAATGGCTTTTGCAAGCTTTTAAACCCATTTCACCTTCACCGAGTGAAATAGCCAACATAGAGAAAGAGCTTTACAACTCTTTCGAAAAGCCTTTGATATTAAATCACAACCCTCCAACATAGTGGTTGAACTTGACCCTTCTCCTTTAGCCTCTCAAAAGGCAAAAGGAAAAGCAATTTCTAGTGAGGTGGTGATTCACTCATCACAGGCAGCCCCTCCTAAATCAAAATTTTTCCATAAAACCATTTACCAAAATGTTTGCAATGTGGAAAATGGATTTTATGATCAAAACCCTTATGTTTTTGCAAAGAACATGTTTTCTAAAAAAATTTTATACACCCCTCATAATACTTATAAAACTCCTGAATTTTATAAAAGAATTCTGGAAGAAACCTAGTCTGTCACTTTCAGACATTTTTCTGACAAAGATCATGTGAATTACTCCACAGCCAAAATTCACAAGGTTCTTCACCCTTCGCAGTGACAAACCAGTCCACTATCCTTGAATAAATTCAAAGTCAAAATGAATGAAGCTCTTCCCTATATGCCTTCCTATTCGTATTTAGACTACCAACAAACTTGATGGAATACTTTTTGGAGAAAAAATGCCAACAACACCCATACTTGGCTATTCTTTTTTGAAAACTTTGATATTAAAACCGTCCCATATTGGTTTCTGCGATGGTGGGAATTTCTAGGACCAACTGATGAAATCAAATAACAATTATATATATATGGATGTACTGACAGCTGTATATATCGACAAGATACATCAAAATATCACATGTACAAGTACAGCTAAGAACTAAAGAATTCTCTGTTTTTAGGTCCAAATCAACCCATGGCTTATCAAGCTCTCATCAGTAACTTGACCACCAACCGTAGGGATAATAGTGCCGGGGAAAAAAGAGACAAATCCGCGAACCCAATGATGTTCAAATGATATGTACCGCGATTAAAGCCAATGAAGCTAAAGGGTAAGTAAATAACTATTCCCTGACAGATTGAACCCAACCACAGCCAGAAGTAGGATTTCATGCCCTCACCTTGATGATGACGAGATAATCATTCGCGAGGACGATTGCGAGTTAAAAGATGGTTAAGATGGAAGAACCCATAGTCTTCCCCACCATAAATATGGGTCATACACTCCCCAAGATGCACAAGTGTTTCAAGACATCCCAGCAATTCGCTGCTCACACGGCCTCTTAACCATCTTAGTACAAGTACGAGAGCGTGAACAAGATTAAACCTAGCGTGTGAACAGCGAAATGCCGGGATGTCTTGAACGCCATGAGATATAGTGATAAGAGCTGTTTGAGTCTCATGCTTTTTATAGTGGGAGGAGTTGGTCATATAGCTAAGGTGAAAACTTTGGTAATTTGTAAATGTGGACTAGTCATTTACTTCCCAAGCAAATCCAGCATTTACGGTAGGTAAAAAAATCGTGATAAGTATAAGATTGATAGCTTACCTTTCTGTGATATGTAGCGTGATTTGTCGAGTAATGGCTTCAGATATGAGCGAATCTGCCATTTAAGGTAGGTTAAAAATTTAGCAACAAATATGGGTTGCATCAATGGACTAAAGTTTTCGTAAAAATTTAGCAAAATATCATTTGTTGCATAATGGTATCATAGGAATTACGGTTCGTTCGGTAACACGGAGTAAGGCTAAGAAAAGATGCTTTAGATTTTTCTCGTCATATACCTATGCCAATAATTTTCATGAATATTTGTAGAGTATATTATACTTTATGACTCCTCTTTCATATTAGAGTAGCCGAAATAATTTATGAGGTCTATAAAATGTTGCTTACTAAATCCAGCATAAAAAAGCATTATTTAACTTTCCAATCACATCAATTATAATTACTAATCTTCTTAAGCCAATTAAATCAGTCTTCCAATGGTGTAAACATTTTTATGCAGTTTTATTATCTATTTTACACAAGCACTATCTAATAATAAAAAACTAATCCCTTGTACAAATAGAAGAGAAATTTCTGTTTTTATTAGTCTCTTTACTTAGATACTAAATTGAGAATCTTATTACTATATTTGATAAATAGGAAAAATATAATTTTTATTTGTTTAGATCAAATCGAGCATAACTAACTTAAAGATATTTTTTCATGCATAACTCACTCTCTTACTTTCTTCATGTAAATGTATAAAAACCACAAATCAATATCATGCATTATAACTTTTTCTTGTCCTTGTGAAATCATCATTAACATGAAACTAATACCAAATGTTGTTGTGATTTTTATCTATAAGAACATCATCAATTAGAAGTATAACAATAGATTATTATATCTTATGTTGGTATTATCACTTTAGCATTTGAAGAAAATATATCCAAATCAATTTTGGAATAACACAGATATAATATTTAACACTTCATAATTTAAAGATATATGCAGATAAATCAAAATTATCCAATATAAAAAAATAATAAATAAAGGATTCTTTTGTTTAAGGCCTCATTGACTCGAAATATAAAAATTTATTAGGAAACCGACCATCTAGTTAATCATAAGAGGAAAGAAATAACTTCTATGGTAAACATTAAGTTAATTTATGCAGATATGTCTTATGTTGGGTTTTGTAATATTTTTTTTTTTTGGTAAAGTAAAGTCTTATTTGTCAAATTAAAGTCACGTTCAATACGACAGCACAATACAGAATGCAATTCTCTTTTAGCGTTTTAATGTAAGATATAGTAAATTTTTTATGTCACATTAAAGTCATGTTTGATGCGACCATCCAAAATGTAGTTCTCTTTCACTATTTTTTATGTAAAATAAATTATATTTTTTTATTTGAAAATGATGTGATTTGCAAGGATATGGTTTGTAACTGTAATGAAATACACTTGTGCAAAAACTCGTACGAAATTTGTCATTTTTATTATTTTGGAAGAAAAAGATATGAAAGGTAATTACTATCTAGTATAATGATGTAGATGACATATTTTTTTGGTTATTCTCCAAAATTTTAAAGTAATCAAGTTATGCTAAAAATTAATGATAAATATGCAAATTGTTGTTTTGCAGAGTATAAAAGGTTTTAAAAGGTTAAACGAAATTCTCAAAAAAGAAGAAGAAAAATTTATAATTTAAGCAGACACTGTATGAAATATAGTTTGCTAATTTATGCGCACATGCCACAAATTGATTTATTCAATATACATTTTTTCTAAGGAAAATCATGGTTGGCATCATTTTGAAATATATATATATATATATATATATATATATATATATATATATATAACTATTATAAGTACGAATTATGATGAAGTCGAAGGATGTGTTTGATTTGAGGAAAGTGTTTTTCGGGAATCCGTTTTTCGGATTTTCACTTGTTTGATTCGCCGAAAATGATTAGTCAACCGAAAACACTTTTTGGTTAAGGAAAACATTCATGTATAAAATTAGGAAAGTAAATTCCCTAATCTAAGAATGTGAAAACACTTTCCAGAATTACTTCCCTTTACTTGTTTTTAATATTTTATCCTTTTCTTTCTTTTCTTTTCTTTATTTTTTTATTTTTCTTTTTATTTTAAAAAATACACAAAATTATTTTTTGCCTGAGATAAAATCATGGAATTGAAACCATTTTCCAAATGAGATCCAAACACCCAAGAATGTTTTCGATCCCATATCACTAAATGTCACGCCCCGCACCATACGGCACGCCACATCCCTCGCAAAGGTTGAATCAAGTGCGACGTCCCAAGACGCGTCGCCGACCCAACACCCAACACAGAGATTAAAGCACACGCGGGAACAATACAACACCCGAACAATTTTAAATCACATAACCAAAGGTAGCTACACCATAACCAACCATGATTAAACATACACTTGCATTAGAACTGGAAATCATATACAGTATTCAATACAGCCCGATCAACAAAAACCAAAAAGGGGTTAAGGCCACTATTGACAAAAAGGGATAAGTGGCATCGGGGGTCAATCTACTATTAAAGGTGGGGCACTGGTCAAAAAGATATGGGCCCTACCAAACTAAGGCGAGTGCTAGCTCCCATGGTGCCCAGTCTAGGTTGGAATCAGAAGACTCCGAGAATGAAGAGCTATCGGGCATCTCCTCCTCGGACCCTGATGAGTCCGTCTCAGACTCGGCCTTCAGTACGGGGTCCTCCCCAATCGGCTCAGGCTCCCCATCGTCCTGCTCCATTGGCTCCGGAACAGCGTCTCCGTCGTCGGGCTCTACGTCCATCGGCTCGAACTCGTCTACCTCGTACTCCACCGGTACACCGTCGAAACTCGCTCTCTCCTCGGCTGAAGCGCCAGGGTCAGTCACCTCACTGTCTAGGCATCAAGGATACCGGGTGCCCAACCCGGTAAACGGGACATCAAAAGTCCGGAGAAAACCATACTCTTCGAGATCGTCCCTGAAACACCACGCCACGTAATCGTGGATCTGGTAGTGTGACTCGCCCGCGTCTACCCAAACCTGAGTATAGTACCTAATATATACTTCCCTGTTCCCTACGGGGTGTATAGTCCTGGTCCGCTCAACGTGATGCAGAATCCCAAAACGCACCGGAATGGTAGATATATCAAGACTGGGGATCTGAAAAGGTGGTTTCAACAACCGTGAGAATGAATCTCAGCGAGTAAGTTCCCTAAACCTAAGCTAAGCTATCATGCACCTCCCGACGGAAACTAAATAATGTACAAAACAATCTTAAACGATTTAAACCCTCGAGTCCAAACCCAAAATTACAAGACCCTGCAGGTTAGTCACATTATCCATAACTACAATAATGCCACAAAATCCAGTCATGACACATATACGCATAATGATCAGTCGTGATGCACAAAATGCATATGCCCATGCTCACACTCAATTTCATGCGTTATTGATTCACGTCGCACACTTGCACACCCGCACACTTGAAATTCCAATTTCAACGACCCGCGTATAACGCATCAGGTCTATTATATTGAGATCGATCTCCTGCCCGCGTAAAACGCATCAGGCTCATGACACTCAACCCGCGTAAAACACATCAGGTTAGTCATCTTCCGGTAATCTGGGCATCGTCTAGCGTAAAACGCATCAGGACGGTTCACTACCCCGCGTAATACGCATCAAGGTCTCATGTGATCACACATTCACTCACCGGTTATTATCTGAACCCCGCGTAATACGCATCAGGGCTATTAAGTGATCACACGCTCATGTCACTCGTGCATACTCACAAGATGCACATGCTATGCCAATGCTTGGTATACATGCTCATGGCCGCAATAATCGCATTCGGGCACCCAATTTTCTACATTGAGCATTCAACTTCACTTGATCACACACTTAATAAATATTGCAACATACTCAATTGGTGCCATAACATACTCCCTTATGCAATTCACTCAAAATAGCCACGACGCTTAATTGGCACACAAAATCACACAATGAAACCAATAGAATTTACACAAGTTTAGGGCCTACCAAGCATCTCATCCCGTAGCCACATCAAACACACAACATGGCATCATATACTCAATCATAATTTAAGTACAAATCAGCCACTCCAAGGCAATTCAAAACATACTTAGCATCTCACACCAAAATCACACACCGACCAAGCGAGATCCAATTTACTTCCTAATGTACACCCACTACACAGCCATCTATAGGCCATTAGTCCACCTTCAAATCATCACATTGGTCCACTAATCCGCCATAGAATCAGCCATCATGAGGTCCGACTTAGGTGCGCACTAAAATCCACAATTAAACCCGAACACATTCCAACTTGTACCTATCCAATCCAATTCTGTCCAGCCTCTACTCGGTCCATTCTAAGCCCTCAAATCTCAACTAAAATCTCCAACTCAAGCCGCAATTTAACCCCAAGAACAGCCATCAATCGGTCCTAAATTATTCCTTCGCCAAAACCGCAATTCTGCTTAAATCGTGGTGTCGAAGCTTCGCCTCATCCCGACACTCCACAGCACACTAAACCTCAATCACATTACCCCTCTTGGTCACCAAGTGTGCCACAAAGTCAGCCTCTACAAGCGTTATCGCGGACGCGCACTACACTCCGCATTTGAACCGAAACTAGACTAAATTTGGGCCCGCTCAATCCTCTGCTTCCAGTTTGTGCACAGCATCATACAGGCCGCTAAACCTCGATTAAATAGTCATTCTAAGCCCTCAATTCATCCACCACAACAGCCCCTAACAATCTTCACCATTTAACCCCTAAAATACCCTAATTAACTCCTAAATCCATCTAGAAAATGCAATCTAGCCTAACTAGGGTTTAGGGACAAACTCACTTGAAATCCCAAGCTCTAAGCAAGGCTGAACAAGCAGCGACGGTGGCTGAACAGAGGCGCGGCAGCGGCGGCGACGGCGATCTCTCGGCGGCGCGCGCGCGGCGGCGATTTCCGGAGATGAACCAAAACGGCGAAGGGGGAGGGGGTTCTGGTCTTGGGGCTAAAGGGAGAGGAAAAGGAGTAGCTGAGGGGTAGAATAGGTGGTGGTGGCAGTGGCGCGTGGCCAATGGATTCCGGCGAGCGGCGACGGCAGTTTCCGGCGAGCTTGACATCTCACGGCAAAACAAAAGGGAGAGCAAGGAAGAAAATGGGGGCTGATCGTGGGGAAAGGAAATGGCTGGCTGATTGAGGGAGAAATGAGAAGAGAGAGAATGGATAGAGAGTTTAAAGAGAGTGGAAGATAGTGGAGTGGTTGGCCAACTTCTCTAAATTCCAATCTTACCCCTAAATTAAAGGTTGAGATCTAATCTTGACATAGCTCTTGGGGATATTTTGGACCACAAAAACTAACATTATTGGGCTGAAACAACTAATATAAAAACCCTAAAACAAACCCCAAATAAGTCCCAAAATTCGGAATTCCAACTTAAGGCACAAGGGCAAAACGGTAATTTTCCGGTCCCGGGTCAAATTTCCAAATTTTGACTCTATGGATCTCATATATGAGTGGCCACGTAAAAATGACGTCGTCCTTGCAAAATAGTCACGCACGCCCACGAAATTCAACGCCGAAGTCCGTACTCAATTCCACGATCAATTCAACTCAATTTGCAGTTTTAGTGTCTCTCACTAACGGGCGGCTGTTTAGGGGTTACGCGTATCGACCTAGGGTACTTGAGTCGTGACGATGTCGATTTCTCAGAAAACACGAGGATCTATCGCTAGTCCCAGAGGTCGCGGTCGTTCGAAACAAGTTTGGGATCGTTCGCCGCACACGCTCTTGGTAATGTGGAATCACCCACTATTTGATCGCACGTCATCGGTCGAACTCAATCCGTCACTTTCCTTGGACCGGCCCACTTGGCACAAAATATTCCCTCGTCATATCTCGGAATCGGACTCAATTCGCGGTCGAGTTCTTGGGTCCACGTACTATTTTTCCTAGTTAGCCTTTCCCTATTGGTCAGTATCCCGATATTGATCAGATCCGGGAGAGACTTACTGAAACGCAATGAGAAATTATATCAATTTCATTGATAACGAAAGTGGGTCGAATTTCGGGACGTTACACTAAACAAAAGGAAAACTAACTATTTTCCTAGAATATGATTTTCCGGAAAACATTTTCCACAAACGTTGCATTTTCTGTAAAACAAATGCACCCTAAAAAAGTATTTAATGATCCCTCCAATTTTTTGAACAAATTTTTAATTTAAAATTTTAATTGATTTTTGAAAAGGAAAAAGAATAAACATTTTTAAAAGTATAAGTAAATTATTTTAGACACAGTTTGCAAATTTATGCACATGATTCAGGTGTCAAACTAAATAAAGTGAACATCCAATTATTACATAATTATAAAGGGAAAAAGCCATCAAAAATTATAAAATATACCCACCATGACATATTTACCATCAACTTTTTTCTTTGACACTAAAAATCCCAAACTTGTATGTGTAAATAAACACCATTAAAAATCTTTCTACATAAATGCCAGAACGTAAACAATGTTAACATTGTGTCCACGTGGCTTAAGTAAAATAAAAACGAAGTTATTTTGGCTGAAAACCATCTAACAAAACCTTGATGGACGGTAAATATATCACATAGATACAAGTTTTGGATTTTATAAGTCATAAGAAAGGGTTTGGAGCAAATATGTCACACTGGGTATAGTTTGAGGTTTTTTATGTAAAAAAAAAAATCAGGTAAATATGTCACAGCGGGCATAATTTTGGGTACTTGTTCTTTTGTTTCTCCTTGTTGTAGGCGTGTGTCGATGCTTTAAAATATGGCTTTCTTTAAAAGTCTTTTAAACTTGCTCGAAAAGTCATATTTGGAAAAATAAAAGATGCGAGTTGTATTTATTGTGTGATGTATATTTATATAATGTCATTAAATAGATATAAAGAACGAAGAACGGTGGAGTAAAACTAACATGAAATTGATAGAAATAAATATGACAAAAAATTTTGTAAAACTATTGTATTTGTGCCAATTCAATCCTTGAAATTTCTTTTGACCAAAAAAAAATCCCTAAAGTTTCAAGTCAATTGAGCTATAATTCTTTTAACAATTTGCCAATGTAGTATATTCAGCAAATTTTGATCAAAAATTGATGACATGAACGCCAGCCGTCTTACGTGACATGACCAGTGCTAACGTGGATAATTTTTGCATTTTTTTAAAATTATGGGAATTTTTAAATTTTTTTTCTTTTGAATTTTTTAAATTGCCATCATCTTATTCAAATCAGACTCAAGCATCAAGAATAAATTAACAATAGAAACATCAAGTAAAATGTAGAGAGGAGAATTAAAAAAGGAGTTAATACCACAAAAAACCTTAAATCTGTACATTTGTGATAAATGTACTATTCCAAACTGGTACACCAGTGACAAATTTACCCTTCGAAAGTTTTCGTTAAATTTTACCATATTATTGAGTTAGATGACACGTAACAGTTGACGGATATATCAGTTTGAGATTTTACTCATCTATTTGTCACATATTTATCAATTTATATTTTTTGTGGTATTAATCTAATTTAACGGAGGGTAAATTTATCACAAGTATACTAATTTGGAGTTTTTATTAGTCAAAAAATTAATTCGACATAAATTTGTTATGAGTATATTAATTTAGGATTTTCGTGATATTAACTCTTAAAGAAAAAGGGGAAGAGATCACGCTTCAGACTTCTTAGGGAAAAGGAACGAGAGAGCAAAATTTAGGGCCGGGAGCTGTTTCCAGAGCCGTGATGTGACAGGAGCTCGAAGGCCATCATTCGATGGGCAACAACTATATATTTGGTTCGACCAAAAAAAAAAAACTATATATTTGGAATTAGTTACTTACCCTAATCCTCACTCGTTTCTTTGAACACTCCCTGTTCAGTTTAAATTAGTTCTCCACCGTATCCACAGTTAAATGTTTTATCCTTAGCTCTATATTTCCTATTTGGTAATCGCAACTCTCTTTCCCAAAAAGGAAATTGCATCGCACCACTACTCTGTTAAAGGAAACTTCCTCCATACTGTATTTGTTTTAGAGAGAATCAGCAATTTGTAAATTATTTTCTTAACAATGACTTGCTTCAAAAATAAATTAATGAATAATATATTAATTATCAACGAAAAATGTTTAAGTATAAATTATTATTGATAATGAAAAGATTTTTCTTAGAATAATTTTTTGCGAAAAAAAATAATTAGTTATTTTTAGAAAAATATTTTTTATATCGTTATTTTTTTCGTGGAACAAACGCATAAAAAAAAATTGTGTATCCGCTGTCGCCCATTAAAACTGGGTTGTGGGAAATCTCCAAATTGGGGAATCCCACCGTGAGCGGATGTATAATCAAGCAAAACTATCAAATCAAAGGAAACAAGAACAGAACTGGAAGAAAGAAAATAGAAAGTGGACAGATCAAACAAGCTTCCGATGTTCAGCGCAAAATCTTAACCTCCAACAAAGTCAACAGCAACTCAAAAACATACAACCCCAATTACATAAGCAACTCCAATCTGGATACGGTCAATTCTCTTATATTTGCAGAGATCTATCATACCCTAGCGACTTGATTGATGATCATAAAACAGTCGCGAAAGTGGCGAAACAAACAGTTCAAACCCGAATTCGACCTCTGGCATCTATAGATGGACATTGTATCCCTTGGTCGTAATCGAACCCAAGTGCGCACCTGGGAAAAGGTCGTCGTTGTGTTGACGCACGCTCCTTGGTCTCTTCTGCATCTTTCTCGGTCTCTTACCACCCGTCAAGAATGCCAGATCCTCTTCGATTTCTTCCCTCGACAGCGCCACCGGAAGCTTCCTCATCCTCTCTGGAATCTCCTTGCCCTTCGTTTCTTCGGCCTTGTCTTTCTCAGGAACGCGATGCCATGGCCATCTGGGTCTCAAATCCCACGGCTCCTTTTTCTTCTCCTCATCTTTCTCTGCTGGACTTGGGTTGATTCGTACAGGACTTCCGTCGTTGTCGGCTTTTTGGCTTTGCAAACGGATACGAATTACGAATCTCCCCTTTCTCTCCGAATTCTTCTTCGCAGACATATCATTTGAAGTAACTGGGGAAACACCGGAGGTTTTCTCGAGAGGAGGAACCGAAAGAGCATCGCAGGCTTCCATGATTGACGAGCTAAACAATGGGGAAGACGAGCCAAGCGATGAGTTGAGGTGAGACTCCCCAACTCTACATGGAGACCAACTAGACTTCGGTTTTTAAGTTTTAAATGCGTCTTAAATCTGAAAAGTCATCTGTTTTTAAAACTTGATTTGCAAGAAACGAAAAAGGAAAGTTCTTTAAAAAAAACTTGTTTTTTTTTCTTTTTTTCTTTTTTACAAACAGAGGGTATTCTGGTCATAGTGCATTGATTAGCAATTTTCTCATCTTTACGATTATTTTCTCGTTTTAATGAACCTACCAATTTACAAGTGAGATTAACTTGGTGGTCATTGGATTGCAGAAAGCCCTCATCTGATGCAAAGGGAAAACTTAGGAACGACCATGCGATCATAAGACAAGATAAGTTATGTCTCATACTCATCCTCGTCCGGGCTACCGAAACAAGCTGTAAATACTAGGATGCAATTGAATATAACAACATATCAACAAAATGCAAGTGTATTAATGTGCCTCATATTTGTTGTGGATTTTTGGGCTTACCTCGAATGACCGGATTCGCTCTATCAAAGAGTAAATGTATTGTTTACACACAAAATATGCATTTCAACAATAAATAGGGCCCAGTCTTAGTGTCATCAAGTGCCATCAATAGCACGAAATTCTCATTATAAAAAGATATGAAATGCATTCGTTTGTAAAGAATTCTCACCCTATAAAACAAACATCATTTTGAACCGAACCCCATTTCTCTTTTCTTTTATTGCCAAAGTAATTTTCTCGTTTTGGCAATCCACAACTTTAGTTTGCCCCCTAACTTTAGAGAAGCAGGAAAGGGAAAGCTAAGGTTGTGCTATGCTATCATGAGAATATTAATCTAACAAAAAGAGACAACTGAGGTAGTTAGAAAATGAGTTTTTTTCAATTTTTGTGGTGGTGAGTGAAGTTATTATAGGTGAATACATCACATACCTTTTTATAATGGGAGTTTGGTTCTATCGATGGTACTTGATGGCACCTGGATTTCACATTACCAATTGCCAAAGTGCAAATTTGGACAATTTGCAATTACGCAAACAGCTCAAATACTTCTTGATGAGAGCAAATCCAACCATTTAGGTAGGCAAAAAAAAAATCGGGATGCACATACTAGGTAATGCCCTTACGTTTCTACGATATGTCATGAGATTATGAGTAATAGATTCCGAGAGTTTAGGGCCCATTTGGTAGCCTGATTACATGGTCCATATAGAATGTAATTTCGGGAAAAGTATTTAAAAAGTCATAATCATATTATATTGATATCAATTCAGTCCTAAACATTTCAATTGGAACAATTTAATCTAAACCTTTTGGCACTTGTACCAATTTAGTCTATCCAGCCAATTTAAGTAGGAAATCGCTGACGTGGACCCTGGCGGCCTAAATGTCACGACCAGCGCTGATATGGATAAATATTATAATTTTATAATATTTTTTTACTAATTTTTTTTCTTTTTTTCTCTTTTCTTTTCTTTGTATTTTTCTTTTACTATACACCGTTGGCCGGCAAGGTTGCCAAACAACCATCGTCGGCCACAGACTGGTCTAAGTGAAGGCCTCTGTGTCCTCACCAGCTGCGAGTGAGGGTTGCCGCACCTTCGTCGGCCATAGGCAAGGGTGGTGAGGGCATGAAGGCCCTGCACTTGGACCTAGGTGTGGGCCTAATGCCCTTGCCTATGGCTAGTGAGGATGCGACGGCCCTCACCCGCGGCTAGCGAGGATGCGGCAGCCCTCGCCTATGGCCGACAATGGTCGGCTGGCGAGGTCGCCTGCTAACAATGTACAGTAAAGAATAAAAGGAAGAAAAGAGAAAAAATATAGTTAAAAAATCTGAAAAAATATTATAAAATTATAAAATTTGTCCATGTCAATACCAGTCGTGCCACATAGGACCGCCGGTGTCCACATCAGTAGTTTCCAATATAAATTGACCAGATAAACTGAATTTGTACAAATATAAAAAAGTTTATAACTAAATTAATTCAATCGAGAGGTTTGGGACTGAATTGGTACCAATGCAATAGGTTGAAAACTTTTTTGGTACTTTTTCCATGCAATTTCTGATGTTATGTAGTTGCTATCGCACTTTAGATCAGTGATACGTGAATGAGGAGAAAAATCCCTGGGCAAAGCATCTAAGGTCAAAGCGTGGGATAATTCTATCATGTAGCCAAAAATATTACATGGGCAAATAGGCTTACTTGATGAGTGTATAGAAGAATAATAAGGATACATGAGTCACGTGTCATGTCGAGAGTGAGAGAGAGTTTGTAATTGCGTAGTTAAGAAAGTATTCTAAGACATACTGCTCATAAGCTTCAAAATGAAGTATGTAGTCTCATTGGAGGCAATCGAGTGAGGACGATGAGGCAACCAAGTGATATCAAAACATGAAAAATGAAAACTCAAGATTAGAAACTGACCTGGGATTTTTGCAGAAATCTAGATGAGAAAACGAGGAGATGCTCCTCCATTCCATGACTCCCCAACCCCTCCTTGTTTTCTTTGCAAGGCTCTCTTCTACCTCTCCTGGTTCACTTTCAATGGCTGAACTTATATTGCAGCGATCCAGATGACTTCACTTGGCCTCATGCCTTCTCTTCCACTTATATGAACAGGAATGGTCATGTGAGGGATTATACCCAGATGTGCTTCATGTTCTTTCAGATTTATGCCATTGATAGTATCCGATGACGCGAGGAGGTGGTTATATCACTGGGGAGCGACTTCGTTTTTGCTAGTTTATCTTATGTAAACAAGTCATTTACTTCTTGATAAGAGCAGATCCAATCGTTTAAAACATGTCAATGAAAATCACCACAAACAAGAGGCCATTAATGCACTTATGGATTCTCATGATATGTAATCAGATTCGTTGAGTAATGTCTTCATAAGATTTAGGGCTAATTTAGATACGAATAAATTACCGAGTAAATCATCTTCGGTTTGTCTTCTATCCTTTCTTCGGAGACACTTGTGTGGAAATTGACTCAAATCGAAGTTACCAACCTGCATTAATCTACTATGATATGAGCGAATCCAACCGTTTACAGCATGTCAATGAAAAATCACCACAAACAAGAGGCGCATTAATGCGTTTACGGATTCTCATGATATGTAATCAGATTCGTTGAGTAATGTCTTCATAAGATTTAGGGCTAATTTAGATACGAATAAATTACCGAGTAAATCATCTTCGGTTTGTCTTCTATCCTTTCTTCGGAGACACTTGTGTGGAAATTGACTCAAATCGAAGTTACCAACCTGCATTAATCTACTATGATATGAGCGAATCCAACCGTTTACAGCATGTCAATGAAAAATCACCACAAACAAGAGGCGCATTAATGCGTTTACGGATTCTCATGATATGTAATCAGATTCGTTGAGTAATTTCTTCATAAGATTTAGGGCTAATTTAGATATATATTCAATTACGAATAAAATCCAGGATAAGTTATCTTTGGTATGTCTTTCATCCTTTTTTCAGTGACACTTATGAAAATTGATTTAAAAGATCAAAGTAACCAACCTAAATTCTAAATAAAGGGAAATTGTGCAAAAAGTCCTAGAATTTATTGTACGTTGGTCAATTCAGTTCTAATTTTTTCAATTTTGGCAAATATAAAGTTAAACCTTTTGACTTTACCAAAAAAAAAAAGTTAAACCTTTTGAGGATTTGCCCATGTAATCCTTGTGGCCAATTTGTTTGATTAATAAAGAAATGATTCTTTCGTTTAAAGTATCATTGACTCGAAATAAAAAAGATTGTATTAGCAAACCAACCATTCAGTTAATCATACAAAAATGGATTTTAATTTAGGAGAGGAATGAATAACTTAAACGGTACACGTTAAGTTAATTTGTGCAAATATGTCAGAATGCTAAAACAGAGAAGACTAAGAATGTTCAATTAGAATATGATTTTGTACTGTGAATTCCCTTCGATGCATGTGTTGGTTTTGTATTCATTTGTTAAATTAAAGTCTTATTTGTAAAATAAAGCCATGTTCAATGTGGCGATACAATACAGAATGCAATCCTATTTTCGTGTTTTATGTAACATATTGTAAATATTTTTGTCAAATTAAAGTCATATTCGCGACTACACAAAATGCAATTCTCTTTCACTATTTTCTTTATGTAACATAAATTTTATTTTTATTTTGTTTTTTTTTCTTTTTTTCTTTTTTTCTCTGCTAAGTCCAGCGAGGGCCGGGACACTCACCTGCAATTGGCGAGGGCTTCATAGCCCTTGTCCAGTGGCATGTGACCTCACCAGACTTAGTAGAGAAACAAAAAAAGAAAGAAAAAGAAAATATTATTTAAAATTAATAATTTTTTTAAAAAAGATGTAAAATTTGTCCACATCATTAATTTTTGGCCAAAATTAGTTGGAATGACTATATTGGCAAATTATCAAAAGGTTTAAGATTCAATTGACAAATTTAAAAGTTTTAGGACTAAGTTAACACAGATACAATAAGTTTGAAACTTTTTTGGTAATTTTCTCATTTGATAGAGTGCGACGATAAATTGAAGTTGTTCAAGGCGAACAACTAGGTCATCGATGCTAATAACAAAGGCTATGAAGATGTGGAGTATCTCTTGTTATAGCGGTTCGAAGGAAGTTTATGATGCTAAAACAAACTAAATCAACAATGAGTTTCAATATGAACGAAGAATAAACAATTCTATTGTTTCGTTCAAAAAAGACAAATTTCGATTTCCCTACTGGTAGATTTTGTACGAGTTGGTAAGTGTTAAATAAAATTGGTAGAAAGAATTTTTTGTACGCCTGATATATGAAATTACCACCTCTTTTAGACAGATTACAAATTATCAACTTTTTTTTTTATCTTTTACCAACTTTTTTCTGCTTTTCTTGTAAATTTTTAGTTTTGGATTACCGATTCCCATTTGAGTTACTTACCAACGATTACTTCTTCTTTTTGTAAGAATTTGCCAACTTTTCCATCGAGTTACCAACTTTTTTGCCTTATTTGCCAACCCATTAAATTCACCAAACTTTTTTTTCAGGAATTGCCCAACCTTAATTGGAGCAATACTAGCTTTTATCTGATTAAGTTACCAAAAACTTTTCTATTACAACCTCTTATCTTAGTAACTTACCACATTTATTTAATTTTTTCGTATTACCAGCTTATCTTATCCCTAAGAAAAAACTTTTGTGATTATTTACAAACATTTATTTGCCTTTCTTACTACCACTTATTATAATCAATTATTATATGCTATTGCCAACTTTCGTTTGAGTGACTTATCATTTTTTTTCCAATTAAGTAGTTAACCAGTTTGTTAAAATGCACGAAATTGTCATGTTCTAATTGCTGCACATTGATTTTCTCTACAAAATTGTCATGTGATCCTAAGTGAGATATTAACCATCTCAATTGGCCTTGAAGTCATTTACTGTTTGTTAGGTTCTAAGTTTAACTACACTCCAGTACTAATGTCATTCAAAAGTAATTGCCTATTACTGAGATAAAAATTTTAGGAAAGGGCCTTTAGTTTTTACATTTATACGATTTTTACTTAGTTCTTATATAATTGATAGCATTAGTGTGTATATTATCGGCCCGGAGTTAATTATATAGGGTGTGCTTTCGCCATTGAAAAGGAAAAGAAGCAGGACGTTGGCGATCACCATTTACGGAGGAAATTTTTGCTCCTTTCTAAAGAGCATGGAATGGAAAATGAAAACGAAAACGAACATGATTTCATGAAAGTGACATGGTGGGTTGCCACGTTATAGAGTTATGCATTGTCTAATTTCCCGACACCTGTTCAAGTCACTGCATTACTACCAACTACAAATGACTAGAAGCCGAGTCAGCTGACATCTTAGAGATCTAACAGATTACTATAGTAGATTGTCCATCCAAGGATGATCACTTCAACGTCATGCAGAATATACGAGGATGAAACATGAACTTAGGGATTTCACAAGTGCAAAATGGTTTGTATTGAGAAAATTCACCGGCCATCTCTATCTTCACCATGTATTGTGCTCCTTTCTCATCGGGAACTACATAACCTTGAATTTGGCCAATATAATCCGAAGTCTTTTGATGATTTTCTATTGTAATCTATTCAACCAATTTAAGATGGAAATCGTTAACATAGACGATCTTCAATAAAACGAAGTCGTTTTGCAATTTTTAAAAAAGTTTATGAATTTTTTTCTTTATTCATTTCTTTTTTGTTTTCTCTTTATTTTTTTTCCTAAAGTTTACTTTTCTACTGTTCATCTTCTTACCTCCGCAAGTTGCCGAAGTCTCGGCGATAGTTTGCAACTATGCTAGCCACATGCAAAACGACGTCATTTTATTTAAGATTGTCCACGTCAGCTGCCAGCCATGCCACTTAGGGTGGCTAGCATTGACTGACTACTACATCAGCGATTTTCGACCTAAATTGACCGGATGAACTATATTGGAAAATCATCAAAAGATTTAGGACAACATTGGTCATATTGTAAAGTTTAGGATTGAATTAGCAGGTATACAATAGATTTATGACTTTTTGAACAATTTTCCCCCTTAATTAACTACACCTTAAGGCTCCATTTATATTTCGAAAAATGCAACATTTTTTGGAAATGTTTTCTAGGAAGTCATTTTCCATGGAAATGACAATATTTTCCAGTGTTTGGTTGAAACTTAAACATGAATTGGAAATGGATAATCTAATTTGGTTTTTCTAAATAAGCATATACTATTCGGGCACTAGTCAATTGCGCATACACAGTCGGGGAACCGAGATAGGTACTAGAGTCCTAGATTTGGCCTTGATGGACCCTGACCCAAGTGCCGGGATCAAGGCATGGGTACCTGGGTCCGAAGCTCAGCCTTAATAGACCCAAGTGCGAGCATTGAGGTCTCAGGCTCGACCTCGATGGAATCAGAGCCGTTTGTTAAGGATCCAAGCTTAGATATCGGGATCCCTCGCTCGGCCTTTGTAGACCCAGACCTAGGAGCTGGGGCATCAGATGTGATATTCCGAAATTCCATCAATTGGAATTTATTGAATAATTGAATTTTATGATATGTGCTTGCAGTAAATTCTCGCCCGAAACTGATCATTCATGGAAATGCTAACCATTAGGGAAAGGCTATTAGGAGAAATTAAATTTGCGCGATTAAAGAAAATTTGATCGTGAATGGATTTCAACCATTAAATCGTGGAAGTGATATTTTGAGCCACTGTTGGCCGATCCAATGATAGTTAGGGTCAATTCGCCACTGTCCTAGTAGTGGATCGCGAGTGATTCTGTAGGACCACGAAACAATTTAACAAATGATTTTGAAATTATTCCGAACGATCGTATCCCTCGGATCAAGTGATTGATCTTCGCGATTTTAATGTCAACCGAGGTCGTCACGCACTAAACGGACTTGTACGTGACTCGATTTCATATCAGTCACGAGTCAATTCTGCGAAATTCCCCAGCAAGCCGCCCGTTAACTCGAGAAACGCTCGAGTTGCATTTAATAGAATTTAATTATTGGATTTTTGCCCAAAATTGGACACCGGAAAATTAGGAAGTCGCGACAGAACGCTAGGACGACATTGTACGTGACACGTGTGAATTTTTGGTGCACTCAAATCCTTCGGAAAAACTAGATTTGGACAAGAAACGGAGAAAGTGACTAAAATACCCCTAAAGGTTATTAAATGGTATGTTTTAAGGGTAAAGGGCATTTTGGTAATTTTGCCTCAAAATTTTGATTGGACAATTTTACCCTTGGATTTTTGGAAAATTACAAGTATGCCCTTGGATATTTTTTGTGCAAAAATCGATCTCAACCGTCGGATCAAGATAAGATTGAATATGGGCCGTTGGATTAAAATTGTGAGTAAAGGGCATTTTAGTCATTCACCCTTCGGTCAATATATATTATTGGGTCCAACTTGTCTTCTCTCTCCCCCTTCTCTTCTCCATTTTCACGATCACCCCTCCCCCTTATATTTTTCTTTCTTCTTTTGGCCGTGAGTCCATTTGGCCGTGAGCTCCACCGCCGGCGCTGCCGCTCGCTGCCGCTCGCTGCCGCTTGCCACACCGCTAGACCACCACCTTGCTGTCACCGTGCCGCCCTCCAACCTCACCGTTCCCTTCTCATTCCCCTCTCTTTCTCTCTCTCTCTCTCTCCCGTGACCCCTTTCCCGGCCATGCAAGACCACGCTGCCACCGGACCGCCGTCGTGCAAGCCGGAAACCACCGTGAGTCATTCGCCTTCGCCGTAGAGCGCTGCTGCTTTCCGTTCTAGCCGTTTTAGCCTAGAACGTGGTAAGTCATACTCTAATCCCGATTTAGGATTTTGGGTATCGCCAAATAATTTGATTTTGGGTGAAATTGGACTTGTGCAGGTGTGAAATGTTGGGGCTTTAGACCGGGAATGTATAGCGGGCCTTAAGGAATTAATTCGGAATTTTTGGAGGACGATTTGAGGGAATTTCAAGCTAAGAATTACTGTTCATGAGCTGTGACTCACTGTTCACGAGGCTGTGATGCTCGATTCGGGACGCAAGTTGGATTTTTAAAACCGATATTTAATGACGAGAAAGTCCCGTGAAAGATCGGAATTAATCTGACGCTATTTGGTTGGAGAAAAATGGCAATTACCGTATTTGAGGCATGTTTGATTTATTTATAATTTGTTGTGATTTAATTGAGAGTGTTGTTATGCAATTGAGTGACTGTACATGCTTGTCGGGTGCACATGTGAGTTGATTAAATTAATTGTTGATATTGCCTATGTGAATTATTGAGTGCGCTCTGTCTGCGTGTGACTCAATGCGTGCACGGATCGCGTGTGATGGGCTAGTCGCGTGTGGTAAATGCATATCGAACATGTGCATGAGTAAGAAGAAGTGTGGTTTGACAAGTGATTATAGGAAAGTAGGTGAATATGTGATAGAACGAGAATGGGATCGGCTGAGTATCGTAAACTCGGGCAACGATCACATAGGTCTGTTGCATTTGACACAAGCTGAGACTTAAAAAAGCATGTATGAGAATCGGTCTGAGGCACGATTAGCTCGGGTGAGATCGGGATTGGACCGAGGCATCATAAGCTCGGATTCCAATCATGTAGGCTTGTTGCATTTGGCATGGGCTGAGTTGGGTTTCAATCACATAGGCCTATCGCATTTGGCGCAGGCTGAGTTGGGTTTCAATCACGTAGACCTGTCGCATTTGGCATAGACTGAGTTGGGTTTCAATTATGTAGGCCTGTCGCATTTGGCGTGGACTGAGTTGAGATCGAGCCCGAGGCATGTGATGCTCAGGTTGCGATCGGGGCCTGAGGCATGAACGAGTACGCGAGCCGGAAGTGATGTGATGAATGATCGCAGTGTGCCTGAGGCGTGTAGTTCAACACGAGCCACTGGCGAGGATTGAGAAAGTGGAAAATGAAAATGGAAGGAAGAGTGGGATGGGAATTGGCATATACGCGTGTTGCATACGGCGTGATCGTGACTGAGTGTGAATGTGCGCATTATTGAGCCTGACAGTCTTAATTGATGTGCATGTTTTGTGATATTGGTGTACGTAAATGTGTGTGATTGTGTAATTATTTGGAGGTACGTGATAACCTAGGTTGGGTTTAGGGATGTACTTGCTGAGATTTATTCTCATGATTGTGTAAATCAAACAATTTTCAGAACCCAGACCTGAGACATGAGTCCTCCACCGCCACCACCCCTAGTATGTTTTGGAGTTCCAGTACATACAGAGTATGAGATAGCTGAGTTTCAAATGGGAGACGGGATGACGTGGAGTTAGATTCTGAGTGGACGCCAAGCAAGGGGTGTTAAAGGTTGTTACGGGTTGGATGGCAGGTTATCGTTTTTTTTTTGTACTTTTGAAGGGTTAGTAATGTGTGCACTGATAAACTAAGATTTGTATTTTGTAAATATTGTGGTACAAGTTTGAGCGAGTAATGGAAATGTATATATTCTCCCAATGTTTCCCCAGTTTAATTTTGTCTGGGTGTTTTAAGGTTTCCGTGTGCGCAATTAAATCTCTAATGTTTAGATAAGGTCAGCGACAACCTGGGACATCGCAACTGATCGACCGGAGGCGAGATGTCGTGAGCTCGACGGGAGCTCGGAGCATGACATCAGACATAAGCACCGAGACTTCGGGCTAGGCCTAGATGGGACTAGGCGTAGACGCTAAGGACCTGAGCGAGCACTGGGGTCCTAGGCTTGACCTCGATGGACACGGGAGTAAGCATCGAGGATCAAGGCATAGGCACTGGGGTCACGACCCTCGATGGACTCAGGCCCGGGCCCAAGCGTTGGAGACTTAGTCTTGGATGCACGAAATTCAAGAACTAGCATTAAAGTTTCTGTGCCCAAACGTAGAGGTCTAAGTAATAATAGCTAGTCATATTTTGGAATTGATTTCCAATTTATAAAAGAGGAAATTATTTTTCTAAATTTAAGCATGGGTTGGAAAGCATTTTCCGTTGACTCATTTTCTTAAGCAAACCAAACACTAGAAAATGAGAAAAAAAATTTTATATAAAATGTTTTTCGCGAAATAAACGAAGCCTTAATACTTGTTTGGAAAGTTTAGCTCAATGGAATTGGTCCGCCGGACAAACCGAGAGATTATGGAGGGGGAGACATCTTGTCATGATGCAGATCGCCATCTTCTCTTGCACATTTGACTCGAACGGTAGGAATAAATTTGTAATGGAAATATCAAGTATATTGTAGCGAGGAGAAACGAAAACCTTTTGAGTTTTTGCCTTGATTTGATCAAGATAATGATGGATTCTCACCACAAGACAAATGTACGAAACGATAACTGGCGAACAGAAAAGGCGAGAGCTTTCCCTAGGAGAAGAGATGACACTCCCTATAAACTTCGCAAAGGAAAAGGAAGGAGATACAAATTTAGGGCATTTTGGTAAGTTGCTCGAAAAGGTTTTGCTCCAAGCCGTCCACGCTATTTAAACAGCCAGATAATCTAGAGGTCATTGTTGGATGGGCAACAGCTATTATACTTGCCCTAATTCTCGCACACGTTTCGTTGAACCTTCCTTGCTCTATATTTCCTATTTGAGAATCGCAACACTCTTTCCCAAAAAAACAAATTGCATCACACTACCAATTTATTAAAGGAAACTTCCTCTATAGTGTATTTGTTTTACATAGAATCAGCAATTTATAAATTATTTTCTTAACGATGACTTGCTTCCAAAATAAATGAATGAATAATATTTTAATCATCAACAAAAAAATGTTTAAGTATAATTTATTATTGATAATGGAAAGATTTTTCTTATAATAAATATTTTCAAAAAAATATTTTTTGGAATAATATTTTTTAAAAATCATTATTTTTTTGTGGAACAAACGCATAAAAAAATGCATATCCACTGTCGCCCAATAAAACTGGGTTGTGTAAAATCTCCAAATTGGGGAATCCCACCATGAGTGGATGTATAATCAAGCAAAAATATCAAATCAAAGGAAACAAGAACAGAACTGGAAGAAAGACAATAGAAAGTGGACAGTTCAAACAGCTTCTGATGTTTAGCCCAAAATCAAAACCTCCAACAAAGTCAAGAGCAACTCAAAACACACAACCCCAATTACATAAGCAACTCCAATCTGGATTCCGTCAGTTCTCTATATTTGCAGAGATCTATTGTGCCCTAGCGATTTGATTGATGATCATGAAACAGCCGCGAATGCGGCGAAACGAACAGTTGAAACCTGAATTTGTCGTCTCACATCTGTCAGTGAACGTTGTAACTCTTGATCGTGATCGAACCCAAGTGCGCACCTGGGAAAAGATCGTCGTTATGTTGACACACGCTCCATGGTCTCTTCTGCATCTTTCTCGGTCTCTTACCACCCGTCAAGAATGCCAGATCCTCTTCGATTTCTTCCCTTGACAGCGCCACCGGAAGCTTCCTCATCCTATCTGGGATCATCTTCGTTCCTCCGGCCACGTCTTTCTCAGGAAAGCAATGCCATGGCCGCGCGTCCTTTCCGGGTCTCAAATCCCACGGCCCCTTTTTCTTCTTCTCCTCGTCTCTCTCCACTGGACTTGGGTTGATCCGCGCAGGACTACCATCGTTGTCGGCTTTTTTGCTTTGCAAACGGATACGAATTACGAATCTCCCCTTGCTGTCCGAATTCTTCTTCGCAGACATTTCATTTGAAGTAACTGGGGAAACACTGGAGGCTTTCTCGAGAGGAGGAACCGAAAGACCATCGCAGGCTTCCATGATTGACGAGCAAAACAATGGGGAAGACTATGGCTATTTAGGGTTGAGTTGAGGTGAGAGTCCCCAACTCTACATGAAGATCTAATAGACTTCGTCTTTTAAGTTTTAAATGCGTCTTAAATCTGAAAAGTCATCTGTTTCTAAAACTTGATTTGCAAGAAACGAAAAAGGAAAGTTCTTTAAATAGAACTGGTTTTTTTTCTTTTTTCTTTTTTACAAACAGAGGGTATTCTGGTTATAGTGCATTGATTAGCAATTTTCTCATCTTTACAATTATTTTCTCGTTTTAATGAACCAACCAATTTACAAGTGAGATTAATTTGGTGGTCATTGGATTGCAGAAAGCCCTAATCTGACGCAAAGGGAAAACTTAGGAACGACCATGCGATCATAAGACAAGATAAGTTATGTCTCATCCTCATCCTTGTTCTCGTCCGGGCTATTGAAACACGCTGTAAATACTAGGATGTCATTGAATATAACAGCATATCAACAAAATGCAAGTGTATTAATGTGCCTTATAATGGTTGTGGATTTTTCGGCTTGCGTTGAATGATCGGATTCACTCTATCAAAAAGTAAATGTATTGTTTACACAAGTGCGACAAAATACCCATTTCAACAATAAATAGGGCCCAGTCTTAGTGTCATCCAGTGCCATTTATAGCACAAAATTCTCATTATAAAAAGGTATGCAATATATTCATTTGTAATCTATTATCACCCTATAAAATAATCGTCATTTTAAACCGAACCCCATTTTGCTTTTCGTTTTTTGCCAAAATAATTTTTTTTCGTTTTGGGAATGCACAACTTTAGTTTGCCATTCTTACTTTACCAAAAAAAAAAAAAAATTTACTTTGCCCCCAAACTTTAGAGAAGTAGGGCAGGGAGAGCTAAGGTTGTGGTTTGCTATGTTGAGAATATTAATCTAACAAAAACAGACAACTGGGCTTTTTAGAAAATGAATTTTTTTTTTTTTTGTGAGTGAAGTTATTATAGGTGAACGCATTGCATGCCTTTTTATAATGGGAGTTTGGTTCTATTGATGGCACTTGATGGCACCTGGATTTCACATTACCAATTACCAAAGTGCAAATTTGGACAATTTGCAATTACGTAAACAACTCAAATACTTCTTAATAAGAGCAAATCCAACCATTTAGGCAGGCAAAAAAAAATCGTGACGCGCATACTAGGTTAATGTTCTTACATTTTTGCATGTAGTTGCTATCGCACTTCATGTAAGTGATGCGTGAATGAGGGAAATAAAATCCTTGGGAAAAGCATCTAGGGTCAAAGCATGGGATAATTCTATCATGTAACCAAAAATATTACATCGGCAAATAGGCTTACATGATGAGTGTATTGCAAAATAATAAGGATAGCGAGAGAGAGAGAGTCTGTAATTGCGTAGTTAAGAAAGTATTCTAAGACATACTGCAAATAAGCTTCAAATGAAGGATGTAGTATCATTGGAGGCAATCGAGTGAGAACGACGAGGTAATCAAGTGATATCAAACGACAGAAAAATGAAAACTTAAAGCTAGAAACTGACCTGGGATTTTCGCAGAAATATAGATGAGAAACTAAGGCGAGCGCTCCTCCATCCCATGAACACTAATCCACCTCCTTCTTATTTTCTTTGCAAGGCTCTCGCCTACGTCTCCTGGTTCACTTTCAATGGCTGAACTTATATAGCAGCGATCCCGATGACTTACACTTGGCCACAAGCCTTCTCTTTCACTTATATGAAGAAAAATGGTCATATGAGTGATTATACCCAGATGTGCTCCATGTTCTTTCAGATTTATGCCATTGATAGTATCTGATGACACGAGGAGGTGGTTATATAGCCGAGGAGCGACTTTGTTTTTGCTAGTTTATCTTATGTAAACAAGTCAATATACTTCTTGATAAGAGCTAATCCAATCGTTTGAAGCATGTCAATGAAAAATCACCACAAACAAGAGGGCATTAATGCACTTACGGATTCTCATAATATGTAATCAGATTCGTTGAGTAATGTCTTAGTAAGATTTAGAACTAATTCAGATATATATTTAGATACGAATAAAATCCCGAATAGATTATCTTTGGTATTTCTTCTATCCTTTCTTTAGTGACACTTGTATGGAAATTGACTCAAAAGATTGGAGTTACCAACCTACATTCTAAAGAAGGGCAAAATTACGCTAAAAGTCCTAAACTTATTGTACGGCGGCCAATTTAGTTCTAACCTTTTCAATTTGGCCAATATAATCCTAAACATTTTGATAATTTCCCAATATAGTTCTTCTAGCCAATTTGACTGAAAATTGCTGACATGTACAATTTTTTCATTTCTTCTAATTTTCTGGATTTTTTTATTTGCTTTCCTTTTTCTTTTTTCCCTATTTCTCTCTACTGGTCTCCCACATCCATGTCAGTAATTTCCATCCAAAATTAGTTAAAAGGATTACATTGGCAAATCATCAAAAGATTTAGTACTAAAAATTGGCCAAATGAAAAAGATTATGACTAAATTGGCCTCTATACAATAAGTTCAGGATTTCTAGGCAACTATTTCCTAAATAAGTTCGTCAAATAAGAACTCATCCATGGGCCATGACATAGCATGATGGGACTTCTTTTCGAAAATGAATTCCTTTGAAAAAGTACTTAGTAAAATAGGTCTCTTCTGTCCGACCAAAAAAAAAAAAAAAAAAGAGGTCTCTTCTGGAACTACTTTTCAATCTAGACTTATCATGATGATCTCTAAAATTTCCCGGTCATCACCCTCTTCATCTAGTCACTTTTCCATCTCTCTTGAAATTATTAAAATAATTTTTAACATTTTGCATAACAAAGTAACAATTTTAGTTTCATGCAATTTACAATTAAAATTTAGTTTATTGATTTATCAGTCCTCAAGTTTAATCTCTTACGGAATTTAAATTAAAAAGACAGATAAAAGATAATTTGAAATTAAACTTCAAATATGTAGCCAATGTTGAATATGATTACAAAAGTATCTTATGATGAATCCATTTAATTTATAATTTCAGAAATGATAGAACATTTTATTAATAGATGAAACTTTGCAATTTGAAATGTGGAATTCTTTCCTCGTTACTTTTAAATGGCATTTGCCAATACTTTCGTAATAACATCCACCGTGAGCTATATATTTTTAATATGTATATAAAAATATTCGTTTCAATATCTTTAATATTAACTCCATGAGAGATTAAATTTGTGGAGTAACAAATCAATAAATAAAGATTCAATTGTTGATTGCATGCAAGTTAGGTTTAGCTTTTATTTGTTAATGATAGATTAATCCTAAAAAGATAAAAATTGTGTAAAATGTTAGGAATTATTTTAACAATTTTAAGAGAGAAGTAAAGTGCCCAGGATGAAAAAGTTGAGTAAGCAATTTTAAGGATGATTTGTTTGTTAGAAATCCGGTTTGGGAAAAAGTTGTAACAGAGGTTTATTTTGAAAATACAATTTTAGGACATTTATTTTGCACAAAAAGTCTCATAATATCAGGTCCAGATTTTATTTCGAAACTTTCTAAATGGCAATAGCCAATGCACATCCCTATACATATGAAAATCGATCATGAAGAAAAGAGAAATGCCTTTAAGTTAGGATCTGTTTGTTTCGCAGAAAAATGAAAGATTTTGAAAATATTTTTTCGAAAACAATTACTTATATCGCTTGGAATAATTTAGTCAATCAAAATATTTTCATTATCAATAACAATTATTGTCTTTACATTTTTGTGAAAGATGAAAATACTTTTGTAAGTGATTATTTAAAAAGAAAAATTTCCAATCATTCATTTTCTACGAAACAAACAGCCTTATTAAGATACATGTAAACTTAAAAGCTTAAAAGGTTGGTCTTTTCCTTTCACTGTATTTGGAAGGAGAAGACCAGATCATAAATAAGGAACCATGATACAAGGAAATTCTTACGTTTATTGTATAAACTCTTGTGGTTAATATTTTATTGTTTTGTACAATTAAAAATGTCACATCCTAAATCCTCTAGGAATAGGGATAATGACAAAGTCATCATTCTCTTCACCAAAAGGAGATAACCTCAAACTCAAATCAACTTATCAAAGTTTCTATAATCCAACAAACACATTAATTCATCTCTAATGCATAGCCAATATTCAACTATCAAAATTTCCCACTATGAGTGCTCTCATCCTACTTGATGTTAATTGAAGGACTTGAAAAAGATTTTGAAAGAATGATATAAACAATCACAACTCGATGATTAGTACATTTATTCTAAGCAGATCGAAAATTTAGTATGCATCTTTATAAAAATGACATCACAACTCATCGATTCCAAATCCAATATACCTTATACATAAAATATCGAATTGGGTTGTATCTTTTCAACAAAACTTTTTATATTTAATCAACAATATCAAATCAACAGTAACAATCAACCGTGGTCCATTCTATTAATTAATCTCTATTGAACAAACCTTGATAATCCGTTCCATTGATTAATTTCTATGGAACAAACGTTGACGGTCCATTCCATCGACCAATCTAGTGCTTAATATCTAACTACGATCATGCTTAATCCCGTGACAAAGACAACCAAGTTTATCACTTAGCTAGATCTCTACTAATATCAACCAGTGATTTGGCCTAGAAGGACGTCCTCATAACAGTATACAAACTCAACCCGTCAATGAATTCTATTCATAACGACAAGAGCATAATCCATCAATATAATCCCTTAATAATCCACAATGCGAAACCAGATCCGTCTCAAAACTCAGGTTTGATAATCAAATCATATCTCTTTTCACGATTCAATATATATCAAAGAACATTTCTTATACCATATTCAAGAAATTATAAACTTGTCGTGATTCATTCGTAAAAGGTTGCACAAACCATTTACAGGCAATCAACTAAAACCGTAGTTAAAAGTTATTTTTCCATTTCAAATAAACAAAATGATAATAAATACTCAATCCATATTTTATGCAATAAACATGTCATTTTATAACTCATAATATATCTAATCCATATCGCTTTCGAAATAGGAATTTATAAACACAAATAAGAGATAGTACCACTTACTTCGAATTTATTACTCGAGTCGACGCACTTGTGGAAGTAATCAAAAAACGATATCAAAATTTGAGTAATACACTTCTCTAACAAATGACTTGACTAAACTACATTTGTTTGTCGACCAATCGACTCTTATGCACTAACGAAGAAACTTGTTTATAGTGAGCATTTATCTTTGTCCGTTATGAGTATTGTCCGGTTTGTGTAACTTGTAAGTGAAACTTTAAAAATCCGTCTCAATCAAACCATAATTCAGAATTGATTATCATCAAACCCCACGGTTCCACAATGTCCTAAATTATCATTTCTACAAAATTTCACAGCTTAACAACTTCTAAATCAGATCACACAGTTCAAAATTTACATAACTTCTAATTTATACCATTTCTCCAAAACTACTCTGATTAGATGGCAAAGAATTCGAACCCTTACCAAGCGTTGTGAAATGAAATTAATCCGCCTTGTCGAGACCTTCGAAAGGTACGTGAACCAAAACCCCTTCTTCTGTCTCCCGGTTTCTTTCTTTTTCCTTATTTTTCGAATTCGGCTAAGTTATTTTTCTTTGTCCCTCTCTCTCTCTCCCTCTGTGCCGATTCTCTCCATTTCAAGTAGGCCACACCTATTCCACTACTCATATTTATAAAATAAACTTCTGTGGCGGCAGAAGTTCCACAGAAGTTCAATTTGCTTACTCATACACCACGTGTCCACCATAAGCATCAACTAGTGAGACACCTGATAATTGATTCATGTCTAAACATGCATACAACTCCAGCAAAATATTCAACTAAGAGACATCCACATTTCTTCCTTTCACGCGAAAGAACGTAAAGTTAGATCAATAATTAAACTCACTCTCATTTCTTAACCGACTAACAAACAAGAAAACTAATCTTAAGAATCAACTAAAATTCAGCTGTCCTAAAAACATGTTTTGCATGTCTTAGAATTGCGCATGTTGCCTCTAAAATTGGCCAATTATCTCCATCAAATATATGGTAGATGATCAAGAACAATACTTCCTACAAAAAAGTGAGCAGGCTAAGGTATTGGACGTGGACAACTTTCTTAGTTTTGTCCCCGAGCAACTTGTGTCTTGCTTGAAGCAATCTTCTTGATTATCACTAACAATTTCACCCATTTCTAAAGCAATTCCAAATATAAAACCTACAAAATGGGTAATTTCCGACGTACCAGACAAACATGGAGTTCATTATATAAAAGCAAGCAGTTTTCTGAATCCCTGCGTATGGAGTAATGGAAACAAAGCGACTCGGTTCGATATGTTCTTATCAAATCCTCATGACTCCAACCGCAACACGAAATTTAGGAGTTCAATGAGTCAAAAGCTCGTCTTATCAAATCCACATGACTCCAACCATAACTCGAAATAAAAGAGTTCAATGAGTCAAAAGCTCGTCCTCAAAACTCTCACGAAACCAAATTAACCAAGGAACCATCTAGGAACGTTGGGAGATGGAGACGGGTGATGCATACCGCCTTCATTTTCCAAGACTGACTTCCCTTTAGGATCACGAGTTCCAGCATCCTGCACATCAAAGACACTCCCAGGCCGTGCATCATGCAGGGGCGCCTGGACCGGTGGTTTTGGAATTCTAGCGTGCCCCATGACATCAACTTCTGCTGGTCCGGATTGGCGGGGGCACAAAAACTCGAAGAATTGAGGCTTCGGTGTCACTGGGTTTGCAGAGTTGGAAACTTGATCTGAGCCACCTACATGGCTTAGGCTCAGCCAGTTAGGCACCGGACCTGCACCAATTGAGCTGCCTTCCTTGCTTGGGCTTAACCAGTGCGGAAGCCGCCCTGCACCAATTGAACTGCCTGCATTGCTTGGGCTTAACCAGTGAGGAAGCCGCCCTGCACCATTTGAGCTGCCTTCATTGGTTGGGCTTAACCAGTTTGACCTTTGACCAACGCGAAGTGAGCTCTCTTCAGGGATGGGTGCCGCCCGCAGTTTCCAACCAAGATCTTTATAATCATTCCCGGGGAAGGAGCTACCACCTTGAGAAGGCTCTTGCCAAGAAGGAAGTAGAGGACTGCTACTTTTTGCCACTATCGCTTGCGTTCCTGGATGGGAAGAAACTACGTCTCCCATTTTCGGCGGCCCATCAACCTTCATAGCATCCAGCATCATGTCAGAGAAACTACTTCCTTGAGAATCAGGGGCAATGTTCCATGCGGCGAAGGGATTTGGGTTGCCATACAGAGCTGTAGCGGTGGGCGTGTCGGAAGAACTGGAATATGGAATCCCGACAGTCATGCTCGTCTCAGAATCGTTACCGACGTCTAACCCCTTGTTCATGTAGATTCCCTGTCCAGTCTGATGAGCGGTGTACTCCAGTGTCTGATTAGCTTCAGGACTTATAAACTTCAGATCTTCACTTCGATTCATACTTTCAATCGATTGTACATTCCCTCCATAGAAATTACTTGATTGAGCTCGTACATTGAGATGAGGAGGTCTTGTAGGGTTTCTGTAAGAAAACTCAGTTAGTGCAGCAACTGCATTTTGGTGAACAGAGCCTTGGTGAACCGACTTTGCAGCTGCAACTTGGTGAAAAGAGCCTTGTGATATGTTAGGACAGTCATACGTGACAGCTTGCGTCTGCAAGTGCGGAACTTCATTTTGGGGAACAGAGCCTTGGGGCAAGTTCTGACATAATTTCCTCATAGCGATGAATTTCGCCATTGGCCCCAAATCCTTAATATACCGCATGAGGCTCCCCTTATAGTCAAACTCTTCTTTTGCCTACAAAACACCACATAATAACGAGCACAGATAAGTCGCAGGCGAAAAATTTCACATACTATCAAAACCAACAAAGGTGAAGCTTATAGTGGAGGTCCACCTGATAGGTTACAAAGCTATGTTAACAGCACAAATTATAAAGGGCAAACTACATTCTTAATTGGCTTATCATGTTCAACTGTTATCCAGATCAACTATTTTAACAACTAGTATATTCTGATCTACCTAAATATGTAGACAGACTCATAAGATTCAGGTTGCTTACTTCAATTAGAGTTTTTCTATTCTTGGGAACATCTGATGCAAGTGACTTTTCCTTGCCAGGGGGCTGATAAGTTTGACGGCGTTGGTATGCAGAATCATTATTTCTTTTACCTTTTGCCACTGCATAAGGAAGCATCAAAACATGAAAACACTGAGTGAATAATTCCGACCGAATACGACTTAGATTATTCAATGAAAATTCAACTATGTTTGCAACACTGGGAGATGCAAAACAAACATAATTTTGTAAGCGTCCAGTAAAACAAAGTAGCCTTAGGATAGTCTATGCACACTCCAACGTGCATTAGCAAAACAGTTCCTTTTGACAATAAATAAAAGAACAATTGAGAATCTCCTACTGCTTGATTTCATCTGGTCCATATAATTCAGAATTCTGGCTTCAGCCTTAGTCCATCTGCCGTTACGATTGGTTACCGGGATGAAATGGCTTTCAAAGTTTGTTGGATCTGTTCTGAGAGCATGAAATAGCCTTTCAGCTACCTCTCTTATAGCACGAGCCTGAAGAACACACATCCTCAGTTAGAAAGAAGATAACCGGAATTTCACCATGTGAAACATAATCACCAAGAATCAACAAGAAGTGATGGTTATACCTGTCTATAATAGACGGTACTGGATTGATTAAACCTCATTGCATTGTCAAATACCAAGAACACGTCATGCTGACATGAATAAAAAAAAACGAGTGATCAAATATCTCTGAAAGTAAGTAGTCTTTTCCGTTGCAAATAAAATAATTAATGACCAGATATGTTTTTCCACATGCTTCCTGGACTAGGCTTTTTATATCTTTTATAAAGTATATGCCTTGAGAATCGAATACTATACTGGACAAAAAAAGATTAGACTCATTCATTTGTCTGTGTATGTATACAAAGCTATTTTCAAGTTGAAGTAATGCATTAGACTCATTCACTTATCTGTGTCTGTATACAAAGCCATTTTTTATTTGAAGCAATTCATATACATTGCTTTAAATGAGAGGCACAGAAATTAATGCAAACAAGGCCTTTTGGTAATATCATAATAAATCTTCGGTTTACGAAACAGAAAATCACTAGTGCTATAATATCCAAAACATAAGTCGCAGAAATTGTTTCAGCTTGTGGAATATTAAGATGCAGACGCTACTTGAGACATAGGGCTTGGACTTAGCATTTTGAGGGTGACAATAAGTTTTCTGAGGATGAAAGCGAAAAAGAAGCCGATATCTTGAAAAGGCTAGAAGTATTATTCAGTTGAATTGAGGAGACAATATTTTGGTTGAAGTAGCAGATGAGAAGAGTGCAGCTGCAGTTTGGACTAAAGAATTGAAGCGTTGTATATGTCGAGATCCCTCTCAAAGAAGTTTCTTCTGATCCAACATTTCTTCACATTCAAGATGGCTTAAGGAACATTGATTCATGATCACCTGATAGAATTTAACAATGTCATCTGATCAATGTCAGGCTATGATGTAGCTCTATTCTTTACTGAGTTCTTATGAGCACAGTTGTTATTCAATCATGATACGGAGTGAGACTACATTGGTGGAGCAAGTGATGTTTGCACTGTTATCGAAAGAATGGCAGAAGAAGTTGCAGGATATTGGTCAGAGAAGTGCAGCAGAGAGCTTGATGATCAGAGGTAGGAACTCTGAGAGAGGGCAAATGTAGGTCTAGATCGAAGAGAAAGGCTTTTAGATATTCTCTATGCAAGCATAGAGAGATTGCAGGACGAACGAACAGGACTTTACTTGAGAGAACCTGGTGTTTGCTCTCTATGCTGGTTTGTCACGAGATTTCTAAGGTTGAGGGTGTGAACTTGGCGCATCACCTGATCAACAAATCTCGAGCATCTACCAATTGGTTCTGGATTCTAGAGGAACTGTGGACTAATCAACTTGCTGATTACTAGAGTCTATTAATGTTTGGATGCCCCGTGTATGCCCATGATAAGGACGATAAATTGGAGTCGAGGGCAAAGAAGTGCATATTCCTATGCTAAGCAAGAGAAGTAGAATATTATACTATTTCTCTTGGTCGCTATTTCTTATAAAAAGAGGCATGCAAGGGTACCATTTGACTGGTGAGATATCTTTCAAATAGTCTAGAAAAGCTATGAGCAATCATTCGGCTTTGAAATACATCAAAAGATAAAAGGAGGATTTTCTTGACCAACCTCGAAGTCTTCCAATGCATTATATTTGCCTCTGCTAAGCTTTATCCCTATTGTACCAAAATCCATTGGATCTTTAATGACATCTTGATAGCCTTTAACCTTTCAAAACAAATATATATAGGTCATAATCAACAATTCGGAATACCCGGATGCAGTACATGAAAAAAGTCACTGAGGTACCAACCTTGGTAGGGTCTACTGGCTCCGCGAATATTTCCTTCGAGTCTCTCCTGCATTATCATTATCATTATCATCACCATCAAGAAGATGGTCACAACCGTAACAACAGTTTAATGCGAATTAAGATAAGTTTCGATAAAAAAACTCAACCTATAAAACCCAAATGAAGCTGGTTTTATAAATATATCTCCACAGGAGATGAGTCTTCAATGCCCAGATTACGAATTTTTTCACATAGCCATACCTTTGCAAAAGAATGAGCAACAACTCGAGCTTGCTTTGATCTGGTAGGGGGGTTCTGGAATCCCCTGGAGTTGCTTCATGAAATACATTGTTTGAGTAAATCTCAGAAATCCTTTCAGTACCATATATTGAAAAGATCGAAGTAATGAATTAGGAAGAAAGCTTACTAGCATTTGTGCGAAGCTCTATACTTTTGAAGGCGTCGCTATGCTGGAGTTGATGTTAAATTAGAGTTAAGTCGATAGGCTATCATTCCGTGGGAGAATATTGAAAAATATAGTAACGTGTATATTGCATTGCGAAAGCATATTATAAGGCTTGAGACAATTTTTGTAATATAATAAATATTTTTCTATGACTTATGCACCAAGGAATCTCCAACAAATGAAGAACACGATGGTCCAACAACTTTTCTATACGTCCTCCAAGGAAATGGCAATATATACTTGAGTTGCTTTCTCACACGGACTCCAAACAAAGCCATATACATTTTTCACTTTTCACTTTTCTTGATGCCAGTGCATGACGGAGACAAACTTGCATAAAAAACCGGGGTAACAAGATGGGATTGAGCAATAATGGCAGAACCTCAAAACCTTTAGCTTGAGATGAACTGACAACCAATTGATCATTTCATATTTATCCTGATACAGAACTGTCAAAGACATGATACATGAAACCCTAGAAAATAAATAATCAGGAAACTTCTAAAGCCTCAATCTCGCTTATAATCAGTAGTAACAATCTTTCTCTTAATAATTGAATTCTACCATTCAAAAAGCACCAGCAATAACACATAAATGGTGTCAACCGATGTACCAATGCTAGTTCAATAAGAAGGACCACAAAAAACTTGTTTCTTTTATATGTATTGCATGATCTCCCGAGGCAGCTCATAGTATTAGGAGACTGACTGATGACAACATTCACTAAACTAGCAAATAACTGAATAAAAGTGTGGTGTATCTCCTGATAATGTAGGTCAGAATTCAAGCATGCAAATTAAGCAAACTATGGGAGTGAGCATAAAGTACACTAGAAAATAATGCTATAGAGTACCAGTTTCTTCGCTGGTGGTTCAACCCCATAAGCTTGCCGTTCTGCTGGATTAGATATCAAATCTTGCAATGGTCTTGTCTTGACCCTTTTCCTTCCTCTTTTGTGATCGGATTGTTCATCTTCGCTGTCTAAGGTCATCTTGATTTCCTTCGACCTTCTCTGCTGTGCATTTTCCTTCTGCCTTCTCTGCTGTGCATTTCTCGCTTCTAGTTCAGATATCCTAGAGCTCCTCCTACGTTCCTCGCTAGACATGATTCATTGATTGATCCTTCTGTTCATTCAAACAAACAAGAACTTTAGCTCCTACCAAAAGAAAAAAAAAAAATAGGTTTATGCCTTCTGATATTTATTGTTGACTCACAACAACCTGATCAACAAAGAGTAAGGGAATCAACTTCTACTAAACCAAAATTCACGAGCCATATAGACAATCAGTATGTAAAGCTAAATAAGTATAAGTATACTGTTACGTTGTCACTGAAAGGTTAAGTAATTGCACTGTGATAAAGGCTACAATAACATTTGAAAGACTGCAATGAAACTGACTCTTGAAATAACACAAAAAGGCCAAATAGTAAGCAAATAAGCTTTCTAAATACCCAAGGTTTCGATGTACTTTACCATCAATTCCCTAAGCAGCAATGAGATCACCCAAAGAAAATCACTGAATCACAACTTGCTGATACGATACCTTAGCACAAATAGAGGACTGGTTTTCAGCATTAATTAGGGCTTGGAGTTGTACAAGAGACTAGCAACTGCCATGCAACAGATAAATTTGGAAAAAAATCATAAATCACCTGGTTTCAAAACTATAGTTTTGAAATTAAAGAACCATTTTCATCGCAAGATATTTGTCCGAAATTGTATTTTATCGATTAAAGCTTTTCAAGGTGTTTTGAAATATTTTCCCTCAGTAGTTCTCCCCCATACCATTCCGGCAAGGTAAGAACTGAAATTGAGCTATAAATTGAACGATCAGTAAATCAAGAGATGCAATTTAACATATCAAAAAACAAGCATCAAGTCTCCCTGAAGGGTTTCCTTGTGATAGTTTGGCTTTGGGGAAGAAAATCCACCGACCATCATCTTTTTAGGGCAAAAACAAAAAACTACAAAGATCAACACATTCATACATGGAATATCTTGTCTTTACCCCTCTTTTTGCGGTTCTTTGCCAACTCCCTTTTGCTTCTTTTCCCCGGAAAGAGAGTTACCGGTCAACTCCTCGGAAAAGCACAATAAATGCCCCGGAAAAGAGTCTCCGGCAACTCCTCAAAGGGAAAACAACCACAAAAAATCAATCTGCATAAAAACACCTTTGGATCCATGGATCAGGTTTTCTCTACTCATCAAAGCATAAAAGAATGAAAATTGATCTGCTTGGAAGATATATACCAAGAGAAAATCTAGGAATCACACAAGAACATCTCAGAATGAAATCATAGACAAATCTGTCGTAGATCTAAGAGATTTAGGCATGCATGTGCAGTGATCGGGATCAAAAATCATGAGATACAGTACATTACCGAGTACGCCTCCTTAAGCGAATGCTGAAACGCGATAAACTTTCCGGTGCAATCTCAGCGGAGTGAATGCACTCCTCCCTTCTTTTTAGTGAGCAACTCCGATAAGCCTAATTGGCCAATAATAAAGCAAGTACATAAATTTTCACCTTTTAAGGTATGGTTGGTGGATTCACTACGATAATAGACTGTACCGACTTGGTATTTCAATTCATTCGACTTTTCAAATTGAAATGCTCATGTAGGATAAGTACAACGGCCACGTGTCAACATCGCTCCCCAAACGACAAAAGTTGAAGCTGTAATTATGCTATGCCGTTTTGCATATTCTCTCACTGGTCTATAATTAATCTTCGCATATGAAGTTAATTAGCTGCGTTTTCTGTATCATTGTGAAATAAGTCCAATGTAAACATCAAAGTAAAGGAGTGTATCATGATAAATAAAGAAATGCTAAGGTCCTTTGTAGATTGCGGGCACAAGCTCTCCTGTTGTTAATGTTACAGCATCACTAAGCGCACTTCCTCTGAACTACTGCCTATTAGATGGAAGGAAATTGCAGAACCAACATTAATGTCCAGATATAATTGTGCTAGAAGCTAATGAAAGAAAGGGTGGACAAAATGTTGTTATTGGGGGAAGTTAAATGTCAAACAATTCAAACCAAACTTCAATAAAGTTTTTCAACTTCTGAAAGTTGTTTGGTACAGCTTTTCTATGGCAACTTTAGTTGCAAAAAGGGGTATCGTAGCTTTCGTATGTGCTTGGCAAACAACTTGCAGCAGCAGCGCCTCCACAATTACTATAGTTTAAAATAGGGTTTACAGAAGCTGTCTCGCTCAAATTTAAGGTGTGTAGCTCTAGAATATGTGTTACCATACATGTTAATTACAGCGTTTTACAGCATAAGTGTAGCACTTTACACAGTTATGATTCAACCGCAATCATGTCAAGTGAAGTCTTAAGCCTAAGACCTATGGCTCTTTAGTTTTTCCTTTGCCCACATCAAAATTTTTATCTTCAATTATGTTTTACCATCTCCAAGTACTTCTGGTGCATCTATGATCCTTCGGCAATATGCATTAACATTTTTTTTTGGATCAGTGATGCCACATAAGCATCTCGTTTAACCTTTTTTTTTAGATCAGTGATGCCACATTAGAAATGTGGGCCTTTCCCATCTGCGAGTTTTTCGGTCTTGGATTGACAGGCATGGCAGCAATCTTGGAAATACTAATAGCATTAGCTCATAGAGGAATAATCACTTCCATATGAAGGTTCCATTGCATTCTAATTAGAAGCAGTATTAATTACATGAGCAAGAGAAGTAAAAGGTTTGCTGTATATTATCGTGATGACACCTGAAGATTTTCCACAATTTAGCTCGAGAGCAGGAAGAATTAGTCACGCTTTCTGCAAATGCAAGAAAATCAAAATCTATCTGCATCACTCGATCTAATGGGTCACAACGGTGATCAACTTTCACTTACAAACGATAAAATTCTACTATCAAGCAATAACAAATTGGTAACGGAGCAATCAGTAAATAACAAAACCCAATTATGTTTGGAACAATTGTTATTTGATCTCCATATTAACCAGTGTAGCCAGCGCCTTACTCAAGATTTTAACATTGAAACTGTATTCAAATAGCGAGGGATTTCTGAACACAAAGGGGACGGTGCCAGCCATTGGCAACAAATTCCTCAGCGAAAGTCTAGTGCCTTCTCTAGAGTGCTCTTACGTAATCTTACATCGTGTTGTGGAACTGGAATTTGTCTAGATTTAGTAGAAGAAAACGTTGCATCACAACAATCTTGTATCATGTTATGCTACTGAAATACGAGAAAGCACAAAAAGCATTACATCACCATTTAGAGAGAGAGGGTCTTTATAGATATCACAGAACGATTCATTATCCTAACGCTGTGGCACATTGACAACTCAGCTAAATGCGGCTGAAGTCTTTAGATACAGACAGACCATTGTAATAGCAATCAGGCAAGAGATAGCGTTAGACACTTGCTGTACTCCATGCTAGATTGGTCTATTCAAAAGACAAGACGGACTATTGGCAAGTCTTTCCACAAAGATGACGCAAACATTTGATTTCCTGATTACTTTCGAACTTGCTTGTACAGCCTTGCCTCGAAGGCAAAAAGTCAGAAAAGAAAAACAATGATTTCATGCGAGACAAGCTAAAGATAAATGTCAAAATAAGGCACAAATGATTTCTTTTCGAAAGTCAGTAGAATAGTAAATTCGCTATCCTGTGTGAACATCTAACTACGGAGAATTCAGTAGGCGGAATACCCATAAAGTCACTTTGCAAAGTAAAAACTTTTTCAGTACCCAAATTAGAAGTAGAAAAGGAACCATGAAGTCTATACAGATTTTGATGTAAGCCGCTAATTCTCGAACCTGTGTAGACTCTAAATTCCTCCCATCTAGCCAGAAAAATATATGACCAGAAAAGATTGAACATCCATGACTCCATGATAGGAAAAGAATTAGAAAAGAACTGCAACAAAATCTGCACTCGTGCCCTCATGTTCCCAAAAGTACAGCCTAGCGGAAATATTAATGATAAAAAAAATTGAAAATTCGATCGTTAAAAGTGCACAAGAACATTGAACCCTAATTTTTTATTCCTCCATGAATCTCTGGTGCCTGTCGTGTGAGATCGAGCCCAAACCCAAGCAGTGAAATAAACATCTCATTTACTGATCAGTTTCACACTGGCAATTATAGGTTGGACAATTTTCCTCCTATCAAGAAAATTATGAACTAGAAACCATAAAAACAAGCAAAAAGCAACCAGACAAAATCTGTACTTATATCCCTTAACATTCCAAAAATGTGTGCCCTAGGTGCTACGTTAATAACGAGAAGATCCATCGCTTAAAAGTAACAGCGAAGCTCTAATTTCTGCTCCTTTTATGAATCTTGTACTTGTCGAGCATGATCAGACCCAAGCTCGAACCCGGGAAATAAACGCGGTGACATAATGCCGTCGCATGCTCCCCGATCTCTTGCCTGTCCTCTGCGGCAGTTCCTTTCCCATAGTCAAGAAGAAGAAGAAGTCCTCTTCAATCTCTTCCATCTTCCTCTCCGCTTCGATATTCGTATTCTTCTGATGGGGAAGCGTTGTGACAGCAGCGTACTTCTCAGGCCGCAAGTTCCGCCACGGCCCCATTGCTTGCTCGTCATCTCAGGGCAGAGGGCTACGGGTTTCGACAGGGTGGGCAGTTCTTTTTACTTTCGAAGAGATGCGAATCGCCCGTCTTAGTGTGCCATCCGAGTTCTTGATCGGAGAACCAACAGGGGATGGAGAGTCCATCCTCGTGAAGGAACAGATTGAAGCATATGATGTTTTCAAGCGAATAGATTCAGCAATGGAGAGGTCTGCGGGCGGGTTATGAGATGAAAATGTCACCGGCCACTTCCGTGGAAATTGCAGATGTTCTCTAGATGGTCGGTAAAAGAGACATTTGTTTGGATTATTTGTTTTTAGGAAACATGATGAAGAACAAATAGCATGATTTATATTTGAAATTTAGAATAGATAGACATAGTCATATTACGAGTTTTTTATAACAAGCCAAATTCGGTCATTAGGAATCGATTTAGAAACTAGATTGCACTTATCTATGAACTTCAAGGGAATTAAATTGGTCTAGTTCTCTAAAAAAACTCCAACTTTGGGTTGAATCTCAATTTCGACCTGAATTTTTTTTGTCTAAAACAAACTCTAACTTTCACTCCAATCCCAAATCTACTAATACATTAAAAAATTGCCACTAATTTCTTAAAAATTATCAACATCGGGGGTACTTGGAGAACCTGCCTCTTCACCTCACCTTCATAAGTAACAACACCAATTTTTGGATGGTGAGGGCAAATTTGAGGGGAAAATTATCAAAAAAAGTCTTAAACATTTTGCAATTGTGCCAATTCAGTCATAAACTTTTTTTTTTGCCAATTTAGTCCTAAACCTTTTGCAATTGTGTCAATTCAGTCCATTCGGCCACTTTTGGCCGGCCGGTGCTAACGTGGACGTCGACCGACTGACATGGCAATATTTTAATAATTTTTGTATTATTTTTTGAATTTTTATTTATTTATTTTCCCCTATCTTCTTCCTTGATCGCCAGTGTAACGACCGGCGAGAGGCTGAGGCCAGCAAGTTCCACCTCACCAGCATTGGCAAGGGCGAGCCTTGCCGTTGCCGGGCAAGGTCTCACCAAATCTGGGCAAGGCCTCGTCATCGCTGGGCGAGCTCAACCTCACCCGGCCATGGCAAGATCGATCCTCGCCGTCGCCAAGCAAGGTCGATCTTAGCCTAGATCTGGCTCAACCTCACCGTTGTCGAGCGAGCTTGACCTCGCTGCCGCCGATGAGGTCAAGCCTCGCCCAGATCTGGCTCGACCTCGCCCAGCCATGGAGAACTCGACCTCACCATCACCGAGCAAGGTTGAGCCTTGCCTAGATCTAGCTTGGCATCTCCTAGTGATGGCAAGGTTGCCTAGATTTGGCAAGACCTTGTCATTGCTGGGCGAGCTCGATCTCGCCCGGCCATGGCGAGCTCAACCTTGCCCGGCAACGGTGAGGTCTCGCCAAATCTGGGCGGCCTTGTCGTCGCCGAGCGAGGTCTCGCTAGATCTAGGCGACCTTACCGTCGCTGGGCGAGGTCGAGCCAGCTCTAGGCTAGGCTCGACCTCCCTCGGCGACGGCGAGGCTCGCTCTCACCAATGCCGACGAGGTGGAACTCGCCAGCCTCAACCTCTTGCCGGTCGTCGGACCGACGACCAAAGAAGAAGATAGAGGAAAAAATAAAGAAAAATAATTTGAAAATAATAAAAAAAAGATTAAAATATTATCACGTCAACCGGCCGACACCGCCCAACGTCCATGTCAATGCAGACAGGCCAAAAGTAGCCGAATTGATTGAATTGGTACAATTGCAAAAGGTTTAAGACTTTTTTGGTAATTTTTCCCAAATTTGAGAGTAAAGTGAAAGTTGAGGATTTTTTTTACAAACAAACTATTTAGTGAAAAATTGGAATTCGACCTAAGGATAGAGAATTTTTAAGGAATTCGGTCCTATCTTTTTTTTGTAAATTAATAAACATTAACCATCTGAGACGAATTAGATTCTATCATTTCGATGATCTTCACAAATAAACACTAGTAATTGGCATATGGGACCTCAATAATCTTACGCCTAGCTACTCCTAATAGTTGTCAAAACCATGGGTTACTGGCAAGGTAATTGGCTGAGTTGATTAGAACTTAGCCCCTTAATAACAAGTTCGGATCCCCAATCATTTGAATTCTGATTTTGAAGAAACTTCAATCGTGACTATAGATGATCACAATTATTTTTTTCCCCTAGTTCAGCTTTTCTATTGACACATCTATGACAATCATTAATTGTTTTTGTTTTCCTTTTTTCTGAGAATAAAAATCACATATCTTATGGTAGTCCATTCTAATGTTATGGACACGAAATCATTTACTCACCAATAACTCATTAGAAATCTACTAGACCATCTATCTATCTATATCTATCTCTACATGTACATAAATATAAATAAGGAAAAGGGAATGATTTGTTCCATTGCATACATTCTTGACATTTTTCACTCTATTTCAAAAATAAATGGAAAAACCCAACCAGCTATAAATTGCCAAAAGTTGACCAAAAAAAATTAAGACAAATTAAAAAGGAATTATTCATTCAAAAGACTCAATTCGAAAATAGAAATATATCAATTCATGTTGGGACCAAACAGACATAAGAAAATGCTCAATTTACTCCCACTCTCATTCAATTCAATTCCATTCTAGCATGATTTCATTTTCGTACACCAAACATGCCGGAATTCCAAATTAGTCGAGGAACTCTTATTCCTGCCTCTAAGTCTAGGAAACTGTTTCCAAGCATGAATATCATAAATCCGACGAAATAAAAAAAATTAATTATTTGATATAATATTGTGGAGGAAATACTTCACTTTACTCAAAAAGTTATCCATCAATCTTCTCATTATTAAATATTCCCGACTTGATGAGCATATTTTCAAGAATAATTTAACAGAAGATGGAAGTTATAAAAAAATGGAAGCATAAGCTTCACCTATTTTCATTTGAATTTTTTTTGCAGCATCCAAATTACGCATAATTGTTCGTAATTTTACTCGGAAAGAATTACACAATACTATTATTTGATGTCACTCACGAATAGATCCGTCAAAATAGGTCATAAACCCATTTCTTAACTCATATATTAGCAAATGGGCCATAAATGGGTAGAAGTCTTATATTGATATTAAATGGGTCGTAAATTGGTCACAAATGGGTCATAAATGAGTTTACAACTAATTTAAACTCAACGCATTTCTCTCGTCCTCACTTAATCTTACACTCACTCATTCCGCACTCTCATTTCAGCTTGAATATGAATTTTCCTCTATTTAATTAAATATGAAAGTGTTTTAGCAATACGGGTCTAATCGAGTATGGATTGGATATGAGTCGGGTCATGTATAGGTTAAGAAAATTGCATTACGCATAAATGGGTTATAAACGGGTTAATGAATCAATTTGGATCGGACCATTTATAACTCGACCCAAACCCGACCCGACCCACCCATTTGACAGATTTACTCACGAGCAAAATACAAAATTATCTTTAGATATTATACAGGGATATTTTTGGAAACTAAAATTTCTTTGCAATCCATTTTTCTATTTGGATACTTGAAAAGGAAAAAGACACAATTTTTAATCACATTAGAACTTCAGAAATTCAAAATTACAAGAAAACGTGTGTGCAGTGTCGGTTCTGCTCTTAACGGATAGGGCATCTTCACTTCATCTCCAATGTCTTCCTTCATCTTGCATCCTTGAACACATTCGTGCATCATACTCAAGAACATCTTCACCCCCTGTCTCTCTCTCTCTACCCAGAAGAAAAAATTATGGTCATTTTCTCAGTCTCACTAGCAGCTCCCACGCCAACCCTCCAAGGTACTTCTCTCTCTCTCTACCTCTCTGGCACGATTAGCTTCGAGCTTTTCTTGCTTAAGGGTCGATTTTTTTTTGACTGGGTAGTGCTACTTCCTCATGTTACATCGCTTTTCCGTGGTCTATATTCCCTCCTCTAGTTTTGCTTGTTTCGCGTATGCTGATCGCGGAGTCAAATCCGGTAGTGTACGGTGGGACACGTTTTGTTACCGAATGTGGGTGTGACTGTAAATGGTTACTGGAAGCTCTTTTCTTTTCCCCTGCCCATTGATTTTCATGGAGCTTTGATTGGGTGTCACTTGACTGAGTGTCTGAAAGGGAGGAGAAAGAAAAGAGGTAAAAATGGGGGTTCATGGTGGACCATGGGTCCAACCGGTTGGGTTCTGGGGTCTGCCGGTTCGGTTTGTGGTTCCGGAGAGCCTTGATGACAGGACGGCCTCGGATTCTAGCGCCTGAAGCTGGTGGCAGACCATGACATGCTGCTCACTCTAGATTTTATTTGATAGTCAACAAATATTTAAACCGTTGTTTCTGTTGAATTGTTCCAAGGGTGTGTACATCTTGCAGACAGGACTTTTTCGACGTCTGCCATGTTAACTTCATCGCGTGAAAAGCGGGAAAGACAGAGGTTATTGTACAAACAAATGGATGAGGGGTAATAACTTCTACTCACATTGCAATTCAATATTATACAATATCTTGTGTTATAATCTGAATGACATAAGGTTCTTATAACTTCCGTTGACTAAAGATTGCAGGATGCGAATGTTTTGTGGCATGAGGAGAGGATGAAACGGAGGTTTCTGCTGTTCCTTTCGGTTTCTTCGGTCTTCTTTCCAAGTTCATCTTCCACTGGAAAGACAAAGAGTAAAAACCCGTATGATGAGAGACGCTTGTTTGAACTCAATAAGCGGATACAGAAGGAAAATAATGCACCTGAAGACTTTCCAAGTTTCATCAGAGAAGGTTGATATCACAGCATAATAATAGAGATTTTACTTTACGTGGTTTTCTGCACCTACATTTCTTTTTGTCGACAATTAATTTACCTGATCAATGTGACTTATTTGGTTGATTTCACACTTTTCCCCCCCACCTGGCCAAGAGAGTCTCTGAACTTATGTGATGCTTTGATTTGTATTCAGGTTTCGAAGTAAAGGTGGTAACTTCAGATAATTACACTAAGAGGGACTCAGGACTTATATACCGGGATTTTGAAGTTGGTACAGGTGACTGTCCAAAGGCTGGTCAGCAGGTTTTCCTTTCATTTTTGTAGCTTTATTTCTTGAACTTGCAACGCTGCAAAGTTTCCTTTGCATTGAGTTCTCTAGGAAAAGATCAAAAGAAAACTATGACAAAAGATTTTAGAAAAAGAGTTTCGAAAGATGAGCATTGTTTTAGTAGTTTTGTTCTGTACTAACTATAGATGGTAGGGTGTCTTAAGTTTTCCACATTGTTATCTTTCTAGTTGGTTCTTTTATTATTGCCTTAATTTTTCTAACTTGATGAATACTGTTTACATATTGAGAAAAACTGAGGCTGCCATCTAACATCATGTGAAATTTAAATGGGGATTGTTATGCATATACAACAATAGCTGATTTGTGAAATCACGATTCTGGAAGCTTCCATCTGTTCTTTTACTTATCACCATTGGCCACCTTTATTAATCAACACGGAATTCTTGTTCGTCCAATACTGTTTTCATTGGCATTATGTTGTAGTAGACAGCTCGAAAAACTTATTCCCAAGCCTGGTGAAAAATTCACAAATCAACTTTTGCAATTCTGGAAGCTAGGTCAAAATGCTGAGGATCAATGTTGGAGCTATTATGCTTAATGCTTCATTTTAACATCTGATAAAAACTGGGAAATGAGAACCGTGATAATGAATTTTCGTGTTAAAACTATTGGTCTGTGATACTATGCTACTGCCTTGTTTCTTATAAACTGACCCCCTTGCCTGTTAAAGCAATCCACAAAAAACTTTTGGGATTCCAGAAAGTTAGGTTGAAATACTAAGGTTGAGATGGTTGGTACTTTTATGCTTGATGTTTCATTTAAAACTCCATGAATAACAGGGAAATGAGAAGCATGATAATGAATCTACATGTCAAAAACCACTTCCCTTTGGTAATAAGTAGCTGCTTTGCTTCTTATGATGACTGCAATCCTTGTCAATGGTCTTATGCAGGTAACTTTTCACTATGTTGGCTACAATGAGTCGGGAAGACGTATTGATAGCACCTACTTACAAGGTTCTCCTGCTAAAATCCGTATGGGCACCAATGGCTTAGTTCCAGGTCTGCAATAATTGATTAGAGATGTTAATCAGCATAATTACTTATATATACCTTTTCTTTAGATATTATTTGTTTGAGTAAATAAAAAGAATCAAGAAGCACAACACATATTTCTAGATCCAGTCAAATGTTAGGAGTACATGATGGACTGCAGACTACTTGAAGACGGCTCGTTTGCTTGGAAACTAAATGTCCTAGGCATTATCCACACAAATAAACGAGAACAAATGAAAGCTTCGAATTATTAATTTTGAGAAATTGGGTGCAGGATTTGAGGAGGGAATACAAGATATGAGACCCGGGGGAAAGAGGAGAATCATTATTCCTCCAGAACTTGGACCACCGGTAAGAATCTTAATGTTTTATTTTTTCAGTTCTGCTCGTGCTATCTGGTTGCTCTGTCTCTGTTCTCTTTATTTGACTTCCTTGGTTAGCTATACATATACCTTCTGTTTTCCTCTTTCTTAACAATAAAATTTTTAGGTTACTCTTGAAAAATATGACATTTTTATAGTCATCAGAATCAGAGTTAATTTAGCATACCTACTTTCGTGCAACCCAAGAATGTCTTTGATTATATAGGAAAACCCAAGATGCTAAAGTACAGAAAACATAATTCACCATGTCACATGTGACGCATCAGTCCTTTGTTATTTAGTTCTGCATAAAGTATGTCCGTGCCTTTAAGGCCCATCACTGTGTCATCTAAAGCTACCATTTGGGCATAATGCAGAATCTTGATAAGCTGGCTGGTGCTTTCGTAAATTGAATTTCTGTTTCCACAGTTTGAATGCTGTGTTGGAAGACGGTTTCTTGTTGGAAACGAAGAATATGAAAAATCCTAACCTTTTTGCTAATTGGTGAAAGTTAGTGGAGGTGGTCACAGTCCATCATTTACATTAACCAGGTGTACACTCTAGTCAAGCTTCAAAATTTGACCTTGTACTAATACTTGAAACTAACACTGGTCCCAAGATGCTTCATAGCATTTGCTTGGCAGATTATGTCAGCAACTGCATTGGTTGCAAATACAGCCTCCACACATATATAATTCAAGATCCTAACCAAGAACTTCCAAATTCTGGTTTCTTCAAAGAAGCATAAAGTCAGTAAATAGACACCCATCTGACCTCACTGGATCCCAGTTCTTGGATTTAAATTTTGAGTACCTTCTCTGAATACTTTCCATACTGAACTTGGTCAGGTTTTTGTGATGATAGCTATTGTTCATTGTATGGTGCATAAAGACGTTGAGCATTGTTTGTTAGCTCTGTTTTGATCTTGCTATTGTTTTTTTTGGCCATTACTGAAAATGTGCAGCCACTGGCTTAAAAATTTTTGCAAGAGAGACATTTGATTTTGCTGAAGGAAATTTATGGAGAAAAAATTGAGTACTCCAAGAGGAGAGAAAGCAATTGGCATCAACTTAATGCAAAGATGACCGTCTTTTCTGTAGGTGGGACCTTCCACGTTTTTTAGCTCAAAACAGTTTGAAGTTTTTGATGTTGAATTGCTGGCCGTCAAGGATTGCCAAAGGAGGACCATAGGTTTCTACTCCGATGTGGTGTGCACTTGAATGGAGGCTTGCAGTCTCTTTATCGAGTCTTCCTGCAGAACGGATCAGGAATTGAGCATGTTAGCCCATCTGATCCTTTGTCCACTCGTCAAGAGTGCAAGCGGACGATCCTGCTCCCATGAACAAGAAGATCGTTGTAAGGGAAGTTCTATTTTGATTGCGGGATGATCTTATATGGAAAATTGAGACTAAACTGAACACAACAGCTGACAGCTGTGATTGGCAGAAGCATAGTTATTGGAGAATATGTTAATCTTAAAATGGTGTCCTTTTCCCTCTCTCTGGACTGCAAGGAACGAGCATAAGGTGATGCTGAAAATATGGCCATTGACAAATCTTTGTCGAGCTTTTGCTTTTCTATTTGACAGATTTTGTTTAGTTTTCATGTTTATGCATCCTATTTGTGCCGGTTTCACTGGATAGGAAATGTTGATGTTACTACACCAGTCGGGTGTCGAATGTTACTTCCCTTGATTTGGCAACTGACAGTTTAGTTGCTGTGATGCTTTGACAGTGACCGAGTACACATTAAACTGTCAGAGCCAAAAACAAGAACAGTACTCATCTTGAGAATTGGAAACTCGGCTTTGAATCTATATGACCCTTGCACTCAAGTTAATTTTGTTTGGACTTAAAGAGTTGCAAAGCAGAGTCGATGCGTGATTTATTATCGACTCAGCTTCAAATATCAATATAATCCAACAAGAAGCATGAAAACAAGTGGTCTCTGCCGTTTAGACAGATTCTCATGTTTTGAGGATGATCGCAGCACTATGTTTATCCTATTGGCGCTCGTAGAATAGATCCATTATTTTACTTGTTGCGTAGAATGCCAAACATTTCATGATGAGATGTTTATGAATTAAGAAACTTTTTTCGGCCAAATATGAATAGACCCAACTTGAAAACGAAGATCATAAAGTTGATTCGAGTAGCCAGTCAATTCCAATTTCCTACATTTTACAGAATAAATTACAACAGGGGACAAGAATCTCGGGGCAACACCCTTGAATTGGATCAGCACTAACATCACGCAAGAATGATGCAAGAAATCCATGAGTGCCGACAGAGGGTGAGCCCTTAGCCCCTATAATACAGCGTTATGCAATAGTAAACATCTGACCAATACCATGCGTTTCCCGATGGTATTATTACTAAAACAGGCTGAATTCCTATGCTATAGATACATCAATGCCAGACATCTGACTGGTACGATGCCTATTTACAAGAGTATCGCCTGCATCATCGCTATTGAACTTCTACAGGAACCCGGTGGTAAACAATTGTCTCATCCGCAAATGGATCAGCATGATACTGCCCATAGAATGCATATACTCCAACTGTAATGATGCTGAGAATAATGAATCTTACCCATGCTTCATAGTGCAACTGCAAAAGAGAACCAGGACATTTACAAGCCTAAATAGATGTATACGAACAATAATCTCATTGTCTTCCCTACTAATAAGAGAACCGCTTCTCCATAAGATGCTTCATAAGCATACCTGAGCAAAGAGGAAGATGTTGAAGAAGATGCAAATGGCTGGGACAATTGGAACCCCAGGACAAGAGAAGCTCGCTGCCCGCATATAAACCTGGGGAGAATCAATGATATCTCAAGACAAATAAGAACTACAATCTTAATTTTCATTGTTTTAAAAGAGAATTCAACAAAACTAAACATGATCCTAATCAGGAATTTAAGCCAGAAGGGCTCTAGAGCCTGTCCTTAATTGGCAAATACAGCAGATAGAGCCATGAGAAGTAGCTAGCTGGGCCACGAGAGTGACATGGACAGCTACTACTTCAAAATTGAAAGCTGAGATCCAATTAGTTTGGCTCATTCTACCAAGCATACAACAGGTAAGATGGAGGAACTACTATTAAAAACCGTACTATGCATCCTATCAAAATGTATGATGAAAAAACCTCACTTTGAACTTTCTTTTTCCTATAAAGGACGGAAAATGTACGATGAAAAAACATTGGGGATGGTTTAAGTGATCTTCCCAACCCCACACTCCATCATCTCCACATGAAGAAAAGATCTATCAATTGTTGCTTTAGTAGGGAGAGAGAGAGACAGACAGACAGAGAGATGGGAAAAGAAGCTAAAGCTTCATGACAGTGACCTATAGATAAGCATAATGTAATGCATAGGAAAACTAAATCTAAAAATAAGTAATATAGACTGACAGATTGTGCAGCAACATATTTCTTTCCATATTCTCTATACTGTGATTGTCCAATGTACAGTTGAGAGAGAGAGAGGCTCACCTGCCGGTATTGAAGAGCGACAGAAGCAAGCAAAGCAACAATGACAGCAGCAAGTGAAAATACAAGTGGAGCGTCAACACGATAGCAAAGTCCAGCAACAAAACCACTGCAGGCAACAATGAAAAGGCTAAGAACACCTTCCTGCCAGCTTGAAATCCATCTTGAAGAATTTTCATTTGCTGACTTGTCATTCCATCGAAGGACAACAACACATGCTGAAACTACTGAATAACCAGTCTGGAAGAAAAGAAAGACAGGTGAGGGCATAGATGATGATGCTATGTCAACTAGTTTGTATGCACTGGCCAAAAAGATAAAACTAGTTTGTATGCCGTTGCATTCATGAGAAAACCATAAGAATTAGAACAATACTTCGATGCACATGCAGCAGTCAAGACAACATCAAAATTAATCACCTAGAGGAGAATTCTTTGACTGTCACATACAGGAACTACCAAAATACTCAGACATATTATTGTAATGATAAGGAATGAAAATGAAAAGGACATAGCTGGCCCTTACCAGAGAACCGACAGAAAGAATGTGAGAGAGGACGCGCACATTAAACAAGCCCGCCAATACGCTTGCAACCACTCCAACCCACACCTGAGCATGAATGGGAGTATGGCGAGTCGGGTGTACTTTAGCAAATACACCAGGTAGTAAGCCATGTCGGCCAAGAGCAAGATATAGTCGAGACTGCCCATAAAACAAATCACTTGTTATTGACACACCATGCTACGTAAGAAAAAGACGATCTTTTCGTTGTTGAATGTAAAGCAACTCACCTGAACATAAAGACCAACTAAAAGAGTTGTAGTAAGACCAGCAACAGCACCAATGCTGATCAAGATGGATACATATTTCATACCCTTGGATGTAAAAGCCTCAGCCAACGGTGCATCTTCACCGAGAAACTTGTAAGGTACCATTCCGGTGAGAACTAAGCAAACACCAATGTATAATAGAACGCATACAAGAAGGCTTCCCAAAATTCCTAACGGCAAATCTCGCTGGATCAGTCAATAGAAAAGAAGATAAGTCTTAAAATAATGAAAGAAGTAATAATCATAGAAGAATGCAGTGTAATTGAGTTTATAGTTGTGGTGAATGTCACGTAGTATACCTGAGGTTCTTTTGATTCTTCAGCAGAATTAGCTACTGCATCAAACCCGACATAAGCAAAGAATACTACAGTAGCTCCAGTCAAAATTGCTTTGGCACCATTGGGTGCAAAAGGCGACCAATTGGAAACATCGACCTCAAAAGCACCAGCAAAGATGACAAAAATAACAATAATGACCTGCAGAAAAACAGACAAGGTGTAAATAATCTGGAAGTACAAAAAGACATTTTCAAACAGTGAATAGTAGATAAGTACCAAACTTCAGAAGTACTGTTCCTGGAAATATCGACCTCAGAAGTACTTTTGTACAGGGACCAATTGCTTACACAGTTTTGCATACACACTCAGCGAAAAACCAAATTAGAGACAGATAATAACTCATAATATTTGTCTAGATAAATTCGTTCACACACATGTTCTATCCAGCATTTAAAATTAGTGTATACAGACAACTAGTTGGAGTTGCATTTGATTCTGACATGGTACAATATATTCAAAAAATGTCTTTAAAGCATTCAAGAAGTCTTTAAGCTAATGCTGGGCATTGGGACCCATGGTAGTAGTACTAATATACAACATATCTAGTTACTAGAAAAAATAGTCTTAATGCATACCAAGCAATCTATAAGTTCATATAAAATGAAAAGGATCTGTGCTGCACAATGAGGTAGTGGCTCATTCAAGGATTCAAAAGATGCATCATGGCAATAGCTACATTAAAATGCAAACAAATGTTCAAAGAAGAAGTGCTTCAAGAATCAAGTTTGTCCCCTGAAAAAACCTTTTGTTTTGTCTGGGTTATCTGCTCCTTCAGTGGTCTTGGGAAAGGTCATTTTATGAAGGAACAACATACAAGTTAAAAACAACAAAGGCATATAGAGAGAAGAATTCGTCAACAACAGTTAATAACAAACTCAGCCTTACCCCATAGGTGGGGTCAGCCTTAATGACCTCATCATTAAAAGTTATTTCCACAAATGATTTATAAATCTAGTGGTAAATTTCCATTTCAGAATAGAAATTGCAACAAACTGATCAGCTTTGGCCTGGGAAGTCAGATCAAATCAGGAACTCGGTCGTATCTATTTTCAGTAATAGCAAAGATCTTGCCCAAAAAAGGAAGAGTTACTAAAGACTCATGCTTCCGCCTATCAAATATGAATCAATCAAATTCCAACACGCATAGATAAGGCGAGCCTCCATGGCACAAGAAACGAATCGTTTCCTCAGATAATAAATACAAAGAACAAATAGCTATCACAAACTAGAATTGCTACCGATCCATTGAGGATAAGACAAGTTAAATTCCAAAATGGTCTCAATGACGATTATCATTACTGACTGTCACCTTCCTTGTATAGCAGCTCTACTATAATAATCAAATGTTAGGTTCTTCAATGACAACATAGGCCTCTCAAAACAAAATAGAATCTTATAGACACACAATCTAAAACAAAGCACTAAAAACAATAGATTAATTGAGTGTAAAAAGTTTCTACAAAGAAACTGAAAAACACAGATTAGAATCGCAGGACCCTTAGGATAAAAGATAAAACAGGATATAAATAGGAACCTTCAATGAAGCCAGTACTAACATGATGTGATAAATTGTTCGTCCTCAAATTACGAACGATCGGAGATCTTTCCATTGAAGAACAATGAATAATGCAGAAATGGCCAACTCAGGCATGGTAGAGTGAAATTCTTTGCATGGAAAAGCAATACATTAGACAGAAAGATAACATTATAAGGACTGAAGAATGAAAGCAAATTGTACAGAAGCAAATGGAATACTACTAATTATGCAAATTTAGAAAATTCTTTTGCAGAGAAATGAAAAGGCTTTGTCATTATAAAATTAGTTGGTATCATATGCATTCTAACTGATTGAAATGCGAAAAAAGTCAAATGAGTCCAAACATCATAATTCTTATCTAGGCATCACTGCCAACATTAGGTTCTCCGGTTTGATCTCCGCATAAACCACTCTTTAGGTACACTATTTGGGGGAGCTAACAATACCTTAGTAGCAGTCATGATTGAGTTCAAAGCAGAAGATTCTTTAACTCCCTGACTTAGAATTACAGTCAGAACAGCTAAGACTATGGGAGCTAGCATGTTAATGGATAGATTTCCTCCAAGGAACTCTTCACCTCCATGGCCTATCCAGCTTGGAACATTGTCTTTGAAGAATGGAACGAGCTCCAACATTGCAACCATATAACTTGCTAAGCTTCGAGCTATACTAGCTGCCCCAATATGATAATCAAGCATCAGTTGGGCAAAGACTAGAAATGCAGTCAGCTCATTGAAAGCTGTATACGTGTATAAATAAGCTCCTCCAGAAACAGCAGGAAAACGAGAGGCAAGTTCTGCATAACAGAGCCCATTTAGCACACAAGACGCGCCAGCTAACACAAAGCTAATGGTGACACCTGCATCAATAAGTAAGATAAATAAGTGGACCACAAGGGACAGAAATTCATGTACCGTAAGTACACTAGACAAGGTATAAGTCCAGATGACATATAGAACAACATCCTCAAGGTATTTCAGAGGAAGCAATGTCATATGTAGATAGAACAAATCCAACTTCATTGATACATAATATCCTTGATGAGTACACACATTGAAACAATGGTAGCTGTGCCTGCATCTTTGAATGGGTTTACTGATTGATAAACAATTGATAGTTATTTATTTTATTTTTTTCTGTATGTACATATTTTATTTTAAGCAAGTTCAAAACTGGCAAGTTCCCAGTATGCTATCTAGCTGTACCTTAATTACTATAATATTACCCGGAAAGGATTGCAAGCCATCGATAGACAGGTTGCTAGGTAAGTATCAATCTCAAACTTCTCTCAAACTCTCTCTTGCCGGTAGCATCCAACTCATAATTGCGGTTGTCTTGCGTATCATGAATTGTTGGTGTAACATTTTCATTTTACCAAAGAAAATATCAATAACTTGAGCTTGTATGACTTTTCTTTGGAAGGGTGACTGTTCCTAATAATGCTCTTGGCATTAAAGCATAACAAGAAGTGGTTCATCCACCTAAGGAAAAGGGAGGACTGCATTTGAATCGTGTACTTGATCAGTATGAAGCAAGGATTATCTGCTGTGCTGGGCTTCCATTTGCTCAATCTTGGTCGCAGTGGATTACTTGGATCAGGACTTACATGGTAAAAGGAAGGAGTTTTCGGACTGTAAGTATACCTGGTGAATGGTGATCCTTCCTATCCTTGGAAAAAATTTTTGAATCTGTGACCTTTCTCAAAGCATCTGATTTAGAATAGTGTAAATGCTCACACAAGGTTTGAGAATTGGCATCTTTTTGTACTGCTCGAATTTCCTTCTGGAGTCATGTATCATTCTGGCTTGTCACTAACATTGTCTTTGGTTGAAGGAATTCAGAGAGAAGAGAAAGAATTTATCATGGCGATTTACAGACAATCCTGTTTGGTTCTTTTAGTTGAGAGAAGAAAGGATTAGGAGTTTCCCTCAGAATCTATCCAAATCCCTCCGGAGTTCATGTTTAGCGAGTTCTGATTCCCTGCGAAAAGTGGTATGGTCTGAATAGAATATATTTTCCTTCTCCCTTCTCTCCTAATCAACCGTGCCAAACACGATGCATTAGTAATTAACCGCATCATTTCCCTTATTTCCAAATTGCCCCACCCAAAGACTCTGTAAGTTCAAAAGTATCTGTCCTTGCTTTTGAGTCAGATTGGAAATGGAGTGCTATATCAGAGTATTTAGTTACTATAAAAGCTGCTTTATGCGGTAGTTTGTTTCCAATCTGCACTTCTGTGATTTTGCCATTTGGAGCCCCACTATGAGTGCTGTTTTCTCTAGGCAGAGTGCTGAGAATATCACAAGATACTGTCGACAAAAAGTGATCGAGCAAAAGTGAGTCAGATCAAGACCTTGCATCCCGAAGCACAAGCGTCTTGTTGGCTTTCTCTGTTAAACCAGCTTTTGGTTTTGAACAAGTACAGAATGTCTAAGTCTGTATCTTCTCTTAGCTGTGCTGTTTGTGGAGTCGAGGTGCCTAATTTTTCCTATGCCCTCCTTCTGCCAAAGTTTGGACTTCTTTCCCGAACTAAATGAGAGCTCAGCAATTCCTTTATTCTTCGAATTCTTTAATGTTTGGCTGAGCAAGTGCTAGCAAGGAAAAGTCTTTCTCATTTCAGCTTCTTAAGCTATCTTGGTGCACTTCTCTGCAAGGTGCTTTATAGCCTAAATACCAGAACTGCTTGGGAAATATGTATACATGAAACTAGGAAGCTTTGCTCTCTCCACAATTTCGTGAATTTTTCTAGGCTTCTACCAGGCTCAGTCCATCTACTTTCAGACATTGAATTCAATAAAACACGGCCCCATAATCAGATTATCGGCCGGTAGAAACACCGGACCTCACAAGATAACGCACAGAGATAAAAGACAAACTACCTATCCAATTACTCCAGCATAACCAGAACCCGAAGCTCGAACGCCCGTTCAAAACGGACCCAATCAAATCCGAACCGGCAACCAACCGAACAAAATCAGAATCAAGGGACCGCACTAACCCGGTCCGGCGTCGCGGGCGACGGTGCCGGTGACGACGAAGATGCCGGCCCCGATGGAGGCGCCGATCCCGAGGAGGACGAGGTCAAAGAGGCCGAGGCGGCGGATGAGGGCGGCGTCCGCGGCGAGGGTGCGGGCGGCGGCGGGCGCGTCCAACGGGGGCGGCAGGGCCCTGGACCGGGTGGCCGACGACCAGAAGCGCGAGAGGCGCGACGGCGGAGAGGCGGAGCGCGGCGGCGGCGGGCCCGAGCTCTTGCGGTGGCCACCCATTCTTGCGTCTAGAGAGTCAACGTGATGGCCGCATCTTCGTCGCGGGGATGCGCTCCATATATGTATAGTGTCCGCTCCGGTGACGCCCGCGAGGTTCGCTGTGTAATCTTGGCAACAGAAAAATAAATGATTTAAAAAATATATTTAAAAATTAATCTTTTATATTACTTGATATAGTCTCTCTCTTTTTTGTTGAATATTACTTGATGTAGCCAATTAATTAAAAAAAATGCATATTATGATAGACAATAATTTATGTGTGAATATTTTATTGGACAGTGAAAATACATTTCGTTCAATCGTTTTTATAAACGATACGAACAATCATTTTTAATGAAATGCTTTCCAAATCATTTATTTTCCGCTTAACGGACGGAGTTTGAATTACTAATGTTTCGGGCTCTGCTCTCTTGAGGATGAAGATCATCTCGCTCATCTTGTATGTTGCTTGCAATCATCAAGTAACTCATTTTTATAAGGTTTAATACTACGAAAAATCTCAAACTAATATATTCGAAATGAATTTAACCTCAATTAATTTCGTTAAATTTTATCGTCTAATTACTAAGTTGGATGACACGTGACAGTTAATGAATACACTAGTTTAATCACAAGTATGCAAATTTATGATTTTTCATGATATTAATATAATTTAATTGAGGGTAAATTTATCACAAGTGTACCAGTTTAGGTTTTTTAGTGGAATTAAGTGTACCAATTTATGATTTTTGTAATAAAAAAAATTAGTTGGGGTAAATCATACACGTCCAACGAAGAAGTTCTTCAATCTTTGCTTTGAGTTGAGTTGCTTTTAGAAAACTGATATTAACACCTAATTTTTCGCTAACAGATCTAATAAGGTTAAAATTCGAGATTTGGGATTTTTGATCGCGACAGAGCCCATTTCTTGAAAAAAAGAAAGTCATTTAAAAGTCATTAGAGTCTCGTTTGTATATAATGATTAGGAGCAAGTTCTTCAATCTTTGCTTCGATTTGAGTTGCTTTTAGAAAACTGATATTGACATCTGATTTTTCGCTAATAGATCTAATAAGGTTAAAATTCGAGATTTGGGATTTTTGATCACGATAGAGCCCGTTTCTTAAAAAAAAAAAGAAAGTCATTTAAAAGTCATTAGTGTCTCCTTTGTATATAATGATTAGGAGCATCCCATTTTCATTTGTGTGTGGGTATCGTCTTCCAAATAAATGGCACTAGTGGTATCGAAATGCACCAATAAAAACTATTAGTGTAATCAAGTCCCGATTTTAGAAAATCTCTAATTGCATAGGAAGCAAGGCAATCTCCCGTATCTTATTTATTTAATAGCCTACCCTAATAAGCTAGCGGCGACTCCCATTTCACATAGAATATTCATAAGTTAAATCAAACCTAAAATAAATTCAATATCTCACGAGGAAAGGACTTGGAAGAGGCTGCACCCTATCAAGGGTTGTTGGCCCGTCTTTTAGGCGTCACCTCCAAATTTTGTCCTTTTTGCTTACCACCGCATCGGAAAAGAGGGTTGTTGGCCCGTCTTTTACAGCTAAGTTATGGGTTATGTTAGCAAGTGACCTAAAGGCACATGTTAAACATCAAAATAAAGAAAATTTGTCATTTCGAAAACCCTATGTTTTCTGATGTTTTGCACATTCGATTTTTTGAAGATGATAATCTTTCTTTATTAGGTATGGTCAACAAGTGTCGGGGGGGCTCCTGTCAACAGGACCCCCAAGCCATAGATATTTGATTGTGCAGTGACCATTGTTTAAAATGTCTTAGGGTGCATTTGTTTAAGGAAAGGTGTTTCTCAGGAATTCGTTTTTCGAACTTTCACCTGTTTGGTTCGTTGAAAATAATTAGTCAACTGAAAATACTTTCCAATTAAGGAAAACATTCATGTATAAAATCAAGAAAGTGAATTCTCGAATTTAAGAAGGTGAAGACACTTTCCAGAATTGCTTCCATTAACTTTTTTAATATTTTAATATTTCCTTTCTTTTTTATTTTAAAAAATAAAAATATTGAAAAATTCGAAATTATTTTTTTACCTGAGATAAAATCATGGGATTGAAATCATTTTCAAAATGAGATCCAAATACCAAAAAACGTTTTTGATCACATATCACCAAAAAAAGAAAAACTAACTATTTTCCTGAAAAATAATCTTTTAGAAAATATTTTCCAAAAACATTACGTTTTCTGTAAAACAAATGCACCATTATGATAGTTCATAATAGTTTTGGTTAGTGCTCCTCCTCTTTCCATTGGAAGGGGATGCAACCGCTATGGACTTAGCCACTTCATAGGTATAGCACTAGATTTTAACCCGTGCAGATTGGCGTATTTGATATAGACGTTTGGGATTTTTAGTTTAGGAGCTAAGTGCAAACTATTTTGGATCAGACCAGCTACGTAGGTCAAATGTTTGAACTTAACATGTTCATAAGCCAGGTCTATATGTCCATGCCCCTAGCTTATAAAAAATTGGATCCATTGATATAATGACGAATATTCAATAATTAACTCTTAGATTCAAATAAAGGCCTACCGACTTTTTTTTTATTAGAAAAGGGGCAAAGCCCGAGTATTCCATTAAAAATTGCCGAACAAAGCTTAAACCATACGGATCTCCTATCAATAGGAGAATTAAATCTGTTGGTGACCTATCTAATGTCATTACTAGAGCAGCATTTATATCGCAGGACTGAAAGATCCAATTTGCTAATCAATGTGCACACGAATTTTCTTCCCTAAAAATATGAAGAATTTTGGTTTGTTGGAAGTACTTTAATAATTTCCAAATTCGAAAGATGAGGATGTTGCCAAAACGGCGGGAGATAGTTTGTTTCTAAAGCGTTGCAATTACCGCTTGCGAGTCCACTTTCATAATCATTTTGGGAATGCCCAGGGAGAATGCCAATTTGCTTTTTCTTTATTTGACAAACTATGTGTATTGATTAGACAATTCTCCATCTTTTCCTTTTTCCTTTACATGTCATTTGTTTCTAGAAGACTGTTGCTTTTCCTTTTTTCTTTTTATATAAAATAAGTAAGAAAAGAATAATTACCTCTCTGTTTATGACCTAATGGAGCCACATCTTAACTCTCAATACCGCTCCGCAAAGCATCCCGACAAAAGACTTGTATTTTCACCGCTCATGTTTAATTTGAGTCATAATTACTGGCAATTTTATCGAAACCACTAAGATATGATGTTAGCAAAGCCATCGCTACACCTAAATCAAACTGTATCATTAAGTCGAAACTTTCTCCATTTGAGGTAATAACACCCAAGAGCATAAGTCGGCTACAGGTTCATTCATGCACTGGCTCGAACTTTTGACCCTGTGAAAGACAAGTGAGGATGAGACTACTAAGCCAATCAGGCTCTATAGTAGCTAAAATCGAACTATATTTTGATTGATGACATTTTTATTCCTACTATTAGTTACCTAATAATAATATAGTTTAATCTTAAAATAGTGGTGTTATACTTAATAGGGTTAATATCACGAAAAATCTCAAACTAATACACACGTGACAAATTTATCTAAAACTAATTTTTTTAACCACTAAAACTCCAAACTGGTGTATCTGTAACAAATTTACGCTCTATTAGTTTTCATCAAATTTTACCGTTAAATTACTGAGTTAAATGACACGTAAAGGTTGACGGATATATCAGTTTGTGATTTTTCATGGCATTAATCCAATTTAAAGGAAACTAACGGAGAGTAAATTTTTCATAAATGTACCAATCTGAGATGTTTTGTGGTTAAAAAATTAATTTTGGGGCAGATTTGTCACAGGTGTACCGATTTGGGGTTTTTAGTTGTCAAAAAATTAATTGCGGTAAATTTGTCACACGCATACTAATTTAGAATTTTTCATGGTATTAATCCTGCTTAATAACAAGATTTTAGCAAGCGCTATATTAGCAAATTACTTCAAGTGCAACCATGATCATGTAAGTATTGATATCGACGCTTACATGGATATTATTTACATATGGTCAACCTTAATAAACAGTTGAGGGACGTTTCAAAAAGTATCCTCATGTTTTATCGTCGTATCAACTGGTGTTTAGAGTTTTGAAAATTTACAATTAACATCCCAATTTGCATATAACATTTGGTCCGATTTAAGAATTTGCCATTTTCCTTCCGACTGTCCCTCCCACCATTTCAAGTTCACCCCGATGACAACCGCATAGCCCAAAAACCGTAACTCACCCGCTACTCAAGCCCCTCTCCTCCCCCTGCGCCATCGACGCCCGTCATGCCATCGACAACCGGCAAGAGATTCCGGCTGGTTGGAAGGATCGCGACCGCAATAAAGCCTACGATATCGATGGATTCTCCTTCGCTTTTCAAACCCCGTCGAGCTATTATTTGCTCGAACGGCTTGGCTGTACTTTGTGAATTTCAGAAGCCAAGGTCTTCAATGAGAGAATTAGAGCGTCTTAGTTTAATTTGTACTAAGCTTACTCCAAGAACGCTTTTGATCTTTAATCTCCCTCTTGAACCTATTTCGGATGAGCCCTCTCTAATTCTATGTTTGCTTCAGGGTTGATCAGCTGTGAATGCTACCAATAGAGGAGCTATATTCTACACACCCAATCAATCATCACATTGTCTTCTTTGTAGAGAAACTGACTGATATATGAATTAGACAGACAGTTCTCAGATGAGTCCCCGCTTTATTACAAGAGAAGCTTCACTTAACGTTTCAACTGCAACATTTTCCACTCAATAGACATCACAAATCCCACACTTGAGGAGATCTTTTTTTCAGCAATTTCTAAGTCGCACGAAGTGTTGACCACGATGAGAGAGTCATCGATATATTTTCTTATTGAAAGATTAATTGGTCTTTTATCAATTTTCACCTGATGCGTTGGACCGTGTCTTTTTTTTTTCTCGCTATGATGATTGTGAGACAAAACAAGCATAATTACAATTTAGGAACACGAATCTTTGAAGAGAAAAAATAGAATAAAAAAAACAAGCGAATTTTTATGTGGAAAATCCTTTCAAAATCATAAAGGGAAAAATCACGGTACCATACTAGACAATCTCTTCGCTATCAACATCAACATTACAAGCTCTAGTGTTACAACTACAAGAGACATTGCCCACTATATAACATGAGTCTAGTTGCTGCCCACCTAGCTCTACTCAATAGCTCGTTCCTAGAATACCAACATGCATGCATCAGTACTGTTGAGATTACTCTCAACGCTGGAACAGGTTTTGTTATCCTCTTCCCAAATTTCAACATGGTGAGTTCTAATCCCCAATTGTTGAATGCCCTTAAAGTAGCTGCAAATCACTGGTGCACCACAGACTACCGGCTCTATAGCCGCCACCCTCCAAATGGTCTACAGAGTCCAGAATCATGCTTTGGACCTTGCATCATTCTCTATAGATGAGGCCTATGACGGAAATTATATGTATGTCATTAGCAGCAGTAAAAGCTCTAGTCTCTGCTTTAACATGAAAATTACATGTATGCCATTAGCAATAAAAGTTTTGTGCTCAAATATTACTTTTTTCTATCGGACTTCACAACTTCATCAATCTCCCACTTGGAGGCTGATCTTTAAAACAACAATAGTCTTTCATATTCTTCACTCATCTTTGTAACCCAAATTGTCCTAATATAGCGGCTCCCTCTATTACTAACCATGGAGGCCAACTAAGGCAATGCACAACCTCAATTTCTCAGTGGTGACAACCTTTGTTAACATATTTACTGGATTTTTTGCATCAAGAATCTTCTTTAATGACTGTCCCATCATCTATCTGCTGACAAATATGATCATACCCTAATTCAATGTGCTTTATCCTTGAATAAAATACCAGATGCTTTGTAAGACATATAGCACTCCAACTTTTACTGAAAAGAATATTGCTATCCTACTCTTTTCCTATCTTCTTCACAAAATTTTTAATCCAAATCATCTCCTTGCTAGCTTCAAATACAACAACACACTCTACTTCAATGAATGAGAGAGACACACACGTCTGAAGTCTAGACATCCAACTGATTATAGTGCCACCCAAGGTAAAAACATAACCCGAGGTGCTCTTCCTATTTTCCAAGTCCCACCAAGATCTGCATCAGCAAAGCCTTGTAAAGTTACACCGTTTTTCATAAAACATAGTGATATACTTGAAGTGCCTCTCAAGTATCTTAATAGCCACTTTACAGCTTCCAATACTTTATTCCTGGATCAACCATGTATTTGCTCATAACTTCCATTGCATGAGCTATGTCTAGTCTGGCACAAACCATAGCATACATCAAACTGCCAACAGTTAATGGATAAACACTACCACTCGTTACTTGCACTATCTATGTCGATTATCGATGTCTATGTTGATTACCACACTAGCATCCACTATCTCAGAAGTTTCATCATGCAACTCTACCTCGAGCCGAACACCCTCAAGAACAATACCACAACCACTCCTATATAGGAGTATTGAAAACTCATCAAATGTAACTTCTTTACTAATAATATTTGAATTTAATTCAGAGTATCGCAATTGATAGTTACGCTCACCTTGTGCAAAGCCAAAGAACATGAATTTATGGCCCTCCCATCAAGCTTTCCAACATACACTCGAACATAACATAGGCAACTAAATATCCTAAGAACAAAATAATTGATAACGTTATCTGACCACACTTCTTTGAGATTCTGACATCCAAGAATAGTCAATTGGGACCCATATTAAGAAAGCCTTCAATGATATTTTGAAGTTGAGAAAATCATCTATTTCTCATTATTATTTGATAAAGGCAAATGTTATTTTCTTTAGGTAATGTCAATATAAATGATGCTCTATCTCCATTGATGAAATTTGAAGTACAAAGTGAGAAGACTCCAAGAGACTAGCTGGACCTTGATGAAGGATAAACAAGTAAGAGAGAATGGAAGGTCATGAAGACTTAGAAGTACCATAACAAGATGAAGAGTTTAGTGAAGCACTGATAACTAATGTAGTTAGAAGATCAAATGGAAAGTAGTACGTAAGTTAACAACTAGTGGGAAGCTTTGATAAACTCACGGATTGCTAATAAACTTAGCTTTCCATGTCACCTGTGAAGAATGTGCTTTTCATGTGTCTACGCAATCTGAATAAGACGACCTAGATATTTCTTTGACTATTATTCTAAGGAAGTTTACAGCTAGCTGCAAGTCTAGAACTTCAAAAAGAATATTTGAAGGAGAATCAAATCAATTGTCACTCGTTTGGAGAAATTGATTATTTTATAGTATGGTCAACTCTATTCGTGAAAATTACACAATTACTCGGAACATTTGATTGTATGCTTGACTAAATCTTTAGTGATTATGTTGATTATCTTTAACAACTAAATTGATCCTCTTGAAAATTATCTAACGGCTAGTTTGGAGAGCACTTGTCATTGATTGTAATCTAATTTGAGGAGTTTACAAGTGTTGTAATAGTGCTTAAGTTTTGAGAGTGTGATCTATCAACTTCGGGAGGAAGCAGTACCTACTAATGCTGTAACTACTCAAAGTGATTACTAGCGGATTCAACTTGTTGGTGGCTGTTAGTATGGATGAGTGAATATAGGCTTAATGACAAGTCAAACCACTATAAGCTCTACATGCTTCGTGTTCTACTCTTTACTTAATTTGTTTTATACATGATAGAAGCATTTGACACTTGATATTGTCAGTTTATTTCTACATCTATCAAATTCATTGTGCATATATTAAACTTGACTTATCTTATTCTGCAAAATTTGTTAAGTTTTTATAAGTGAATCTATTCACCTCTCTTCTAGGTTGAATAGATAGCCACAACAAACTATTCACTAGGTAACTAACTATACTAACCATATCTGCCAAGAATCTCTTAGCCATATCCACACTAGAGAGTGTTTTTTGGGCCATCTCTAGTATTGTCCTTCTCATAAACTCTACAACATATTGTGGATTCACCGGAACTAGTATAGTACTCACTGCCTTCCTTCACTAGGAATTCATTTAATAGCTTTGAGCAGAACCTTATTCTATTGTTTGTTCACACATGTTTGATCGTCTTGCCAGTCTTCATCTTGATCACAACTTTCAATTGTTTGATCCGGATAATGATATCAAAATTATACCTCAATACAAACACCAAGGTGTTCCACGAGTAGTCATCCACAATTGTTAGCATTAACCTGGTGCTCTTTGTCGAAGAAAATTGCAAGAGCTTGTTAACATCTAGGTGGATCAATTCTGCGATCTCTGTGACTTCTCTGACAATTGTATTGAACTCCATTTTTTGCTGTTTACCTAGCTTACAATATATGCATACATTGAGTTTCTTAACCTACGTAACCACATAAGGAATTCCTTTCATTCAAGACCTTGAGGCTTCTTACGCCAATGTGAGCCAAATGCACGCCATAATTTGAATTCTCAATTGGCACATTCAACATATCTACGGTGAAATCCGTCACTGTGTTCCTATGAAGCTCATACAGGCCATTGTACTCGATTTTCTAATTATCACTAGAGTACCTTGATTAACTTTCAAAACTTCTTTTGAAGTATACTGTTATCTGGGCTGAATCTAAAGCAATTAAGGAAATCAGGTTCTTCTTCAATTCATGGATATATTTTGCTCTAGTCAATGCTCTCACGGTACCATCTTGCATTCTCATTCAAACATCGTCAACACCCATAACAACTTACTCAACATTGTTCCCCAATTGCAATTTTCCATTATCCATGTACTTGTAAGTAGCAAACCAGTTATTATTTGGTGTAGAGTTAAAACGAGTAACTAACTATAGTTCATAATTCATTGGTCAAATAACGAATCCTCAATGACAAACAATACATAATCATTACCATCCAAGATAGTTGCAATATTTTCAGTAGACTTAACTCTGATTCTCTCATTCTTATTGTTTTTCAGCTTAAGACAATTCCTTCTCAAATGACTCTTCTTACCACAATTCCAATAGAAAATACTATTAATTTTAGTCTGACTACAACTGTTCAGGTTCGCACTACTCCTACTAACATGTGCAAAAGTTCTTCTTCTACCTTCACTTATTAAACCAGTAGGTAGAGGTTCACAACATTCTCTCTTATGAATGTCTTTACTCATGATCGAATCGCGAACCTCATCAAACATAAGTTTTTTGATCCAAAGAAAATACTAACGGCAGTAAAAATAGAATTCAAACTAATAGGCAATAAGAATAACAGAATCAAAGTATGTACCTCATTATCAAAGTTAATCTCAATTGAATTCAATTGATTAACGGCCTCACTAAATTCATTGATATGCTAGTAACCAACGCACGTTTGCCTTCTTTTATTGAAACAGACGTTGAATCAATTGGACCTTCTTGATTGTACAATTAGCTTGCTAATTGTAGAAGGTTTCTCATACATGTTTGACGAGGCATTCATTAGTCATGTGTGGTCTTCTCTTTCACGATGTTAAACAAGACATTATGAGTCAAAGTTAGTTGTGTAACACCCAACGTCTATCTATCCAGCAAATCCTCATCCAGTTGCTTCATTGACATTAGCTTCTCCCCACACAAGGGTTAGTGCATATTACTCTAGAACAATAATCGTCAATTTGCATCTTTAAGAAATCAAAATTTGCTAATTCTCACTTTTCCTTCTTGTGTCACCATCGATTCGCTTTAAGTCAATCGAGTCACGCTTTGATGCCAATTATTGCAAAAAATAAATGATTAAATGATAAAATCAGTAAAAGAAGAAAATAAATTGAAGACTAGATTTATGCAATTTGGTCAGTGGGACTTACTTAATGGAGAGAACAACACAATGCTCCATATAAATCAAGTAATATAACAAAAATTACGACTACACTTGAGTCATTCAAGCACTCTCAATATTTTCTAATCTCCAATTACACCAAATAACTCACACAATATTTAACTTTCACAATTCCTTTCGAATAATCTCAATCTTACGAAGTAATTCACAAATTTTACCACAAGATTTATTAGTTTCAAAACACTTGTAAATTCTTTAAAATATATATAGTTCATAAATAGGCCACATAATTAAGGGTTAATATCATAAAAAACCTCAAACTGATATATGTGTGACAATTTTACCCCGAACTTTTTTTTTTATTACCAAAAACCCCAAGTTAGTACACATGTGACAATTTTACCCAGAACATATCCTAAAAAACCCCAAACTGGTACATTTGTGACAATTTTACCCTGAACTAAAATTTTAGTATTATTATTTTTTATTTTTTTGAATTATTATTATTATTTTTTATTTATTTTTTCTTTTTTTTTGTTCATCTTCAACCTCAGGCCGGTCGCCAGACCAGTTACCGGCTAGAGATGGAAGTAGGCGAGGTCGGCTGTTGGCGAGGGCCGCCCTCGTCGGCGTCGGGTGAGGGCTGCCCTTGCCCTACTCAGGCGAGGGTCGCCCTTGCTTGGGTGGGCGAGGACAGCCCTCGCCCGACGCCGGCAAGGGCCACCCTCACTGGATCTGGCAAGGTCGGCCCTCGCTAGCATCGGGTGAAGGTTGTCCTCGCCTGCCCAGGTGAGGTCGACCCTTGCCCGACTCAGGCAAGGGCCGCCCTCGCTAGATCCGGTGAGAGTGACCCTCGCTTGAGTCGAGCGAGGGTAGCCCTCACCAGCATCGGGTAAGGGCTGTCCTCGCCCGCCTAGGAGAGGGTGACCCTCGCTTGACACCGGCGAGGGCAACCCTCGCCTAGGTGGACAAGGACAGCCCTCGCCCAACGCGGGCGAGGGCGGTCCTTGCCCGCATCAGCGGGGCCGACCTCGCCGGCTTCCGCCTCTGGTCGGTCGCCAATCCGGCAACCAGCCAGAAGTTGAACATGAAGAAAAAAAAAATAAAAAAAAAAATAAAAAAAATAAAAAAATAAAAAATAATATTAAAAAATTATTAGTTTGGAGTAAAATTGTTATAGGTGTATCAATTTGAGATTTTTCATGATTAAAAAAAATAGTTTAGGGTAAATATATCACAAGTTTATCAGTTTGGAGTAAAATTGTCACAAATGTATTGGTTTGGGGTTTTTGGTGGTAAAAAAAAAGTTTGGGGTAAAATTATCACAAGTGTACCAATTTAGAGTTTTTTGTGGTAAAAAAAAAGTTCAGGGTAAAATTATTATATATGTATCAATTTAGGGTTTTTGATAGTATTAACCCCATGATTAATTGTTACTGCTAAAAGCTCCTCTGCACACCAATGAGCAAAGACTAACACTTACCTCTCGTATGTTATGTCTATGTTACGATCCGAAATATGAGACTCCTTTCGCGTAACGTACTCAAACTATTAAATCTACTCAAATTAAAAAAAAAAAACTCATTTCGGTTGGGTTTCTTTGCAGACTCAAACTAAGGACATATTTTCAATTTGTTTAAATCTGATGAATAATAGAGCTTAATTTCTTTCTTTAGGTGGCAAACTAGAAAAATGTATGATGATCCTTGCTCCTAAAAAATTTTCAGGAACAATAAAGTCCAAATTTGACTAGAGTATTCCTCTTAGTTTGGCTGCTCGACGGAAGTCTGGGAAGGTGTGCGTCTAGAATGGAGATTACTAAGATTCACTTGTAGCTTGTTAGTTGAATATGCTTATAATAATCAAGAGAGAGCAAGAGGGCTTTAAGCGATATACATTTTTTTTCATGCGCATTACGGTCAATTAAGCTCCAATGAGTGTCATGGAGTCATTCTTACATGGAATCAGAGCCACCCTTGCAAATTATAGAAAACCTCAATGATCTTTCATCCCACTAGAATTTATTTATCAATTTAGTTGTCACGAACCCCTGGATTATTCAAATCTTCCATAAAATGTAAGAATATATTAACTAAATTAGAAATTTGGGAAATATTTTTTCGGATGCTACCTAATACCATCCCTTGCTATCATTTATTATCTATAAAGCACATCTAATAACCAAACTGATCTTTTGGGTCAAGTAATAAATTAATCAAATCTGGGTATGTTTATAAATATGATATTAATTTATTACCATACCCGTAATCCACGAACGAAATATGTTCTTGATCACTAAATCTAGCTAATGGAGTTCTTTGTTAATTTCACTTTAATTAATGAGGCTTCCTATGAGCAAATTAATGGGCACACGATCAAGGTCTTGATTTGAAGTGAAGGGGCAAAGTTCCTTCATTAGTCAGAAAGCACCTAGTTATCTTAATCGTTTTCAAAATGACCGTAAAAGTCATAAAGAGTTACTTAGTAGCTTATTAATAGGATTTAGTAAAACACGAGAATATTTATAGAAACTCTAATTGCGTGGTTGAAAAAAGCGGAGAAAACGTGTGAAATCTTATATGAAAATACAAATCGTTTTCAATGTAAGCTCAAAGAGTTGAAATATTTTTCTACCGTTACAAAAATTTTTTGTTTTTTTTGGAGTCTGTCCTACTGTTACAAGTTGACTATAACTAAACGTCACACAATTTTGAAGAGGACGGCGAACTCAATCAAGAGATCATTTATCAAATTTCCGTCAGACAATAATCCTGGCCTTCACGACAACAAAAATCATGTCCGATCAATCAAAAAGCTAACTTTGGCATGTCTATTGATGCGAATTGCACGCATCGTTTTGACAATTCAGGGGACATAGTTGAGGTTCTACTTTACAAGTTATCCCTAATTAAGCACTTTGTGGTATTGAAGTAAACAACAGACTCCATCAAGAGATCGTTTGTCAAATTTCTTTGTGGCAAACACGGCAACGAAATCCAAGTACGATCGCTCAAGAAGCTAATCATGGCATGTACATTGATTACGAATCGCAATTATTCATTTTTAACAATTCGGGAGCATGGGTACGAAGACTCGACTATCCGAAGGTCCATGAAAACTTCTCTGAATACCATGCATCGATTAAATCCAAATCTTTGTCTAATGTGCGAAATAACCTTAGTTTGGAGCGATTTGCAAGCAGTTGATGGCAGCCAATATTCTTTAGAGCAATACGTAATACTAGATCATAAGAGAATGATAAGCAATTACAAGATGTGATGCTAAAACTAAAGAAGCACTTTACATCATTCTTGCTCAAAACACAAATATCTAAATTTTTGCAATTTCACGCTGTAAATTTCCCCTCCTGTTTTTTCGCCTCGTGGGCAATCTGGTATCGGGAGCGACCCTTTTTTTTAATCCCTGTAATTTGTGTTGAACGCGAGGTACAGATCAAACGCAGAGAGGGCGGTGAGGCATCGAGAGAGAGAAGTACATATAAATACGAAAGGCATTGAGGGCTTTGCTTGGCCTTGGCTTTGGCTTCCTTCTCCAACTCATGCAAATGGGAAAGCCTGAATTCTGACGCTGCTCTCTCATGTGAAATCAAGGCCGCCTCGCGGCGCACCTGGAGCCGATTCTGGGTTCATCTGGCTTGTGAGCGGGCGCTCTTGTTTGATTCTTGATTCTTGCGCGGTGTGCATCATTGTTCTCTCTTCTCTCTCTCTCTCTCTATCTGCGGCGACAATCATACTTCAATCCATGCTGGGTTGTTGAGGGTTTTCTTGTGCCAAAAGGGTTTTGGGTTATTGGTAATGCTGCCCGGATAGCTGGCGTCTGGGTCTTAGGCGAATTTGGGTTTCGAGGGGCAAGTTTGGTTAGGCGCTGGGTGTATCGTGAGTCCAAGTATTAGCTTTGTTGGTGTTTGTTTCAATGATGGATTATCGATTTGGTGTTGAGGGTTAGTGGAAGCTTGGGTCTTTGCTCTGTTTGGTCGAAGATATGAGTCGTAGGCTGCGGCGGAGGGTGTCCAAGAAGGGAAAGGAGAAGGTGGTTGCGCATAGCTATACCGAATTCGAGGAGGAAGTTTCGACCTCGGAGCGAAATGGGGATGTCAATTGGACGTGCTTGCCTGATGACACGGTGATTCAGCTGTTTTCCTGTCTGAATTACCGTGATAGGGCGAGCTTGGCATCGACGTGTAAGACGTGGAGATGCCTGAGTGCTTCTCCTTGTCTGTGGAACTCGTTGGACCTTCGAGCGCATAAATGCGATTCAGCGATGGCGAGTTCGCTTGCTTCTAGATGCAGGAATCTGCAGAAGCTCCGCTTTCGGGGAGCTGAGTCGGCTGATGCGATAATTTTTCTCCAAGCTAGGAACCTGCGAGAACTAAGTGGTGATTACTGCAGGAAAATAACTGATGCAACTCTATCTGTAATTGCTGCGAGGCATGAGTTGCTCGAGTGCCTTCAACTTGGCCCTGACTTCTGTGAGAGGATCACTAGTGATGCTGTCAAACAGATAGCTTTCTGCTGCCCTAAGTTGACTAAGCTTCGGCTTTCAGGAATTAGGGATGTTCAAGGTGATGCCATTAATGCTCTAGGCAAGCATTGTCCACATTTGACTGATGTTGGGTTCTTGGATTGTCTAAAGGTTGATGAGTTGGCACTAGGAAATGTGGCATCCCTTAGGTTCCTCTCAGTTGCTGGGACATCAAATGTGAAGTGGGGTGTGGTTTCACATGTTTGGCATAAGCTACCTAACTTAGTTGGGTTGGATGTTTCTCGAACTGATGTTGGTCCGGCGGCTGTTTCAAGATTGTTGATCTCATCCCAAAGCTTGAAAGTTCTGTGTGCCTTGAATTGTCCCGTACTAGAGGGAGATGCCAATTTTACAGTGCCCAAGATTAAAGGAAAATCGTTACTCGCTCATTTTACAGATATCTTTGAAGGAATAGCTTCTTTATTTGCCGATATCACAAGCAAAGGGAAGACCGTATTTTTGGACTGGAGAAACTCCATGAAAACTCATAAGAGCATGGATGAAATGATGTCTTGGTTTGAGTGGATCCTATCACATTCGCTTCTACGAAGTGCGGAGAACAATCCACAGGGTTTAGACGATTTCTGGTTGAAGCAAGGCGCTCCATTGTTGCTCATCTTGATGCAGAGCTCTCAAGAAGATGTGCAAGAGAGAGCAGCAACTGGACTTGCAACTTTTGTTGTCATTGATGACGAGCATGCTAGCATTGACCGAGGAAGGGCTGAAGCAGTAATGCGAGATGGAGGCATACGCCTCCTCCTAGACCTTGCTAAATCTTGGCGGGAAGGGCTACAATCAGAGGCTGCGAAGGTAAATTTTTTCTGGTACTTGGAGCTATCTGATTAAATTTTCGCCTTCCTTTTGGCAGAAAACCTGGTTTCTTTTGTAGTTCTCTCTTTTTATCATTATATTAATTTGGAGCACATAGAATCGGCATGTTTACCTCCACCTTACATACTAGAAATTGAGAACTTAATGTCTGATGTGTTGACCTCTTGGTATGTTTCAGGCTATAGCAAACTTGTCTGTGAATGTCAATGTTGCAAAAGCTGTTGCAGAAGAAGGTGGAATTGATATTCTTGCTAGTTTGGCGAGGTCAATGAACAGGCTGGTTGCTGAAGAGGCAGCTGGAGGTTTATGGAATCTTTCCGTTGGAGAAGAGCATAAGGTGTTGTCATTGTTGCTTGCTTATCATTTTTGCAGGAAATGAGTTTTGTTTTGATATTGAGAATGGTTTCTTGTCAGGGTGCTATCGCTGAGGCTGGTGGAGTAAAAGCTCTAGTTGATCTTATATTCAAGTGGTCCTCTGGTGGTGATGGTGTTTTGGTACAAATTTTCCCATTTTACATCGATTCAAGCGGCAAGCAATTTCTCTTTAATCATTTGTTTCTAAATCGATGATTTAGGATAATTTACTAGTGGATTCGACCTTCACTTGTCTTCAGGAACGTGCAGCCGGTGCTCTGGCAAATTTGGCAGCTGACGACAAGTGTAGCATGGCAGTCGCACTGGCTGGTGGAGTGCATGCTTTAGTTATGCTCGCTCGCAACTGCAAGTTCGAGGGTGTTCAGGAGCAGGTCTTGTGGTTCATTCTATTCAGATAAAGTTATTGCGAGAGTTGTGTGCAATAACATACCAATAAGCACCAAAATATCCAGCAGCTTTATCTTAAATTGCCATATCATCCATTACTAAGTAGCCTTGCGTCATTTAATCTGGTGCATTTGTTTTACTTTCAAGTAAAAATTCTTTTCCCGGGTGAAAGACGTTCCATTCAAGGAAATCATGATATAGAAATAGTTTTCAGAATAACAGTTTTCACATTATGGAGTATTTTACTCATAGGGATGCTTGCTTACAATGTTTCGAGTGTCATAGTTTTGTAATACAGTATCCGGCATCTGAGACGAGGAAAATGTTTTTCCCAAACAAACGCACTCTTCAATTTTTTAAGGATGAAGAGTGAAGTGCCAGAATTAATCCCATATAATGGGTAATTTCGTCAATCATGGGGGTAGTTTTCTGAGGGAAATGAGCTGATAAATAATATTTTTCTTGTTCATGATATGCGTGGTTGATAGTACTCTCATTACTATTTGCCTTTAGCATTCACCATATATCTTGATCTTCTGATTACGTCCAGCTGATCTCTTATGATGCTAGAAACGTAATGCTGACTTCGTCCTCTTGATTAAGGGTGTTAGTACTGACACATTTTTCAATTGAATGGCGTCAAACTTTACAGGCTGCCCGGGCCTTGGCTAATTTAGCTGCTCATGGAGATAGCAATGGTAATAATGCAGCAGTAGGGCAAGAGGTGGGTGCTCTCGAGGCACTAGTTCAACTGACAAGATCTCCCCATGAAGGTGTCAGGTAATTTATGAATCTGTTTTTCTATAAACTGAATAACTTAGTTTATGTGTTGTCACTTAGGGAGCTTTTTTCTACATGGAAGCCCCTAAACTTGTTGTGGCCATTCCTTAGACAGAAATTTTATGATATTCATAACTTCTGAGAACACCTGAAGCAGGTGCATGACGAAAGTAATTAGTATGAATACTCTCAAATAAACAAAAGGAAAAGTACATGATACAGTTGCTTTTATGATGAGAGATTATGATGGACTGCAAACCAATGGGTTTTGTATGAGATTCATGCATGGTAGTTGTATGTACGTGAGAGTAAATGAGTAAATGTGGGAAAAAGTGGAGGAGTAGGCTTGGAAGTTAAGTGGAAAATAGAGAAATAGGAATTTTTCTGTTTGGGAGAGAGAGAGAGAGAGAGAGAGAGAGAGGTGATACTAGGTGAGGGTTATTTACTTCTCAGAAAGCTTCTTGATATCAATGTTTCAAACTTTCAAGTTTCAAATCACCTTAAAAATAGAGAAATAGGAATTTTTCTGTTTGGGAGGGAGAGAGAGAGAGAGAGAGAGAGAGAGAGAGAGAGAGAGAGAGAGAGGAGGTGATACTAGGTGAGGGTTATTTACTTCTCAGAAAGCTTCTTGATATCAATGTTTCAAACTTTCAAGTTTCAAATCACCTTAAATTGGTCTTTCATCTTATCCATTGTAGGAGCCATGCCAATTTTTCCCAAATAAAGTCATATTTTAACTCTCTTCTTCAGTTCTTGCACATAGATCGAGCATTTATCTCCTCAAAATCATATTGTGCACATGTTGTTGCAGAAAAAAATTCTCTCCCAGAAAAGTAGTCTTATTGCAGTCCTACAATATTTTCTTTTGGAGCTTAAGCCGGCATTCTTCGGTCACAAAGAAGATGCAGATGGCCTCAATAATATCTTGTACTTGACTTTTCCATTAATTCCTCGTTCTCTTTGTAAATTAGACCCAAGATACTTTTTGTTTTTGGACTGCGACCCAAGATACTTGAGCAGCTTGCTTTTTGATACTTCTGTTTTTAACCTGTTCTCGCAGGTCATTAATTTATAATATTCCTCTCACTGAATATACATCTTATACTAAATGCCGTGTTTTTTGTGTACTTTGATTGAAAAATTCCAAATACACAATGATTTTCCCCGTTTTTTAACTACTTCAATGAAAGCTTTTAGTTCCCCAAAGTTCCACTCACTTTGTCTCACTCATTAAAGCTCATCTCATTGTGAGATCTGTGTGCTGGGCAACAAAATCTTGAATGTGTCTAGTGATCTTGTCATTGTACTTGTTGCTGGTACACGAGGTTAAGGCTTCAAAGTTGAACCTTTAAGCTGGCTTATCCTGACAAGCCAAGCAAAAAACAGAAAAATGCAAGTAAGTTTGCTTCTATCGTAATTTCTTATCACACCAAATGTCCTTAGTGAAATCACGGCTTCATCATAGGTCTTTTATTGTTTGGATACTTGCTTGTGCATGTCTTTCCTTTGCATTCTTCCTTCAGTTTCGTGAATACCACACGATAATTTCTTTCATCTATAACTCCTTCAGTTCATGATTTCTTTTATTTATGAATAAGATAGAATCCATAGTTGGTCTCACCAGCATCAAACCAAATTTCTTTCTGAGAACGTGCTCAATTCCTCCTCCTCCTCCTCCACAATTTCATCATTCATCAGCTTAATGCCTCTTAATTGACCATTTTTTGGCATTCTCTTGCATCTGAAAATTCTGATCAGCATGTGATGCCTATCTTATCCATAATCACCCTTGTATCAAGTCTGACCGCATCTGGACCCAAAAAAAAAAAAGTCTGACCGCTTTTTATTTCCAATTCTAGCAGTCCTGATTTATCTATAAAGGTAATAACTACTACATTCTCGTAACTCATTTATCACTTGCATATGTATTTGAGATGGGGAATGGGTTGTAGGCACTTTCGATGTACCTTGCCATCTTTCCTTAACAGCATCTTCTACAATAGAGAATCTTTAACTCTCATTCTTGGTCCATCTAACTTTCTTGAATTTCTTTTGATTCATTCTGTCTTATATTCTTTTAATGCGAAGAGAAGCTTTTTGACTACCGTAGAACATCTCTAGCCACTCTTTCAAGCTGTAAATTCCCATAACTGATCGGGTTCTCCTCCCTTTTACTAATTGTTAAAAGATCAACAATGAAGAAAGGGTGTGGGAGATTAACTTTTTGCATTGGCTCAAGATTAGGACCTCAAAGCTTTCCTAAATTTTATTGAGCTGTTGTATTGAGCAGTGTTGGATGTGAGAGAGCGTGATAGGTTAAGGTGGAATTGCCGTACCTCTGGAACTTTTTCTGTCATATCCTACTATTTTGGTCTCATATTTTCTTAGATGCAATTCCAGCAGAGCACACTCTTTTCATGAAAATCTAGTTGGAAGGTCAATGTTCCCTTGAAGGTTCTCTTTTTGCTTGGGAAGCAGACTGGGGACTTATTCGTACTTTATTAGATGTTTTTTGTGCAAGAGTGGAGTCGAGTGTGAATCACTTACTTTTGCATTGTAGCTAGATGAGAAAGATTTGGACAATGGTTTTTGCAATTTTAGGAGTACAATGAGTGACCTCAAGCATGATGACATGAACTTTGTGGATGGAGAGGGACTATCAGTCTGTGTGCTAGAAAGGAGCAGATTTCTAAGATGATTCTTCTCCTTCTTTTTTGTGACTCATTTGGGGAGAGAGGAATAAGAGGGCATTTCAAGGAGTTCATTCCTCTTGGGATTTTGATTCTGGGAACCCTGACAAGGCATTCAACACCAAGAAGATAATCGAAGATATGAGAACGCTTGCTCGATTTGCTGCTAGGAGTGCCCAGATGCCTTTCTTTAGAATTGCTGCTAGCTCTCGCTTTTGCTGGCAGAGATGGTCAGAGTCATGTAGTTTGGGATTGAAAATGGCAGGCAACTAGCGAGGCTCTTGCCATCTCTCATCGATAAACGGGTTCGCTAAACAGGAACAATTCAAGAGGAAACACACAATGTAGACAATTGTCTTTTTAATTCCAAAGCCAGGAAAAAGAAACAACATCTTCCTTGAAAGAAACACTTTAATTCAATAATGAAAAATACTCTAAATCTTATAACAACCCTTCCAAGACTAGTAAATAGGCATAAAAACCTTTATCAATTGGACTCTTAATTTAAGAAGTAAACCTAATACCAGTAGGACTCTTTAAACATGTGGAAACGCAATGAGTTCTATCTTGATTCTCTGCAAATGCCACCCTAAGGATGTTTGCTCTTTTTCTCTTAACTACATTCACACATTAAATATTTTCTAATAGGGGTTTCAGAAACATATTAGTGGTAGTCTTACTATAGGTCAGGCCCCATGGAATCTGCAATCAGCCTGTGCGTACCAGAGGCACATTCAACTTCTTTTCTATGAATTTGCTTCTAATATAGCCTTGGTCACTCCAGTCCAAGAACTTAGCATTCCTATAGTCCTCCTCATGTTTGGCCCAGGACCATTTTCTTCACAAATTTTCTCTATTTTGATCAAGTAATCGAGTCACCTGAAACAGATAGCTCTTCTTAGTTTAGAATCTTTGTTGGTACTTTTCATTCTTAAAGACAACCTAAAACAGCTGTCAGCACGACCCTCTTAAGTCTATATATCAGGCAACAGATTGCACTGTCACATCAATATTCTGTCTAGGATGCAAGAAGGAAATTTGCAACTCAGCTTCATCTTGATCGTAAATTTTCGGATTCTGCTGTTTGTAATCCCAGTTGGAGCTTGTGTTGACATTGTATTTTCATCAGAAGAATCAGATGTATAAGTTTTGATATGGGGCACCTGCACGAATTAAGTTTATTTTAAGGAAATATCGATGCATATGTTTGCATGATATTTTTTAGCCTTCTGCAACTTAATAGAGCCCCTGAGAATTTGAGGGGTGATCTGATTTTATTATTTGCAATAATCATGTTAAATTGTGAATGCTTAAATGACTATTGCTCTTTAAATATTTGATGGGGTTTGTATTCTCTGCATATGGTCGATGAGGTTGATCTGTAATATTTTGTGCACTCATCAAACAGGCAAGAAGCTGCTGGCGCACTGTGGAATCTGTCATTCGATGACCGAAATCGCGAAGCCATTGCATCAGCAGGTGGCGTGGAGGCCTTGGTATGGTGCTTATTTCAACTTAATCGCAGTGGATTCTCATCAAGCACTTCTGTTACAATCTCCTACTATTGTGCACTATATAGGATTGCATGAGATGGCAAAACTGTGGAGCACCTGCTTTTTTTGAAGGTTAATGAGAAAGAACTTATTCTCATGTTATGAAAGTATGGTCACAGTGTGAATTAACAAACTGGTGTAGTCCTACCATTACATCTTTTCTATACAGGGACGTGGAATTGATTTCCGAAAGGTGCAACTTGTCCAGTTCACATGCTTTCTATTGACCTTGACCGCCCTGGGCATTCGAACTTTTTTAGCTGTTTACTTGTCATCTTGACTGATAATCTGTTTTGAACATAATATATGCAAAAGAAAGTGGCAAATAATGCACTGCAAAGAGTGCAACTGTCTGTAAAATTGTTTCCTGACATAATGTTGGTACGTTTTCTTGCCACATCATTATAGACACTGTCTGGCAAACAGTAGAAAATGGGAACTTTGTCATAAATGCTCCATGATCAACACTCTAGGAGGATAATTGTCATTATATTCTATTCTCTGTACCATTGAAACAATTGCCTTCATAGCACCATGCGTAGAATTGTGACGATACCTTCTGTTTTTAGTGTAATAAATCTTGATTGTAATCTTTAATGGTCAAAATTTTGGCTCCAGAAAAATGAGTTGATCATTCATTTTACGTTGGTTCTTAGGTTGCTCTTGCACAGACATGTTCGAATGCCTCCCCAGGTCTACAAGAGCGAGCAGCTGGTGCTCTTTGGGGATTATCAGTTTCAGAAGCCAATAGGTAGTCTCATATTTCTAAATTGGATATACAATTGTGCATGTGCATGTGAAAATGCACGTTAAGTTCCTATCCATGCCTTCATGCATCTTAGAATTAGAGAGCATATGGTTCGATGCATTCTGGAATTGCTTTTTTTTTTTTCCCTTGGAATTGCTTTGAAAGTGGATTTTGGTGTGCTTTGTCTTGCATCTAGCAAAAAATTGACATTCCTGTACTTTGCATGCGAGCATGCTTTAGCGAAATGTGTCTATCAAGTGGGGATGATAACAGATCAAATTGTTGGTTTTATTTATTGATCAAACCGACTAGGAACTCTTCAAATGTCAAGTTCCAGGTACATGTGACAATATCGCAGGGACCGTATAGAGTTTGGGCGGTTTTAGGCTTTAGGACCTTTCGAATATTCAAACCTTTCTCAATAATTGTTATATTACCCAAGTAACATTATTTCAAATTAATTCATTAATTCTCTAGGATTTTGAGCAGTTCAAATAAGTTAGCGTCTCTTTAAGAATCATATGTATTAATTTTATACTCATATACATGGTTTCTGTTGTTCTGTGAATTAGCTTATGTCATAACATACGAAATATGGTATTGCTTGAGCTAGATGTTGTTAATGCTCCGAAGTTATACATAGCATTACAATAATGACAAATTTAACTTCCATAGTATGTAATTAATAATTCTCCCTTTTGCATGATGTGTCTTCCCTTAGTAGTTCATTGGAGTGTGTCAAGATAGTTCCTCCATATTATTGTTTTTCGCTTGTAACACTTGCTTTTGTTTTGTGTGATGCTAACCCACATATTTTTTTTTGGTAGTGTTGCTATTGGGCGAGAAGGTGGTGTGGCTCCTCTGATTGCTCTGGCTCGCTCTGATGCTGAAGTAAGTCTTTGACCACTCTAATGTGTGCCTGCTATTCAATTTGGCCTTTGTTAGCTGTAGAAACATGGCTTTTCACATAACATGATTTACAATGTATGTTCAGGATGTCCATGAAACTGCCGCTGGTGCTTTATGGAATCTTGCTTTCAACCCTGGTAATGCTCTCCGTATAGTGGAGGAAGGAGGAGTTCCTGCTCTTGTTCATCTTTGTTCCTCATCAGTCTCCAAAATGGCACGTTTCATGGCTGCATTAGCCTTGGCATATATGTTTGATGGCAGGTACTTTTTTCTAACCTGGTAGCATAGTATTCTGGTCCTGTACCTCTACTTGATAACTTTGTAGTGCACATGATATATCTTCCCGAATGAAGTTGATCTGTCACATTATTTCTATTAATATTCACTACGGAGACAACTTTAATTAACCAGGAAGTTTTTTGTGGAATACCAGGACAGATTTCAAGAATCTGAAGAAGCTGTGATGTAGATTTGAAAATATACTACAAAATACTTCTTGATTATGCTGTAATGGAAGTACTTGTCCGGCCCAGAGCTGTGTGACTTTTCATTTAGTTGGTGCACTAGCTCTCAACAAAAAAAGATTTTTTTTTTTTTGTATAGATCCTCATATTGGAAGAGTTTTTATTATCTTAACACGACGAAACTGATATGCTGAAACTTCTTGATCTATCTTGCAGGATGGATGAATATGCATTGGTTGGGACTTCATCAGAAAGCACCTCTAAGATTGTGAGCTTAGATGGATCAAGAAGGATGGCTTTGAAGCACATTGAAGCTTTTATCCTTATGTTTTCCGATCGGCAAGCTTTCACTACTGCAGCTGCATCGTCTGCTCCTGCAGCATTAGCAGAAGTGACAGAAGGAGCTCGTATTCAAGAAGCAGGACATCTGAGATGCAGGTCCCACCATCTTCCCTCATATCCAATTCAATTCCACCGCCACAAATATGTAGATGTTCTTGCCTGAAGTTTTATCTTTAGATTTGCTATCCATTCCTCTTTTTATCTTCATTTGATTAATTTGCTTATTTAGACATGTTTACTACATTTATCTCTGCTATTAAGAAATCAGAGGTAGGTACTTTGATATATAGATTGTGTAATGCATGGGAATCACTGCATGCAACTTTCTTTCAAAGAGATGTGGAATGATTATTAGAGAAGAAGTTATATTGCTGGTTCAATAATGTCCATGTGAGCACTAGGCACAGCAAGATACTTTTGTTGGTTAGCTGTTTCAGCAGAAGAGAAGTGGCATCTTGCTTTGTTTTTTTTTTTTTTTTTCAGCTGCTCTTTTCGCACTATCGTTATTTGTTTTCTTCTCCCTCTAATTATTTCTCAGTGGAGCTGAAATTGGAAGATTTATCTCCATGTTAAAGAATCCTTCTGTACTCAAGGCATGCGCAGCATTTGCCCTTCTCCAGGTAACTAGCCTCCTACATAAGTTTTGTTGGATGATTACATAAGATATATACAAATAAAACTAAATACAAACTCCAGGGGTATATTCTTGAAGTTAAATCTAGAACTACTTTATCTTAGAGCTGCACACCAAATTTTAATTGCATGAATGTAAATTCAAAGAGAGTTTTCTTTCTCACGATAACAAATATGGATTTGAATTAAATTATTCTATCCATTTAAATTCCTTTACTGTTGCAAAGACAATAGTCTCTGTCAGAATCCAAGTCAGAATCGAAAAGAAAATTGCATATATTTTTTTCATTGAGACCTAATTAATAATGTATATAGATTGTAAGGGAAAGGGTAAAAAATGCATTTTAGAACCATCATTTTATGAGAAACTCAGATAGAGCTACCACTCACTGATTCCCCTGGTTCAAAAGAAACATATCCCCATTCAAATCTCGCGGAAGACAAAATTCCCTAATGCTAGGCTTGGGAGAAGGGGTGAGGAAAATTGCAAGAGAAAATACACAATTTCAAAATTTCTCCTTCTAACGAAAACTTTTAAATTTTTCTCCATTTTGCATCCAAATTTTTGGTCCCTCCATTTTCCTTCTTATTCAAGCGTAACATAATTTTTTGTGGCATTTCTGTATTGCAGTTTACCATTCCCGGTGGCCGCCATGCTTTGCACCATGCGAAACTTATGCAAAATGCCGGAGCTGCTAGAGTTTTGCGTGCAACAGCTGCCGCTGCAACTGCACCACTGGAGGCCAAAATATTTGCGAGAATTGTACTTCGTAATCTGGAGCACCACCAGGCAGAATCTTCAAAGGGGATTTGATGTATTTGGCAAGCCGAACAATTTGTCCATAGCTACAGAATGATGCTCCATGAACTTCGGCTTCTGGACTTCCATTGTCAGAAGAGCAGATCTGTCAGAGAGATTAGCTGCGCTTTTCATCCAAAGGGCAGGACCGTTATATGTGATTTTCTTCTTTAATTTTTTATTTCTTTTCCTTGACTTTCTTAAAAGAAAACTGGTGGTGTATCGGTGTTGTTATTTTCCCCCACCTGTATGCATTGATACAGATCCTAGATAGTCATAGACTGTATCTTTTTAGACATGGAAGTAGCTGTGCCATGGTTGTTGTGAAAAATGCGGGAGTTTAGTATTGCACAGTGGAACATTTTCCTTAGTGAAGTATTATTCAAGGACAGTTGTTGGCAGTCTCAGACTCTCGATACGAATGGTGGATGCTTGCATGTACACTTTGATTGTTGAGCATTTGATTGGCTGGGAAAAAAGTTGAAGAACAACAGTTTCCGGGGAATTTAGTGACGCTTGAATTTTTTATGTACTGTAGACTTGGAGAAGTATCTATCAGCTCCTTTTAGCATCGACAGTAGATGCACTCTTGGACATGTAAGCATTCAGGAACCACCTGGTTAACATGACCAAGACCAATTAATATACCTGGCCGGATATTACATTCCTATTAAACTCCTCGTTCTTGGGAAGCTCTTCGAATTGGTTTATGGTTGCTGTCTCAAATCAGAATGGGAGAAGGTTTGGTTTCGATGTGCATGTTCAGGTGTGAAAGATGAGGCCAGGCAGGGTCCTTGACATGCTTTTCTTCTCACTGGAATTGATACAACCCAAAGTCTTCCGTGGCAAGAACAGAGGGAGACTATTAAATCACTGACAACAAGAAACGTATGCCACAAGTAGGCATTATCACCAAGTGAATTTGATGAAAGGGCATAATTGAATTTTGAGAAAATTTCATAAGCCTCGAGTGGTGCATTTTTCTCAAAGTACCTCAAAGAGTGGGGTTTGTCACAAAGAACCATTAAAAAGTTGGTGCCTTCGACTCAATTGACCCCTTATTTCACCAACATAAACAAATCTTTACCGGATGACAATCAGGTGCGTTCACATGTTGTATTTCGCACCATGGACGAGGGTCTCTTTGTTCGAAAATGTTTGATATCCCTAAATTTCCCGATTAAACTAAACCTCAATCCCCGAATTTCTCAATTAAACTAAACTCGATGTCAATCCTTTCTTTGTTAAGAGAGAAGGCGATTGCAACTTGTTGAAGCAACATGTTGAGAAGGCGGTTGCAGGCTATTGAATGTGGGACCAATGACGGTGATTGTATGAGAAAAATAGTATAATTTTAGTATTGCTTTGGCATGTTTGCCTAGCCATTTGATGAAGAGTATGCGATACGTGTTCAGCGCAATTGAACTTTCAGCACTTTAAGTTAATAAAAGGTCACAAAAAATCCAAATTATGCCCAACCGTAACACAATTACTCTAAATCTTTTTTTTGTTATATAAAAAACCTCAAATTATACCTACTGTGACACATTTATCTTGAACTTAACCCAAAACTTGTACCTATAGGACACATTCACCCTCCATTAAGGTTTAGTCAACTAATTTTTCAAACAAAATGTCTTTTTTATTTTATTTAAGTCACATGAGCGCCATGTTAACATCATTTGCTTTCCGATGTTTATGCAGGCAGGTTTTTAATGGTGTTTATTGACAGAACCTTTACGGAGAGTAAATGTGTTACGCAAGTATAAGTTTATGATTTTTTATGTTACAGAAAAATATTTAGGGTAAATGTATCACAATATTCATTTAAGGTTTTTGGCGGTTTTTTCTTTCAACTAGATAGTACAATGAAATGCTAAATAAAAGGAAGACACCTGAAAATACTAAAACCAGAATTATGCTGCTACATTAGTTTTTTCTTCATTGCATAAACAAAGTCGGTTTTATAAACCCTTCCAGCTTCAATTCTTGTCAAATCTAACCTTGTTTTTGTCCCTTTTTGCTGTCTTTCACATCACCGACCATGTCACAAATTGTTGTCCGATCTTCATGAGCTAAACTCATCAACTCACCACATGAGTTTTGATTCGAGCTTACTTTTAGGCAAGGTCGGACTCGTAAAAAGCAATAAACATCTGCAAGGGCACTTTGACAAGATGACCAAAAAAAGATGGCATTGAGAACCTTGCTTTTATGCATCGCTTAATGGCATGTTTAGATTTCTGCAAACTTGAGAGTAAGCAGAACTGGACATGAAAGAGGATTTGTTGGTTATGGTTAAGTCAAAACTTTTATACGGTACCTCAGAAAATCTTTCTTAATCTATCTTCAAAGCCTCTGCATGGCAAGGGCCAAGGCTTCCCTTGGGATAGACATCAGAAGGTTATTTTGCAAAATGTCATAGCACCATTATCCCATGAGTGAAGTAAAAGAAGGCAGTCAGGTTTGATTTAAGCTTTTGCCTAGAAAAATCTTACAGATTCCATTTGGCTATGAAATAGCAGTACCGAAAATGCATACACTGAAAGGTGATGGCAAGAGCAAGGGCACCCGGTATTTATTATAATGATGCCTTCTTTATACTCGAAGGATTTACACCGGCGGATTATCGACTTGGTAAACTTTGGAAACTCTATTAGTATTCCCATATTGTGTCACTCGATGAGGTTTCCATACTACCAAGATTTTGTGTCTAGTGGCTCAAACCTAAATATAACAAACAGAAAGTACCTGCATATTCTCGGCATCATTTAAAAGCAAGACTCCATAACTGATGCAAGAATGTCCTAGCTATCCAACATAAAGGGATTACATCAGAAAATTTTCGTGAAAGCCTCCATGGAAGAGTTATCTTTCTCTGTATATCACAACAACCAAGTCAATCCAGCGAGTAACATCACCAAGTTACACAAGGCCAAACATAAAGTACTATATCACCTACATATATTTAATATCCCCCTTGCTAAAGAAAGATCATTTCTTTTCTTCTTCCCTGTTCCTGCGCAAACTATGAATCCTTCACTATTCCTCACATCCCAACAGTGATTGATCCTCAAAGTCAAGCAGCCAAACATTTTTTGATGCTGATTTTGAATCTTTGTGGTCCAACTATGACAATCCGTTTCTTTAGCCACATTGTCCATTGAAGCTTCATTCTCTGAGTAAGGGTCTACGTACTTTTTCATGTCACCCAGAGAGAAGTGGAAATGTGCCTGAAATATTCACGAATTTGACTTTTCCAGCTTCATCCAGGGTTTTTAATCCTATCCAGTCTCCAATGTAAGGTGATTGACTTTACTTCTATCTTATTCTTTTTATAAAATACTTTGAACCTGACCTGGACCTGCTCGAATTAGTTGGCTAACAGGACTAGACTGACTTCACTATAGGCCTCGATTAATTATCCACACCATCCAGATGAATTGAAATTAGGCTGTAGCCAACTGCATCCGTGTGGCTTTGATCTGCCATTACTCAATAGTCTCCTCAGTTTTGAAAGTCCTCTGTTATGCTCAAGTTGTGTGCAAACTCCACACCCTAAAGACCTCTGTGCTTTCATGTACAGCTTTTGTGGTTTCTGCGAACAAGTTGTCGATATATCTGGTCTCTCCTGGGCTTCTCAGGCCTACCATGTAATCTCTTCTTAAAAAATGGAAGTAGACTGTACACCAGTTTTATGCCACAATGCTTGCCTATCATTGGACTAATCATTGGTTCATACACTCTCAAAAATCAACCTTTATTGTGACAACCCAACATGTTGAATCATGTCCCTTGCATGCAATTGTAGAAAAGTTACATGCGCACAAGAAATACTGCTCTACTCCTACCTTCTGACAGAACGAGTACACTCTTTCGAGAGCATAATAAATTGCTCCCTCCCACATTGTCTCATTCAGTATGATGACTTGGCTTTGATTGGCTCCGTTGTTTTTTTTGCCATTTGGAAATGTCTCCACCAAATCCTCTTGTCAGTCGTCTTTTGTACTGCATTCTCTTCATAAAGTATATCACTTAATTTCAAGAATTCCTTTAAATAGGAAATTAAAGATGCGTTAGTTCGAATCACGAGTATATTGAGTAAAATCCAGGCATAACCATCTTGACTTAGCCAGGCCATCAGTATAAAGTAGGTAATCATTACATGTTGAAGAACTAAATTGATATTCTAAATAAGACCCATAACAAACAACAAAGCTTTTACACACGAGGTGGGGTCAGCTAACTTGATATTCTAAATCGATAACTTTTTTGGAGTATGTGAAAATTGATTTTCTTTTCCTATGTTTAGATGAGCCATTATAAAAATAAGGAAATGATCTTCTCAATATGATCAAGTCTTACGGCAAAAAAGGTAAGTTATATGAACAAGACTATGACTACAATGGTAACAACGGTGACAATTTATCATGTCTGTTTACATTGAACTACAGCTCAGGAAATATCATTATTCATCATGGTGTCAATCGAGATCCAACATCAAGATCAAAGAAGATAAGCAACACACACACACACACACACACAAAAGAAACAGTTTGTATTATGTGTAAAAACCAGCATCTAATCCAAATAAATGTGCTTGTCCGAGAATATGCAACAATAAGGCCCCCACTAAGGTGCTCACCATCATTTCCATCAAAACATACCTCCTAGCAACAATGCCATAATTTCTGGTCAATAAACTCTAAGAATATGCAATACTAATTCTCTATTGATCAAATTGCAGACATGTTCTTCTGGATCCTGCTATTTCCGCAATGGCTGCACTTCAATGAGCATAATTACTTAGCAGGTACTATTTTAACCCCTTCTAAAATCGCAGAAAATGGATCAATTACTACTTTTAAAACTGATATCTCAAGGTATGAAATGAGATATTTTATCATGTACCTCAAGCAAATAGTTATTCCTTCCTTTCTTTTGCATGGCACATGGTCAAGGAACCTTGCAGACAAGTTAAAACAAACAAGTACCACTTACCACAGGAAATTCAGACCATGCTTCAAGCTTCATCTTTCATCCATGACTTGAGGCCTTTATCCAGAGTACAAGATTCCATGGTGTTCCAGTAATCTGGTGAAGGTGAAATATAGAAGCCGACAATGAATCTGTAAAAAAAAATTACGTTAAGTAAAAAATATATTGCCCTTCGGAACCAAAGACCACAGAAGTTTCCATAGGCCTAAAATTCATGATCTTTTGTCCATTACTATGTCCAACAAGAATTTAGCAGCAAATACACAATATTGGTACTGTTTGACTGCTACAACTAAGCAACACTGATGATGGAAATTGCCGCACTAACGGAAAAGGCCCTTCTATTAGGCATGGTGGTTAGAAAAGAAGTCAATAACAGGGATCAAATCTCAATATACCCTCGAAATTAGTCTGGACGGAAAGCAGTAGACTAAACAGCATAGCATCTCCACACAACCTAATTCTGTCCAGATCTGCCAACTGCAATAAAGATTGCCACATTTTGCAGAGAGTATAACTGATAGTTCTAATTGAATAAACAAGACACAAAATAGAGCAGTAAGAGCTGCTCTTAGAGTAATCCCGAGGGGAAAGGCAATTGGTTTGTCTGCCTACTAGGGTACCTAACCTAAGAAAGGAAGGTAAAGAAAGCCACATTCAATCCTTACCTTGACGGACGGACCAATATGGAGATTTATCAACAGAGCCACAGGAGAGACTCAACCATGATGAGTGGAAATTCTTTCCACTGTCCAATTTGTGATGAAGTGCCAAGTGTAACCCCATTAATCATCCTGCACAGAGCATTGTTATGAATATAGTGCTTGGTCAATGACTTGTCCCCTCATATGCTTAAATAATTGACCCAATGTTGAATGGATAATCTCATAAGGTGGGTGTAATCTGTTTCCAGCTAAAAACTCATTCATTCTCCCATCAATCTCAATAACACTGCAACCAGTTTCCTTATTTGCTCCATTTGTACTCATTAACCTCCTAATCTCCTGTGCATCAGTCCATCTCTTCTCCGCTGCATATAGGTTTCTCAACATAATATAGTTCCCATCATTTTGCGGCTCCATATTGACAGTTCTGCTTCTAATCCTCTCTGCCCTCATCACATCCTTGAAGTATCCACAAGCAAATAAGAAGGAGCTCAATATTATTGCATTAGGCTCATAGGGCATGCTCTTGATTATCTGTTCAGCTTCTTCCAAATATCCTGCTCTACCTAGTAGATCTACCATACAACCATAGTGCTCAATTTGAGGGGTAAGCCCAAACTCATCCATTGCTTTAAACCACTTCTTTCCTTCCTTCACCAAACCAGCGTGGTTACATGCAGATAGCACACCAATCATGGTTATATCATTTGGAGGGACACCTCGCTGTTGCATCTCCAGGAATATTTCCAATGCTTCTTTGCCACGCCCATTGACTGCTAGCCCATTTATCAAAGCATTCCAAGAAGCTACCTGTCTTTCATGCAACATGTTAAACACTCTCTTGGCTTTACCGATCTCACCACATTTAGCAAACACATCCACAAGTGCCGTGCCCACATTGCTTGCTCGGTCAAGCTTCTTTTTCTGTGCAAACCGGTAAACCTGGTCGCCTAAATCTAGAGCACCCAGATCAGCTATAGCAGGAAGAACGCATACAAGAGTGACTTCATCGGGCTCAACCAATGCAGTTGACTGCATCTCAGAAAACAGTCTCAAAGCTTCATGGGGCTGTTTATTTTGGCAATATCCATTAATTATGACGTTCCAAGAAAATAGATTCTTTTCTGGCATGGCATCGAAGAGTGAGCGAGCAGATTTTACGTCGCCAACATTGCAATAACCATTGATCATAGTAGTCCAAGAAATCACATTCCTCTCCGGCATCTCATTAAACAAATCGTTGGCTGGGTCCATATCTCCCAACTTAACATAGCCATCAATCATTAAATTAAATGCTGCAGAGTCCTTCTCAGGCATTTCCTCGAACAGCTTCCTCGCATTTCCCATATCCCCACTCCTCGCGTAACCGCCTATCAGAGCCGTCCACGACACCAGACTCCTCACACTCATGTCGTCAAACACCATCCTCGCAGCTTCCACGCTCCCCCATTTCGCATACAAATCGACAAACGCCGTGGACACGTACATGTCCGACCAGAACCCCATCTTAACAACATGGCACTGCACCTGCGGCCCTTCCCAACAGGACACGGCCGACAAGCCACACTTCGCCAGCGCCGTGAACGTGAAGTTATCGGGTGAAAAGCCGGCGTCCCTCCGGAGATCTCGGTAAAGGGCGAGTGCTTCGCCGAACCGGCGCAGACCCACGTGGGCCTTGATCACGGCGTTGCAGAGGAACCCATCGTCTCTGTGGGGACTTCCGTCGAACACGAGGCGAGCGTGGCGTAACCCCGCGAGCGGGTCCGCACCGGAGGCCACGGAGGCGCAGCTGGCGACCAGCTTGGTGACGAGATTGACGTTGAGGTCGAGAGCGTTGCGGAGCATGAAGGCGTGGACCTGGAGGAGGGCGGGTCTCGAGCTCCTGGCCCGTTGGAGGAGGTGGAGGCATCTTCGTTCCAGGGGAGTCCAGACGACGGACTTCAACTGCTCCATCCCCACTGGACAACTCATGGAGTCGTCGAAGTAAGAAGCATCGCGCAAACAAAAGAACCGTCAAATTTCGGCTATTTAAGCAAAATTACAATATTACCAAATAATTACTGGTGTTCGACCGAAATAATAATAATAATAATTATAATTATTATTATAATTACTGGTGACGACGTACTCAAATATCGAAGTATAATGCGATGTTGCAATTTCCTATCGAAATTACTTCTCGTATATATTCCTAAGAAGTAAACCAACTATGAATTCGGTAGGGAAGGTCATCCATTGATAATTTCCATTTAATTTTAAATGTTTTCGTTCGTGAGATGGTAAATTGCTTTTTTAGCAATTTGGTAATTTTCTGTCGTAATTTACTTGTTATTGTTGTATTCACCTCACGCGAGGTAGAAAATTGCTTTCATGATATTTGCGAGGAGTAATTTACCTTCAAAGTAGTAACATTCCTTAAGACGAAGTCATTTACCTGATAAGAAGTAATTCGAAGCAGTAATTCAATTTATAATATGCGATTCATCTTCAATGTAGTAATTTCCCCTGTAATTAATAAATAGAGTGAGGGCTAATTCTTACTTATTCTCGGTAAATTGGTTACAAAACAATGTTCGTAAATTTAGTTCCGACATCATAAATTATCTTTAGATTTGTAAATAAAATTGAAATTATCTTACAGATCGTATGTTACCTTTTGAGTCCATAAATTACTTACAATAGGCATCTATCGCAAGTCAAAACCAGTTATTTTAGCACAATGGATGCGGCCTTGTATCTTTCATATGTGATCCTAGTAGCGCTGGCTGATTCGGTGTGCGCCCGATGTGTTCAAGTCATCGCGATTCTAAGGGCGAAATTGTCCACCAATTTTTTTGGTTCTTCCTCACCTTGGACAACCTTAAAACTTAATTGATCTCTTTTAAACTCTTTGTTTGTATTCCCCTCAGAGATTGTTGCACTGCATTAGTCAATTTGAGATTAAACATGGCGGATCCGTACGTGGAAGAGTTGTGATAGAAACTTCATGAACCGATTGTAATCCTGCTTGGTGATTCCTGTGTTGCGATCAGAATGGGGTATGCAAGTCCTTTTCATTTTTTTTATCAACTTTCATGACGTCCATTTTGAAAACTTTCCAGTGAAAAGTGCTGCAAAGTCAGGGATGTAGATCCTTCATGGGGATCGACCGAACAAGGTCAAGTTGGGTGGATTTTTTCTGCTTGTCTGTGCGCCAAATTAGATAGAAAATGCCAATCTTAGTTGATATTCAAAGAAACATACTGGTAATTTCTGTTGTTGTTAATTATCAGTCAATAGGTGGCTGGATAAGTTAGATAGGAGCGATCACTGAACCTCGAGTTAGGAATAGGTTCGATATCAAAAGTGTAATCCAACTCGACTTAAAGGAGAGGCTGCATGGTTTGAAGCTTGACTATAAGGAAAAGGAAAATAATGTCCAACCAGACGGGTACATTCCGTTACCATTTGACTCTCCCATGACATGAGACTCACACACGATTTAAGTCCGAGGTACCTTATCCCATGGAACAGGAAAGACATGAGCTGAAACCTAAATAGATGGCCTTAAAGATGACCTTGTTTGACATTGTTTGTTTGCACTTTTAGTTACACTGAGGTAGTTCTCAATCATACTCGGAATTACTCTTTAGTTTTAGCCAAGTAAAAGCTATATGCCTGTGACTGGGCAACAAAAGTGAGAATAACTGGGTAAGTGCAGTGAACAGAGGCACAAACAAGCAGCCCTCAACTCTGTCTAAACAAAATTCTGTACAAGTCATGATGCCACACCGTAACATTCATGAAATTAGATGCTCACATCCAACTTTTCAATTATCGCAAAATGCATCTCTAGATTTGGAGGCCTGTCAGCAAAATAAAATTTCTCTGCTACCTGTATTTTGCCTCCGGCCTTCTGAGATTCAGATTTGAGCAGATGAAGCAGTCTATCCTTTTCGCGGCGAATCCAAATGCGATTACAGTCGCACCATTGCCTAGGAGTTCCATGGAGGATAAAATGCAATGCCTGAGCTTGTTGTACCAACTGTTGGGAGAGTCTTCCAATCACATTTGGATCAGTGATGTATGCACCAGAGGAATTTAGGCCAACATCAACATAATGAATTTCTTGGATGCTGTTCAGAAATCTTTCTTTTGTAGTAGGTAAAACTTGAGTCCCTGCCTGGATGTCGGGCACTTCATGACCCAATGGCTCTTGTTCAGCAGAGGATGGATGTCCAGAAGATGCTGTTTGGGAATGGCTGAGCTCGGTCACAAGCTGGTTAAGCACAGTGCCACCTTTGCTAAAACCGAGGATGACAGTTTTTGGCTCATGTCCCTGTGGTGGTAATGAGCTTGTGGAGACAGGATTACTTTTCCTTGAAAGGACATTCTTTGCCTGAAATGCCCAACTAATTAGCATGAGATAACCATTCTACCAGAAAAGACTTCCGAGTTTAAAAAAGACCAAATACATGGATTTTAGATGGCTTAAAGGAGCGGTCATATTCTTGAGTTGTAAAATGAGGATGCTTCCAATTGTAACCCGACTTCATTCGTCCTTATTTTTCAATAAATGCTATTCAGGTTATATTCTTCAAGCATTTTTGTATTTGGTGCTCGGATCCTATCATGCCATGTACGTTTCCAAATTCGGGTGCCAATGTAAAAGGAAATTCAGTGACAGACACCATTTCCCAAGATGCTTCATGGATCCATGTTTCCTCATTCACTCAATCGGTAACTAACCACTCTAGGAAGTAACAGAAATCACTGAATATGAGTGAAAGAGGATGTAGCAGAGAGCACATATCATATGACTCCATGTCCCATGTACAATGATTTCCTTTGTAAATTAGCAATTCCCCTCATTTTTTCATGGCACAGTCATCTTTTTTTTCCTTCTAATTTTCCAATTTTTCTCTGTAATTTGTCGCCATGATCAAATGAAGATCCTTGCAAGAAACTGGTTCCTCAACTTCTGTTTATGTCAACCCTCCCTATGACAAGATTCCGAATCACAACACATCACATTAAACAAATGCACAGGGTTGCTACACAGAAGATATCCACAAAAGCATAACTTTTCCTGTTTTCAGATGCCCGTTCCAAGAAGCAACAGTAAGCAGTACACTCCAAAGAACACAAGCAGCAGGAATTTACCTCCTCCAGGCAATTCGACAGCAGCGAGAGCGTCGACGAAGCCGCGGGGAACCCGACGTGGCTATACGATCGCGGCTCCCCGTCCTTGTTCGCCGAAGGCACGAACTCCTTGTAGACAGCGAAAGGGCCGTTGAAGGTGGAAGCCTCGACGACCCAAGCGTTGACGGAGCCGCCGAACTTGGACACCAGGACCTCCGCTATCGCCTGCGGGTCCGACAGCCTCTCCACGACGGGGTTCCCGGTCCCTCCGACCCGATCCCCACCGAAGAAGACCGCGTTCGCGGACGGCGCCTGTCCCCCCGCCATCACGGGGCGCGCGAAACACGGAGCAAAAATCAAAGCTAGGGCTTGCAGCGGGTGGGGGGGAGCAAAGGAAGGGGAGGGAGGGAGGGAGATGGGGGCCGTACGGTTAGGGTTTCGGAAGGAGGCGAGGTGCAGAGAGAAACCGCGACTCTGCAGCAGCGAGCGGCGCCATTGGCGTGGACGGGGACCTTCAGGGTAGCGCTCCATCGCTCCATGAGCACCTGGCGCCAAAGCTGTAGCCCCCCTTCCCCTTCTCTCTCTCTCTCTCTCTCTCTCTCTCTCAACGTATAAATCTCGTTGTGTGGGAATGAGATTAACAATTGGATTAACTCCAAAAAGGTATGATCTAATTGTACTTTCTGCTAGTTAAACGAGAGATAAGTGCACCACCGACGATCCCGAAACTTGTTACGAAAGTGTAATTGAGTCCTGAAACTTTCAACAGGCGTAATCGAGTCCTAACACTTATCGTGTAAATGCAATCGAGTCCTAAAATTTATCACGAAAGTACAATATGAATTCTGAAAATATAATATCCTTTGATTCATCGTGGGGTTTTTCTTAATCCTATTTTGATATGCCATTCTTCACATATTGACTGTACATTATGCTACGAGACTCTTGGATAGAACTTGTAGGTGTTTGAGTATCTGACGCAATAATCACGCTTTTCTGAAGTTTCTCCTAGTAATCCAGCTAGGTCCTTGGATAGCTTACAATTTCTAAAGATCTTAAAAAAATGGAGGGGGAAAAAAGAGAGTGAAGAATGGGAAAACTAGGTAAGGAAGAGAAGCCAAAGTCAGACAGCCCCACAAACTGAAGCCGATCGCGCGACTGAAGAGGAACGATCCGATTCATGTCGACCGGATGGGCCGGATCGGTGGGGAATCCGAGTCGATCACTTCACTGTCGATGCTAAAAACGTTCTGCAAGAAAGCAGGGCAAAAGAAGAGCAGTGCTTGTCGAGCAGAGCAATCTTTGCCATGGCGATTGTTCGCGACCGACTACAAAGCTTATCGCATCACATCAAAAAGAGCCGAGACAGAAACATGTGCATGCACTCACCTACCTGCGACTCGAGAGAGCGGCACTGACAGTGAATGAAGGCCCTTCTTCTTCCTCCTCCTCCTCCTCCTCCTCGCCTGTCGTAACAGAGCCAGAACATGTTACCTCCGCATTTTTTTGTTGCCGGTTGCTTATTCAAGTGTCCCCAACCTTCCATTTGGCACCTTGAGCTCATAACAAATCATCATTCCGTGCATTTTTGTTGTGAATCATTCAAAATTGTCCCGATAGCTTTTCAATGAATAAGTCGTAACATGTCATAAAAGGTCTCGTTGCGTTGTGCCACGGTTCATTTTTGTTGTAAAGTAATGGATTAGTCTTGAAAATCGGTTTACCAATATCCAAGCATCGAGTGCAAGGTTCCTATTTTTTTTTTTCCACCCACTTGATTTTACATTATCATGGCTCATGAGAATCGAAGAAACTTGAAAAAAAATTTCCATGATTTTTAGCTCCTAGCCCATTGTAATCGTGGCAATTTTGTTGTAAGTCAATGAAAGCTTATGTAACGGCTTTTCGATAACCTACTTGTAAGAAGTCGTAACACATCTAATTTTGTTATATGATAATTCAGTTTGGTTACCACAATAATTTTGGCCTCGGATATCAAATCAACTGATGTCTGAGCATCAAACCATCGATATAATTGATTCTTATTTTGGTCACCCGCTCCAAAATTATCATGGTTCATGACAATTGAAAAATTTTAAAATGTTCCCGTGGCATTTGAGTTCGGAATACGTCATGTTATTTTATCATAAGTCACTTAATATTTTTGCAATCTTCGTATGTGCATTCGACGGGACAAAAAAATGCGTGATTGGAGAGATCAACCTGGACATGTAGATAGGGCCGGCGATGTTCAATGCCGTCTTTCAAGTTTTTGGTTATTCCTACCATGTTCAACATGCGGAGGGTGCCGTATTCTCAAGTCTCCAAATTTGTGACAGAAGGGGAAAGTAACTACTATTCGTGGCAAAGAAGATTTCAAGAATTACCATAAGATCGCTATCCGCTATATCGAACCGAACCGGCAAGGCTGAGTCCAATCTTCAATCGTTTGAGCCAATGTCGATCATTCATGCATCTCGAGGCACTACCCGTCCGACGACGGAGGTGTCAAAAGCCACAGTCATGATAGGCAAAGTGATGGCTTGAAGTGACTTCATCCCTGGTGAGGGCTTAGGAAAACATAGCCAATGTATTTGTCAACCTATCGAGGCTGGACGGAGATGCTACACCACCGGATTGGGATACCGTGAAAGAGCTTTGTTCCTTGGACCTGCAAAGATGGTGCATGAAGAAGAGGGATTAATCGACGCATCGGATCAGTCGAGCGAAAAGTTTGACTACTAAATAAGATATTCTAAGCTACCATGTGCTGACATTGACTTTCGAGATACTGTCCCAACTGGATGGGATGACTTGCATAAGGCCGTCGTCCCCTCTAAGCAATAAAGGGGAGATGATGCACCGGAATGAATCATTGGTCTGTTCGAGGACAGTGTATTCGCCATCGATGGGACACCGCCAAATGAACCTAGAGTAAAACCTTTTAATTATTTGCAGTTTCCCCTGCATGGGAGTTGTTACTATTGCAACAAGTTGTTTAGAATTGGAACGTGGTGATTGCAGTCAAACTCAAGGAAAGGGAATAAAGAGAGACCAACATGTATGGTCAATGGATGGGCAAATGCACATCTAGATGGTCTTGAAGAACTAGTTGCTAGGGGAATGAAAGTCGATATAATGGCTTCAAGAATGGTTACATAACTATATTAGAAAAGTGGTTTGATGAAAAATTCCTTAGTTCTTACGTTAGAGGTAGTCCTTACATTGAGTCAAACATGAAGAACTTGAAAAAGTAGTACGATGAGATGTATGACTGGAAAAATCACTGTGGATGTATGATTGGGGATTCCTTACCTTGCTTGATTTAGGGGTTGTTATGGGGATGGCAAGTTTGGAAATTAGGTTTGACGATTGGAATTTTTTGTGAAGGGCTCAGACAATGCAACACTGTTGTACGAATTAAGTTATTCGTTAGTTCGTGTTCTAGGTTTTCGCTTATCCTACTTCTGGGTGAATTTGATTTGGTTGGAATTGAAAGAGATGGGAATCATGGGTTGAGGGCTTTGATTTTGGTTATGCATTCTCAAGATCGGCTTTGATCTCCGCCCTCTGCCTCCCCTTGCCCAGTGGTTCAGCTACCATCCCAACTTTCTTGTGGCCATCCTCTCCAACTTCTTCTTGGTTGAACCCTTGACTTGGCCTACAAGCTCAGCATCCACTGGTTCCAAGGCTAGGTGGTTTGGTTCTCTGTTCTTGAAATTGAGAACCGATTCTCCTAATCCGGTTTCCAGTTTCTAATTAGTAGGATCGAATCGGGAACTGATCACCTTTAATTTTGTTGTCTCAAGAAAGAGGGACTGTGTCAAGTGCATAGACAAAGTATGTGTCACAGCATGGACCATTGATGGACTTCCTCTACAGTTTAGTTGCTTCAATGGTGGTTTAGGATGGTGGGAATATAGAAACATTGCTACTATGTGCTTAACTTCTGTGGTAAGTTTTCGTTGCAAATGGATCTGTTGGACATAATTAATTGCGAAGACATATTTAAATTGAATTTGTGTATCAATGTGTTTTCTTTTTTTATTTCACTTTCATTTAATGTGAATTTTGCCATTTCTTAAAATATGATTGTCTTGATTTTATGGAATGACTTCAAATAATATGAGCTAGTGGATTCAGCCGCCGTATTTCTCTACATATGAACCTACTGTCCTTATTGTCCACATTTCTGGTAGTCTAGGGTATAAATTTGTTCACAGATTTATTTGAGGCAATTCTAGGTTCCGTTTGTTTCGTGAAAAATTCGCTGGATGTTGATGCGCTAGAATTTCCGTATCTGGATGGCCCTGTCCTTGAATGCTCCTTTGAATGTTCGTCTCCTAGTTGGACCACTTCTCGAACTCTGGCTGTGAATCATTAGTAATAATATTTCATCTAATTATTGTCCTAAAGAAACGTAACGTAATTCGGGATTTAACATGCAATACAATTTGAGCCTGTCCTTTTGATTTATTTATTTTTTGTTTCTTGAGGTAGTGTGACAAGGCTCTTCAGAAAGAGACAGGTGAAGTCGACCACGACTTCCCAACGGAATGTTCAAAACGGTTGTTGAATGACTGCAAGCAAGAAAAATAGACCCAATCCCCTGCACGTTGTTCTCCGACGCACGAGTCTTTACGTGTTCTTATTCCTCTGAAATGTCTAACATCATTAACCTCGGATAATGAAAGAACCAGAAACAGAGTCTTCCATTGAATTTTTTGTTTTCGAGAACTTAGTCCCCTTGGAAAGCTCAAAGAAACTTGAATTCATTGCCTATATTTATAAGTTCACTTGCAACTCCTCTGTGAAAGGGTAGAGAGAGAGAGAGAGAGAGAGAGAGAGAGAGAGAGAGAGAGAGAGTGAGAATGCATCCTAAAGTGTATGAGGCTGCGAAGTCAGGAGACTTTCATTTCCTGAAGACGATAATTTCAGGAAATGGGGAGGACCTTTTCCACCAAACAACGCCAAAGGAGAACAACATTCTTCACGTCGCAGCTCAAAACAAGCAGGTACATTTCATTGAAGATCTTCTTCAATGTCCGTCGGGACCGTCCCTTCCTTGGCAGGGTAACTACAGAGGAGACACTCCCCTACACGTTGCTGCTAAAGTGGGAAGCTGCGAAGTGGTACGAGTCTGCACTGATATGGCGAGATCACTACATTGGGTTGTTGAAAATGGACAAATTGACGCATGCAAAGAGCTACTTCGAAAGCCGAATTTGCATTAGGACACCGCGCTGCACTATGCAATAAGAGGAGGCCATGATTTGGTGGTGAAGTTGCTGATTGAAGAAGGTCCTCAACTGTGTAATATTATTACTAATGCTGCTGATGAGTCCCCGCTTTATCTCGCAGCAGATCGAAGACTTCCTCGTATCACTGAGCTGATTTTAGGTGCTTTCTCATTGTCATCCTCTCATAAGGGTCCTAAGGGATTAACAGCTCTGCATGCCGCAGTGCACTGCTCATGGACCAGTAAGTATCACAAGATTCTAAGCCTAGTGAAACAAATTTTAATGGAAGTAATCTCTCGTACAGGGCTTCTCTTAGGTGAGAGTGCTAGTATTTTATAAGTATAATGGCTGCCATCTATCCTAGCATTCTATAAATATAATAAGAAGCACAATATTTTTTTTTTTATTTTGATGAGAAAATATCCTTTTTCGCAAGAATGAGTTGTTATTATCATCCCATTCTCTTTATTGTTTGCTCATTCACTATTGAACAAGTTCAAACCGGTCCGTCTTCTTTTAGTGCGGACTACGAAAAGAAGATTATAGTTTGTACATATTGAAGGTTTTTTATAAATTTGGGTTGGGAATGATATTTCAGTAAAATGATTGGCATCAGAGTAAAAACCATCGGTCTTTTGCTCCGGCCTTGACAGAGCAGAGGCTTTGCCAAAAATAAGAGAAGCTTCTTCTCAATCAACTTTATGAATTGCTAACAATTTCATAAATCAAAAAGAAAATCTTTACAAATTTCTGCAATATGCTACACTGAAGGTAGTTAGATTCTACATGTGTTACACAAGATCACTCGATAAACTTCTGAATGACCATGGCAAATTCCTTCCTAGTAGAGAGAAACGAAAAAAATTAAGGGGATGGAATGCAATTTTAATATCTATGTCAAGACAGTCTAAATCAGGGCATATTCCTATTGTATTTGCAAAGGTTGGTGGAAAATCCTAGAGAAGAGACCAGAAGTGATAAGAGAAGGAGATAATTTGGGTTGGACTCCTCTGCACCATGTCGCTTGCTTTGGCGAAGTCGAAGCAGTTCGACTGCTCCTGCAATACGATACTTCTGCGGCATATGACTTAGACAAAGGGGGGGAATCAGCTCTTCACATTGCAGCATTTCGAGGCCACTTCAATGTCATTGATGAGCTTATTAGATCCTGTCCTGATGCTTGTGACATTATAAACACCAAGGGGCAAACGGCTCTTCATGCAGATGTTGTGGGTGGACAAGTAAATGTAGTCAAGTACATGCTAGGGATGCCAAACCTGGAGGATCTTATCGACGAACAAGACAACAATGGAAACACAGCTCTGCATTTGGCTGCGTTTCATAAAAAATACAACATCATAGACATACTTGCACGGGACAAGAGGGTGGACCGTTTGGCCACAAATAAGGATCATTTGACTGCCCTCGACATTTTTGCTGCCCATGACGAGGCATGCTTGCTTGAACACTATAGAACCCGATTTGTTCACTCACAGAGTAATTTCTTCAGTATCGTTTAGAAACTATGGCCTAGGTAATAAACATTTCAGGTGCAAACAAACAATGTGATTGAAGTCTTTTCCGTCAACTTTCTTTGCTTATTCGATTGTTGCATATTGACTTCAAAATAATTGTTTTGCCACAGCATATGAAAGAATCAGAATGTTTCGTACAATATAGCTAGAATCATACCTTTTCGTTTTGGCCTCTTTCCAATGGTTTTTGAGGTAAAAGAGAGAACCTGCACTCTCCCAAAAAGGACTTCAAACGATATCCAAAACTGTAATTATTCACTCCAAGAAACTCTGTTTATTGATTCTGTCTACCTGCTACCTCATCTAAAAGAGATGTATTGAATGAGTTCTCCATAATGTTTCTGGACTTGCGGGGAGTTCTGTTTGTTAGCATTTTGAGTGATACTGTCTGTACATTTTTAGGTCGGTTACAGAGCTGCAAAAGTTATCCATGTGTTGAAAGGATCTCATGGAATCCAGTGTTTGCAAGACTGGGTTACTGAATATGTTACAAAGAGGTTAGACAAGCAATTTGTTGAGGGTCAACCAGCTGTGTCTATGACGACAGGAATTAATACTGCCAACCTAGAAAATGTCGATTCAGCAAAAAGAAGCACTATTGACCTTCAACTACTAGTGGCAGTGCTCATAGTCACAGTCACCTTTACCGCAGCCTTCACGATGCCCGGGGGTTATTATAATGATGGACCTGATCAAGGAATGGCGATTCTTGCCAGCAGGCCAGCTTTCAAAGCCTTTGTGATATCTAACACTACCGCATTCTGTTTCTCCATCATGGCATTATTCTTACAATATGATTCTTCTTTCTGGGGCGCTTGCCAACAGGCAAGGTACACCGCCGCTGCAGGATGTTACATTTACTTTGTGATATGCGGGTTGGCGATAGCCTTTGCTTGTGGTACATATGTTGTATTGACCAGAACCATCGAGCTTGGAATCATTCTTTTTGTTGTGTTTGGATGTCTCCTGACTATGCACTGCATCAGTGTTTTCCTTGACCCCGAGGTTGGTTTCTGGTTGCCACGGAGCTCTCCCAGAAGATACGTCCGAAACTTACTGTTTGATTATGGGATACTCTAGGAAAGCTGCTAATAAGTTGGGCCGCTCTATGGTCCCGTGACCATGTGCGCAGTTTTCGTTTTGCTTTGTCAGCCTTCGAGTTCGAGGACTTTAATGTCAGCTGTCAGATTTAAAACCCGTCAACGTGTATGTGAAGGATGTACAACTTGATTGCATCCAGTTGGCCAAATGAAAGCCAAGAGGGTTAGCAGTTGCAGACCAATTGCGGTTGAACTGCCAAGTTGGTATTTGTTTGGTAATAATCTTGAGGTTGCAAGAAAAGTGTTGGATTTTGTGGTATTTTAATTAAAAAAAATGCTCTTCGTAGCATTGATGAGTTTTGTTTGTTTTCACCGTTGATTGCCATTGCTTCAATTTCCATGAATTCCTCGAACATTCTTCAACTTCTTTTAAATTTTACAGATGAACAAGGTAGGGTTCAATAAATTACTGACACAATACTGAATCTCCCAAACGTTAACTTGATTGTGAGTTAACAACTTCTAAATTTTACAGGTGGATGGAGTAAGAGGATAATAAGTGACCAACATGGTAATGATATCAATGTCAAATGAATTGGTAAGTTACAGACACCTTTTAAATTTTACAAGTGGGCATGATAAAAAGTAAGTTGTACAAGTGGTTGTGGATAGAGGTTAGTACACCGCAGAAAGTTTGCCAAAGAAAGTGATGCTTAGTAGCATATAGTTGTAGTTGCCGTTGGATTGGGACTTGCCTTCAACTTTCTATGCGTCGCTCTTTGATGGCATAGGTGCGCATAACTGCAGGAAGTACCATGACATTTTTAGCATCTATTGAAAGCAAGAGTCATGGTTGATGCAGGATCCTTCCCCTCCGATATTTCTTATAGTTTCATAAGCCTTCATAGAAATGGAAATGTCATCTTTCAGTGTTATCTAAGAACTTTCGAGTCAATCCAATGAGTAACATCATCAAATAATTAGGTACACAAGGCCAAGAATGTATCACCACATCAACCTATAAAAATCCAATCACCCACTCACACCAAAAGCAATCATTTCGCTACATCTTTCATGTTCATGCGTGGAAGATATGCATCACTCGCTAACGGAAAGAGAGAAGCAGCAGTCGATCCTTGTACAGCCTAACCAGTCTTCAATACAAAACCTGAGACCAGGTCCAATCACGAGAAGCAGTTCCTGTTGCCATGTTCTTCGCTGAAGCTGCATCATCCACCAAGGTTCTATATGTTCTTGCACGTTGGCAAGCAAGATCTGGAGATGGGTTCCCAGAGATAGTTGATGAATTTGACTTCCCCAGCTTCATCTACGATCTTCAATCCAATCCAGTGCTCGATGTAAAGCTTGGTTGGCCGGAAATGGATCGATTAGATATGTTCCTCTTTTTTTCCCATTGTATTAACGGTAATGACGACGCAAATTCTAGCATCAAGTAAAGGCAAAAGCATGTTACGATGAAATTACACCACAGCGACGTCATGATATCACTAAATGTTGTTTCACTCATTCTGTTCCGTCCATTTTTCTCAAGTAAATGCGATTTTTTGTAGATTATCGACCTCTCAAAGTTAAATGCTCAAGGATCAAATAAAAATCATAAATCACTGCAAAATGCAATCGCAGACAAAGAGCTATGTAATGATAACGTTTTCATAATCCTCAGTATTTCTTTAAACATGGCTAGTCATTCCCGTGGAAGGATTAGAAAATCTTTTGACTTGTTCTCTGTTCTATTTCTTGCTTGACAGTACAAAGTGCAAAAAGATTATATATATTCCATACCCCTGATTGTTCATGTATGTGCATGCAAGTCTTCGAGCGAATTCTTAATTAATGTACTGGTTCGAGTGCAGGAAATAATTCTCAAAAGAATGGAACCTGTCGAAATACATGCTTTCTCAGCCACAAGGAGATTCGACCCTCATCTAGCACAAATGCTTTACCATTGCTTATCATTGACCGTCGCTATCACCCAAACATTACCAAGTTCCTTCTTCGAGAGCATTGGTGGCTAAAGACAATGATAACTGCATTTCAAAGTACAACTACTGGTGTGTTTTAAAAACTTTTAGGTCATTTGTCATCAATAGTTTGAAGTTCTCTTGATGGGGGAAAGAAACCAACAAACCATAATTTAATGACAAACTTCCTGAATATTAGTCATGTGTCCAAGCATGAGTACCTCCTGTGCAGGCAAAATAGAATCAAAAGAACCGTCGAGATAGTATCTGAATCAGGATGTTTCCTTTGTATTTAGACCAAAAAATAACCTGACACTTTTAACTCAACAAATAGTAGGTTTAGTTGGTTAAGTGAGTTTGGTCTATTGTGATCGGCATGGTTATCGATAAGTGTATAATACGGATATCGGTTAGTCTATCAATGACCATAACGTATAGCTTTTGATGAGCAACAAAGTACAGTTGATCGAGGAAGATTGGTTGATGAGAGTGCTTCAAGCTATTAATCAATCAACAGGTGTACAGCCTATGTATCGATACCTATAAAGAAATTTATCGATGGCTGTGGAATTGGTATCAACAAGTAGCTGAGGGGTGCTTGATGAAGCTCATTGATGGAACAAGCAAAGAATTGTTCCTTCCAAATTTGGTCAAGTGTTGGAAGCAAAGAGGGAACAGAGGACAAGGATATCGATTGAAAGCAAAGATACCAAGTGACGGTTGGGTAGCTCAATAGCCTTGGAAGTTGCAACTGGTTATGGATGAGATTGGTGTTTAGGGGCGAATCTCAGGAGCACAATTACAACCGTACTTGGCATGAGCGGTTATAATGAAGGTTTATACATATGGCAGTGAGTGATTATTTGAGAGATCCACCATCCGGCATCAAAAACATATATTCGCTATGTACTTTTCTCAGTTCATTATTATTATTGTCTCTTCAATTTCCATTATCAGACCAAAAAAAAAAAAAAAAATTCCATTATTGTATGGTATTTTACCTTTAAACTAATTATTTATCTTTGTTGCAACAACGATCGAATTCCTGTCTGAATTACCACTGAACCTATTTCACAAAAACCCAAAAATCAACTTTTTGGTGAAAAGTTTTTCACTATTTGGGTCTGCACCCATTTTTTGTGAAACACTTTGGTATCAACACATGGTCTTGCTGGGAAATAAATAGTTGGCATCACAAAGCTGCAAAAGACGAGTCCATAATCAACATGTACAAAACTCACCATAATAATAGGTTCTGCAAGCTAGCACTTCCTTGTAGGTTGAGTTTCTGTGATCCACGAGTTCATTGTTTAATTTTGGGAGAAATCTACAACCTTTTAGATAGTTAGCAAGGTCCTGCAGAAACAAGAGGCAATTCACACCATGCTTAATTGAAAGAACATTCAGACTCTGTGACACAATGGCAAGTGAAATGAGGTTTTGCATTGAGAAAAATCACTAGCAAATCAAACACATGAAGCTAAAAATAGGGAATCATGAACATATGCATAGCTCCTATCTTATAAGACGAGTATTGTGTGCCACTTATATTGGGATAATTATACAAATTTTCACTGGATATTATAGAAAGATGTACAAAATTAGGACCATGAAGAGATTATAAACAAAAAATCATCACATCTAAACATTTTTCTCTCTTAACGCGGAATCATACTCACAGTGGGAATCTTCACATGACCAGCGGGTGCCGAGTGCTCCTGTGATTGTAGAAAGGTTCCCGAACAAAACAAGAAGATGATGTTATACAGTGAAGTATGAGAGAAGAGAGACAACTAGTTTGGCAAAATATTTCTACAGTGGTTGTGTAAACAAGCAAAAAAAAAGCTAGTAATTCATGGTGCAGAAAAAGTAACCTGGATAAGCCTTTGAGCAAGATTTTCCGCGGGTATCGATATAGCAAATGGGTAATGTATATCAGAAAATGATTAAGAAGCCAAGCAAAAGCTGGACATTGTCAGAGTACTCCCCTAGTAGCTCGATCAAATAGTCCTCGAGAAGGCAGAAAATACCAGACTGCAAAAGAAGGCAAAAAATTGAAACTGTACTGATATAAGCAAATTTCAACCTCCAAGTGACCTCAACCAAGGGAACATTAAAGAATGGTATATCGTAATGCCAGATCAATCTAAAAACCATGGTAGAAAGAAATGCGTGTCAGAGCTTACCCTAAGAGAAGCATCCTCTGTCCTAAATTAGGAGATCAATGATATTTGGAAATAATATAGAAAAGACTTGAAAAGACAATTTCTTCTCGTTTTTGTCGTATACAATTATACTGGAGAGAATTGCTCTCAATTAGCCAATCAAATTATCTCTTCATCCTATATAGTCTTCCGCATTTCGTGAAAGCATACTTAACTTTCTCGCTTGCAATATCACAAACATAACAAGCTACCTTTTCTTTGCTAAAAGTTGGCAAAAAAGGTTGGATCAATCGGGAAAGAAATGAAGTACTCACTCCACAAAACAGTATGGATGCAATTCGAGCGTAGATAACTGCTAGTGATTTGAAGTTCTTCACCTATTCCATGAACAGAGAAACAAGCCTGCTCTGTTTCAACAGTTAACGGAAGCACTATGGTGAAGTAATTTAACTTCCTAATGAATTGATCAATTATTTTGACCAAAAAAAAATTCATCAATTATATTAGGTGACATCACGTGGTTTCACGTCTGCAGTGTAGGAAAATATTTGCTACGAATTATTGAGATATCCGACTACTAAAGAAGGAAAAAAGACAGACGTACCCATTTCCATCCAAAGTTCTCCATTTTCCGGTGGTCATGATCGTGGTTGTAGTCATTAGGAAATTCAAGTATACCATTAATGAAAATTTATTGCAAACTTACTAGAGCTTTTCCATTATATAAATTGAGGATTGGGAGTGTTTAGGGAAATGAATATGTTGTTTGTTTCGCGAAGCATAAAATCTGATGGCAAATAGGAGAAGACTGCATCAGTTCAACACGCAATATTTTATATAAAACATGGTCAGCGCTTGATTAGGTCTAGGGGCTTTCAATGGACCCAATTGAAAAGCAACGTTTTAAACTTCATCTGTTGTAACAGGTTGGTGTGGGAAATTTTGCTGGTCCTCTGAAGATAGCGACCAGTGCTCCGTTACCTCGGCTTGGTTTGTCATTAAGAGAAGGAAGAGAAGTCTGCACACTTTCTATCCGAAGAGTGATTGGACTTGGAAACATCTAAGGACTTCTTAAAATGGTAATCTTCCCTGAATTGGGTTCGACTCCACCGTGCAGGACAATATCCAAGTTGGTAATTTGAGTGTGAGATGCAACATGCAAGTTAGATCCAGAAGTAACAGGAAGTGCAGGTAGAATCAGGAGAGGCTCTAACTCTGCATTTTTTGTAGAGAGGCTCAAAGGAAGCCCAGCTTATTATCATGGCTCGAGGGAGGCTCAGCCGTGGTTTAGAGACCCAAGGAGATGAATATGGGCCCAAAGCTTTTGCTTTTCCTTCTTTTTAGCAGAGACGGTATGATGTGTGAAAGTAGCATCTTCAATATGTAAGGACGACCGTGCACGATGGTTTCTTGCTGTGCAGTAGGTATGCCTCGTGATGACTATCATTAGCTTTGGGATGAGCAATCCTTTTCTGATAATGTAACACGATTTCTTTGTTGAACGGTTTGCCCAAAAAGCATGTAGGTCGAGAGATAGATGGAGAGGAGCGATCGGGCAGAAAAACTAGCCCTCAATGCTAAACAAAAATCATGCCCGGAGTAATGATCTGGTGTGGGATATAGATGGAGCAGTTCCTGATTGTCTTGAATACGTTTGAACATACCAACATACACAAACGTAGATTCTATACCAGTCTGATTGCTCAAATCGATCATACCATCATCCACAAAACTAAAACGAACAGGTAGAGATTCTTGAAACCCTAATAGACATAAATGTGTTTGGTGCACATGCGCTTATCCAAAAAGGGACAGACATGAAGAAACAACAGTCACAAACATCTTGCACATATTGATGTGAATTCTGGTACCAATCCTTCAAAATTATTGACACATGACTAAAACAATTTTTTGGAGTCCTCTAATTCAACGGCATTGTACAATGGCATGTGGTAAGTTTTTGTTTCATAGAGGATCTAATGGAGACGTTAATTGCGATGACAAATATACATTGAAACTTGTGAATCATCGTGTTTTCTTTTAAATGTGAATTTCACAATTTCTTAAAACATGATTGACTTGATTTCTTGGAATGGGTTCAAATAATATGATCCCATGGACTAAGCTACCTCTTTTTCTCAACAAATGAATCTACCTTGCTTATTTTCCCCATTTCTGGTAGTCTAGAGCATAAATTTGTTCACTGCCGATTGATTTGAGGCTTCTTAAAGGGAGTGAAGTGAACCAACCCCGGGTCCTTTGCTTGTGAGTGAGTCATTCATGTGCGATGTCATCTGTCTTTTTTCCGTTTTTTACACCATTAATTGTCTATATTTGGATGACAATGGTTGATGAAGTAAACTAGTTGGATAATGCTCGTTGAATGTTCGATTAGTTAGAATTACCCCACCTTGATGACACTACCCTTGAACGTTCCTTAGAATATTCACCTAGCCCAAGAACCATCGGAGACGGTACTCATCGCTACGTACCATGTTCCAGGAAGTAGCATTCATCGTGGGCAATGGTTTTGATATATGATAAAAAAAAAAAGTGGAAGACCGGATTGGACAAAAGTCAGAAAGTCAAAATAAAATAAGAAGCCTCCCAAAGTGGAAGCCCAGATGGGACAAAAGTAAACAGGTCAAAGTAAAAAATGAGAAGCCTCCCAAGTGGAAGACCGAAAGGGACAAAAGTCAAAATAAAATAAGAATCTGCTGGGGAGACGTGCCCGTTTGATTCTTTTGTTTTTGTTTTTTTTTAGTAGTCCATCTTCCGTTCGGCGAGATTCGCCCGCTTTCTTATTATATTTGCGTGCGAGAGAACAGCAAATTCAAAGAGACAGACCAATTTGGTTTTACGGGAACTATTCTTAAACCTCATATTTTCACATTTTATCTAAATCATTGACAGTTTATTCATATTTTCATAAGTGATGGCCAGCCACCAACCATGATCAAGCAGGCTAACCTCGCCTGGGCGAGGATCACCATTGTCGTAATAGGGGAGCCTTGGAGAAGGCTTCGCTCCCTAGATATGATGAAAGCTGACCTCGCTAGATCTGGTGTGGAGAGCCCTCGTTGGGGGCTCACCTTTGCCTAGGCGAGGCCCCCAGATATTACAAGGGAAACCCTCACTGGGGCTTGCCCTCAGCCGATTGGGCCTAACCTATGGTGAGCGACAATGACCCTCACCCAGGCAAGGCCAGCTTGCCCGACCATTGCCTGTGGTCAGTGGCCAGTTATTGGCAAACGAAAGTAGAAAGGAAAAAAAAATAAACAAAAAATGGATAAAATCAAAAATTATTAAAAATTATTCATGTCAGCATCGGACGTGCCGTGTTGAATTACTAGCATTCACATCAATGAAAATGTACTCAATTGATAAAATTGAAAGGTTTATGATTAAATCGACAAAAGTGAAATAGGTTTATGACTTTTTGGATAATTTTTCTCTTTTTGTCTCGATGACACCGTCCACGAAGGTTTCTTAGAACATTCCTTGGCTGAAGAACTAACGAAGATGGCTCTCATTGCTACCAACCCATAAGGGGAAGGCGTATAAGTTTATAGCTACCATGTTCTAGAAACTAGAAAGCATCTTCCTAGTGGAATGGTTTTGATTTTGATGAAAAGTGGAAGAGAAGATGGTTCAGAACTCATAATAAACAAAGAAGTTGCGGGGAAGACCGGCGGTTGAGTCTTTCTTTTATGATAATTCAAGGGTCAAAATAAAGAAAAAAAAACGCAGCTGAGAGAAGCCTAAGTCATTGATTTTATATGAACTATTGATAGATCATTCATATGTATATAATATTCTCCTGTTTGGCGCTCTTAAGATGTTCAAAGAAATTTCGTCCCCAGCATCTTTCCTTTAGCCCAGTAATCTTGAAAGCTCAAAGAAATTTCTCCTAATTGAAATCATTGGTTAATGATTATTGTCACTGCTATGTTATTTTTAAAGTAATATTTCTTTCCGTTTATACAATTTAATGATTGTTGCCACTACTGCAGTTTTAAAAATACTAAATATTTACATAAGTTGAATGCACAGAAGTAGAAAAGCAAACTATTTTTGTGAAATTTAACTAACAATGTTAGTAAATCAGACTTAGGTTGAGTATTTGCGAAAAATATTTCAAGATTAAATTGGCTAAATGAAAAGCTCCATTACACACGTTGGAGATAATTATTCCCAAGAAGCCCATAATCTGTTTTGTCAATTGCGCAATCTGAAATTATCTCTCTGTTCCATGGGAGGGTGGAAAAAAAATACATCAATTGTATAATTATTTGTGATTTGGTCACTATTGTCGGACGATGGGCTCGCATCAGCACTTAGCTATGTAGGAAGCCTTTTGTAGATATTTTAACCAAACTCTTGATAATAGACTCACCTGATTTTATTATTAGGAAATTAAAATACTCTCAATATCGTTCGAGTTAGAGAGTGGTCATTTATGAATTATAGTGTTCTTTTACTCTATTACGCACAATAGGGATGTAAAAGAACTCAATCAAATACGATTCGATCCGACCTAACCCGACCCAAAAGTTTTTGTATTGAGTAGAGTTGGGTCTCAGCTTGTTTGGATAACAGAAAAAATAATTGGATATTGTTTTGGATCTACTGGACTAGGGAAGGTCTCGATGTCGTCGTCGAAGGAGCCGAGGAATGGCAACCAGAAGCAGCAGCCCCGCTTGGCGAAGGTGACGTCTGCAGTGTCGACATTAGGTCTGCAGTCCTGTCGAGGGGGGAGACCTCGAGGGAATTCTAGGTGGACATGAGATCCTAGTATCGCCGGATATTGGGGGAACGGATTAGGGGCTCCTTGGATGGCGGGATCTGCAGAGCTACGGCAGCGAACAACAGGGCGGATGGGAGAGAGTTCTGATCTTCTTCCTCCTCCACCACCTTCATCTTCTCTGTGTTTTCAGTAGTTTTCATTTTCGATATTAATGGGCCGGACCCTGCCACCGCTGGCGGGGCATCCTCCAATCGATCCGAAGCTGGCGGGCCCCGGAGGGAGCAGAACACCAAATCAATCAGAATGCCAGCTCTAACTGCAAAACAATAATCATGCCCGCGTGCATGAGCTTCTCGGGTATCTAGTGCGGGATCCAGATGGAGTTGTTCTTAACTGTCTTGAGTACGTTCGAATATATTCACATACGTGGCATAGATTCCATATCATTTTCATCGCCAAATCAATCACATCTCCATCCACAGAACAACAAAAATTAGACAAATTTCTTGAAATCCTGAAGGGTATAAATGAGCATAATTACCCAAAAAAATCATAAATCTATTATACGATAACCAATTCAGACATAAATATTTTTAATTTGGTCAATTTAATCCTAAACATTTTCACAATTTGTCAATATAATCCTTCCGGTCAATATTAGTTGGAAACCGTTGACATGGATGTTGTTATCCTACATGACACAAGCAGGGACTACAATCTTCGCACCCGTCACTCAGTGGCCAGCAAGGGTTGCCGGCTTAGAGTCGGAAAAAACAGAGAAAGACGCACCTGTTTCATCACAGAAAGGCTCCCACTCAAACTGGAGGTCGGGAGAGATAGCACCTGTTTCACCACAGCGAGGAATCAGGAAAGCACCACCAACCGTGCAAGGGGGGGGGGACCATCCGTGTATAATAGTCCGTGTAATAGTCTCCTTTCTACTCCTCTTCGAAAACTCAAAAGAAATTTCTTCCCCCTTGTACTAACCATGCTGTCCAATCCTCTAGGAAAGCTCGAAGAAACTCCTCGACTGCCCCTTTTCCCACTCAACCTTTTATGCCATTCCTCCTAGAAAGCTCAAGGAAATTCCTCGGCCATATGCCCACCATTCCAACTTGAACTTATTGCTCATATGTATGATAAGTTCACCAGCACCTACTCTTGTCCAGCGAATTGGAGAGAGAGAGAGAGAGATATTTTTTCTTGACCAAACAAAAAAAAAAATGGGTCATCCAAAGGCGACAAAATTCGTACTTTGTCACCATTAATTCAATCAAAGTTGGGATAATTTTGAACCTAAGGCTTTTGCCGACCTTAGATTGAATCTAAAGCAACAAAATCATGATTTTTGTCAGTGGCATTGGGATGTTTACTTGATTTTACATATCTCTCTAATTTCTCAATTTGGTATGAGTCTCTTTTCCTGATGCAACCCCTAGCGTACCGTAGTGCACCCAGTGTACCCCAAAAATTTCTCAATTTTATTTTGCCGTGTTCTTTCATTTAATATCATGGACCGCAGTAGCAAAGGACTGCAATAGCGAAATAAATACATCCCCGCTCAACAATGTTCATCCGACTGCCTCATTCTCATCTAGGTAAGAGTCATGGTGGTCGTGTTACGACGTCGGCGATGTGTCGCCAAGTCAAGTTTTTCCTTTTCGCATAGCAACATTTGCTCAGTAGTGCTTGGCTTATTCTGCTTGCTGTAGCTATGCTGGCCGTATCGGCCACGTTCGTTAAGTTATTGTCCCAACAGCAAAGTCAATCGCAAAGGAAGCGTGCTGTTCGGCTTCAATGCCTCCAATTTTCGACTTTTCACTTCTCATTTCGAGAAGCCGACACCACCACCACATTTGCCGCCGTTAGACTATCAAAATATTGAAATCTCGTCGTCGACGGAAGCTTGGAGCCACCACACATCCCTTACACGTAGCCGTGCCACACATCCTCCATGCTTGACTGTGCGGTGCTAGTTTCATTGTCTAATTTCATGTTAATCGAAGATTTTGGGACACTGATCAGATTATTTTTCAAACTCAAATTGATTTATTCCTACTCATCTTGTGTTTGAGGGGGATGTTAGTGATATTAGGATATTTACCTGATTTTATATATTTCTCTAATTTCTCAACTGTTTTCCTCACCTCTGTCGCCTCAGATGAGGCCTAAAGTGAAATGGTTTTGTCACGTTACGTTTGGGCCTAAGCAACAAAATTCAAACTCACATTGAGATGGGAAAATTTTGAACCTACGGTGACGAAATAATGTTATCACCTTGGGGCGGTCCTAAAGCGACAAAAATCATTTTTTTCATCGCTTCTGGGTATGATCTAAGGTGACAAACTGAGAATCTGGCCTTCTTTGGCCTAGCTACCCTAAGGTGACGAAACCTGGTAATTTTGTTGCCTTACTTTTGGTGGGATTTTTTGCCTTTCGTCAACCCTAAGGCGACCAAAATCATTCTTTTTGTCACCTTTGGGTATGCCTAAGGTGACTAAAGTGACATTTTTGTCACTGTTGGAATACCCTACAACGACAAGATTGAATTCTTTTTTCACTTTTTGTTGGACTGGTGATGAAAATTTTCTTTGAACCGGATAGAAAATAGTAACAAATTTTTAGTGAGTTACTAGAAATGAATTGTGTTTGTCATCACGGATAAACAGCTGATGCTAACAGATAGAATGCAAACCGATATTCCGAATATGTTTTCCTACTTTGTCAACTAATACGACTCGTGTGGTAATGTAGATATTTGTGGCTACGTTAAATTTAGTGACGACGGTCTCAGGCTGTTGTTAGATTTGAAATGATAGTGGGATGTTAGAAATAGAATTTTCCTAATCTGGATGACAACGTCCGACGACACCATCCTTGAAGGTTCCGTAGACGTAGAGTGGCGCTTGGCTGAGGAACTGTTGAAGATGATTCTCATTGCCCCGTACTAGCCGGGGAAGGCATAGAAGTCTAAAGTTACCATGTTCCAGGAAGTATCCTGGATGTGCAATGGTTTGGCTTTTGATGAAAGGTGGAAGACAAGATGGTTCAAAAGTCAAATAAAAGAAGCAAGCCGCAGGGAGACCTGGCCGTTGAATTTCTTTTTCGTTTGATCTTTTTCCTTTCAATTTACGTGTGGGAGAACAGAAACTTCAAAGAAATACATCAATTTGACTTTTCTAAAACTATTTTCTAAAGAAAAACTCCTCCCACCTGAACTACTCTGTATATAAGCAATGAGTTCATTGCTTATATACACAAGTTCACTCGCAACTACTCTGTATCCTGGGAAAGGTAGAGAGACAGTGAGAATGCATCCTAAAGTGTATGCGGCTGCAAAATCGGGAGACTTTGATTCCTTGATGACGATAATTTTAGGAAATGGAGAGGACCTTTTCCACCAAACAACGCCAAAAGAGAACAACATTCTTCACATTGCGGCTCAATATGGGCAGGTAAATTTCATTGAAGTTCTTCTTCAATGTCCATCAGGATGGTCCCTTCTTTGGCAGGGTAACAACAGAGGAGACACTCCCCTACACCTTGCGGCTGAAGTGGGAAGCTACAGAGTGGTGCAAGTCTTCACTGATTTCGTGAAATCACTTCATTGGGTTGTTGAAAACGGACAAGTTGATGCATGCAAAGAGCTACTTCGAAAGAAGAATTTACAGAAGGATACCGTGCTGCACCATGCAGTAAGAGGAGGCCATGATTCGGTGGTGGAGTTGCTGATTGAAGAAGATTCTCAGCTGTGTGATATTATTAATGCTGCCGATGAGTCCCCACTTTATCTTGCAGCAGATCGAAGACTTTCATGTACCACTGAGCTGATTTTGGGCGCTTTCTCAGGGTCATCCTCTCATAAGGGCCCCAAGGGTTTGACAGTTCTGCATGCCGGAATCTTTCTCTCATTGACCGGTAAGTAACACAAGATACTAAGCCCAATGAAAAAATATTTAACCGAAGTTATCTCTCTCGTGCAAGGGCTTCTCTTAGCTGAGAGTGCTGGTGTTAGCAGTGAGGGCCATCTATCCTAGCTTTCAATAAATATAGTAGTATATTCAAAACTTATTTATTTATTGTTTTTATGTATATTTTGGGGAAAGGTCGAACACGCCTCTTGATTATAGACGAGGGTTGTGTTTTGGAAAGATTGAGTTATTATTCTCATTGCATTTTCTTAAGGGTTAATATCACGAAAAATTTTAAACGGATATATCTGTGATAAATTTACACTAAACTAACTTTTTTACTACAAAATTCTCAAGCTGGTATACCTCTGATAAATTTACTAAAAACTAATTTTTTAATCATAAAAAACCCCAAACTGGTACATATGAGATAAATTTACCTCAAACTAATTTTTTAAACATAAAAAACCCCAAATCGATAATCCTATGACAAATTTACCCTCTGTTAGTAGACTCGTTTGGGGTTTTTCGTGGTATTTACCCTATGGATTTTCACGTGGACTTGCCACGTCACCGTATCACGTCCACATGAGCAAATTTAACGGTAAAATTTGACATAAGCTAACGGAGGGTAAATTTGTCACATGTGTACTAGTTTGGGTTTTTTGTGATAAAAAAATTAATTTTTGGTAAATTTGTTATGGGTGTATCATTTTGGAGTATTTCGTGATCAAAAAATTAGTTTGACATAAATTTATCACAAATGTACCGCTTTGGGGTTTTTCGTGGTATTAAACATTTTCTTAATTGTTTTACTTATCGACTATAAAATAAGTTTAAACCGATTCATTTTCTCTTGAAATGCGGACCAAAAAAATAGTATCCATTTTAGATTATGCATCCATTCGGAAAAATCGCTATTTTGATAATAGTGTTGGTAATAGTATTTCTCACACACTAATTTCTTTCTACACGTTTTTTCTAGATCTTGTTCTCTTACTCACTTTTTTTCTGAATTATACCACCAATTCAGTTTGCAAGTGATGACAGGGCACATGGCAATACATTTACAAAAGATCAGGGTATACATGCTATATTTCTTAAGCCCCGAGGGCAAATTATGACGACTTGAAAGGGAAGGGATGCAATGATTTTACTTTTGAAAATGTAGAAGGTGCTAGTCCTCATTCAATATTTAAATTCTCCCATAAATTGAGTTGGGCACAATATTTTCCATAAAATGATTGGCATCAGAGAGTAAAAAATCTTGGTCTTTTATTCTAGCCTTGACAGTGCAGATGCCTTGCTGAAGATATGAGAAGCTTCTTCTCAAATAACTTCACGAATTTCTAACAATTTCACTTCTCAATTGATAAATTTTACAAATTTCTGCATTATGCCAAATTGAAGGCAGTTAGGTTCTACACGTGTTACACTAGATCGCTAGAAAAACTTCGGAATTACCATGACACTGTCCTTTCTAGTACAGGTAAAATGGGGAAAACTTAATGGGTAGGAGTGCAACTTTAATGTACATGCCAAGATGCTATAAACAATCTAAATCATGACATTTTTCTATTTTATTTGCAAAGTTTGGGAGAAAATCTTGGAGAAGAGACCAGAAGCGATCAGAGAAGGAGATGATATGGGGTGGACTCCTCTTCATTACGTAGCTTACTTTGGCAAAGTCGAAGCAGTTCAACTACTCCTGCAACACGATACTTCTGTGGCATACGACTTAGACAAATCGGGGGAATCGGCTCTTCACCTTGCAGCGTTTCAAGGCCATGCCAATGTCATAAACGAGCTTCTTAGATCCTGTCCTGATGCTTGTGACATAATGAACACCAAAGGGCAAAATGTTCTTCATGCAGCTGTTATCGGTGGACGAATGAATGTAGTCAAGTACATACTACGGATGTCAAACCTGGATAATCTTATCAACGAACAAGACACAGATGGAAACACTGCTCTGCATTTGGCTACGCTTAATAGACGATACGACATTATATGCATACTTGCACGAGACAAGAGAGTGGACCGTTTGGCCAAAAATAAGGATCATTTGACCGCCTGTGACATGTTTTCTGCTCATGAGGAGGTATGCTTGCTTGAACACTATAGAGCCCAATTTGTTCACTCATAGAGTATCTTTTAGAAACTGTGGCCCAGCCAATACTCATTTCAAGTGCAAACAAACAACGCAATTGGAGTCGTTTTACGTCAACTTTGTTTTGCTTAATCGGTTGTTTAAGCATATTGACTATATTTTCAATTTTCGTAGCCAATGAGTGTGACACACTTTTGGAAAAGGGGGTCCGAGTGAAGTGATTTCACACTACATATCTTACAATAAATAATAAGAAAATTGGACAGAATTAAACTTGATGGTTGAGTCACATTATCACAAAGCTTCGTTGCCTCCACTTCACTCAATATTAATTAGCAAACTAACTATTTTTAATTTGACAAAAAATAAAAAAGCATTTCTCTACCATTAATGTTCCTACAACAAAATATCAACATCAATTCACATAGCTTACTAATTTAGATGTGATTTGATATAATAGTCAATAAACTTAAACACGTGATTTGAAGTCTTTATGGTTTTTTCAATAAATGAGTTGGCGTATACTACTTTTGTTTATTATTAACAAAATGTGTATGGTTGTATCTTTTTCTTTTGGGTTAATATCATGAAAAACCTCAAACTGGTACAATTGTGATAAATTTACCCTTAACTAACTTTATGACTACCAAAAACCCCCAAATTAGTACATTCGTGACAAATTTACCCTCTGTTAGTTTCCGTTAAATTTTACTGTCAAATTACTGAGTTTGATGACATGTGGCAGTTAACATATATACTGGTTTAGAGTTTTACCTCTCCGTTTGTCACAAATTTTATCAATTTGTGATTTTTCGTGGTATTAATCTAATTTAGCGGTGGATAAATTTGTCATAAGTGTACTAGTTTTAGGTTTTTGATAGTCAAAAAATTAATTTGGAATAAATTTGTCACAAGAATATTATTTTGGGGTTTTCGGTGGTTAAAAAATCAGTTTGGGGTAAACTTGTCACAGATATATCAGTTTGAGGTTTTTCATGGTATTAATCATTTTCTTTTCAAAAATACTGATTCATAAATTTGATGTGTGGACAAAAATGATCTAGTGATAAATTAAAATGAAGAATAGTTTAGACTAATGAAAAAATTAATTAGGCCATATTTATTAGTATATAAAAAATAACAAAAAAAGTAGCTAAAAAGTTGTATTCAAATTTTTATTTTTAATCCATATCATTATTTGGAATTTGCATTGTCATATAGAAATTTCATTTGACAAAATAATTATCTTGCCAGTAGCTATTATTGCAAAAATCTTCAAAATAGAAGTCCTTATAGATCCAATAAATGCTTATATTTTTAAACCATCCAACTCATTCCCACATATTAAAGCCCCACGTGCAATCCGATTACATGAAAAAACTAAATATCGTATTTATAGCTAACAATCAAATGCATATAGTAAAAATAGCTTAAAACAATTTTAAGTTTGAATATTTTTCTTTATTAGAATTATTCAGTGACAAAATATTCAAATAACAAGGTATAGTTTAAACCAAATCACTTAGTAAAGTAATTTGAATATTAGTTAATCTTGTTGTTTGCTTGACAAATACATATACTTATGTAAATATTATTTTGTAAGACCATATTATAGCATCAGAACAGAATTTTTCAATAAGGTTCAAATCCGTGCAACATGCGGGTCTTCAACTAGTTCAAAAGCAATTGTCTGTCTTCGTTATCTTGAAAACATTGCAAAATATTTACGGTGGGGATTCTCTAAAATTAGGAGATAACATAAAGGGGAAAAAGAAAGAAAAGAAAAGGAAAAAAAGAAAAAGAAAAATGGAGAATAAATCAGGAGTCGGATAGCATACCCGAACTATAACTGTTTACTCCTGGAAACTCTATGTACAGGTGTTATCTACTCTTTACTTTTATCTAAAAGAGATTATGTGAATGAATTCTCCATGACGTTTTAGAACTCGCCGGGAGTTCCGTTTGTTACGGATGGATATTGAGTGTGTAAAGTGGGGGTCTTGAAGTATTTCGCAGGGAAACTTTCACTCGTCAATTGATACATCATATATATTTTTAGGTCGGCTTCTTAGCTGAAAACGTTCAACATCTGTTGAAAGGATCTCATGGAATCCCGGGTTTTCAAGGCTGGTTTATTGAACATGGTAAGAAGAGGTCAGGCAAGCAATTTGTTCAGGGTCAACCATCTGTGACTATAACCACAGGAAGTAATGTTGCCAACCGTAATAATTTTGATTTGTCAAAAAGAAGCATTATGGATGTTCAACTACTAGTGGCCGGGTTCATAACCACAGTAAGCTTCACCGCGGTCTTTGCAGTGCCTGGAGGTTATAACAATGATGGACCTGACCGAGGAATGGCGATCTTTGCTGACAGGGCAGATTTCGAAGCCTTTAAGTTTTCTAACTCCATAGCTTTCTTTTTCTCCGTGATGGCAATAATCGTACATTGTCGAAGTATTACGTTCAGCTCTAGCCGAGGTCCGAGATATATCCCGATTGTGAAACTTTACATTGAAGTTGCGACATTCGGGATGGTGGTAGCCTATTTTTTGGGGATGGATATTGGATCGAAGAGACTCCCCAAGGGTACCAGGGAAATAATCAGTCATTATGTTGCGATTGGAAGTCTGTTGATTTTGTGCTTCTTTATGGATTTCCCTGACCCCGCCGAGGCTCATTCGTGGTCCCTAGGTACCTCTCCCGCAAGATCAATCCGAAAGTTTTGGTATAGGTGTGAGATACTAATGTTTGTTTTCCCGGCGAGGCTCCTCCTTTGGTTGCTAGAAAAGCTCATGAGTTGGGCCGGTTTTACAGTCCTGTGAGCTTGTGAACAGGAATTGTTCTTTTTGCTTGATCAGCCATCAATTTCGAGCACTTTTATGTCATGTCCAATTTAAAACCTGTCAACGTCAACCGTTGGATTGATTGCCGGCAAGATTGCCATGCTCATGATGAAAGTTTGTACACCAATGGAGGTTTGCCTAAGAATGTGATGTTTACTAGCATATAATGTGTTAGTGATTTTTAGATATATACTCTATTTTGCATATCTCTCAGGATTATGCATATATCTCCTCTAATAGTGCATATTCTTGATTGATTATATTTGATGTTATATTTATCTTATTACCTTAGATAGTCGTATAATAAAGTTTATAATAGGTTCCATGTACATTGAAATATATCGAATTATACAGAAATTTCCCAATCATCTCTTTCCGCTTTATAATTCTTAAGTTAGTTGACATTGCCGATGAATTGGGTTTGCCTTCAACTTCTATGCATATCTCTTTAATGGCATAGTTGCACAAAACTGCAGGAAGTACCGTAATATTTTCAGTATCTATTGAGAGCAAGATTCATGGCTGATGCAAGGTCCTTCCCTTCCTATTATATCAAAATTTTTGTAAGCCTTCATAGAATGGGAATGTCGTCCAGGACAAGATGTTAAACTATCCAAGCCTCCAATAATCCGGGAGGTCACACAATCAGGGGTATTGCCGAAGTCGAGGCAAGACAAAGATACCGAGCCAATAAGAAGGATTGGGGTGTGCGGGCACCAGTACATTAAAAATAAGAAACGCAATCATGAGCTTGCTAGGGTTTCTTGGCTGGCAGCGACGGCCCCTAATGGCAATCAACTCTTATGCAATCTCCAACCTAGCCTAAGAGGGAGAATTTTCAAGTCAATCTAGTGAGTAACATCATCAAATAATTAGGTACACAAGGCCCAGAATGCACCACCGTATCATCCTATAAAAATTCAATCACCCACTCATGCCGAAAACAATCATTTCGCTTCGTCTTTCATGTTCACGTGTGGAATACATGAATCACACTCAAATGCACAGAGAGGAGCAATGGCTGATCCTTGAAGAGCCTAACCATTCTTTAATATATACCCTGAACCCATGTGGTCCAGCTACTAGAAGCCGTTCTTGTTTCCATGTTCTTCGATAAAGCTGCATCATCCACAAAGTAAGGTACTATATATTTTTTCCAGTTGGCGAGAGACATCGAAAGTGGTCCTCGATCAACTTGCATGTTTAGACAGTCGACCAATCTTGGAAAATAAGTGTGAGACATTCAACGGAAAAAATGAACTGTACCATGACAAAATGTACGGCGGTACGACCATATACGACTTGCTCCTTGTAGAGCCAACACGACTGCTTAGCTTGCATTACCGTATAATGAACTCAATTACAGTTTCATTAGTCAGAAGGGTGAGAAGCAGCGAGGCGTTACCACAAGGGTCTCACACCAATTACGGAATGATAAGTTTGTGCCCTAATTATTCCACATCACCCATGACTCAAAGGCGCAAAGTTAGTGAGCTGGTCAATGTAGCTTCACCAAGGTACTAGTAGCTGAGAAGTTTTATCGTAGCTAGGTAACATAACATGAACCATTCATAAGTTCACTCTCACGCGTATCAAACTCGTGACCTGTAATCTCGTGAAAGATAAATGACTCATTTACCACTAGAGATTTTAAAGGTCAGCGAAAGGCCTATTGTAGAGCCAACATGACATCTTACAAACTCAATTACCAAGTCTTGTACATGCTATTGACGTGTTATTCCGGGAAACTTCAGGAGCTAAAATGCTCTATTAATCTTCATGACTACGAATAATAAAAGAAGAATGAGCTCCTACATAAACACCAAAAGTAAAAGAATGGATAAGTCTGAGGCTTAAACACGTGTCTATTGTCTAGCGTTCTAGCTGATGAGCAAGTCCGACTGCACATATTTTTGTACGTACTTCCTCTAAAGTCGCGATTAATTTTACACTATTTGAGTGGTTGACACCTTAGCACAAGGACCAATAGACGGTCCAGATGTATTCTCCATTTTTCTTTTCTTTTCTTTCTTTTTTCCCCTTTTACCTTATTCCCTAATTCTAGAGGATTCCAACCTAAAGATACATTAGACATGCAATTATTTTTGAACTAATTGAAGACCCGTGTGTTGTGTAGATATGAAATTTATACTTATGGAAAATTTTTGATTTGATGATATAATATAACCATATAGCATAATATTTACAAACGCTATACATTATGCTTTACACAAAATATATTTATCAACCGAACAACAATAATAAAATATTGAATAATACTGCACTAAGTGATTTGTCTTAACTATACCTTGTTATTTGAATGTTCCTTTTACCGTGTAATTTTTAATAAAATAAAATATCCAAACTTAAAATTGCTATAAACTATTTTTATCATATGAAATTTGCTCTTGGCTTTTATTATGATTTGTGATTTTTTTTATGTAATTAGATTTTAGGTATTGCTTTGATATGTGAGAATGATTACATGGTTTAAGACTATAATTATTTATTGTGTCTAAAAGACTTCTATCTTTAACATATTTGCAGTAATAACCACTGGCAAGATAATTATTTTGTCAAATGAAATTTCTATAAGACAATGCAAATTCATAACTATGTCGTCGATTAAAAATAAAAATTTGAGTACAACTTTCTAGCTCCACAATTTTTGTTACTTCTGCACTACTCATATATATGGCTTAATCAATTTTTTCAATCCTCTAAATTTTTTTACTCTTTACTTTGTCACACAATCATTTTTGTGCATACACCCAATTTATAGATCAATTGGTATTTTGAAAAAAAAAAGGATATGACCCTACACGTCTAGTTGATGATAAATAAAAGCTCATATATAAAAAAATCCACAAAAGCTTCATATCATGAATATAGATTTATGGATTGTTATATCAAATGACGTTTAACTTAGTAAGATATGTGAGTTGATGTTGATATTTTGTTGTAGAACATTAATGATGGATCAAGGGGAATAAAAAGCTTTTTATATTTGTCTAGTTAATGAAATAGTTAGTGTAACGTCCTGAATTCGCCCACTTCCGAGATTAATAAAATAGATGATTATTTCTCATTTCATTTTAGTGAGTCTTGTACGGAACTGATCATTCTTGGAATACTGACCATTTAGGAATGACTAACTAGGAAAACGGTGCGTAGATCCAAGAACCCGACTATGAATCGAGTCCGATTTCGAGAAGCGACAAAGGAATATTTTGTACCAATATGGGCCGGTCCAAGGAGTGTGACGGATTTGGTTCGACCAACGACATACAATCGGATAGTGGGTGATTCCGCACGACCAAGGGCGCACGTGGCGAACGACCTTGAACTTACTCCGAACGATCGTGACCCTTAGAACTAGTGATAAATACTCGTGTTCTTTGGGAAATCGAGATTGACATGGCTCGGATAGCCCTAAGTCGATACGCGTAACCCTTAAACAGCAGCTCGTTAGTAAAAGATGCTAAAATAGCAAATTGAGCGAGATCGATCGTGGAATTGAATACGGACTTCGGCGTCGAATTACAGGGGTGTACACGACTATTTTACGAGGACGACGTCATTTTTATGTGGACAATTATATTTGGGATCAATAGAGTCAAAAATTGAAAATTTGACCTGGGGCCGGAAAATTACCAAATTGCCCTTGTGCCCCTAGCCTTATATTCCGAATTTTGGGCTTATTTGGAAATTATTTTAGGGTTTTATATTGAAGTGTATCGGCCTAATAATGCTAGAAATGTTTGACAATAATGCCCCCAAAATTTTTAGCAAGTCTTGACTTTAGCCCTTGGATTAAGGGCAAGCTTGTCATTATTGCAAAGTTGGTCACCAACCCCCACTAAGCTCAACTCATATACCCTCTAGTCTCTCTCTCTTCTCCTCATTCTCCCCATCACCACCACCAGCCACCCTCTCCTCCCTCTCCATCCCGTGACCTTCCCCTCTCCCTCTCGGCCGCCGCACGCCGCCCGCCGGAGGGCCGCCGCCGCCTTGCACCACCACCAACCCGACCATCTCTCTCTCTCTTTCTCCCGTCCGCCGCGACCAGTATTGCCCTCCCCTGTGCTGCCTTGGATCGCCATTCGCCGGGGAGCCGCGTGCCACCACAGTTAGCGCCACCGGGAACCGCCACTCGCCGCCACTGCTCAGTTGCCCTTGCCACCTATCCAGCCTTCATTAGGAGCCTAGGAATTCAGGTGAGTATAACCCTAAACCCTAATTAGGCTAATTTTACATGTCTAGATGAGTTTTAGGGGTTAATTAGAGAAATTTAGGGGTTAGCTTGTGGAGGTTGTTAGGGCTAATTTTGTGGCACATTTGGTGACCTAGAGTGACAATTCAAATGAGGTTTAGTGGCCCAAATTGTGCTGTGTGATGGCTTATCATTGGAACTTCGATTTGGATAAGAATGTGGACTAAGTGAGTGTAATTCGTGTGGTCGTGTAGTGGCTGACCTTGAGATGAATTTGGAGTTTCGTGGTGCTGATTTGGAGGTGATTTGATGGCCTAAGGCAGGCTGATCATGGCTGAATTAGTGCAGATAGGATCTAGACCACATTTGATTTATCATGGCCTTAGTGGAAATCGTCGAATGTTTAGTGAATGGACCATGAGGAGGATGGATTGAGCACGAATTGACGTTAGTATTTGATGCCAGATGGAGTACTTGTATGGCCGTGATTTGAGGGAGCCTTGGGGGTCATAGACTTGTGAATTTTAAGGATCTAATTTCGTGGTTTCGGGTATGGCTGGATTGGATGATTTGATTAGTTGGGCTTGTGATTTATTGAATTGAGCATGTTGTGTTGTGAATTGAACACGTGGTGTTGTGCAATTTAATGCTCACTGTGAATTTCTTGAATGCCCAAATGTGAACGTTATGGCCATGAATGTACATCTCGAGCATTGGCATAGCATGTGCATATGTGAGTGTGCACGAATGTCATGAGTATGTGATCACATAATCGCCTTGATGCGTTTTACACGGAGTTCAGATAATAACTGGTGTATGTGAGTATGTGATCACATAAAACCCTGATGCGTTTTACATGGGGTATTGAACCCGTCCGAAGGCGTGTTACGTGAGACGATACCCGGACTACTGGAAGATGACCAACCTGATGCGTTTTACGCAGGTTATGTGTCATGAGCCTGATGCGTTTTACGCGGGCCAGAGATCGATCTCGAAGTGATAGACGTGATGCGTTTTACGCGGGTCGGACCTAATGCGTTTTATGCGGGTCAGAGGAAATTTGGTAAATTGCAAATGTGCAAGAGTGCAAGTGTGCAAAAGTGCATTGATGAGGCATGAGCATGAGTGTGAGCACATGCATATCATGCGTTATGACCAAGTGATGTTATGTGTGTCATGAGTAGGTTTTGTGTTATTACTGTGTTTATAAAGTGCCTAAACCTGCAGGGCCAAGTAAGTAGCAGATTTAGGCCCGAGGGCCTAAGTTATTTATATTATGGATTGTGTGTTGGTTAATGCTCGTTAGGAGGTACTTGTTAGCCTAGTTTAGGTTTAGGGAACCTACTCGCTGAAATTTATTCTTACTATTGTATAAACCCAATTTTTTTCAAACCCGGGGCCTTGAGATGTCCGCAGTGCTTGTTCGTTTTGGGATCCCTTACAGGGCAGACCGGAAGGAGACGGTGTATCCCGCAGGAAACGGGAATTTTTGGATTAGATATCTATCTATTTGGGTTTACGCGGGCGAGCAGCTAGACCAGGCCCACAGATATATAACATGGTGTATTAGGAACCATGCAAGGACCTACGGGCTTTTTCGATCGCTTGAGGTCCCACTTAGCGATTCAAGGGATGTTGATCCTCAGTGTCCCTATAGGGAATTGGCGAACCCTGACCGTGCGTCGGAGGATGGGGATTCAAACCCGGAGTCGATGGATTTGGAGGATGAGGAACCAGAGCCCATAGAGCAGGACCTGGAGCAGGAGGACGAGGCTGAGCTGATGGATTCCGAGGATGAGTCAGTTGGGGCCGAGTCCGAGCATGATTCCCTAGACTCTGAGGTTGAGCTGTCTGATAGTTCTTCCAAGTCATCGGGATCCAACTCGGACTAGGTTCCGTAGGTCTAGCCTTAGTCCAAGGTAGATAGGGCCAGCACTTTTTTGACCGGAGCCCTTTTAGTCTTAATAACCTTAACCACCCTGGCCACTTACCCCTTTTTGTTAGTAGTAGCCATTGATCCACTTTTGATCTTTGGAGCTCAAGCTGTAAATGGATGTTGTATATGTCGCCTTATCAATGCAAGTGTATATTTTGTAACCCTGTTGTTTGTTCTACCCTTGGTCTTGTGTTTGTTCTGTATGAGTGTTTACGTTTCTTCCGCATGTGCCTTGTACTCTGTTTGGTTATTGGGCCAGCGACACGTCCTGAGACATCGCACTCGAATCGACCTCGGTTGGGTTGTCGCGTGCCGTGGAGTTCGGGACGTGACAATTAGCATGCTAATTAGTGTCAAGTGAAGTGGGAGGGAACGAAGCTTCGGGATAAGTGGCGCTACCACAAAGTTCATTTCCACCCAGCTTTCTTATTTTTTAAGGTTAGATATGAAGTATGAAATCACTTCGCTCCGAGCCCCTTATCCATGCGTGTCACACTCAATAAAGCAATCTATGCTACTATTTGCCACAAAAATTGAAAATATAGTCGATATGCTTAAACATTTGAATAAGCAAAACAAAGTTGACACAAAAAGACTTCAATTAGGTTATTTGTGTGCACCTAAAAATGAGTATTTCACCTGCGCCACGGTTTCTAAAAGATAATGAAGAAATTACTCTGCGGATAGACAGATTGGGCTCCATGATTTTCAAGCAAGCATACCTCCATAAGAGCAGAAAAAATGACAAGGGCGGTCAAATCATCCTTATTTGACCTCTTGTTTCGTGCAAATATGTATATGATGTTGTATTCTTTGTGAACCGCAGCCAAATTCAGAACCGTGTTTACATCAGTGTCTTGCTTGTTGATAAGATACTCCCCGGTTGGCATCCCAAGTATGTGTTTGACTATATGTACTCCACCAATTACAGCTGTAAGAAGAGCCGTTTGGCCTTTGTTGTTTATTATGTCACTAGTACCAGGACAGAATCTAACAAGCTCGTCAATGACATTGACGTGGACGTGGCCTCGAAACGATGCAATGTGATAAGCTGCTTCGCCCCTCTCTGTCTAAGTCCTATGCCATAAAAGTATCGTGTTGCAGGAGCAGTCGAACTTCTTCGACTTTGCCTATGCAAGAGACATAATGAAGAGGAGTCCACCCCCTATAATATCCTTCTCTGATAACTTCTGGTCTCTTCTCCTTGACTTTCCACCAACCATTGCAAGGAATAGGAACATGTCATGATGTAGACGGTTTTTAGCATCGTGACTTTGAAAATAAATTTGCATTTCATCCCATTAAGTCTCCCGTTTTCTCTGTACTAGAAAGGAATATGATATGGTTATTCTGAAGTTACTCAGGTGATCTTGTGTGGCACTATGTAGAATATAACTACCTTCAATCTAGCATAATGCAGACATTTGGAAAGTTTCTCCTTATCCCCTTGTTAGAGGATGACAATGAGAAAGCACCAAAAATCAACTCAGCGATACGAGAAAGTTTCCAATCTGCCAGTGAACTTATCAGCATAAGTAATGAGTTCAAGTGCGAACAATTTTTTTTATCTTTCCAAGAAGACTAGACTAAAGGGGATGTTAGGAAGGGTATTTTTTGAGCTTTCTAAGGAAATTTTTCGGAAACTAAAAAAGAGGATATTGGGGAGGAAATTTCTTTGAGCTATCCAAGCGTACTGGACTAAAGAGAGAATCTCGTGGAAGAAATTTCTTTGAGCTTCCAGGAGGACATGACTAAAGGGAGGATGCTAAGAAAGAACTTTCTTTAAAACGAAAGTGAAATGTTTGGGATGAAATTTTGTTTGAGTTTTCCAAGAGAACTGGATTAAGAGGGGAATGGTGAGGAGGAAATTTCTTTAAACTTTCCATGAGAACTGGATAGGGGCTTTTAGTATCGCAATATATTATAGGGAAAATGACACAAATAATTTCTGAACTTTGGTTTAATATGCAATGTCGTTTCTAAACTTTAGTCCAATGTCCAATATCCTCTCCGAAATTTTAATTTATTCAAAGTGGTCTTTGAATTTTGGTTCAAAATTCTTGGTCCTTGAACTTTTAAATATTCTTATATAGTCTAGAGACTACATTAACATTTACTAATAGTTTAGGATCACATTGAACAAATTCAAAGTCACATTTACCAATAGTTTAGGATCACATTGAATAAATTAAAAGTCTAAAAACGACAATGCACATTGGGCCAAAGTTCAAAGACTACATTGCACAAATTAAAAATTCATAGATGACAATGCACATTGGATAAAACTTTGGGACCGTTTATGCTATTATTCCCATGTAATACAAGAGACAATTGGCGCTTCATTAGGTCTACGGGCTTCCAATGGACCCAATTGAAAACAACATTTTAAACTTCATCTATTGTAAAAGGTTGGTCAAGAAAATTTTGCTGGTCCTCTAGCGATAGCACCAAATGCTCCACTATCCTCAGGTTTGTCTTTAGGAGAAGGAAGAGAAAATTAACTATTGAAGTCTGCGCACTTTCTCTTCGAAGCGTGATCAGAGTTGGAAACATCTAAGGACTTCTTAAGATGGTAGTCTTCCCTGAATTGGATTTGACTCCACCGTGTAGGACAATATACAAGTTGGTCATACGAGAGGTGAGTTGCAAAGTTAGATCCAGAAATAACAGGAAGTGCAGGTACAATAAGGAGTGGATCTGGTTCTGCAATTTTAGTGGACAGGCCGAAAGAAAGCCGAGCTTTTTATCTTGGCCCTGGGGAGGCTCAACTGTAGTTTAGAGACCCAAGGAGATGAAATGGGCCCAAAGTTTTTTGCTTTTCCCTTTTCTTTAGCAGAGGCTGTTGGACGTGCGAAAGTAGCAATTTGTAAGGACGACCAATGCCTAATGGTTTCTTGCTGATGCAGAAAGGTTTGCCTCATGACTACTATCGTTAGCTTTGAGATGAGAACCCCTTCCCTGATCATGTATCTTGATTTTTTTGTTGAAAGGTTTGCCAAAGAAGCATGTAGATCGAGAGATGAATGGAGAGGAGTGACCAGGCGCAGCACTAGCTCTCACTGTGCTAGTCCAAAAAGGAACGGAAATGAGGGAAGGGATAGATTTTGATCGGCAAAATTGATCACATCCTCATCCACAAAAATGATAACAAATAAACATAGATTTCCTTTTCAAAATCGTTAGGGGAGCAAGGGGATTCCAACCTGCAGCTTAGGAAAGTGAAAGTAGTTTCTCTCAAGAACCCTTCTAGTTTTACTTTTCCTTTCATTGGTTAAGCCCCTTTTTCTAAGGACTGTAGTAATTATGATTTGACACTATATAGAATCCCTTTCTCATATTGAGAAATTCTGTCTAGCGGTATGTAGTCACTAAACAGCTGCATAAATGAATAGAATTTGTTTACCAATTGGAAGCAGTGAATGTGGTTGTTTCGGTACTTTTGTTAGCCTTGCATCTTTATTGAGTAATGCCTGAGAGGCAGGCATCAAGGTTTGGCTCAAATTGAGCAAAGGTGGCTACTTCGCCATATTGTGCAATAGTTTTGAAACCCTTAATAGACAAAAATGTGTTAGGTGTACATGCGTTTATCCAAAGAGGAACGCACATGTCCAAAGAGGAACGCACATGAAGAAAACGATAGTTACATATATCTTGCATACACTGTGTTATGATTTATTTTTTTTGCCGATCCTTTAAAGAAATTACTAGATGACTAAAACAATCCGTAAATTCCTCTAGTACAATACCGCGGTAAGTTTTCATCCCATGGAGGATCAAGCATAGATGGATAATTGCGATGAAATATACATTGAAAGTTGTCCATCATCGTGTTCTTTTTTCTCATATGACTTTCACTATTTCTTAAAACATGATTGTCTTGATTTCTTGAAACGAGTTCAAATAATATGAGCATGTGGATTAAGCTACAGTTTTTCTCTACATATGAATCTACCTGGATAATTTCCCTATTTCTGGTAGTCTAGAGTATGAACTTGTTGGCAGGCGATTGACTTGAGGCTTCTTCAAGGGAGTGAAGCGAACCGACCCTTCCTTGGCTCGTAAGTCTGTCCTACATGAACGATGTCATCTGTCTGTCCTTTTACTTTTGCTGTCACTTCAATCACCTTCCTTTGGCACAAATTTAACAGTACAATATTGTACAATACACCGTTAATTGTCTATCTTTGGATGAAAATAATTGACCGAGTCAATTAGTTGGATAGATCTCAGCCGTTGGATGTTGATTCGTTAGACTATCCCCATCTAGATGACGCCATCCTTGAAGGTTCCTTAGAATATTCACTTGGCCGAAGAGCTATCGAAGATGGTTCTTAGGGCCACAACCCCACATGGGGAAGCCGTATAAGTTTGAAGTCTCGATGTTCGAGGAAGTATCATGCATGTGTAATGGTTTTGATTTATGATAAAAAATGGAAGACCAGATAGGACAAAAGTCTAAATAAAATAAGACGACTCAAAAGTGGAAGACCAGATGGGACAAAAGTCAAAGTAAAATAAGAAACTGCAGGGGAGACGTGGCCGTTGATTCTTTTTGTTTTTTTGTACTTGCCCGTCTTCCTTTCAGCAAGATTCGCCCCCCACTTTCTTATTTTGTTTGTGTGTGGAGCACTAGAAAATTCAAAAGAACGGGCCAATTTGATTTTGTGCAGTATTCTCTAAACCTGATAAATTCATATTTTATATAAATCATTGATGCAGCATCCATATGCTAATGATGTGTCATTTTCCGTTTTTTTGAAAAGCTCAAAAAAAATTTCTCCATAATAACATTCTCCTTTTATCTTGGCCTCTTGAAAATTTCAAAAAAGTCATCTTGAAAAGTTCAAAGAAATTGTCTCTCCACCATCCTCTCTCTGATTTAGTTCGGTAAAAGGATATTACAAGTGTCATAAGTAGTGTATAGAAAACATTTTTATGCCATAATTTTTTTTTCGGATCACTTTGGTATCAAGTCGGAGGAAAAAAGATCACTTATGTGCCAACTTCGCTAAGTTTGGTCGGAAATCCGATGTGGCATTTTTTATTAATTTCTGACGCCAACGTGGCTCGCCGGAGAATGAGTCAGCGTGTACAGTCAGTATTTTTTATTTTAAATAATTTTTTTCCTTTTTTTATTTTTTTTCCTTTCTTTTCTTTTTTTTCTTTTTTCCCCTCATCGACCAGTTGCTGGTGGTTGGCCCAGCCACTGGCGAAGCCTGGGAAGGGCTGAGTGAGGGCGGCCTTGCCCATGGCTGGCAAGGGGCGGCCTCGCCAAATCTGGGCGAGGCGACTCTCGCCAGATCTGGTGATGCTGACTCATCCTCCAATGAACCACGTCGGCGTCAAAAATTAATAAAAAATGCAACGTCAGATTTCCGATCAAACTTACCAGAGTTGGCACTTGAGTGATTTATTTTTCTCCAACTTGACACCAAAGTGATTCAAAAAAAAGTTATAGCACCAAAGTATTCTCCGTACACAATTTATCGCACTTATAGTATCATTTTGCCGATTTAGTTCTTTTAGAAAACTCTAAGAAATTTCGTCCCTGACACCCTCCCTTTAGTCAAGTACTCTTTGAAAGCTCAAAGAACTCCTCTTGGAAAGCCCAAAGAAATGTCTTTCCCAACATTTATTCTAATCCCGTTGGAAGGCTCAAAGACATTTGTCGCACTTGAACTCATTGCACTTCCAACTAATCTTGTCCTGGGAACTATAGAGAGAAAATGACATTGTGTATTAATTATCTTTGGATGATGATAATTGACCAAGTCAATTAGTTGGATAAATCTCAACCATTCGATATTGATTCGTTAAAATTTCCCTATCTGGATGACGCCGTCTTTGAAGGTTCCTTAGAATATTTACTTGGCCGAAGAACTAACGAAGATGGTTCCCATTGCTACCTAACCATAGGGGGAAGGTTGTGTAAGTTCAAAGGAGAAGACCAGATGGATCCAAAGTTTAAAAAAAAAAAAAAAGAAGCTTCAGGGGAGACCTAGCCGTCGATTTTCTTTGTGTCTTTTTTCCTTTCAACCCTCACTTTCTTATTATAAATTCGCCCTTGAGAGAACAGAAAATTCAAAGGAACAATTCGATTTGGCTTTTCGGAAATTATTCTTTAAATCTAGTAAATTCGTATTTTATCCGAACCAGGACCATAAAGAGAGAGTGAGAATGCATCCTAAAGTATATGAGGTTGCAAAGATAGGAGATTATGATTACCTGATGACAATAATTTTGGGAAATGGAGAGGACCTTTTCCACCAAACAACGCCAAAAGGGAACAACATTCTTCATGTTGCGGCTCAATACAAGCAGGTAAATTTGATTCAACATCTTCTTGGACATCCATCAGGATCGTCTCTTCTTTGGGAGGGTAACTACAGAGGAGATAGTCCCCTTCATGTTACTGCTAAAGTGGGAAGTTGTGAAGCAATTCAAGTCTTCGTTGATTTGGCAAAATCACTTCATTGGGTTGTCGAGAACGGACAAGTTAATGCATGCAAAGAGCTACTTCAAAAGCAGAATTTACATAAAGGATACCACGCTGGACTTTGCAGTAAGAGAAGGCCATGATTTGGTGGTGAAGTTGCTGATTGAAAAAGATCCTCAATTATGTGATATTACTAATGCTGCTGATGAGTCCCCGCTGTACCTTGCAGCAGATCGAGGATTTTCTCGTATCATTGAGCTGATTTTAGGTCCTTTCTCATCGTCATCCACTTATAAGGGCCCTAGGGGCTTGACAGCTCTACATGTCGGAATCTCTCTCTCATTGACCAGTAAGTATCAAAAGATAATGCCCAGTGAAAAAAAATTATTGGAAGTTCTTGCTCGTGCAATGCTTCTCTTAGATGACAGTGCTGGTGTTAGTAGTGAGGGCCACCATATATCCTAGTTTTCAATAAGTATAACAGTAAATACGATACTTATTTATTTATTATTACGTTTATTTTGATGAAAGGTCATATTTTTTCCCAAGGACACGGCTCTTGATTCGTTGAAGGTTATGTTTTGAAAAGATTCGAGTTGTTATTCTCATTGCATTCTCTTTATTGGCTTATTCATTGACTATTAAACAAGTTCAAATCGATTCGTCCTCTCTTGGAATAGGGACTAAAAATAATGTATCCATTTTTTATTAAGCATCTATTCGGATAAATAACTATTTTGATAATAGTGTTGATAACAGTATTTTTCACGCGCTAATTTCGTTCTACACGTTTTTCTAAATCTCGTTCTCTTACTTTTTCGTGAATTTTACGACTTTTTTTACGATTTCCATCGGCGCATCACCATCACCATCACACCCCTACCTCTACCCTTTTCTTTCTCATCCAGTTCTTTTTTATTTTTTGTATTCTTCTTTGTTTCAACATTTGCTCCTTATGATTAATTGCTGTTACATATGTCTTGAATTTTATGTACTCGATTCGGTTCATGATCTGACTTGATATACTTTGTGCGATCCAAAAGTGGAGAAAAGGCTATCTCTATCATTGATGTTCCTACAACGAATATCAACATCAATTCACATAGCTTACTAATTTAGATGTGGTATGATATAATAGTCAATAAACCTAAACTCGTTATAAATGTCTTTATGGTTCTTTCAATATGTGAGTTGGTACATAATGTTTTTGTTTATTATTAACTAATTATGTATGGTCATATTTTCTTCTTCTTCTTCTTCTTCTTTTATCAAAAATACCAATTATCTACAAATTGGATGTGTGGACAAAAACGATCTAGTGACAAATAAACTGTCAAATATTTTTCGACCTTACCAAAAAAAAACTGTCAAATATTTTTCAACTGATAAAAAATTGTTTAAGCCATATTTATGAGTATTGCAAAAATAACAAAAATTCGTAGCTAAATAGTTGTATTCAAATTTTGATTTTTAATCTATAACATAGTCAGGAATTTGCATTGTCCTATGGAAATTTAATTTGACAAAATAATTATCTTGCCAGTATCTAAAAAGTTGTATTTAAAATAGAAGTCTTTATAGATCCAATAAATGCTTATATTTTTAAACCATCTAACTCATTCCCACATCTTAAAGCCCCATTTACAATCCGATTACATGAAAAAACCAAATATTGTTGTAATAGCCAACAGAAAAATGCATATAAAAAAAACAATTTTAAGTTTGAATATTTTGCTTTGTTAAAATTATTCAGTGACAAAATATTCAAATAAAAAGATATAGTTTAAGACAAATCACCTAGTAAAGTAATTTGAATATTAGTTAATTTTGTTGTTTGGTTGATAAATACATATACGTTTGTTAATATTATGTTGTACGACCATATTGTATCATCACAAAAAATTTTCAATGAAGTGTAAGGTTCAAATTCGGGCAACACGCGGGCCTTCAACTAGTTCAAAAGTAATTGTCTAAATCTTAGTTATCTTGAAAACATTGCAAAACATTTAAAGTTGGGATTCTCTAAAATTAGGGGATAGCATAAAGAGAAAAAAGAAAGAAAAGAAAAGAAAAATGGAGAATAAATCAGGACTGGGATAGCATACCTGTAACTGTAATTGTTTACTCCAGGGAACTCTATTTACGGGTGTTATCTACCATTTACCTTTATCTAAAAGAGATGATTTGAATGAATTCTCCATGACCTCTTAGCACTCACCGGAAGTTCTGTTTGTTATAGATGGATTTTGAGTGTGTAAAGTGAGGGTCTTGAAGTATTTCCTCGGAAAATTTTCACTTGTTAATTGATACATTCTGTACATTTTTAGTTCGGCGTCAGTGCTGGTACTGTTCATTACCTGTTGAAAGGATCTCATGGAATCCCGGGTTTTCAAGGCTGGTTTATTGAACATGGCAAGAAGAGGTTAGACAAGCAATATGTTCAGGGTCAACCATCTGAGTCTATAACCACAGGAAGTAATATTGCCAACCAAGATAATTTCAATTTGTCAAAAAAAAAAAAAGCATTATGGACGTTCAGCTACTAGTGGCAGCATTCATAGCCGCAGTAACCTTTGCCGCGGTCTTCACAATGCCCGGAGGTTATAACAATGACGGACCTGACCGAGGAATGGCGATTCATGCTGGAAGGACAGATTTCAAAGTCTTTGTGGCGTTTAACTCTATGGCGTTCTATTACTCCATCATGGCAATAACCTTACATGTTCAAAGTTTTACGTTCAGCTACCGCCAAGAGCCGAAACACATCCGGACCGTGGGAAGGTGCATTGAAAATGCGTTATTCGGGATGTTGCTAGCCTATCTTACGGGGATGTCTATTGTATTGAACAGACACACTGAGAGTACCTGGGATAGTATCAATCTCTATCTTGCGGCCGGATATCCCTTATTTTTTATCTTCTGCTCCACTTTCGCTGACCACGAGGATCATACGTGGTTGCGAGGTAGCTCCCCCACGAGAAGATACATCCGACTATTTCTTGCTATGTATGAGACACGATGTTATGATTGTGCGTGGCTCATTTCTGGTCACTGGGAAAGCCATTAGATGGGCCTGTTCTACAGTCCCGTGACCTTGTGCACAGGGAATTTTGTTTTTGCTTTGTCAGCCGTCGAGTTCGATCACTTTTGTGTCAGCTGTCCAATTTAAAACCTGTCAACATCGATTGAGCCCGGGCAAGATTGCCGTGCTATGGATGAAGGTGGATACATCGCTGAAGGTTTGCCGAAGAATGTGATGTTTACTAGCATGTAGTTGAAGTGTTCGTTGAACTGAGACTTGCCTTTCAATTTCTACGCATCTCTCTTTCGTAGCATAGTTGCGCGAAACCACGGGAGGTGCCATAACATTTCAACATCTATTAAGAGCAAGAGTCATGGGCGATGCAAGATCTTTCCTGTCTAATTATTTGAAAAGCTTCATAAGCCTTCATAGAAATGAGAAATGTCATGTTGCTGTGTAATCTCAGAATTTGCAAGTAGTAACATCCTCAAATAATTAGGTACACGAGTCCAAAGATGTATCTCCATATCAACCTAGAGAAATTCAATCGCCCACTCATGCCAAAAACAATTATTTCGCTTCATCTTTCATGTTCGTATGTGCTATGTATGCATCACTCGCCAATGCACAGAGGAGCAGTGGCCAATCCTCAAACAGCCTAACCATTCATCGGTACAAACCGTGAAACCACGAGGTCCAACTACGTGAAGCTGTTCTTGTTGCCACGTTCTTCGCTGAAGCCGCATTAGCCACCAAGTAAGGTACTACAAACTTTTCCATGTCAGCGAGAGAGATTTGGAGATGGTTCCCAAAGTATCATGACTCTCCCAACACGTCACAGGAAAGACGGGTTTGGAGGTAATGCCAAGAGTGAACCGTTGGTTCCAAATGGCTCGAGTTCTCCCAAACATTTACCTCGTGCGACATTATAATTTAACCTATGAGAAGGAGCCGCCATTCCCCTATTAAGGCCGGGTAAGAACTAAGTGAGATACTGGAAAATATCTCACTTGCTACACAATCAAAGGTTGTAAGATCGGGAGCTTAATTACACTAATGGTCTAATTAGTGTTCTTTTGGTGCCTTAACTTGATTAGTTTGCTACCTAAGAGATTCGTGCGATCTTTTAACCATTTTAGCACTCTATGCCACTAAACGATGTCCATCTATGAGTGCACAATTAAGGATAAGTAAACAATCACAATCGATACGATAAAAGTAAAATATAAGGAAGTAAACCCAATAAAGTATCAAACAAAGAATGCACATTGCATCGTTATTAAGCCCCAGGACAACAACCCCATAAGCTAAATTCAAATTGAATCAAATCCCTTGTCCAAAATATCAATTTACTAAAACTAAACTATATCAAAGGTACTTACTAAATCCTCTAAACTATAACTATGATAACTAAATGAAATTAAGGTAAATCTAGTACTAAAAATGAATAGCCTAATCAAGGCCTCTATTGCTAACCATTTTTTTTAAAAATTTCTATTATTTATTATTTTTATTATTAATCTGGATAGAAGGGGGACAGGGGCTGGGTCCTTGGGCCCTGTTCGTATATGGGTCAAACTTCTACTTTAGGGGTCTGGGCCATAAAAGTCATTTGGGCTATATATCTATCTAGATTCTTCACTTAAAATCCAAATTGGGCTCAACTCATCGAATTAAGCCCAAATTACGCGAACGCTTCAGTAGATCTGACACTCCGGCCATTAACTCGAATCCATGGACCGCCATCCATCGCCACCGAGGCAAACGTACACGGGAATAGAACAAAAATAGGGGTGTCGGTCTCGGATAATGAGTAAAATTCTAGAAAATCATGCTTAATGACGAACGAATCAATCGATAAATATACACTTCAGAGTCATTTTATCAAACCGGTCATGTGCAATCGGCGGAGGAGCGAAACAAAGAGCGTTGACTTCGGATTAGAGATCAGGTTTTAAAAAAAAAAAATCAGTCCGAGTACGCAATCGTAAATGTGAATACGAATTTGAGCCAATTCTATCCTAATCTGGAACATGCCATTTCGGTTACTTTTTATTCATCAAAACAGAGTATAGCAGGGAAGAGAGATTCCCCTGTCGATGAGGACTTCTTGGTCGCCATTACTGGCCGAGCTTGCACGAGGAGGATCTGGAAAACGTCGCTGGTGAGAATAAGCGTCAGCAACGAAGTTTCAGACAAACACAAATTGCTTCACGTCTTCACGGCCAAAAACAGGGATGAACGGAGCTCTCCTGCGGTGGCTGAACTGACAGTAACGAGAAGAGGCAGGAAAGGATTCAGAAGAAATCACAGAGAGAGAGAGAGAGTGACTTCTGGACGCTCAAAAACCTCTCGAGCGATTTCAACCGGTGCCTTCTGTTCTAGTTCTCTTCCAGTACCTACGTCAGTTGAATGGCCGGCGATGGTAAACCGATGGCGATACCGGCGGGTGAGGAGGCGAGCACCATCCGACGGCCGGGGAAGGTTATACAATAACCATCATCCAATTGAATTTCGATGTGAAGCTCGGTCCGCCGGAAATGCATCGGTTACAGATCTTCCTCTCCTTTTCCCATTGGATTAATGGTAAAAAGGACGCAAATTGCATGTTATGACAATATTACGCCGCAACGACAACACCATATCGCAATATGTTCTTTAACCGATTCAATTTCGTCCATTTTTCTCACGTAAATGCAATTTTCCTTAAATCATCCACTTTTCAAAGTCGAATGCTCCGTGATCAAATGAAAATAATGAATCGCTACAAAATGTAATCGCGGACCATGTCATGGATTACACCTCCTACGACCATAAGACTCTAGAGTAGCAAGCTCGGAAAAGACAATGATTTCGTAATCGTCAGTATTAAATTTAACATGGTTAATCATTCATATATAAGGCTTAGAAAATGTTTCAACTAGTTTTATGTTCTGTGGCTTGGTTGACCATACAAGATGCAATAAAAATAGGGTCAATCCCATTGAAAATCCTAAACTGATATCCTATAACATATTTAGCTCAAACTGTATTTTCATCTCATAAAATATCTCGAACTGGTTCCTCATGACACATTTAACCCAAATTGGTACCCTAACCCAAATCTAGCATCCATTAGCAGTTTAGGATTTGATGTCGAGGGTGTTCAATCAGGTTACCAATTTTAGGATTTTTTGTGAGACGAAAATTAGTTTGGATAAATATGTCGTGGGGATACAAATTTCGAATTTTTAATGGCACAAACCTAAAAAAAAAAAAAAATAGAACAGTTTATTCCAAGTCAATGTCAATGTTACTAGAAATTAAAAATATTCCAGTCCCCTTGTTTTTCATATATATCTATGTCCGTGCAAGCTCTCGAGTGAATTCTCAATTTTTTGGAAACGGTTTGAGCACATGAAATAATTCTCAAAAGAATGGAAACTTACAAAATACATGCTTTCTAAACCACAAGGAGCTTGATCTGGCTTAAATACTTTATCACCGGTTAACAGTTTTTGTTTCAAAGAGCATTGGTGAGGAAAAAGATAATAAAAATGTCTCATTTTAATACTAAAATTTTTGTACGGTGCTCACTTTTTTTTTTAAGAAAAGCCCAACACAGAAAATTTTTCATCCAACATGGCAATGTGAACGAAAAGACAAGGCCTCTCACTCTCCCCCGAAGCAACTCTTCTCTGTTATCTTTGCGTCATTCAATCAAGAACTGATTCAAAATGAATATACTTCAGTAACCAAATAAATGAAGTGGAAGATCACGAATTTAGGACAGAAAACTGGAAGAAGAGTTTGGTTTTACGTAAGAAGAGAGGTGTGGATCTGAAGAAGCCAAAGAAATTGGGAGGTGGTTTTGGTCTTGTTTTGGATAAACTCAGTTTCGTGTGCTGCATGAGTGATGAGCGAAAGGGTAAAAGATAAATAATAGCACTAAAAAAAATCTCAATGTTTTTGCGTTTGTGCACGATTGCTGGAGGAGAAAACAGAGCAAACGCAATGGAGAAATAGAGCTCTGTTTCCTCAATAGAGAACAGAGCCCTCTTTCTCGCCTCTCGTATGTCTTCATGATGCTCCGGTTCTGCTTCGCTGCAGTTGGGGACGACGAAACCTGAAGAATGGATGAAGAAGGAACCGGTTCTTGCAGCTTGGAGGAGGAAGAGGAGGCCTTGCAGTGAAGATGAGGCCATGAGTGGAGGATTGAAGACAAGGCCTTGTAGTGAAATCGTATCGTGAACAAGTTTTGAGTATTTCTCAACTTTGGTCTTCTCAGCGCACGATTTGATTAGGATATTTTGATAAGATAATTTTGCCCGAATTTGAGGAATTAGGGTTAGGATTCTCCCGAAACACATTGAATTTTGCCCCAGTTCCTTAATTTGGGGCAAACAATCTCTAAACACGTTTTTTAGAGATTTAATTGCTGACTTCATCTTACTGACAAGCCACGTCAGAGTTTATATATTAAATTATTGCCAAATCAGTTTTTCCAACAACCTAAATCTTTGATGTCACTGAAAAAGTGGCACTCGTGTGATTACTCGAAAAGTTTTGGCACCGAAGGAAGCGGCGTACAAAAGTTATGATACTTCGAATGTCATTTTTTCGCATTGGTGGCTAAAGACAATGATAACTACATTTCAAGGTACTACTGCTAAGGTGTTAAAAATGTTAAACTCATCCGTCATCAAGATTTAAAAGATTTTTGGCATGGATATGTGCTAGTGATATGAAGTTCTTCGCTTGTTCTCTAGTGATAAAAATCAAATAATTTAGGAGAATGAATTGCTGCTTGGCATGTGAATAACACAATAGTTTAAAAAATTTCAGATAGGTAGTTGGTGTCAATGGCAAGGAACAAAAGTATGGAAACAAACCTCCCCTATTGTCCACTTATTAAAAAAAAAATTCACAAATGGAAAGCACACATAACTTTATTCTTTTCTTTCATCCTAGTTTTCCTTTCCTTTTTCCCCGCATTTACTTGGACTAGAGTGTCATCATTCGAAACAAGAAGAGACTAAAGTTTTCTTTTCCGTGGGCCAACTAATTTTTCACTTTCCATTAGAAATTCTGAATGTGACATGTTATGATATCGTCCTATCACAACCCCCTTTCTCTTTTACCATATGCTATTCCTTTCATCAAAGGAATCGTAAATTTCAATCCAGGCGAAAGAGAACAAAGTAACATGGCTCTCTTTGCTGGTTAAGCAGTATGATACTTTTTACCTTTGCCAAGGACCACCGCATGAAGAAGACAGGTTAGCAAATTCATCAATTATATTAGATACGGCTGTAGCAAGAAAGAACTTAACAAACTGTGCAGTTGATTTAATTTGTGACATTATGTTGTTTCATGTCTGCAGTATAGGAAAATATTTGGTATGAATCATTGAGATTTCTGACCAGTAAAGAAGGACAAATGAGATAAGTACCAAGTTCCATCCGAAGTTCTCCAGAATATCTAGCAAGCTGGATGGAGATAGGGAATTAGCGCAGCAATGTGCTGCAGACCCTTTGAAATACACGAATGTAAAGTGAACATCAAAAGGCTTGTGATCGACAGTTCATGCATCATCCTTAAAACCCGACATTCCTCTATGAGGAAGTTAATATTTTACAGGACGGAAATTAGTCCCGTCAATAATTCCTCCTTAAACCTTTGTCAAGATATTGTTCCTCCTCTCTCTATACGCTCGTCCCTCAATGTCATGCTTGAAATACGAAGACAGATTGAAGGAGCTTCAGATGTGTTATGCCAACGTAGTCAAGGTTTTTAGTCTAGGCCCACTGCATTACTAGCACAGGCAAAATGTTCTAGGAAGAGATTCCTGTTAAAAGGCCCACGACTGCAGTCAAGTATTACTTCTAGGATCAAACTAGAAGTCGCAGAAATTTACAAAATAGTGGCATGACTTAACGAAGTGTCATTCTGCAGCGTGGAGTCATATTTTCTCTGCAGATTCAAAGTTTTATCCTTCAACATCTTTAAAGAACAATAGACAAGAAAGAGAACTTCCGTGCATTATCTCAAAAGTTGGCCCGTAGTACGATAAAGAATATCACAAGACTTGTGAAAGGACAAAGGGGAATAAAATCTAAGAACAATATCGAAAAGAAAGAATGCATGACACGGAACTGTGAAATTCACCCTTTGTAGAACTTTTTCTCACCAGAGGTCCTCCATCACAAAAATTCATCAACGCCTCGACCAATCATTGTGCTCTTTGAGACAGGCAGGTAAGTTGCAAGGATGGTAGACAGATAACTCTAACCATGAACATGAGAAACTAGGTAACTGGCAACAGGACAAAGATGACAATAAGAATACATAGATTACAACATTGTCTTTAATCCATGCATCTCTTATTGAGCTAACTGTGCTGTTGATGTACTGCATCAATACAGTATGTTGGTTATGTCAACTAAGAATTACTGGATTACAACATAGGAGGGCATAAATTAATTATAAATAGCTGACCATTGCAGCATCTAAACCACATGTTTACAGGTAAATAATGGCTACTATAACTTCATTTTTTAAGCTTCCCAAAGCATTTGTAGACTTTGGATATCCATCAAGTTTTCCACGAGGATACCACCCTAAACTTTCTAACTACCCCAATAACTCAAAATTATAAATTTTATTTTAACTAAAGTTGGTGTTAATAAGATATGCAGTCATTATCAACATCCTCTCTTTCCTAACATGGTGTAAACTCATTGAAACTAGAGATGATGAAGAATTGAGTCCTGTCTTCACAGTTTAAGCCAGTTTAAGTCCGGGCTCTGGTTCTTTGATGCTGTCAACGCAATTTGCTCACTCTTAACCGACGGCTGCGGATTTTCTCTTGCATCAAGTGAAGTATCACAAACTTCTCAATATGTTAAATTTCAAGTTCAATTGAATTACTGTTTTAGTAGATCTAACAAATTGCCCACTTATCTATGCCTACTTTATAGAATCCACAGAATGTCTCCATCAACATGAGGGAATGCATAGTTAGCGACTTATAATGTGGTTAAGATTGACATTCATCGTCATCAACTGAGAAAGCCTGACTATGTTGAAGCCATCGCTAAGTTCGCTCATGTTCTTCACCTGTGATATCGAAATTATTCCCAAAAAAGTGTAACTTCAACACCTTGTCACAAGCAATGGCAATCTGAAAAGCAAGGAACATAACAGATTGTCACGGATTCATATGATACAAATCATAATGGATAACAAGCAATAGTCGGTTGACGACTTACCTGCTCTAGAAGTGGCATAGCCCACGATTCCCATGAGCGTCTCCTATTTCTCAACAAAATAAGAGACAGTGGAAAGAGTATATCAATAACAAGAAGTCCACTTTCTGATGAACTAACAAAAAATTAATCATGGCACCAACGTGGGAGGAAAGCCTAGACCAACATAAGTAAAAATGAAGGTTAAGTTAAAAACAAACAACCCATTGCCAATGCGGTTTTGCTGTTAAGAATTTAGTTCTACATACACATAATGTCGATGTGGTACGGGTAGGACACTAATTGCTAATTTCATGAACGACATAATCGTAGTTAATGTTATCTATAGGTTCAAGTTCAGAACATCAGAAGAATAGTCTTACGAATGTATCTTCACAGTGGCAACTACCGTGTGACATGGATGAGGGCTTGCAAGCCCTCACCCAAGGGTCGCCAGTCCTCACCGACACCCCAAGGGTCGCTGGCCCTTGCCGACAAAGTAGAACAGCTTCAGTCTTGCCTTCTCTTTTTTTCAAAATAATCTTTAGCTTTTGTCACGTATCTCTTCCATATATAGTATCCTAGTCTTTGCTTTTGCACACAATGTTTAATGAGAAAAATGATAGATGTGAATTTTTATACATTATAGTATCTTCTATAAACATTACAATAGAAATGTTATGATCATGAGTTACAACATTTTTCAACGGATCATAGAAGTAGAGGAGATCATTGAATGGACTCAAATTGGGGATCGACCGATTTTTACCTATGTCCGTGCACAATAGAAGTTTATATATGTAAATCTTAGAGTGGGACCAGACTTGGTCGGCCTATCGAGTGTAACATGATGGGAATCCATGATTAACGAGGAAGTAGGCCCATGAAGACTACTGGAGTAAAGGACTTGTCGGTCAAAAATGGAAAAAAGAGAAAAGGAAACTACAGCTTAAAAAGATTGAGCACATTATAAGACAATGACTCCTTCCAATTGGGCCCGCGATTATGGTTACTTTAATAAATGAGTTCTATCAGATTCGATTCTTCAAGAAGAATGTTCGAATCATGCGTCTTCAATGCTTCTGATTTTGATGAAAAGTGGAAGACAGTCCGACAAAATAAAACAAAAAAAAGCTGCAGGGAGACTTGGCCATTTATTTTTGTTATATTCTTTTTTGTACTTGTCCTTTTCCCCTTCGACAAGTCACTCCATGTTCTTATTATAGATTTGCGCGTGGAAGAACTGAAAATTCAGAGGAGGAGACTAATTTGACCTTTTGAAAACTATTATCTAAACCCCATAAATTCCCTTTAGATTTTATATGAACTATTGATGGGCCATCCATATGCATATAATAGTCTCACTTTCAGTAATCTTGAGAAACTCAACCAAATGTCCTCTCAAATATCCTTTCTTTAGTCCGGTCCTCTTATGAAGCTCAAAGAAATTCCTCTCACTTGAACTCATTGCTAATATTGGTAAGTTCCTTTGCAACTACTTTGTGTCCTCGGAACGGTATGGAGAGAGTAAGAATGCATCCTAAAGTGTACGAGGCTGCAAAGTATGGAAACCTTGAATCCCTAAATTTGGGAGATGGAGAGTACCTTCTCCTCCAAACAATGCAAAAGGATAACAACATTCTTCACGTTGCAGCTCAATACGGGCAGGTACAATTCATTGAACATCTCCTTCAATGTCCATCAGGACGGTTCCTTCTTTGGCAGGGTAACTACAATGGGGACACTCCCCTACACATTGCTGCTAAAGTGGGAAGCATGAGAGCGGTTCAAGTCTTTACTAATCTAGCGAAATTATTGTATTGGGTAGCTGAAAAGGGACAAGTTGATGCATGCAAAGAGATACTTCGAAAGCCGAATTCGAATAAGGATACTGTGATGCACTATGCAGTAAAAGGAGGCCATGATACGGTGGTGAAGTTGCTAATTGAAGAAGATCCTCAACTGTGTAATATTACTAATGCTGTTAATGAGTCCCCGCTTTATCTCGCAGCACATCAAAGACGTCCAGATATCATTGAGCTAATTTTAAATGCTTTCCCACTGTCAATTTCTTATAAGGGCCCTAGGGGACTAACAGCTCTACATGCGGCAATGCACTACGCACTACCAAGTAAGTATCAAAAGATTCTAAATCGAAACAAATTTTAACCGAAATTCTCTCTCTAATGCAACGCTTTTCTTTGATGAGATTGCTAGTGGTGGCAGTGAAGGCCCCATCTACACTTGTATTTTGTACATATAATAATAGAAATAATATTCACTTATGGGTTGGGCTTTTTCCATTCCTTTGGCTTATAGACTCCCCTATCATGGTGTTCAGATCACATTGTCCCTTATGGGACTCACCTTTTGGCATTAGTCCCTTTTTTTTTTTATTCAGTCAAAATGTGGTGTTCCTCATTTTCTTTCCTCTCGGGTCTCGCTTTCGTCTTTCATATCTTTCCACGCCTTTAGCGCCCTTCTCTATTCCTTTTTTCCAGAGGGACAGCACATTTGACTGGCCGGGAAGAAAAAAGAATGTGATAAGGAGTAAAAGGAAAGCTATACCTGCCAGGAAAAAAAAGAAAAGAAAAGAGGGAGAGCACGTTTGACCGCCACATAAGGGACAATGTGGTCAAAAACACTGCGACACGGAAAGGAGTGAAAAAGGCGCGGCTATTTATTTATTTGTTATTACTTTTATATTGATGAAAGGTCATGCTTTTTTCCCAAGGACGTGCCTCTTGACCACTTATGCGTGAGGGTTATGTTTTGAAAGGATTCGAGAACAACACGTTTTCATTGTTTTAATTGTTTTATTAAGTGACAATTAAATACATTCCATCCGGTTAGTCTTTTCTTAGTTTGCGGACTAAAACAAGAAGATTAGAGTTTGTACGTAGCATCATAACGCAGACTATCTCAAGGAACCAACTACATTTGAGATTATGTGTTCATTCGAAAAAAATCATTGTTATCAAGATTCTATTTTTCGCACCTACTTAAATTTCTTTCTTCGCATTTTTCTAAGATCTCGTTCTCCGGGCACCATCATCATCAAAACCTCCTGCGGTGGCAGTGGCAGCAACTACCATCACCATCATATACCCCTACGTCTTCCCTTTTCTCTCCCATCCAGTTCGTTTTTTTTTTTTTTCTTGGTATTCTTATTTGTTTCGACATTTTCTCCTTATGATTACAAGTTCCTGCATTATGCTACATTGGATGTAGTTAGATTCTACACGTGTTGCACAATATCACTGGAGAAACTTCAGAATAACCGTAACATATTTCTCCCCAGTACGAAGAAAAAGGGGAAAGCTAAATGGGATGAAATGCAATGTTAAATATCTATGTCAAGATACCAAAGACAGTGTAAATCATGACATATTCCTATTGTATTTGCAAAGGTTGGGAGAAAATCCTAGAGAAGATACCAGAAGTGATCAGAGAAGAAGACGATATGGGATGGACTCCTCTTCATTATGCCGCTTGCTTTGGCAATGTCAAAGCAGTTCGACTGCTCCTGCAACACGATACTTCAGTGGCATACTGCGCAGACAAAGAGAGGGAATCGGCTCTTCACATTGCAGCATTTCGAGGCCACATCAAGGTCATTGACGAGCTTGTTAAATCCTGTCCTGATGCTTGTGACATGATAAACGCCAAAAGGCAAACGGCTCTTCATGCAGCTGTTATTGGTGGAAAAACAAAGGTCGTCAAGCACATACTAGGGATGCCAAACCTAGAGGATCTTATTGACCAACAAGACAGTGATGGAAATACGGCTTTGCATTTGGCTGTGCTTCATAGAAAATACCGCATCATATGCGTACTTGCAAAAGATAGGAGGGTGAACCGTTTTGCCACAAATAAGGAACATTTGACCGCCCTTGACATTTTTTTTGCTCGTAAGGAGGTATGCTTGCTTGAACACTATCGAGCCTGATTTGTTCACTTGCAGAGTAATTTCTTCAGTATCATTTAGAAACTGTGGTCGAAGTGATACTCAATTCACATGCAAACAACCTAAAAGTTTTTTTGCGTCTACTTTGTAGACAAATTGTAGCATAGATTGATCTGGTGAGTGTGACCCACATTTGAAAAAGGGGCTCCGAGTGAAGGGACTTCATACTTTCCATATCTAACTATATTTAGTAAGAACGTTGGGTAGGATTGAACTCTGTGGTTGAGCCACATTATTACTAAGCTTCATACCCTCCCACTTCACTGAACATTAATTAGCATACCAACTATTAAATTAATTAGACAAAAATTTAAAAAGTTCTTTTATCCCACTTAATCTATCATTAATGTTCATATAACATGACATCAAAATCAATTCACATAGCTTACTATTTTAAACGTTATTTGGTATATAGTCAATGTATCTAAATTCATGATTTGAAGTTTTATGGTTCTCTTATATGTATGAGTTGGTATATAATAGTATATAATGTTTTCATCTATTATTAACCAAATGTATAGGGTCAAATTGTTTTTTCAAAGTACAAAATTAATCTATGAATTGATGTCTACACAAAAATTATATAGCGACAAAGTAAAATGTGAAATTTTTAAGACTACTGAAAAAATTGATTAAGCCATATATATGAGTATTGGAAAAGTAACACAAAATTTGCAGATAAAAAATTGTATTCAAATATTTCGTTTGATTCTATAACATAGTTATGAATTTGCAATGTCATATTAAAATTTCTTTTTACAGAATAGTCATCTTGCCGGTAGTTCTTATTGCAAAAATGTTAAAAATAGAATTCCCTATAGAGCCAATTAATACTTCTTAAACCATCTACCTCATTCCCACATGTCAAAGCCCCACTTAAAAAACAGATTACATAAAGAAAAAACAAATATATATGGTATTAATAGCCAACAGTTAACTGCATAAAATACAAAATAGTATAAAGCAATTTTAAGTTCGAATATTTTGTTTTATCAAAAACTATGAAGTAAATGTGGGGCATGTTTATCTTGAAACAAATGCAAAACTTTAGAGGGTCGGGAGCTTCTTATGTTAGGGGATAAGGGAAAGGGGGGAAAAGAAAGAAAAGAAAAATGGAGAATAAATCCAGACTGTTTAATGGCTCTTGTGCCTAAAATCCTTCTGTTTCCTTTCTGCCCCCGTTCAAACAAGTTTTGAGATAAAAGAGACAGCCTGCACTCTACCCAATTGGAGAAAAGGACTTCAAACAATTCCTAAATAATTTCATTCAGATATGGCATACCCGAAAGTGTAATTGTTGACCTCATCTAAAGGAGATGAATTGATTGATTATTATTGTTTTAGAACTCAGCTGGGAATTCTGTTTGTTATAGATGGATTTTGAGTGAGTAAAGTGAGGGTCTTGAAGTATTTTGCCGGGAAAGACCACGCGTTAATTGATACTTTCTGTACATTTTCAGGGCACTGTCACAGCTCGTCTTTATAGTAGTGCGTTGACAGGATGTTATGGATTCCCGGTCATGCAGGACTGGGCTTTGGAACATGTCAAGAAGAAGAGGTCAGACAAGCAACTTTTTGAGGGTCAACCAGCGGGTTCTATAACCACAGGAAGTAATACTCCTAACCAAGAAAATTCCGATTCGCCAGTGAAAAGAGTTATCGACCTTGAAGTACTAGTGGCAGCGTTCATTGCTACAGCAACCTTCGCCGCGGCCTTCACGATGCCCGGAGGTTATGTCAATGATGGACCCAACCAAGGAATGGCGATTCTTGCTGGCAGGGCAGCTTTCATAATCTTTGTGATAACTAACACTATTGCGTTCAGTTTCTCCGCCATGGCATTGCTCTTACACTATGATACTTCTGCGTTGAGCGATCATAAAAAGGCAAGATTCGCCGCCGCCGCCGCCGGATCAAACATTTACATGGCGATGTTCGCAATGGTGCTAGCCTTTGCTTCGGGTACGTATGTAGTGTTGACCAGAACCATTGGGCTCGCAATCGTTCCTTGGGTTGTGTGTGGATATGTCGGGAGTCTTCACAGCATCGGTTATATCCTTGACAGCGAACAACATTTTGGGTTTTTAAATCTATATCCCGGTATACTCCTCCCAGAGGTATGGCGTGAGTATGGGATACACTCAAAGAGCTGCTAATAGCTGGGCAGGTTTTATGGTCCCGTGAGCTTGTGCACGGGAGGTTTTTGTTTTGCTTTGTCAGTCATCGAGTTCGAGCACTTTTATGTCAGCTGTCCGATTTGAAACCTGTCAACGTCGACCCGTTGGATTGAGCGCCGTCAAAATTGCCGTGCTCGAGATGACTGGAGCGCAGCCGTGGCCAACAAGTCGAGACTTTTCGTGTATGGGAACGACGTACAACTCGACTGCATCCCAGTTGAGGGTTCGCAGTTGCTGAGCAGTTGCGGTTAAGTTGGTATTTGTTTGGTGATCATATTGAGGTTGCAATGAAAGTGTTGGATTTTGTGTGTCTTTTAATTATAAAAATGCTTTTCGTAGCATTAATGAGTTTTATTTGTTTCTACCGTTGATTGCTGTTACTTCAATTACCATAAATTCCTCGAACATTCTTCGACCTCAGTAGTTGTTTGAAGAAATTTATGATGCAAATTCGCAAAATCAAGTTACTGGTTAGTAAGTTGACCGCATCGTAAAAAAATTACTAACACCAAATTGATTTGTAAGTTACCGATTTCTTTTTGAATTTTACGGGTGGACAGGGTAAAGGTTCATAAGTTACCTACATCGTGATAAACTTACCAACATCAAATTGTTCGAGTCAACAACTTCTAAATTTTAAAAATAGATTGGGTAAGAGGTTAGTAAGTTATCGACATGATAATTAATATACTAATGTGAAATGAATTAGTGAGTTACCAACACCTTTTAAGTTTTGCAAGTGGTCACGATAAAAAGTTAGTCAGTTAGGAATATTATAATGCATTTACCAACGCCATATTTTATTTTAGTGTTACAAGTAGACGTGGATAGAGGCCTGACGGTTTGCCAAAGAATGTGATGTTTACTAGCATATAGTTGAAGTTGCAGTGGGACTAGCGTTCGACATCTATGCGTCCCTCTTTAATGGCATAGTTGCGCAAAGCCTCCAAAGCACCATAGCATTTCCAGCATCTAATAAGAGCAATGTCATGGCTGCTGCAAGATCCTTCATTTCCGATTAGGTAATATTAGTACTTTTAAGTCAATCCAGTGAGTAACATCATCATATAATTAGGTACACAAGGCCAAGGATGCATCACCATATCAACCTATAAAAATTCAATCACCCAATCATGCCAAAAACAATTATTATGCTTCGTGTTTGTGTTCGTACCGGGAATACATGCATCACTCTCTAACGCACACAGAGGAGCAGCGGCCGATCCTTGAACAACCTAACCAATCTTCGATACAAACCCTGAACCCATCGGGTCCAGCTACTAGAAGCCGTTCCTGTTGCCATGTTCTTCGCTAAAGCTGCATCATCCACCAAGTAAGGTATTATATATTTTTGCATGTCGGCGAGAGACATCTGGAGATGGTTCGCAGACAAGTTGATGAATCTGACTTTCGAGTTTCATCCAAGGTCTTCAATCCAATCCAGTCCTCAGTGTAAAGCTCGATCTATAGGAAATGCATATATTAGGTACATTCCCCTCTTTTTCAATCCAATCCAGTCCAAAGGGTATAAGGACGCAAATTGGAGCATCGAGTAAGGGTAAAAGCATGTTATTATGAGCTTACACCACCATGATAACGGAAAAATTATCCAAAAAGTCTTAAATCTACTACACTTTTTTCAATTCAGTCCCAAACCTTTTAATTTTGCCAATTGAGTTCTATAATTTTTCATGTTTTATCAATTAAGTCCATCCTATCAAATTTAGCCAGAAATCTCTAATGTAAACGCAGACCATCCTACGTGGCACAATCGGTGCTGACGTAAACAATTTTTAATATTTTTTTTGAATTCTTTTTATTAATTTTTATTTTCTTTTTTCTTTCTTTTCTTTGTTTTTTTTAACAACTCTACTCAGCGAGAGTCGTCGGGCCCTCACTAGCTATGGTTGAGGCCATTGCAACTGCGAGCAAGGCCACCTTGCCCACTGTCTGGGCTAGTCATGGCCACGGGCCGATTTCGGCCCGAAACCGGCCCGGTCAAACCTGGGCCCGGCCCATTGACCGGGCCCGCGATTTGGAACCAAAACCGACCTGTGCCCCACGAGCCCGATTCCAAAAAAAAATTAAAAAAAATACCTGCAACAGGGCCTGCACGTCTATAGGCCCTGCTGTGGTACGGCCCGTTGCCAGGCAGCCTTTCAAGCTGCCCTGGCAACCGGCAAAAATTTCTATAAAAAAAAAAAAACACCTGCAGCTGGGCCTGCACGTCTGCAGGCCCTGTTGTGGTTCGAGCCGAGCGGCCTGTTGCCAAGGCAGCCTAAAAGGCTGCCCTGGCAACGGCCAAAATTTAAAAAAAAAAAAAAAAGATAATCGTTGCAATTGCAACAGTTATCTAGTTTTTTTTTTAATCCTAAATTTTTTTCTCATAAATTTTCTCAAATTTTCTCAATACTCTAAATTCTCTCAATTTTCTCAATCCGTGCAATTCTCTCTTAATTCTCCCAATCAATCCGCTCAATTCTTTCAATTCACTCAAAAAATGGCAAGTGGAAGTCGAATGCCAATTGGCAAATGTAAGAATATCATGACAGAATCCCATCATTCTTTTGATCCTCGTGATTATGCGATTTTCAAGATGATGAAATCAACATTTTTTCCGATATGGAGCACATTCCGACGCAAGAAAGTTTTCATCCTCTTGCCGAAATATCTACAACAAAGGAGGCAGAATGGAAATTTACATATGATATTTGGAATCACTTCACGAAAATGGAAATGTTTGATATTGATAAAAAAAGGTATGATATAATTTGTAAATATTGTGGAAAAATATATAAATATATAGATGGACAAGGATATGGAACATTCAAACGACATCTTAGGAGCAAACATCAAACCGAAACAGGAATCGATGTCGAGCAACAACAAATTTCCGGGTACGTCAATCCTAACATTTTCCCTTTATTTTGTTTTAATGAAAAAACTTATAAGGAAGAATTAAGCAAATTTGTTTCCGTTGAGCATTTATCATTTAATTTTGGAGAAATATTTGGTTTTAATGAATTTGTACAAAAAGCATGTGCTCCACAAGCAAAACGTGTTCCTAGAAATTCACTTAAATGAGTAATTAAAGATCTTTACAAATATGGGAAAAAAGATTTGCAAAACTTTTTTATGCAATTTAATGGATGCGTGCATATAGGTAGTGATATTTGGAATGATCATTGGCAAAATCATTCTTACATGGGCATAACATGTCATTGGATAGATGACGATTGGAGTATTCAAAAAAGAGATATTGCATTTAAAGTTTTCGTTGGTAAGCATACGACAAATAATATTTATAGAATAATTAGGTAAATTTTAGAAGAATATTATTTGCTTAACAAAATTTTTTCAATTGGTTTGATAATGCCACGGCAAATACCGCTTGAATTGCCGATTTAGAAAATATTTGTAAACCCGCTTTTGGCGGAAAATTTTTTCACGTTAGATGTGTTTGTCATGTTTTAAATTTATGTGTACAAGATGGTTTGAAAACTCTTGATATTTTTCTTGAATCAATAAAAACTGCGATTCAATTTTTATGGAAACATCCCCAAAAAATGAAAGAATGAGAGATTTTGTAAAGAAAATGGCAAAAAGCCAAAAAGTTTTCAAGAGATGTTCTAACTCGTTGGAATTCTACTTTCAACTTGCTTAGTAAATCTTCAGCATATAAAGATTTATTATGTGCATTCATTTCTAATAATATACCTTATATTAATTTATACCCCCAAGAGTGGGATATTTGCAAAAAAAATTTAGATGTTTTAAAGGTTTTTAATTATGCAACTTATACTTTGTCTGGTATTTATTATCCTACTACGCATTTATTTTTAGTAGAGTGTATTAATATTGTCGGAGTTTTTGATGAATATGAAAATGATGTTGAATTACAACATACTATAGTTGCAATGAAAATGAAGTGGCTACATTATTATAACGAAATTCCCATTATTTATTTAGTTGTTTGTGTTTTTTACTTGCGTTGCAAATTGGATGGCTTAAGTGATTATTTGCATATGTATTATTAATGTTTACACTATGATACAATAAATGTTAGAACCATTCTAAGTGAGGTTCAAAACGTAGTAATAGAATTATATAATGAATTTTATACTAAATATAATTTAGGTGATAATGGATTTTCTCAATCTACGGAGACACAAAATAAGATTACAGGTAAAATTAGTAGAGGGTACCAACTTTTATTACATAGACAAAAAACACAAAAGGGAGTAATAGAAAATATTTCTGAATTAGAGATTTATCTAACCATTTCCTTTGAGTTTACTGAATTCGAAGGTAATACAGGTTTTTTAATTTTGGATTGGTGGAAGAGGCACGCAAGCCAATACATAATCCTTTCTCTTATTGCAAAACAAATTTTTTCAATCCCTTGTTCCACAGTTGTGGTCGAACAAGCATTCAGTGCCGGAGGTAACATTTTGGACGAACATCGTTCAAGATTAGCTCCAGAATCAATGGAGGTTTAAGCTTGTGTTGCTAATTGGATGAAGGCTCAATACCGACAACAAGAGATAGATCGGAATAATAAATCTGAATTCTTTAACGACGGAGATACCAACCCTACCGGTACCGATACTAGTACCGGAACCGGTAGTGACCATTGAGGGTAAAATAACTATTGGAGTTGGCAAATATTTCGGGAATCTTTATTTCTCATACCAGGTATGCCTACGTGAGCTTAGGGAAATCGAAGTATAATCCAACGATATGTGACCTCAGGTCCCCTGCGCATGGAATGCTTAGATTTTGGGATCATTTTAAGGCATATTGTTGTGCTCCTTTTTTTATAGATCGTTATAACGAATTATAATGTGCTTAATAATAATTTATTAAGTTCAAGCCCTTTTTTTCTCTCTTATCTTTTTATCCCCAAATTTGATTACAATTTACATTTTAATTACAATTTATATTGAATAATTCATTATTTCATAATTCATTTTTTAAAATTTTAAATTATGAATCGGCTCGGAACTGGAACTGCCAGGGGCTGTTCCGGTTCCGGTTCATACTTGGCCATGAACTGAAACCGGTCGATTCTGAACTGTGGCCATGACTAGTCTGGGCAAAGGCTGCAACCCTCCCCTGCGACTAGCAAGGCTTCGCGGCCCTCGAGTAAAAAAAAAAAAGAAGGAACAGAGAAGAAAATGAAAAAAAGGAAAAAGAAAATAAATAAATAAATTTTAAAAAATATTAAAATATTATTAAAGATTGTCCAAGTCAGCGTCAACCATGCCATGTAGGATGGCTAATGTTCATATTAGCGATTTTCGGCTTGAATTGGCCAAATTGACTAAATTAGTAAAATGAAAAAAGATTTAAAACTCAATTAACAAAACGTGAAAATACTTAAGACTTAATTGATATAACATGAAAAGGTTTAGAACTCAATTAGCAAAAATGCAATAAGTCTATGACTTTTTGAACAATTTTCTACCATGACAACACCATATTGCAATATATTCTTTCGCCCATTCTATTCCATCTATTTTTCTCATGTAAATGTAATTTTCCTTAGAATATCAACTCTTCAAAATCGAATGCTCAACAATCATGAAAAACATAAATCACTACCAAATGAATTCGCGGACCATGTCATGGATATACACCTCCAATGCCATAAGGTGGTAGAGGAAGAGCTCGGTAAAGATAATTCTTTCATAATCCTCAGTATCACTTTCAACATAGTTAATCATTCATATGTAAGGCTTAGAAAATGTTTCCACTTGTACTCAGTTCTATTTCTTGGTTGACCTTACAAGGTAAAAAAAAAAAACAGTTAATTCTAAGTCAATATTAATGTTACCAGAGATTTTATCCTGATCCAGCATAAGTACTTTACCGCTGCTTGACAGTGACCATCACTATCACCCAAAGTTTACCTAGCTTCTCGTGGTTAAAGACACTGATAACTGCATTCAAGGTACTACTGCTAAGGTGCTCTAGAAACTTTAATCTCATTTGTCATCAAGATTTGGAAGGCTTCTTGATGAGGGAAAAAAGTCCCAACAATCGTAATTCAATGACAAACTGCTAAATATTAATTATGCGTCCAAGCAACACAACAATTACCTCATTGTCGTGACCTACCTCATGAGGGCCAAACTCGGTAAGGCGGGTTTAGAGATAAGTGTTCATGAAATGGTTCATATGGCATATCATAGAAAATGATTTTATATAAATCTTTTGATCATCCATATGATCCATTGATCATGAACGTGAATCTTCCCTAAATCCATATCTCGCGTGACAGTGGATCGGTTTTGTCTTTTTTAGGAGTCGCCACTAGCCTAAGTCGGAGGTCGGCTAGAATACCCAATCGAAATGCGGGAATTTCGTTTTGGTTTCTACGAAAACCAGAAATCAAAGGTTCGGGGACTAACTTACGTTAATATTTCTATTAATGCCTTTTCGGTACCGCTAAACTTAACGTGGTTGTTATCTAAGTTGTCATGCATTTGTTCTTTACCATTTTCATGTTTAAAGTCTTAGTCTATTAGGTGATCATGCATCTTGTTTTTGTATTTCCATTTAAAATTATAAACTAATCCTATCTTAGTCTAGAAAAAGAAAGAAACAATCAATTGTATTGAAAAAAAAAATTTGTAAAATAAAAACTCAAGATATTGAAAAGACGAACCAATTCTAAGTGCGAGAAAATAAAAACCCGCAACTCGTCAGGTGTTTATTACAACACAAATTGAAAACCCGAGATATGATCGGGGATGAATGAATTGAGTACAAATTGAAACCGGATCGAACATCGGTTTATCACCATCATCAAATGAATACAAATGGAGACCGGATTGGACATCGGTCGATCATCTTGTTTTTTATCATTTCGGATTATCTTCCCATGGATCGCCTCTCGGGTGTCGATGTTTACATTCATTCATGACAAACAATGCACAAAGAAACAACCAAAGAAAAACAAAGGTGCAACCAATTCACTAATCAAACATGGGCCTCGAGATCGGCCTTTGTTTTTCATGCATTTCAATTCACCACCCACCTAATCATCTAACATTATTTGATCAACGGTTAAGAATAATGGGCTACCATTTGCATTCACAAAACAGCAACTCATATCAATTAACCCCTAAAATTGGGTTCTAAATGACCACAACGGACTACCCGCCGAACATGCATCGGGCCTAACATTCATCTAGCAAACACATGCATAGTAATGAAATAAGCATGCATTTAAGCCTATAGGTCTTATTTCGAAGCCAATCAAACAATGAGAAATGGGCTTCATAAGAAGACCACTTATTCAGTTTTATCTAATTCTGATTGCTTCTGTTCAGATGTAATTAACTACCCTAATGACGTCCAAATGAAGTGATTCAGGTGTCATTAGAAAGCTTATGAAATGAGGATCAAAAGCCAAGAAGACCATTTTTTAAAAATCTTAGCCGATTTTCCCGAAAATGACAAATTTTTCCTCGGTAACAGACTGGACCCGATTCTGTTTGGATTTCAAAATAATGGCGGGAAAAATAACAAACCTTATCAAAAACATGTGAGAATTTTTGTGTAGTTAGGATTCTCCGTATGCAACAAGTTTAGTGTTTTGAGTTTTTGCTAAAAAGTCCTCCAAATTTTTATAAAATTCTGTATTTGCGAAGGACTCAATTGCAAATCACATTTTAGCCCGAGAAGACCTTTTATGAAATTTTGAGCAAATCGACCCTCCAAAAATTGCTATTTGGCCCTAAAATTCTCCAGTAAACATAATGAAACCCCAATGAACAACTTTGTAGTTTTGATTTTTTGCAAAAAAGGACTCTAACTTTATCAAATTTGGAAAAACATCTTCTGAACTCTAAAGGAATGAAAATCAGATCTGGACACAGATACTGATCAGATTGTGAAAATTCCTTTTGAAAATTCAAATGACCTCCTATTTTGATGAAATTGATACCAATGGAAAGATCTCGATCTCAGTGTGAACTTTCATGAAGAAAATTTTTTTAGATTTTGAACACACGAATTTATGAAAATTGAAGAACACATGAAGGTCAATCAGAATCAGTCTGTCACCCGATCTACACCTAGATGACGTTGCAGATCGTACCATGCTAATATGCTTGGAATTTTATGAAAATTTTATGATGAACAGATTAAGATGTGATCTACAACTTTCATGAATAAATTTTTTTCACAAAATGATCATAGAAAATCAGAAAAATCATAGAACAGCACATTATCAATCAGGACATCATCAGAACAGATCTGCACATTACATTTCAGATTTTGATCCTAACTTTCGAAATAGTTTTGACATAGCAAATCAAGTCCGATCAACACATATGATATATCAAATCGAAGCTTAAAATGTGCTCTACGATCCTGTAGTTCATCACTTCGCAAGATTTGGACATTAACGAGCTGAAATCGGCATCACAAGCATGCAGGCTCAGTATACACGAATTTGCAGAATCATGTTCAAGTGCACTTACCTTGTTCAACAATGCTCCGGTGCAAAATCGAGCGATCCGGCCTCCGTATTCAGATCAAAGACAACACGAAGAAGTCTCGGAAAGCTCGGCGAACCTATGATAATAGATTGCACAAACTAAGTGAGAATCGGTCCGTTTTTGCATTATCTAGCTAGTAACGAAGAATCAAATCAAAAGACGCGATCCGGTGGCCGTTTAACGAGTCGCCAGACACCACGGCGATGTGAAGACACCAAGGGATGTGATCGCAAGCTTTGGAACGCCGGAAAAAGTCGCCGATCAGCCGGTTCAGCCGCTTGAATCAGCTGATCACATCACCGGCAGCAGCGCCGGTGATGCTGCCGAAGGAGAAATCTGGTCGGAACTTGCTGTTCCGGCCACCGGCGAAGGTGGCTGATGTTGCGACCAATCTTGGGCCACCGTGGGAGACGTCGGTGAGGTGGTGGCTCGCCGGAAAAGTGGCCGGAGAGAGAGAGAGAGAGAGAGAGAGAGAGAGAGAGTCAGATCTGAAAATGAGAGTCCCCCCAAATTTTGGAGGGAAAAAACACTATATACTTCCCCTAACTTTGAATCCTAACCCTTAGATTGATCTAATGGCCTAAAATGCATCCTTAATGATTAAGAATATTCCTTAAGGGCTAAGGATTGGTGACATGGCACTATGGATGGACATGATCAATTCTAGATGAATGGCCATGTTTGATTTGCTTATCCCTTAATTAATTTGCTTAATCCTTAAGGAAGGATATTTTGGTAATTTTCACTTAGGGGCATTTTTGTAATTTTTGATCAAGGGTATTTTTGTAATTTTTGAGCTCAAAGGGATGGGGCCGGCCTTGGCTAGTCGGAATGAATCATCGATCTCCAAATTTTTAACCAAAAAATGGCTAGTCCGATCAAACCGGTTCAATTTGAATCAAACCGAGTTAAGCTGGTTAATCCCGAATTTGGCCTGATTGAACTAGTTCAACCCTTGATTCATTTGTTCCAATTTTGTGTGATTTGATTCTTATCATGATTAATTGAGCCCATTAATATCGAATCAAATTGGATTGAACCGATTTGAAATTTATGCACAAATTAATCCAATTTAGCTTGTTTGTCTCAATTGCTATTGAATTTGGGTAATTGCATGGCCAAGCAAGACTAACAAATTTAATTGAAGTCCAATTAACCGAATTGAGTCACAATTCATCAAATAGAATATTAGTTTAGAGTGGGTCAAGTTGAATTGCACTAATTGGACCAATTACTCTTAAACTACTTGATCATTGGATCACTAGATTGATCAAATTGACTCAAATTCATGTGAATTTTCCAAAATTGATTTTGAATTTGGATTTCATATAAGAAATTAGGCCCAATCGTGTGTCAATTGTGTAAATCATGAATAATCGATTCAAATCACTGATTATGGCCAAAATTGAGGGTTTTTGTGTTTGGCTTGGAATTACAAAATTGGCTCCAAAATTGAATATAAGATGACCTCTAGATCAAATGTCGTGAAGAAAACTAACTTAAAAAATGACTAGAAATAAAATAATTTCATTTTTGGCCAATTTTGAATCAAATTCCGCAAATTGGGAAAAAGTTGATTCTAAACCGATTTTTGCAAAATTTCAAATGCCAAAGGTAAATTGAATGTGAAATCAGATGATTTTTGAATTTTTGCATTTTCCGATTTTTGGTCAAAAGTTTGACCAAAAATCAAACCCTAGTTGACTTTTCACTAGGAGCTTAATTTTATGATCAAATCTTTGAATTTTTCTGAAATTTCCACTTTTAAAGTGAAATTAAATTTGAAATGAATCTTTTTATGCGAAAAGCCCCAATTTGACCTGGGGTTGACTTTTGGTCAAATGATTGACCAAAAAGTCAATCCGAAAGTCAACCGTTTGACTTTTCGGGTTTTTGTATGAAATGAATAGAAAATCATCTACAGAAGCTTGACCAATAGACAGAATTTAAAAATGACACTTTTTGCTCAAGAAATGGGTTCCGTCGTGATCGGAAACTATAATCTCGAATTTTCTATTTTTAATATCGCGTCAACTAAAAATTAGGTGTCAACACTCATGTGCAGGAAAAATAGTATCAATAGTTCCATTTGGATGGTATCCGAACCACGATGTTTCCTTTGGTATTAACCAAGTGACTTGTTCAAACAAGAGGGAACTAAAAAGAGTTACCATCACGATGCTGAAAAAGACGAGTCCAAAATCAACAATATATGCAAAACTAACCATAATAAGGACTAGGTTCTGCAAGCTAGCAAATCTTTCCTTGTAGGTCAGCGGAGCGACCTGGTCGACCAAAGTTTGAAGATTAAGGGGGAAAAAAAAGGGAAAGAAAAGGAATAAAAAATGGGAAAAGAAAAGAAAAAAGATTAAAAAAATTGTCATGTTAGCGTTGACTGAATGACCAGTGTCCACGTCCATGCCGGCCAGCCAAAATTGGCCAGATTGACTAAATTGTCACAAATACAAAAGGTTTAATACTGAATTGGTATAATTGCAATAAGTTTAGGACTGTTTTGATAATTTTCTCAAAAATTTTCAAGTAGGTAGTTGGTATTAAAGGAAAGAAATAGAACCCCGGAAACAAACCTCATTTATTGTCCACCTATTCAAAAAGGAAAAATACCATCAAAAATCTTAAACTATGCCACTTGTGACAAATTTACCTTAAACTTTTTTTTGTGACACGAAAAATTTCAAACTATGTCACTTGTGATAAATTTACCCCGAGCTTTTTTTTGTGACATGAAAAACTCCAAACTATGCCACTTATAACACATTTGCCCCACAATACTTTGGTTTATAGACATTTTCGTCTTTTTTTTTCTTTTCTTCTCTTCGGCGAAGGGAAGCCGGCAAGGGCTACCTTTGCCAACGTTGGGCAGCCCTCACCTGAGTTGGACGAAGTCACCCTCACCAGATCCGGCGGAGAGAAGAAAAGAAAAAAAAATAGAAAAAGGAAAAAGATGAAAATGTCCATGGGCCAAAGTATTATGAGGTAAATGTGTCACAAGTGGCATAATTTGAGGTTTTTCATATCACAAAAAAACGTTACAGGGTAAATTTGTCATAAGTGGCATAGTTTGAGATTTTTCGTGTCATAAAAAAAGGTTCAAGGTAAATTCATCACACGCGGCATAGTTTGAAATTTCAGATAGTATCTTTTCGTTCAAAATATACACTAGTAGAAAGTATGCATAACTTTATTCTTTTCTTTCTTCCTTTCTTCTCCTATTTTCCCGCATTTACTTGGATTGGAGGGTCATCATTTAAAAAGAAGAGACTGATTTTTCTTTTCCGCTTATTGATTAACATTTTACTTTTCATTAGAAATTCTAAATGTGACATGATATGATATTGTACTATCACAAACCCTTTTGTCTCTTTCACCATCTGCACTTCCTTCCATCAATTGCATTGCAAATTTCAATCCAGGTGAAAGAGTACATAGTAAAATGTCTCTCTTTGCTGGTTAAAGCAGTAGGAAACTTTGTTCCTATGCCGATAACAACAGAAAGGACCACAACATCGAGAAGGTAGGTTAGCAAATTGATCAATTATACAGGCACGGCTGTAGCAAGAAAGTACCGAGTTCCATCCAAAGTTCTCCATTTTCCAATGGTCATGATCGTGATTGTGGTCATTAGGAAATTCAAGTGTACCATAAAAGAAAATCTGTTACAAACTTACTTGAACTTTTTCATTATTAAATTCAAGTGAAGGCTAAAGGAGATGACTTCTCTAAAAATCCATCGTGGGAGCAGAGCCTCCACTCTACGGTCAAGAAAATATTCGGTGCTTGACTAGTGTCACGTAGGATTTACAGTGGTCCACTCATTAGTTGCCATGCGTACACACCGGGCCCCACTCTGACTCTTTTTCGTATCTTCACTGCTCCCCTTACTCTCTCTCTCTCCTCTCAATTTCTTTTCCATCGTCTTTCTCCGAATCCCTATGGTGTTCCATAACATTAAATTGCTTCATTTCTTCCTATCACCAAGGCGCAAATGACAACTATTCTGTTTCAGAAATCAATTTCTAATCAGATTTTCTATTTCTATTTCATGAATGAATTTCTGAGCAAAAATACTCTTTTGATAACGATACAAAACTTTATTCCCGAAATAAAATTTTAGTTGATAACGATACAAAATTTCTCTCTCAAGTGGCCGGCGAGTGGACAACGGGCGAATGGTGGCGGCAAGCAACGGACGGTGGCAACAAACAACGGGAAGCGGATGGTGGGGGGAGGCGGCAGCAGACGGCAACGCGGCCAGTGCGAAGGACGACGGTTGGAGGCGGCCATCGTCGGGTAGCCATGGGAGGCGAGCGACGGTCAATGGCAAGAGACAGTGGCCTATGGATGGCGAGTGGCTACCCACAATGGGTAGCAACGGGAGGAGGGCGGTGGCAGGAGGTGGGAGGCGAGCGGTGGTTGGTAAGTGGGCGGCGATAGGCAGTGGGTGAGTAACTGGCTAGTAGCGAGAGCAAGCAATAAGAAAAATTTTTATTTCTCATTTTTATTTTAGAAATTAAAAAGTATAAAATTTTTACTTCTCATTTCTATTTCAAATGTATTTCTAAAATCAAAATTTATTTTGGAAATTAAAAAAAATTATATTACCAAATGGATTTCTGTTCTAATAAAATAGTTATCATTGTAGCCTAGCCAACACCAAAGAAACAACAAAAACTCAGCTCCTTCATCAGAGTAAGAGGACAAAGGGTTTCGAAAATCGACCGAGACGTAAGAGCAAGTGGGGATGACGGACACGGAGTGGGGCTCGGCGTGTTGGAATGCGGAGACGCAAGGTGGGAAGCCGAGCCCAGGCCCAAGGAACATGGTGTGGACGATTACCATCATTCTGTCACCGCGTCGGAGCGCATACTGGGGGCAAGCCTTCTTGTCCTCCGTGTCGAACCTCCGTTGGGGCTGGTTCCATGCTATATTTGGGCCCCCGCCAGAGGCTACATCGTCGGTGGTGGTGATGGTGGCCACTATCTCTCTCCGGCTTTGGCTTCCTGGGACTGGTGAGCCACGGAAGTAGAAGTGTGCGGTGCGGTTTCATCGTAGTTAGGAGGAAGAGAGAGAGGGTAAGGGAGCTTTGAACAGACGAAAAAGAGAAATTGTTGAAGTAAGAGTGGGCTCAGCATGTACGCATGGCAACTGACGAATGAAATACGGTAGATCTGCAATGAAAAGATGAGGACATTGTATGACTGCAGATATATTAGAGAAGCCGAAAGGGGCTCGGCGCAGGATATTAGCAGATGACATGAGAGAAGACCGCCTTGTAGCAGACCGTAGAAAGGCTTGAAAGGGTGCGAGGGCGAAGCCATTCATCACTAAAGACACATTGCCAATTGAAGTTGGCAACGACCACGCCTAAAGCCCAACTTACCAAGGACAAGTCCTGTTCAATCTGTCAAAGGCTTCGCTCATGTCAAGTTTTAAGTGTAGCAAAAGATGATGACTTTTTTCTCTTTTTCGAAATTTCTAAAACTAGATTTTTATAAATGACTCTACTTGGCACAACAGCTCCTTAATAGCAAGAAATCAGAGAACGTGGGACAAGTCTGAGTCAGTTGCCCCAAAATCTTTGAGATTATTTTATAAGTAACATTGCAAACACCGATAGCTCGAAAATCAAAGATAGGTTGAGGATTAGGAGTGTTTTAAGGAAATAAAATGTGTGGTTCGATTCATGAAGCAAGAAATCTGATGACAAAAAGGATACAGACTACATCAGTCCAACAATATCGCGACATTTTACATAAAAGATGGTTGGTGCTTCATTAGGTCTTGGGGGCTTTCGATGGACCTTATTGAAAGAAACATTTTAAACTTCATCTTTAAGAGATTGGTCAAGAAAAATATCGCTGGTCCTCTAGAGATAGCGCCCAATGCTCCGTTATCCTCAGGTTTGTCTTTAAGAGAAGGAAGAGAAGATTCACTATTGGAGTCTACGCACTTTCTCTTCGAAGGGTGATTAGACTTGGAAACATCTAAGGACTTCTTAAGATGGCAGTCTTCCTTGAACTGGATTCAATTCCACCATGTAGGACAGTATCAAAGTTGGTAATTGGAGAGTCGAGTAGAACAAGGAGAGGCTCTGGCTCTGCAACTTTCGTGGGGGGGCCCAAAGACAGCCCAACTTTTTATCTTGGCCCTGGGGAGGCTCAGCTGTAGCTTAGAGACCCGAGGAGATGAAAATGGGCCCAAAGCTTTTTGTATTTCCCTTTTCTCTAGCACAGGCTGTTGGAGGTGTGAAAGTAGCGGGTTGAATTTGTAAGGACGACCAGCGCCTGATGTTTTCTTGCTGATGCAGAAAAGGTATGCCTCATGACTACTATCATTTGCTTTGAGATGAGAATCCTTTCCCTGATCATGTATCTTAATTTCTTTGTTGAAAGGTTTGCCAAAGAAGCATGTAGATCAAGAGACAAATGGAGAGGAGTGCTCGGCCAGAAAACTAGTTCTAAGTGCAAAGAGATGAATCATGCACCGAGTAGATAATCTAGTGCGCGAACCTGATATAGTTGTTCCTAATTGTCTTGAATATATTTAAAAATATTTCCATACATGGACATAGATTCCATAACATTTTGATCGGCCAAGTCGATCACAAGCTCATTCACAAAATGATAAGGGACTAGCCAGCCTTTACAATAGAGTTATAGTAACTCGTGCTGCTCTATTTAATTATTTTTTGCATTTCTCGGAACCCGGTGTGGGCATGAATGTGTTTGGTGCACATGAGATTGTCCAAAAAGGAACGGACGTGGAGAAAACGACGGTCACAAACGTCTTGCACACACTGCGCTAAGTTTTCCCCTACCAATCCTTCAAAGAAATTACTTCATGACCGAAACAATCTGTGGTGTTTTCTAATTCAACGGCATTGTAGAAATGCCTTGTTGTAAGTTTTCATTCCACGCAGACAAGTAAATTGCAATGAAATATATATATTGAAACTTGTGCAGTAGCGTGTTATATTGTTTTTTCTTCTTTTTGATTTAATGTGAATTTAACCATTTCTTAAAACATGATCATCTTGATACACAGAATAAGTGTAAATTATATGAGCATGGGGGTTAAGCTATCATTCTTCTTTACATGCAAATCTATGCTGCTTATTACCTATTTATGGTAGTCTAGGAAATTTGTTCACAGAAGATTGATGTAAGGCATCTTTAAGGGAGTAAAGTAAACTGAGGATAGGTCTAACAATTTAAATTTTTAGAAGAATTGACGGTGACTATACAAAATCTCATACTTTGCTTGTGAACGTGTCATTCATATATGACGTCATCTCTCGGCCTTTTCACATTTTTTGGTCTCACTTCAATCACACCATTAGTTCTCTATTTTTATATTATAATAATTGACAAAATGAACTAGTTGGATAAGTATGGGCTGTTGAATGTTGACATATTACAATTTTCCCATCTGGATGACGCCATCTTTGAAGGTTCCATAGGATGGTCAGTTGTCACAAAAGTCAAAATAAAATAAGAAGATGTAGGAGATGCCTGGCCGTTGATTGTTTTTTCCGTACTTGCCCATCTCCCTTTCGGCCAGATTCGCCTCACTTTCTTATTTGATATTTGCATTTGGGAGAACAGAAAAATCAAAGGAATAGGCCAAGTTGGCTTCTTGGAAACTATTCTCCAAACCTAATAAAATCACATTTTATCTGAATATCGATGAACCATCCATATGCATATAATTATCTACTTTTTGGCACCCAAGAGAAACTCAAGAAAACTTCCTTCCCGACATCATCCCTTTAGTTAAGTTCTTTTGAAAAGCTAAAAAAATATCCACTTCAAAAACTCAAAAAGGAATTTCCTCCCCATCATCATTCATTTGGAAAGCTAAAAAAAGACCACTTCAAAAGCTCAAAAGAAAATTTTGGCTCCCCATAAACATTTCTTTAGCCTGGACCTTTGGAAAGCTTAAAGAAGTCCTCTCGTAGAACTTAAAAGAAATTTCCTCTTCAACCGCCTCCCTTTAATTTAGTTCTCTTGGAAAGCTCCAAGAAACTTTCTCTCCAGCATCTTCTCTTCAGTCCAATCATCTTGGAAAGCTCAAAAAAATATCTCGATCAAAGTGTGAGATTTTGGAAAGCTCAAAGAAGTTCTATTGGAAAGATATCCTCATTTTAGTTTAGTCATATTGAAAAGTTTAAAGAAATTTTGTCCTTGACATCTTCTCTTTAGTTTAGTCCTCTTGAAAATTCTAAAGAAATTTCTTCCAACATGCTATAGTCTAGTATTCTTCAAAAGCTCAAAAAATTTTCTCCCCAACGTGCTCCGTTTTAGTCCAATCCTTTTGCAAAGAACATCCTCCTTTCGATCCAGTCATCTTGGAAAGCTCAAAAAAATTTCATTAGAAAGACATCCTCACTTTAGTTCAGTCATATTGGAAAGCTCAAAGAAATTTTGTCCCTGACAATCTTCTCATTAGCTCAGTCCTCTTGAAAATTCCAAAGAAATTTCTTTCAACATCCTTCTTTTACCTTTTTTGCTCTCGCTCCATTCACCTCCCTTTCGAACACTATTAAGAGTACAATATCAGTCCTTGGATATTATTGATTCCTTAGAAGTTCCCTATCCGGATGATACCATCCTTGAAGGTTCCTCAGAATATTCACTTGGCTGAAGAACTATTGAAGATGGCCCTCGTTGCTACCTACCCATAGGGGGGAAGGTTGTATAAGTTTAAAGGGGAAGACCAGATGGTTCCAAAGTCAAAATATTACATAAAGAAAAAGCTGAGGGGAGACCGGGCCGTTGAGTGTTTCTTTTATTGTAGTGGTTCGAAAGTCAAAATAGGAAAAGTAGCTGAGGGGAGACTGGAAAAATGTGTCTTTTTGTTTTTCACTTCTCCTTTTTTCCATTCAACAAGAGTCGCCCCACGTCCATACAATAGATTGGCGCGCGGAGCAACAACCCAATGTCGCTTTTTAAATAACTATTTTCTATTCGACCAAAAAAAAAAAAATAACTATTTTCTAAATCTGATTAGTTGACTTAGATTTTATCTGGATCATTGAGGGACTATAGACTTGCATATGATAATCTCCTTTCCAATACCCTTGAAAAGCTCAAAGAAATTTATTCCCCATCATCCTCTTTAGACCAGTCCCTTTGAAAAAAGCTCAAATAAATTTTTCTCCGATTTCCTCCCTATAAAGCTCAAAGTAATTCCTTCCACTTGAACTCATTGCTTATATTTATAAGTTTACTTGCAACTATTGGCGAGAATGCATCCTGAAGTGTATGAGGCTGCAAAGTCAGGAGATTTTGATCACTTGAAGAAAATAATTTCAGGAAATGAAGAGGACCTTTTGCACCAAACAACGCCAGAGGAGAACAACATTCTTCACGTTGCGGCTCAATACAAGCAGGTAAAGTTGATTAAAGATGTTCTTCAATGTCCATTAGGACCGTTCCTTCTTTGGCAGGGTAACAAAAAAGGAGACACTCCCCTACACATAGCTGCTAAAGTAGGCATTTGCGAAGCGGTTCGAGTTTTCACTAATCTGACGAAATCACTTGATTGGGTTGTTGAAAACGGACAAGTTGACGCATGCAAAGAGCTACTTCGAAAGCCAAATTCATATAAGGGTACAGCTCTACACTATGCAGTAAGAGGAGGCCATCATTCGGTGGTGCAGTTGCTGATTGAAGAAGATCCTCAACTGTGCAATATAACTAATGCTGCTGACGAGTCCCCGCTTTATCTTGCAGTAGATCGAGGACTTTCTCGTATCACTGAGCTGATTTCAGGTGCTTTCCCGTTGTCATCCTCTCATAAGGGCCCTAAGGGATTGACAGCTCTGCATGTCATACTCGATCGCTCAAGAACCAGTAAGTATCACAAGAGTCTTAAGCCTTACTTTTATTTTGGTGAAAGGTCATACTTTTCCCCAAGGACATGCCTCTTGACCAGTTAAATACGAGGGTTATATTTCGAAAAGATTCTTGTTGTTATTCTCGTTACATTCTCTTTATTGTTTTATTCTTTGACTATTAAATAAGTTCAAATCGGTCCGTCTTCTCATCGTACGCGGACTAAGAAAAGAATATTAGAGTTTCTACAGAGTAGTATCATAGGAACAGGATTTTCAAATGAGCTGACTGCACTTTGGATTTAGTATCCATTTGGCAAAATCGCTGTTCTTATAAAGTATTTTTTGCACATACTAATTTCTTTATATTCGTTTGTCTAGATCCTGTTCTCTTCCTTTTTTCTGATTTTTACCACTTTTCTTCGTATTCCACCGGCATCATCATCACCATCAACCCTGCTTACGATGGAAGCGGCAGCGACCACCATCACCTTCACAAGGCGACCACTTCCCTTTTCTCTCTCAACCAGTGCAATGTGTGTTCTTCTTTGTTTCAACATTTTCTCCGTATGATTTATTTGCTTTTGAGTTATCAATTTGACAGGGCACATTGCAGTGTATTTCCAAAACATCAGGGTTTTCATGCAAAATCTTTTAACCCTCGAGGGTAAATTATGACGACTTGAAAAGCCGGGGGTGCAATGATTTTACCATTGAAAATGTAGAAGGTGCTAAGTCTCATTCAATATTGAAATCTTATTCTAGCCTTGACAGAGCAGCTACCTTGCTGGAAATAGGAGAAGCTTCTTCTCGATCAACTTTACGAATTTCTAACAGTTTCACTTATCACTAAGGAAAACTCTACAAATTTCTGCATTATGCCAGATTGAAGGTAGTTAGATTCTACATGTGTTGCACAAGATCACTAGAGAAACTTCAGAATAACCTAGAAATATTCGTTTCTAGTACAGAGAAAAACCAGAACACTTAAAAGGGATGAAATGCAAATTTAATATCTACGTCAAGATGTTAAAAGTAGTCCAAATCATGACATGTTCCTATTTAATTTGCAAAGGTTGGTTGAAAATCTTGGAGAAGAGACCAGAAGTGATCAGAGAAGGAGATGATTTGGGGTGGACTCCTCTTCATTATGCGGCTTGCTATGGCAAAGTCGAAGTAGTTCGACTGCTCTTGCAACATGATACTTCTGTGGCGTACGTCTTAGACAAAGAGGGGGAATCCGCCCTTCACATTGCAGCGTTTATGGGCCACGTCGATGTCATTGACGAGCTTGTTAGATCCCGTCCGGATGCTTGTGACATAACAAACGTCAAAGGGCATACGGCTCTTCATGCAGCAGTCATCGAAGGGCGAGTAAATGTAGTCAAGTACATACTAGGGAAGCCAAACCTGGAGGATCTTGTCAACAAGCAAGACACCGATGGAAATACGCCTCTGCATATGGCTACGCTTCATAAAAAATACAACGTCATATACGTACTTGCACAAGACAAGAGGGTGCACCGTTTGGCCACAAATAAGGATCATTTGACTGCCCTTGACATTTTTTGTGCTCATAAGGAGGTATGCTTGCTTGAACAAAATAGAGCTCGATTTATTCACTCGTAGAGTAATTTCTCCAGTATTACTTAGAAATTGTGGCCCAGGCGATACTCGTTTCAGGTGCAAACAAACAATCCAATTGATGTCTTGTTGTGTCAACTTTGTTTTGTTGGGATAAGTGCATTAAAAGTCCTAAAACTTGTTATGAAAGTACAATAAAGTCCTAAAACTTTCAAAAAGTGAAATCAATAGAAAGACTTGATTGGACCAATTCGACAAAGTTTAGGATTTAATTGCATTTTTTGAAAATTTTAAGACTCAATTGTACTTTTATGGCAAGTTCTAAGACTTAATTGCATTTTTCAAAAGTTTTAGGACTCAATTGCATTTTTATGACAGGTTTTAGGACTTCCGATGCACTTATTCCTTGTTTTGCTTGTTTGATTGGCTACATTTTCAATTTTTGTAGTAAATAATAGTATAGATTGCTTTATTGAGCGTGACACACATTTGAAAAAGGGTCTCGGAGTGAAATGATTACATACTTCATATTTATCATTAAATAATAAAAAAAGTTGGGTGGAATTGAACTTTGTATAAATAATAAGGAAATTGGGTAGAATTGAATTTTGTGGTTGAGCCAAATTATCACAAAACTTCATTCCATTCCACTTCACTTAACATTAATTAGCTCACTATTACATCAACTAGACAAAACTTAAAAAACTTCTTTTCTCCCACAATCTTTCATTAATGTTACCACAACAAAATATCAACATCATTTCTCAGAGCTTACTAATTTGAATATAAATTGATATAATAGTCAATAGATCTAAATTCACGATTTGAAGTCTTCATGGTTCTTTCATATATATATGAGTTAGTATATAATGCTTTTATTTATCATTGGCTAAACATGTAAAATAATATCTTTTTTTCTTTTGAAAATACCACGTGTGAACCAAAATGATTCAGTGGCAAAGTAAAATGTAAAATCTTTTAGACTGTCGAAAAAAACTGATTTGGCCGTATTATGAGTATTGGAAAAGTAGCAAAAAAATTTGTAGCTAAAAAGTTGTATTCGATTTTTTTTTTTGTTTGATCTATAACATATTTTTGAATTTGCATTGTCATATAGAAATTTCATTTTACAATATTATTATCTTGCCAGTAGTTATTATTGGAAAAATGTTAAAACATAAGTCTTATAGATCCAATTAATACTTATATTCTTAAGCCATCTTGCTAACCCCCCCATATAAGAGTCCCAATTAAAATATGATTACATAAGAAAAACCAAATATCGTATTAATAGCCAACATTTTAAATAAGAAGGTTTAGTTGAAGACAAATCACTTAGTAAAGTAACATTTAGTATTAGTTAACTATGTTGTCTGGTTGATGAATATATATTATTTTTGTATTATCTTGTTGGATGATCATGTTATATCATCAAAACAAAATTTTTCAATAAGTATAAATTTAAAATCCATGCAACATGGAGGTCTTCAAACTAGTTCAAAAATAATTGTCTGTCTATGCAAAATATTTTGGATTGAAATCCTCTAAAGTTAGGGGGTAAGGCAAAGGGGAAGAAGAAAGGAAAGCAAAGCAAAAAGAAAAGAAAAATGGAGAATAAATCTGGAACTTCTAATGGCCCTTTGTATTGAGGTTTCAACCACCCAAAGGATAACTTTAAGGTGTAAAATTGGCAGCAACTAAGAGCATCCCATCTAAAAGTCTATATGCGCCTCCCAACTTTGAAACAACTTTCCTGCCACACTCATACAGAAGAAGCAGAATAGTTTGTACAATATTTAGCTAAAATTCTTCCATTTCTTGAAACAGTTTTTGAGGTAAAAGAGAGAACCTGCACTCTGCCCCTCCAGAACTGCCATTGTTTACACCAGGAAACTCTATTTCTTGGTTTAGGATTCGCCGGGAGTTCTATTTGTTGTAGATGGATTTTGAGCGTGTGAAGCGAGGGTCAGTATTTCGCAGGGAAAGACCACTTGTTAATTGATATATTCTGTACATTTGTAGATGGGCTACAAAGCTGCAAAAGTTCATCATCTCTTGGAAGGATCAAATGGAATCCCGTTTTGTCAAGACTGGGTTACTGAACGTGTTAAGAAGAGGTTAGACAATCGATTTGCCGAGGGTCAACCGGCCGTGTCTATGACCACAGGAAGTGATACCGTCAATCGAGAAAATTTTAATTCATCAAAGAAAGGCTTTATCGACCTTCAACTACTAGTGGCAGGGCTGATAGCCACAGTGACCTTCTCCGCGGCCTTCACAATGCCGGGAGGTTGTAACAGCGATGGACCAAACCCTGGAATGGCGACTCTTGCTGGCAGGGCAGGTTTCAAAGCCTTTGTGATATCTAACACTACTGCATTCAGTTTCTCCATCCTGGCATTATTCTTACAGTATGATACTTCTTCATTGAGCTATTGCCAACAGGCAAGATACGCCCGCACCGCAGGACGTTGCATTTACGCTGCGATACTCGGGATGGTACTAGCCTTTGGTTGTGGTACGTATGTGGTGTTGACCAGAACCATCGGGCTTGGAATCATCCCTTATGTCTTGTTTGGATTGCTCATGATTATTTACGCTATTGGTGCTTTCCTTGACCCTCACACTCGTTTCAATCGGCTACGTCGCCCACCCGGAAGATACCTACGAAATTTGTTGTTTGACTATGGGATATTCTAGGAAAGCTGCTAGTAAGTTGGGCCGGTTCTACAGTCCCATGTCTTTGTGCACAGGAAATTTTGTTTTTGCTTCGTGAGTTTGAGCACTTTTATGTCAGCTGTCTGCTTTAAACCCTGTCAACGTCTCGAGCCGGCAAAATTGTTGCGATGGGATGATATGCTAGATGATGAAGTTGTCTAAACAGCAACCGATGCCGTCTTTGCCATGGACAAGAAACAAGATAATAGGATGAGCTTCAATGGCCCAAAGAAAGGGCATATATAATTATTTGCACTTTCCTCCGCATAGGAGTATTTACTGCTTTTTAGGATTTGTTTCATAAGATTTGATTGCTTTCTAGGCTTTCCCTTCATCAATACTATAGTTCATTCCTTTCCATTCAATAAAATTGCAATTCATGAAAATTTTGAGGACATATAGAAGTATACCAAATTGGCCATGTGATGAAATCTCTCGAACGGCTAGGCTTCTTCATAATCTCTCCAAAATTTGTCAAAGTCAAATTTCAGCACATCCTAAAATATATATATGTAAAATTTAAAAAAAAAAACTATTCTTACTTTGGAATGCACGTGAGGAGCACGACAAATTTCGATAATCTAGTGAAGGAATGAAGTTGTGAATTCTAGAAATTTAAAAAAGCCATTTTCTGTGCAAACCATGTCGCAATTTGATTTGATTGAATCATGCTAACGTGGGTCTTGTCATTCCTAATTTTGTCTTCACAAGATTGCCTTGGAATATTTTCACCTTCAGGATTCTATTTGGTAAGAGAGGATTGAGAACACATCATCAGGTCCTATTTTTTCTAACTCCGTATGATTCATTCGAATGCTAACATACGCTGTTGTGTTTAATGCAGATGACAAAATCCCAATAGCATGGCGGAGACTAATCACTTTCGATTTTGAATTTTTCTATGACATGAATGACAAGAATAAGAGCCAAAATTTAGATGTTAATATAAATTCTGGAGCGGAGGAATAGAAACTTAAAAGAAAGATGCTATTTTGGCTTTTTTAAAACTATTCTATAAACCTGACAGATTGACTTGAATATTATCCGAACAAATTAATGGGTCATCCACATGTATATGATAGTTTGCTTTCCAGTGCTCTTAGGAAGCACTCGAAAGCTCAAAGAAATATCCTCGACTCCTCTCGGAACCCTCAAATAATTGTTGCGGTGGGCTTTTTTGGGGACACGTGGCGCGTGGCGCGTACGTGATGCTGCAAAAGCGGGGATAAGAGGGGTACAGCATGGAGAACAGTATCTTGCGCCCGGCCAGTCGGTGGTGGCCCCTTTCAACGCACTCGATCATCATTTGATCTTTTTTTTTGCTTTTATTATCTTGTCATGTTACTCTTCCGCGTAGTTTCCATGTCCCCACTTTTGCATGCAGTATTTTATGAGAAATATGATAAAGATAGTCATTCAATAATTGCAAACCTTTTAAATTTGTATAAATTACTGTAATTTTTTATGAACATTACAAGACAACATGTACGATTTAATATCATTTCTAGTAAATCATAAAAGTAGAGACGATCATTGGGCGGCTCAAATTGATGGTCTGGCCCAAAGTTTTACCTAAGTCTGTCAATCATAAAAGTTTACGTATAAAAATCTTCGCGTGAGACCGGGCTTGGCTTGGGTCCACACGTGTAACAGGACAAGATTTCATGACTCACGAGGAAATGGAACCATGAAGACTGAAACGGTGTAAGTCAAGGACTTGTCAGTGGAAAAAAAAAAAAAACAGGAAACGACAGCTTAAACTGATTGAGGCGTATAGCACGATCGCTCCTTCCAATTGGATCCGCTATCGCCATTGGTTTCAATAATTGAGTTCTGTGGGAACCGATTGTCCAAGACAAATGAATGAAATCTTCCGTCTGGAATTGTTATTGACTTGGACGACAAGTGGAAGACCACATGGTGTTCAGAAAAATAAAATAAAAGAAGCTGCAGGTGAGTCCAGAATATCAATGTAGTCAAAGAATTCCTCGCAATTTGAACGCGTTGCTGGTATCGATAAGTTCACTCATAACTACTCCGTGTCCTGGGCGCGGTGGAGGACGAGTGAGAATGCATCCTAAAGTGTACGAGGCTGCAAAGTCAGGAGACTTTGAGAACCTGATGACAATAATTTCAGGAAATGGAGAGGATCTTTTCCACCAAACAACGCCAAAGCGCAACAACATTCTCCACGTTGCGGCTCAATATGAGCAGGTAAATTTCATCGAAGATCTCCTTCATTGTCCATCAGGGCCCCCCCTTCTTTGGGATGGTAACTACAAAGGAGACACACCCTTGCACGTTGCTGCTAAAGCGGGAAGCTGTGGAGCGGTTCGCGTCTTCACTAATCTGGCGAAGTCAATGCAATGGGTTGTTCAAAAAGGACAAGTTGACTTGTGCAAAGAGCTACTTCGAAAGCCCAATTTGCATAAGGATACTGTGCTGCACTATGCAGTAAGAGGAGGCCATGATGGGGTGGTGAAGTTGCTGATTGAAGAAGATCCTCAATTGTGTGATATTACTAATGCTGCTGATGAGTCACCGCTTTATCTTGCAGCAAATCGAGGACTTTCTCGTATTATTGAGCTAATTTTAGGTGCTTTCTCGTTGTCGTCCTCTCATAAGGGCCCTAAGGGATTAACAGCTCTTCATGCAACAATTTTTCGCCCCCCAACCAGTAAGTACTACAAGTTTCTAATTTTAGTGAAACAAATTTTAACAGAAGTTCTATCCCTCCCTCCAAGGTTTCTCTTAAGTGAGAGTGGTCGTGTTAGCAGTTATGGCTGTCATCTATCCTAGTAATTTTTCCTAGAAATATATATTTATTTATTACTTTTATTTTGGTGAAAGGTCATACTTTTTTTCAAGGACATGCCTCTTGACCACTTAAACACGAGGGTAATGTTTTGAAAAGATTTGAGTAGTGTTCTCGCTGTTCTCTCTGTCCTTTTATTCATTGACTGTCAAATAAGTTCAAACCGGCTCGTCTTCTCTTAGTATGCTGACTAAGAAAAGAAGATTACAGTTTGTACTTAGTATCATAGCAACGAGATTTTCAAAAAAGCCAGCTATGTTTTAGATTATATATCCATTTGGGAAAATCATTGTGTTAAGGTAGTATTTTTTACGCACTTAATTTCTTGCTAAATCATGGCATATTCCTATTTTATTTGCAAAGGTTGGTGGAAAATCCTGGAGCAGAGACCAGAAGTGATCAGAGAAGGAGATGATTTGGGGTGGACTCCTCTTCATTACGTCGCTTGCTTTGGTGAAGTCGAAGCAGTTCGATTGCTCCTGCAACACGATACTTCCGTGGCATACGACTTAGACAAAGGGGGGGAATCTGCTCTCCATATTGCAGCGTTTCGAGGCCACGTCAATGTCATTGACGAGCTTATTAGATCCTGTCCTGATGCTTGTGACATAATAAGCACCAAGGGGCAAACGGCTCTTCATTCAGCCGTTGTGGGTGGACGAGTAAACGTAGTCAAGTACATGTTAGGGATGCCAAACCTGAAGGATCTTATCAACGAACAAGACATCAATGGAAACACGGCTCTACATTTGGCTGCGCTTCATAAAAAATACAACATCATATACATGCTTGCACGGGACAAGAGGGTAGACAGTTTGGCCACCAATAAGGATCATATGACCGCCCTTGACATTTTTGCTGCTCACAACGAGGTATGCTTGCTTGAACACTATAGAGATCCATTTGTTCGCAAAGTAACTGCTTTATCATCGTTTAGAAACTGTGGCCTGGGTAATAATCATTTCAGGTGCGAACAAACAGGCCAATTTGAAGTCTTTTTGCGTCAGCTTTGTTTTGCTTATTCGATTGTTTAAGCAAATTGACTATATTTTCAATTTTTGTAGCAAATAGTAGCATTGATTGCTTTATTGAGAGTGACAACATTTAAAAGGGGCTCGGGGTGAAGTGATTTCTTACTATATATCTATATGTAATAAGAAAGCTGGGCAGTATTTTCTTTTATAGGCAAAGAGGGGAGTGGCCGTTGAAAGATGGAGGCAGGGGGTTTTGATCTTACTTGTTTTGAGTTCCGTAGAAAGCCGTATTCAATGAAGATCGTATGTACGGTTTGGAGTGAGATCTTTCTTTTTGTGGTTGAGCCACATTTAAACAAAGCTTCATTCCCTCCCACTTCACTTAACATTAATTAGCACACTTTCTATTATACTAAGTAAACCAAAAAAGGCTTTTTGGTCCCACTTAATCTATCATTAATGTTCTGATAACAAAATATCAACATCAGTACACATAGAGTATAAATTTAAATGTAATTTGAAATAATATTCAGCAAAATCTAAATTCATTATTTGAAGTTTTACGGTTCTTTCATATATATGAGTTGGTATATAGTGTTTTTATTTATTATTAACTAAATGTATAGTGTCATATCTTCTTCTTCCTTTGAAAATGCCAATTTATTTATAAATTGGATATGTCAACTAAAATGATTTAGTGACCAAGTAAAATGTAAAAATTTGTTAGACTATTGCAAGAATTGGTTAAGCCATATCTATGACTATTGCCAAAGTAGCAAAATTTGTACCTAAAAAATTGTTCAAGTTTTTACTTTTAATCTATGACATAGTTATGAATTGCTTTGTGATATAGATATTTCATTTTACAAAATGATCATCTTGCCAATCGTTATGATTGCACAAATGTTAAAAATAGAAGTCTTTATAGATCCCTTTAATACATATAAAAGCTCCACTTAATATCTGATTACACAATATCATATTAATAGCCAACAGTTAACTGCGTATAGGAAAATTAGTTTAAAAGAATTTTAAGTTTGAACTTTTTTGTTTTATTAACAGTTATACAATAATAAATTATTGATATAACAAGATATAGACTCAAACAAATCGCTTAGTAGAGTAATATTCAATATTAGTTAATTTTATGGTTTGGTTGATAAATGCATTTAATTTGCGTAAGATATAATGTGTAAAGTTTTTAAATATTGTGTTGTATGATCATGTTATCTCATCAAAACAAAATTTTTCCACAAGTATAAATCTCAAATCTGTGCAACATGGGTGTCTTAAAATAGTTCAACAGTAATTATGTGTCTTATTTTTCTTGAAAACAGTGCAAAATATTTAGGATTGGGATAGGGACAGGTAAAAGGGAAAGAGCTAAAGAAAAGAAAAAGAGGTAGGTGTTAACTATTCAAAGGCTAACTTTAAGATGTAATTAATGGTAAATTTAAAGGGTGCCAATCCAAAATTTTATATGCACCTTCCGACTTTGAAGCAACAATTCTTCCATAGTCATGTGAAAGAGTCAAAATATCTTGTACAATATAGCTAAATTCCTTCTTTTTTTTCTTTTTTGGCCCCTTTCCAATGGTTTTTGAGGTAAAAGAGAGAGCCTGCGCCCTGCCCCAGCTGAGAAAATGACTTCAAACGATACCTGAGACTGTAGTTGCCTACTCCAGAAAACTCTATTTATTGGTTTTGTCTACCTGCTACCTTATCTAAAAGAGATGAATTGAATGAATTCTTCATAATGTTTTTGGACTCTATTTGTTGGCATTTTTTAGTGTGTAAAGTGAGGGCATGGAAGTATTTCGCTGGGAAAGACCACTAGTCAATTGATATTCTCTGTACAATTTTAGGTGGGCTACAGAGCTGGACAAGTTCTTCAGGTGTTGAAAGGATCTCATGGAATCCAGTGTTTTCAAGACTGGGTTACTGAATATGTTAAGAAGAGGTTAGACAAGCAATTTGTTGAGGGTCAACCAGCTGTGACTATAACCACAGGAATGAATATCGCCAGCCGAGAAAATTTCGATTCATCGAAAAGAAGCATTATCGACCTTCAACTACTAGTGGCCGTGCTCATAGCCACAGTGACATTTGCCGCAGCCTTCACGATGCCCGGGGGTTATTACAACGACGGACCGGACCGAGGAACGGCAGTTCTTGCTAGCAGGCCAGCTTTCAAAGCCTTTGTGATATTTAACACTACTGCGTTCTGTTTCTCCATCCTGGCATTATTTTTACAATATGATCCTTCTTTCTGGGGCGCTCGCCAACAGGCAAGATACACCGCCGCTGCAGGATGTTATATTTACGTAGCGATATGTGGGTTCGTGCTAGCCTTCGCTTGTGGTACGTATGTTGTATTGACCAGAACTACCGGGCTCGGAATCGTTCTTTTTGTAGTGTTTGGATGTCTCCTGACTTTGCACCGCATCGGTGTTTTCCTTGACCCCGAGGTTGGATTCTGGTTGCCACGGAGCTCTCCCAGAAAATACGTCCGAAACTTACTATTTGATTATGGGATAATCTAGGAAAGCTGCTAACAAGTTGAGACTATTCGAGCATGTGAAGGATGTACAACTCGATTGCTTCACAGTTGACCAAATGAAAGTCGAGAGGGTTAGCAGTTGCTGAGCAATTGCGTTTGAACTGCCAAGTTGGTATTTGTTTGGTGATAATCGTTAGGTTGCAAGGAAAGTGTTGGATTTCTAGGTACTCTAATTAAACAAAGCTTTTCGTAGCATGGATGAGTTTAGTTTGTTTTAACCGTTGATTGACATTACTTCAATTTCCATGAATTCCTCGAACATTCTTCAACATCAAATTGATTTGTAAGTTACCTACTTCTTTTAAATTTTACCAACACCATACTGAATCTACCAATGTTAAATTGATTAGTAAGTTAACAACTTCTAAATTTTACATGTGAATGGAGGAAGAGGTGAATAAGTTACCAACATGGTAATGAATATACCAATGACAAATGAATTAGTAAGTTACCAACTCCTTTTTAGCTTTATAAGTGGGCATGATTAAAAGTAAGTTTAACAAGTAGGTGTGGATGGAGGTTAGTACACCGCGGAAAGTTTGCCAAAGAATGTGATGCTTACGAGCATATAGATGAAGTTGCCATTAAATTGAGACTTGCCTTGGACTCTCTGTGCGTCACTCTCTAATGGAATAGGTGCGCATAACTGCAGGAAGTACCATAACATTTTTAGCATCTATTTGTCGCAACCTCCCCGAAACCGGTCTCACCGCCTAAGGGGTTTGGCTAAGGATTGCTAAGTTAAACCTAGTTCAAGCTCTCCCAAGCCTATACCAGTTTGCGACTTAAGTTTAAGTTATTAACATGCAAATCAATTACATGTAGGAGTTGCCACTAATCCATTTTTGGTGGGTCAATTAGACACTCAAGTGAAGCACGGGAGAAATGCTTCACTTTTACAAACCAGAGATTCAATAGACACAGGGATCTTATTACACTAATTGATCAATTAATACCCTTTCGGTACCTAACCTTGTTCAATTACCGCCTAACGTGTTCACACTAATCGAAAGTTTTCAAAATTTCGATTCCTAACCAAGCTAGGGAAAGTAACAATCAACACATGAACCTAACGTGTATGATCAACTACAAAAGAAGTTAAATTAAACACGCGATTCGAAGTGTGTGAACCAAATAATGTGCAACTAAACATGACACTAATCACACATTGGGGCAAGAAAAACCAATTCCAAAGTCCAAATAATTTTTTGATTTTTCGAAATTTTTTTAATTTTTTTTAAAATTTTGAAAAAAAAATTAATAACAAAATAATATAAAACGAACCGGGTCGGATCTCCACATCCGACCCGAATCGAGACTGAGCCGGGCGAGCCGGCCCGAGTCCACCACGACATGGGCTCCGCAAAGTCCCAACTCGAAAAAACCTAAAACCCAAAGTAAATTAAAAAAAAAAAAAACACCCCAACTTAGCCCACTAAAAATAAAAACTTAAATAACAATTCGGCCCAATTTCCAAACTCGGCCCATTCGTGAAAGCCCAATACGTAAAAAACCCACTCTAATAACTAAAATGCCCAAAACATTAAAACGCCAAATAAACATAAATCGGCCCAAATATTAACAAAACTCTACCCGGTTTCGACCCGTCCGCCTGACCCGGTTTGCGGCCACGGACCCAAATCGGTGGAAAACCCTAATGCTCGCAATCTGACTCGCCCGACCCGAGGTGCTCTATTTATTATTTATTTTTCTCTTTTTCTTGATTTTTTATTTTTATTTTTTTCTCTTTTCCTTATCTTTTTCTTTTCCTCACGTGGTCTTTCCTTCTTCCCCTTGAACACTTCTCTTTGACTTTTCTTCCCCTTTTTTTCTTCTATCCAGGACATCTAAGCTTCCACCTCATTCAACACCGGCACTTCAACGACAATCCAAATCCATTCTATCTCGAGTTCAATAATGATACATTTCACCATCGGCTCTCTCGCCACCGGACCACCTCGGTCACCTCTCCGATTGCCAATCTTCCAACATTTGCGTGCACACCCAAAACATGATCGAAACAAACAAGTAGCAGGAGATCAGTAACAAACCAACGGAAGAGATTAATGTTCACATCACAGGTTAAAGGGTCACCACCTCACAGACGAATGCAACCGGTTGATATGCCGGCACAAAAATAACAATGAACAACAGCAATATAGACAAACTTAATCGCTATGGCAGAGGAGTCCAACTACTGAGAAATCAAAGGAATCCCTTTAACATACCACCCTCGTTTGTATACAGTCAGAATAGTGCGAAACCGAAGACACATTTATATGAACTCAGTTCAGAACTTTTGTCCAACACACGGCGGGCATCGACTGAGGTGAATCACAACAGACATTTGGGGTGTGCGCCCAGGCCAAAATCCGCCCATAATCAACAAACGACACTCAACATCGACAATAGAAAGCACGAGAAGCTTAGCGTACGCAAAAAAAAAAAAAAAAAAACGAAGCCAGGGAGGGTCCGTAGACAAGGCATAATAGAGGTGTTGGAACCACGCCCGCGGGGTCCCTACCCGGCTTGGAGACGGCGGCTAAAGGATGCGCTCGACACGGGTCGTGCCATGGCCGACCGCCCTGATGCCTCCGAGCCGAGATCCTCGGGTAGTCAACCAGACTCGAGAGGGAACAAAAGGGAAAACCGAGACCTACCGTAGGTTTTGGGCGCGGAGAGAGGGGAACGTCGGCGGACGTCGTTGGCCAAGGCTCAAGCGCGGCCGAGTTACCTGAGCGCGCCTTTTCACTCGCGACCTCACTCTTGTTACCTCCTCTCACTCTCTGTTTCCTCTCCGCCTCTCTCCCCGGAACTCCTCTCTCAATCCCCCTCTCTCGCTTTGTGCCTCCCCTTTTAACGCCGAGAGGAAGAGGAGTATCTCTTCCTCTTAGCTTCCCCCTGGCGACACTCGCCATTCCGTTTCCAGCTCAAAGAAGCCCTCGATCAGAACGTCTTCTCCATTTGTGCTTATGCCAGTAGCCACATCTCCTTCCTGGGACCAAATCAAGTCCATCTTTGGCTAAAACAACTGCAAATCTACATGCGCCCTTTTTCTTTCGCCTTGTCGCTTTCGGTTGTCCGCTTCCCCTCGTCGTTTCTGCTTCTGTCGCTGCCACGCTTTTTGCTGCTGTGTTCTTCCCTTCCCCGAAGCGTTGAATAACGCTGGGGACAAGGAGATGGTCAGCGCACGGTAGGAAAGTGAGGTGTGCCAACATTGAATTCTCTCCTTTTTTTTTAATTAATTGATTTTTTAAATAAATAAATAAAATAAAAGGCAAATACGTTTCACTAATGCTACGCATGACAACCATTCTGTGCCTGGGAGCTATTTCTGAACAGAAATGATTCTTTTTTATTCTGTTCCCGGGAACTGATTCTGAGTATTTGAAGGCTAGTAATTGCTCAAAATTTCTATTCCTGAAATAGTAAAAGAACAGAAATGCGTTTGGTGACGGCATAAAATTTCTTTTTATTAATAATATTTTAATATTTCTTTCTTTCCTTTTTTTCTTCTCCTCCTTTTTGGCTATGGCCGGTAAAATATTTTTTAATTAACAATACTTTTATTAAAAATAATTTTTATATTTTTTTTGGCCATGGCCGGTAAAAAATTTCTTTTATTAATAATAATTTTATTCAAAAATAATTTTTTATTATTTTTGGCCATGGCTGGTAAAATTTTTTTATTAATAATATTTTTTTTCTTTTTTTTGGCCATGGCTGGTAAAAATATTTTAATATTTTACCAAAATATATTATTACTAAAATATTTTAATAAAAGATATTTTTATTGAAAATATATTTTTAATTTTTTTCCATGGCCTAGTCGCCGGCCATGGCCGGTAAAATATTTTTTTATTAAAATATTTATTTCCTTTTTTTTCCATGGCCTAGTTGCCGACTATGACCGGTGAAATATTTTTTTATTAACATTTTTTTATTAATATTATTTTTTATTAAAATATTTTTTTCATTTTTTTTCCCATGGCCTAGTCGCCGGCCATGACTGGTAAAATATTTTTTTTCCTTTTGTCCCATGGCTTGGTCGTCGGCCATGGCTGATAAAATATTTTTTTTATTAATAATATTTTTATTAAAATATATTTTTTCCTTTTTTTCCCATGGCCTGGTTGTCGGCCATGGCCGGTAAAATATTTTTTTATTAATAATTTTTTTATTAAAATACTTTTTTTTCCTTTTTTTCCTATGGCCTAGTCGCCGGCCATAGCCGGTAAAATATTTTTTTATTAACATTTTTTATTAAAATTTTTTTTCCTTTTTTTTCCTATGGCCTAGTCGCTAGCCATGGCCGATAAAATATTTTTTTTATTAACATTTTTTTATTAATAACATTATTTATTAAAATATTTTTTTCCTTTTTTTCCATGGCCGGTAAAATATTTTTTTATTAACATTTTTTATTAATAATATTTTTTATTAAAATTATTTTTTCCTTTTTTTCCCTTGGCCTGGTCGCCGGCCATGGCCTGTAAAATATTTTTTTTATTAACATTTTTTTATTAATATTATTTTTTATTAAAATATTTGTTTCCTTTTTTTTGCCATATTGCCGGCCATGGCCAATAAAATATTTATTTATTAATAATATATTTTTTTTCATGGCCGTCGGCGACCGGCCACAGCCTAGAGAAGAACAACACAAAGAAAAAAAAGAAAAAAATAGAAAAAGAAGAAAAAGAACTCATTCTCAAAATTGTGCCGAGAAAGAAAAAGCAACTTTTTTTTACTTCTTATTTCTCTCCCAAAACTGTTTCTGGGCACAAATTTTTGCAAAAATGTGCTTGGGAACAAAAAGTTTACCAAACACATTTCTGTTCCCAAACTATTTCTGGGAACAAAAGAACAGAAATTTTCACTGTTTGATACGTTACCAAACAAGCCCTAAATCTATTAATGCAAATGCACCTAATATCTATGTGCTATGAAAATATTTTTGTTTAGGAGTTAAACATTAAGCCCTAATTTTTTACGCGATAAAACCCCAAATGAGTGAGCAAAATTTAGGTGTGAACACTATTGAGAGCTGGAGTCATGGCTGATGCAAGATCCTCCCTTCTGATCATTCAAACAGTTTCATAAGCCTTCATAGAAATGAGAATGTCATCGTTCAATGTTATCTAAGAACTTTAAAATCAATCCAGTAAGCAACATCATCAAATATTAGGTACACAAGGCCAAGAATGTATGACCATATCAACCTATAAAAATTCGAGAAAGTACCAAAAAAGTCATAAACTTATTGCATTGGTATCAATTTAGTTATAAACATTTCAATTAAACCAATTTAATCATAAACATTTTCATATTGGTACTTATTCAGTCCATTCAATTATTTAGGCTAGAAATCACTAACGTAGACATTGACCATCCTACATGACACGGTCGACATTGACATTGACATTTTTAATAATACTTTAATGATTTTTTTTGAATTTTTTGTAATTTTTTTTGGTTTTTCTCCTACCTTTTTCTTTTTTCTTCCTTTCCTTTTGCTAGCCCTCACGGCCCTTGCTAGATCTGGGCGAGGGTCACCTCGCCCAGAGCTAGTGAGGTTAAAAATGCTCTAGTCAAGGGCCTTCGTGGCCTCACTCGCGGCTAACGAGGGCCTTCACGGCCTCGCTTGTGGCCAGCGAGGCGAGCAAGGACGCGAAGGCCCTCACCCAAAGCCTTAACGGCCTCCAACTCTGGCGAGGTAGGCCCTTGCTGACCAAAATGAAGGAAGAAAAAAGAAACAAAAAAAATATATATTTAAAAATTATTAAAATATTATTAAAAATGTCCATGTCAGCGTTGGTCATCCCACATCAGCAATTTCCAGCCTAAATTGGCTGAATAAACTAAATTGGTACCAATGTGAAAAGGTTTGGATCCAATTGAAAGGTTTATGATTAAATTGGTACAAATATAATAGATTTATGACATTTTTTGGTACTTTCCCAAAAAATTTCAATCACCCACTCACGCCAAAAGCAATCATTTCGCTACGTCTTTTATGTTCACTCGTGGAATATATGCATCACTCGCTAATGGAAGAAGAGGAGCAGCGGTCGATCCTCGAACAACCTAACCAGTCTTTAATACAAAACCAGAACCCAGGTCCGACTACGAGAAGCAGTTCCTATTGTCACGTTCTTCGCTGAAGCTGCATCATCCACCAAGTAAGGCACTACATGTTTTTGCATGTTGGCGAGAGAGATGTGAAGATGGTTCCCAAAGACGTTGATGAATTTAGCTTTCCCAACTTTGTCCAAGGTCTTCAATCCAATCCGGTCCTCAATGTAAAGCTCGGTCCACAGGAAATGCATCGGCTAGATACATTCCTCTGTTTTTTCCATTGGATTAATGGTAAAGAGGATGCAAATTCTAGCATCGAGTAAGGCAAAAGCATGTTACGAGGAAATTAGTACACGATTGACGCAATTTGTTGAGTCCTCTAATTCAACGGCATTGCATTAACAGCCTAGGTAAGTTTTTGTTCAATGGAGGATCTGGTGGACGTAGTTATTGCGATGACAAATATACATTGAAACTGGTGCATCCACGTGTTATTTTTGTATTTAATGTGAATTTCACCGTTTCTTAATACGTGATTGTCTTGATTTCTTGGAGTGAGTTCAAATAATATGATCTCATGGATTAAGCTAACGTCTATCTCTACTTATGGTGACACCATCCCTGAACGTTCCTATTGACTCCCAAAAATGACCAACTTTCAATTATTATAGACAAGTGATAGACTTAATCGATAGTGGTAGAGTTTAGTGAACAATAGAAGCTATTGATGAAAAGAACAAGAAAAGCATCGACAACTAAAGAAGCTATCGACAACAAACATGAGTTATATGGGGTGAAGTCATCGACATCAACATGTAATTGCCAAATAGAGATATTTTCGAATTTGTAAGTTCTAAAGTCATCGACATCGACATCAACATCGACATTGATGTGGAGAAAATTGCTCAAAAAGTCATAAACCTATTATATGGTAACCAATTCAGTTCTAAACCTTTCAATTTTGTCAATTTAGTTATAAACCTTTTAAAAAGTTGTCAATTCAATTATAAACCTTTCAATTGTGTCAATTTAGTCCCAAACATATTGACTATTTGCCAATTTAATCATAAACCTTTTAACGAAATACTAATTTAGTCATTCCAGCTAATTTTAGTCAAAAATTACTAATGTGACGGTCCAATCGATGTCGATCATCCTACGTGGAGCTGACATGGATAATTTTCTATTTTTTAAAACAAAATTCGAATTTTTTTATTGATTTTTATTGATTATTTTATTTTTATTCTTTTCTTTTCTTTTATTTTTTTCCCTTTCTTCTTCATTGAGCTGGCAAGTTGCCAGCCAAGGGCTAGTGAAGGTGGCCGACCACTTGGCAATGGTCGACGACCCCCGCCGGCCCCTGGGGGAGGGCTAGCAACCACGCGAGGGCCGCAAAGCCCTCACCAACTGTGGATGAGGGCATCGTGGATCTAGGTGAGGGCTCACGAGCCCTCGCTACGACCAGCGAGGGCATCGCGAGCTGTCACCCAGGCCTTCACCGACCATGGGCGAGGGTGTCACGGCCCTCTCCTGCCCTCGCTGTGGCCGGCGATGTCCTGAGTGAGGGCTCTCGACGCCCTCACCGACAGTAATGAGGGCTCACAAGCCCTCGCCCAGATCTGGCAAGGGCTGCAATGCCCTTGCCCATGGGTCGACGGGGGTCATCGACCCACACCCAGGGGCAAGAGGGGGTCGCTAGCCGTCGCCTAGTAGCCGGCCACCTCCACTAGCCCTCAGCCGGCGACTTGCCAGCTGAACGAAGAAGAAAGGGAAAAAAAATAAGAATAATCAATAAAAAATTTGAATTTTTTTAAAAATAGAAAATTATCCACGTAGGATAGCCAGCACCGACTGAACCGCCACATCAGCAATTTTTGGCCAAAATTAGCTAGAATAATTAAATTAGCAATTCGTTAAAAGGTTTAGGACTAAATTGGCAAATAGTCAATAGGTTTAGGACTTAATTGGCACGATTGAAAGATTTAAAACCGAATTAGCCACCGTACAATAAATTTAGGACTTTTTGGACAATTTTCCTCATTGATGTGTAATTGTCAAGTAGCGATAGTTTCAGATTTGCAAGCTCTTTTGAAAATTTGAAAGGCATCGACAAGTCGCGGAAATTATCAACAACAAACATTAGTTATTTGGGATGAAGTTATTGATATTGACGTTTAACAATAGTTTCGGATATTTAAGCTCTTTTAGATAAATATTGCTTGATACTAGGAAACGCAGATTAACTTCTTGTGGATCTCATAACCACTGGGGAGTTATTTATTTATTTGAATTTGTGTAACCTGCGTTTGTAACCATCGATTGTAAGTTTTGAATAGCCTATTTTTGTAAGGGCCCCGATCAATGGAAAAAAACTATTACCTTTCAATTCCTATACTTTAGTTGTAGTTTCAAATATTTCACCGCCTATTAAATTTTGGCACTTATCTTAATTGTAGTTTTCAGATATTCGTTGTAAATAAATTTTCATGTTGTATTTTTATGTCATCATGCTTTGTTGTCAATTAAATTCCGGCAAAATTTGTTTATATATAAATTCTGCTTGTTTCTTGTGTTCCATCGTACAACTTCTGTGCGGAATAGCCACACAATGGTTGAAGAACTGTCGAAGATGGCTGTCCTCGCTACCTACCCCTGGGGGAAGGCGTGTAAACTTAACGTTACCATGTTCCAGAAAGCATCATGTACGCGCCACGGTTTTGATTTTGATGAAGAGTTGGAAGACCAGATGGCTCCAAATAAAAAAAGCTGCATGGGATACTTCTCATTCATTCCTTTCAAGAAGAGTCGCCCTTGGGAAACGGGAAATTCAAAGGAACATACCAATTTGACTTTTCAGAGATTATTATCTAAATATGATAAATTCACTTAGATGACATCTCTATTTTCGCCTATAAATCACTTGTGCATTTCCTAAACATTAGGAACCTGGTTCATCTACGACGGCCTAATTTAAACCCTAACCAAAAACATCTTCGTCGCATGAACTCCCCATTCGCGTCTCTCATTTTTACATGCCCTCTCATCATTCGAACATGAATTTCATTCGAAATGGTGGACACCCTCTAATCACCCACTTCACTTCACATTTTTCACATTATTAACCTTTCAAATTTGCCCCCATAGGTTGGTTATTAGAAAAGGAAAGATTGTACATACAATTGAACCTATTTTTTGGGTATATCGATTCGGAATATACTTATTAATAACAACATGAATTAGCTCCAAAAAACTGTTTTGACGATGGCGCAGGACAGGTTGACTGATTGGAAACTTCCATGGCTAATTCCTCCTATAAGCCACTCTTACACTTAAAAAGTTTCATTTCCTATAACTACGCGACTGAAAATGCCATGTGGGAAATTGTTTTCCTAATGAATTGGTAATTTTCTGATTTTTCTTATCGTTTTCCAAGTAATATAAAATTGAATAAAAAAACTAATTGACAAAATATTGTACCCAAGAAAGGTGCAAGTTTCATTATCAAATAATCGATTCAATTCAGCGGCATGCCTAATCGAACGAGAACACCTCCGTAAGACAGGGCAATAATTCTAAGTTTAAGCCACTCAAATTGAAGGAAATCACTTGTCCTAAAGGTTACATCATATTTATATCATCGTTTAATTAAGGTCTAATACTATATACCAGTTACTAATCACCTAATTAATGAAATATACACTATAATATTGGCTTCTAGCGACTACGCCATTTCTAGGAAGTTGCTGGTTTTACCTTTTTTTTCTTGTACGAAGTTATTTTATGGAGAGGTTATCGAGATTCTTTCATAGTACAATTCTGATCCGTTTACCTAGATCAACAACTGTGATATATTATTTTTTTTGAAAAAAAGAGATAAGAAAAGTTAATAATACTAAATACGTAGTGATGGATCGACTTAAATAGATGCGAATGTCGTGTTTAAAATGAATTTAAAACTTTCCCTATTGAGAAATTCCAAACTCATACTTATCTTAGTACATCATAGTCACAGGACGGAATTTGACTTTGCAAGATAAATGACTTCAGAACAAGGACGGATCTAGCGCAACGTGGGGCGTGCTCCTCCCCCAAGGTCAAAAAATTAACTTCTCAAGTTTATTTGAAAACTGCGGTAAAAAAATTAACTTTTCAATGGATGATCCCGCTTCCTTATCTACAACCTCATTTGTTTTAATTTTGTACAAACTGCTCTAAGTCAGCTATCTACGCAAGCTAAAAGTTTAGGCTAAACCAGTTCATGAAACTTGTAAAGTATTTGGATTTCTAGATAGCGGGATTTTATCACTTTCATGCCACTAGATTATATAAGAGAAAAGTTGCAAATTGATTAATCTCGACATGTTAGTGTTTGCAAGAATTTTTTTTGATAAGTAAAGTGAAGATAAGAGAGGACAAAGTTATAGGTGGATTTATGGGCGGTGTTTGCAAGAATGTATTCCAATAAGTATGCTCTATTTTCTAGCCAAAATAATAATAAAAAAATGCAACATTGCTGTCAAAATGATATTGTCCTTCTGCTCGTGACTCATCTACGCACACATGACTTTAAAATGCATTGTTCTAATTTTAAGTTACGCGAGATTTATCTATCGGTACGACATGTCTTACATACATATGAATGTGAAATTAGAAACCAGCCAATAGCACTGTAGGGAATGTTGCACGGGCCCACCGCGCCAATACATAGAATTGTAGCTCTGGCTGTAGCTCATTCAGGCCGACACAGTTGAATAGCATACCGCATTAGTTCGAGATCGCACAAGACTTATCTATCAGTACAACTCATATATGGCGATGTGAGATTGAAGGCATATATGACACTTCACATACCACCTCACATACCTAAATTAAAACTCATGAACTAATTAGGTCATCGCTTAATAGTATATAGAATGTAAATCTTCAAACGTATAATTCATGGTATATATTCAGGGGCACATACCTCTGTGCGAACATGGGTACATCTATCCACGAAATTTAATAAGTGGGGGAGTGAGAATTGGACTAGTGTCTTGACAAAGCATGCGAATAAGTGATTCCGTAATATTTTTACTTTGATATTTTAATGTTAAAAATAGGGTTGTGGTGGAGATGGAGGTGGCGATGGTGGTAGCGGAGGTGCTAAGCGGTAGCAGGTGAATGAGTTGAGACTATTTGTGGTCGTGTTATAGTTAGTAAACAACGGTGTCAGGCCATGGGAGAGATGGTGGTTGCGGTGATGCATAGTAATGGCAACGGTGGTTGATAGCAATTCATAACTTCATTAGCCGTTGAGTGTTGATTCATTATAATTTCTTGATATAATATTTAAATATTAAATATCATTTTTATCTAAAATATTAGCAGCGATCTCATAAATCTCACGTTTCGATGGCACCATCCGATGACATCGGCCTTGAAGGTTCCGTAGAAAGTTCACTTGGCTGAAGAACTATCCAAGATGGTTCTCATGGCTACGTACCCACATTAGGAAGGCACATAAGTCAAAAGTTACGGTGTTCCGAGAAGTTTCGTGGATGTGCAATGATGCAATGATTTTGAATTAGATGAAAAGTGCGAGACAAGATGGTTCAAAAGTCAAAAAAAAGGACGAAAATGAAGCTTCAGGGATACCTGGCCGTTGATTTTTTTTTTTGTTAATTGCTTGATCTTTTTCCTTTCAATTTGCGTGTGGGATTACAGAAACTTCAAAGAAATAGATCAATTTGGCTTTTCGAAAACTATTTTCTAAAGAAATTCCTCCCACTTGAACTCATTGCTTCTATATACAAGTTCATTGGCAACTACTCCGTGTCCTGGGAAAGATTGAGAGACAATCAGAATGCATCCCAAAGTGTATGAGGCAGCAAAGTTGGGAGACTTTGATTCTCTGAAGGCAATAATTTCAGGAAATGGAGAGGACCTTTTCCACCAAACAACGCCAAAGGAGGACAGCATTCTTCACGTTGCGGCTCAATACAAGCAAGTAAAGTTCATTGAACATATTCTTCAATGTCCATCAGGACCGGCCCTTCTTTGGCAGGGTAACTACAAAGGAGACACTCCCCTACACCTTGCTGCTAAAGTAGGAAGTTACGAAGCGGTTCAAGTCTTCATTGATCTGGCGAAATCACTGCATTGGGTTGCTGAAAACGGACAAGTTGACGCGTGCAAAGAGCTACTTCGAAAGCCAAATTCGCATAAGGATACCGCGCTGCACTATGCATTAAGAGGAGGCCATCATTGGGTGGTGAAGTTGCTGATTGAAGAAGATCCTCAACTGTGTAACTTTACTGATGCTGCTGATGAGTCCCCGCTTTATTTTGCAGCAGAACGGGGACTTTTTCATATCGTTGATCTGATTTTAGGTGCTTTTTCGGTGTCATCCCCTCATAAGGGCCCTAAGGGATTGACAGCTGCACATGCCGCAATGTCTCACCCACCAACCCGTAAGTATCCCAAGATTCTAAGCCATATGAAATAAAGGACCACTCATATTAATATACCGTGGTTATGTTTTGAAAAGATTCGAGTTCTTATGCTCGTTGCATTCTCTTTATTGTTCTGTTCATTAACTATTAAGTAAGTTCGACCGGTTCGTCTTCTCTTAGCATGCGGGTTAAGAAAAGAATAGAAGAGTCTGTTACGTTTTGGATTACATATTCATTCAGAAAAATCACTATTTTAAGATGGTATTTTTTGCAGGCACGTAATCTCAGTCTACACCTTTTTTTCTAGATCTTGTTCTGTTCCTTTTTTTCGGATTTTACCACTTTTTTTCGAATGCCACTGGCTACATCATCATCAACCCCTCCTACGATGGCAGTGGCAGCAATCATCACCACCATCACATCCCTACCTCTTCCCTTTCCTCTCTCATCCAGTTCTTTGTTTTTTTCTTTTGGTTGTGTTCTTTGTTCCGACATTCTCCTCATGATTCAATGTTATCTCGAAATCTTCTATAAAAGTGAGCTGGGCACGACATTTCCGTAGAATGAGGAAAAGCTTTACAAACTTCCGCATTATGCTAGATCGAAGGTAGTTAGATTCTACATGTGTTACACAAGATCACTAGAGAAACTTCAGAATAACCATGACATATTCCTCCCTAGTACAGAGCAAAACGGGAAAACTTAATGGGATTAAATGCAGTTTTAATATCTATGTCAAGATGCTCGAAACAGTCTAAATCATGACACATTTCTATTGTATTTGCAAAGGTTGGTGGAACATCCTGGAGAAGATACCAGAAATGATCAGAGAAGGAGATGCTGTGGGGTGGACTCCCCTTCATTATCTCGCTTGCTGTGGCAAAGTCGAAGCAGTTCGATTCCTCCTGCAGCACGATACTTCTGCAGCATACGACTTGGACAAAGCGGGGAATCGGCTCTTCACATTGCAGCATTTCGAGGCCAAGTCAATGTCATTGAGGAGCTTTTTAGATCCTGTCCCGATACTTGTGATATAATAAACACCAATGGGCAAACAGCTCTTCATGCAGCTGTTATCGGTGGACAAATAAATGTAGTCAAGTATTTAATAAGGATGCCAAACCTGGAGGATCTCATCAACGAACAAGAAACCGATGGAAGCCCGGCTCTGCATTTGGCTGCACTTCATAAACAGTACAACATCATATGCATAATGGCACGAGACAAGAGGGTGGACCATTTGGCCACAAATAAGGATCATTTGAGGGCTTTTGACATTTTTTATGCTCATGACGAGGTATGCTTTCTTGAACATTATAAAGCCCAATTTGTTCACTCGCAGAGTAATTTCCTCATTATCGTTTAAAGGTGGTACTCATTTCACGTGCAAACAAACAACGCTTTGAAGTCTTTTTACGTCAACTTTGTTTTGTTTATTTTCAATTTTCGTAGCAAATAGTAGCATAGATTGCTTTATTGAGTATGACACAGATTTGGAAAAGGGCCTCGGAGTGTAGTGACTTCATACATCATATCTAACTATGAATAATAAGAAAGTTGGCTAGAATTGAAATTTTGAGCCATATTATCACAAAGTTTCATTCCCTCCCACTTCATTTAACATTAATGCATACCAACTATTACATCAATTAGACAAAAAAAATGAATTTTTTGATCCCACTTAATCTGTCATTCATGTTCCTACAACAAAATGTCAACATCAATTCACATAGTGTAATAACTTGGGTCCCACTCGCAAGATATTGTCCGCTTTGGACACTAAGTCCTCACGGTTTTATTCCTCTGAGGGCAGCTCATACTACCCCTAGAAAAGACCTCTTGCAAGTTAAAATTTCCCAAACCTTTAAAAGCAAGCCCAAGGCGTCCTCCCTAAGCGATGTGGGACAAGAGACATGTCCCCCATTGCCATCCTAGAAACCTGCCAGAAGCCGCTCCTTGTCCAGGTCCTCGGACCCCGGCGACCACTCCCCCCCCTCGTTGGACTGGGTCGTTATATTCTCCATTCCTTCGAGCACAGCGTCTTCGCTGTGGCCCCACATGCGATCGGAAGTCAACTCTGATACCACTTGTAACGACCTAGGTTTCATTCACAAGATATTATCCGCTTTGGACACTAAGTCCTCACGGTTTTGTTTCTCTGAGGGCAGCCTATACTACCCCCAGAAAAGGCCTCTTGCAAGTTAAGGTTTCTCAAGCCTTTATAAGTAAGCCCAAGGCTCCCTCCCTAGGCGATGTGGGACAGGAGACATGCCTCCCTTGCCATCCTAGAAGCCTACCGGAAGTCGCTCCATGTCCAGGCCCTTTTGGCTCCGGCGATCACTCCCCGCCCTCGTCGCATCGGGTCATTACATTCTCCCCTCCTTCAAGGACAGCGTCCTCACTGTGGCCCCACGTGCAGTCGGGAGTCGACTCTGATACCACCTGTAACGACCTAGGTCCTACTCGCAAGATATTGTCCGCTTTTGACACTAAGTCCTCATGATTTTGTTCCACTGAGGGCAATCCATACTACTCCCAGAAAATGCCTCTTGCAAGTTAAGATTTCTCAAGCCTTTATAAGCAAGCCCAAAGCTCCCTTCCTAGGCGATGTAAGATAAGAGACATACCCCCCTTGCCATCTTAGAAGCCTACCAGAAGTTGCTCCTTGTCTAGGTCCTCCCCCGGCGACCACTCCACACCCTCGTCGGACCAGGTTGTTACATTTTCCCCTCCTTCGAGCACAATGTCCTCGCTGTAGCCCCACATGCGGTCAGGAGTCGGCTTTGATACCACCTGTAATGACCTGGGTCCCACTCGCAAGATATTATCCGCTTTGGACACTAAGTCCTCACGGTTTTGTTCCTCCAATGGCAGCCCATACTACCCTCAGAAAAGGTTTCTTGCAAGTTAAGATTTTCCAAGCCTTTCTAAGCAAGCCCAAGACTCCTTCCCTAGGCAATGTGAGACAAGAGACATGCCCCCCTTGCCATCCTAGAAGCCTGCCAGAAGCTGCTCCTTGTCCAGGCCCTCGGACCCTGGCGACCACTCCCTGCCTTTATCGGACCGGGTCATTACATTCTCCCCTCCTTTGAGCACAGTGTCCTCACTGTGGCCCCACATGCGGTCGGGAGTCAACTCTGATACCACCTGTAACGACCTGGGTCCCACTCGCAAAATATTGTCCGCTTTGGACACTAAGTCCTCACGGTTTTGTTCCTCCGATGGTAGCCCATACTATCCCTAGAAAAGGCATCTTGCAAGTTAATATTTCCCAAACCTTTATAAGCAAGCCCACTGTAACGACTTGGGTCCCACTCACAAGATATTATCCACTTTGGACATTAAATCCTCACGGTTTTGCTCCTCCGAGGGCAGCCCATACTACCTCCAAAAAAGGTTTCTTGCAAGTTAAGATTTCTCAAACCTTTATAAGCAAGCCCAATGCTCCCTCCCTAAGCGATGTGGGACAAGAGACATGCCCCATTGCTGTCCTAGAAACCTGCTAGAAGCCGTTCCTTGTCCAGGTCCTCGAACCCCGGCGACCACTCCCTACCCTCGTTGGACCGAGTCGTTACATTCTCTCCTCCTTCGAGCACAGCGGCCTCGCTATGGCCCCACATGCTGTCGGGAGTCAACTCAGATACCACCTGTAACGACTTGGGTCCCACTCGCAAGATATTATCCGCTTTGGACACTAATTCCTCACGATTTTGTCACACCCCAAACTCTCGTCGAACCCGCAACATCCCGCCTCCAGTTGAACAGTTGCGACATCCCAGGTTATCGCCGACCTCATCTAAACATCAGAGATTTCATCGCGCTAACGGAAACCATAAACACCGTGACAAATTAAACTGGGGAGAATTGGGAAAATATACATTTCCATACTTTACTTAAACTCATACGGTAATTTTTATGATATTACAAACCGTACTTTACTAGTGCACACATTCCTAAAACCATCCAAACATTAAGAACAAAAACCGGTGACTTGACATACCACCTTCCCAAAAATGTTACCCTTCTAAAATCCGATCGCTTCATCATACACTAATCCCTAACACCCCTTACTTGGCGTCCACTCAGAACCTGACTCTACATCATCCAAGTCTAAACTCTCTTTAACAGTCTGCTCCTCCCTAAAATATCAGGCTGTGTACACGTTAGTTTCCCACAATGGCAATTCTACTTCCACAAACACGGTCGTCGTGTGTCTTATCCAGGTCATCCTGTCACTCATCGGGAACTCTGCTACATCGTACTTCGTGTGCACTAGAACTCCAAAACGTACTGGTGGTAGTGGGGGGGTTCATTGCTCAGGTCGAGGTTCTAAAAATTGTTGGTTTACACAACCATGAGATTATATCTCAGCAAGTTCACCCCTAAACCCAACCTAAGCTATCACGTACCTCCAGACAATTATGCAATCACACACATTCACGTACATCAAGTAATCACAAAGCAGGCACATCAATTAATATGGTCAGGCTCAATCATACGCATACCCACACTCAATCACAATCACGTCATATGCAAACACGCGCATGTACTGTTCTCATCCCATTATTCCTTCCATTCTCATTTTCCACTTTCACCTTCCTCGCCAGTGACCCGCGTTGAAGTACACGCCTCAGGCACACTGCAATCATTCGTCACATCACTTCCGGCCCGCGTTGAAGTACATGCCTCAGGCCATACTTCTTGCCCGCTTAAACGTACACACATCAGGCTTAACATCTACCACCCACTACGCAACCCGCGTTGAAGTACACGCCACAGGCTGGCAATCTTCTAGTAATACCTGGCATCGTCTCACGTTGAAGTACACGCCTCAGAACGACACAATTTTCCACAATTTCTCATTCCATGCCACACACCATCACTTTCTTTTTCATGCACACGCTCAACACGCAATTACCACACTCTCCTGGCCCATTACACGAGACTCGCACACGTATTATTTTACACGCAGCTCATACTCACTCAGCATAGGACATGGCAATATCAATAATTAATTTAATCTAACTCACGTGTGCACCCGACAAGCATATACAGTCACTTAATTGCACAACAACATACTCAATTTAATCACCACAATTATTTATAAATCAAATATACATCAAACGCGTTAATTCCCATTTTTCTCCCATCAAACGGTGTCGGATTAATTCCGATCCTTCACGGGACTTTCTTGCCATTAAATACCGTTTCTAAAAATCCAACTTGCATCCCGATTCATCAACTACAGCCTTGTGAACAGTAATTCGCTGCTTATAATTCACCTCAAAAAAGATTTTTTTGGTAAGGTATAATTCACCTCAAATTATCCTTCAAAAATTCCAAAAATAATCCTCAAGGCCTGCCACAACATTCCAATCTTAAACCCCAATATTTCGCACCCGCATAAACCCGATTTCACCCAAATTAAATCATCCTTTGATATCCAATGTCCTAAATCAGGATAAGGGTGTGACTTACTGAGTTCTAGACTTAATCGGCTAGAACAGAAAGCGGCGACACTCTACAGCGACAGCGTACGACTCACGGCGGCCTCCGGCTTGGGTGGCGGCGGCGTGGGGCTTGCTCAGCCGTGGGTCTTAGCTCACGGTGGAGAGAGAAAAAGAGAGAGAGGGAGAGAGAGAAGATGGCGGTGAGGGCTGGTGGTGGCAGCTTGAAGGCGGCGTGGATGGCGAGGCAATGCAGCGGTGCGGCGTACAGTAGCGGTGGGCTTCCCGGTGGACGACAAGGAGCTCACGGTGGAGAGGTGGAGGATTTCATGGCAAAGGGGGGGCTGATTGTGAAGATGAAGAAGAGAGGAGAATGGGGAGAGAGAAATGGGTTTGGACCAAATAGTGTCCACTTTGACCAATGGCGGAAATGACCAAAACGCCATTTTCTCACATTTTTAATCCGACGGTCCCGATTCGATCTTATCTTGATCCGACTGCCGAGATCAATTCTTGCACAAAAATATCCAAGGGTATACTTGTAATTTCCCAAAAATCCAAGGGTAAAATTGTGCAATCAAAATTTTAGGGCAAAATTACCAAAATGCCATTTACTCTTAAAACATACCCTTTAATAAATTCTAGGGGTATTTTGATCACTTTCTCCGTTTCTTGCCCAAATCAAATTTTTCCGAAGGATTTGAGCGCACCAAAAATTCACACATGTCCCCTGCAACGTTGTCCTAGCGTTCCATCATGACTTCCTAATTTTCCGATGTCCAATTTTGGTAAAAATTCAATAATTAAATTCTATTAAACACAACTCGAGCGTTTCTCGAGCTAACGGGCGACTTGCTAGGGAAATTCGCAGAATCGACTCATGACTGATACTGAATCGAGTCACATGTAAGTCCGTTCGGTGCGTAATGACATCGGTTGTCATTAAAATCGCAAATATCAATTACTTGATCCGAGGGGTACGATCGTTCGATATAATTTCAGAATCATTCGTCAAGTCGTTTCGTGATCCAACGGAATCACCTGCAATCCACTACTAGGACAGTGACGAACTGACCCCTAACTATCATTAGATCGGCCAACAGTGGCTCAAAATATCACTTCTGCGATTTAATAGTCGAAATCCATTCACGATTGAATTTTCTTTAGTTACGCGAATTTAATTCCCCTATTAGCCTTTCCCTAATGGTTAGCATTCCCATGAATGATTAGTTCTGGGCGAGAATTTACTGCGAGCACATCTCATAAAACTCAATTATTCAATAAATTCCAATTAGTAGAATTTCAGAATATCACAATTTTGTTCCTCCAAGGGCAACCCATACTACCCCCAGAAAAGGCCTCTTGCAAGTTAAGATTTCCCAAGCCTTTATAAGCAAGCCAAAGGTTCCCTCCCTAAGCGATGTGGGACAAGAGACATGCCTCCCCTTGCCATCCTAAAAGCCTGCCAGAAGCCGCTCCTTGTCCAGGTTCTCGGACCTTGGCGACCATTTCCTGCCCTCATCGGACCGGGTCGTTACACATAGCGAACTAATTTAAATGTAATTTGATATAATAGTCTATAAATCTAAATTCAAGATATGCAATTTTTATGGTCCTTATATATATATATTTCTTGTTTTCTTCTACTCTTTACTAATCCCCAGATCCTAGGCCACTTATGATATTATATATATATATATATTAAAGTCATTTTTTATATAATATCATCTATGTTTATATCCCCAGATCCTAGGCCACAAATGGTATCAGAGTCAATAGGTAAATAAAGATATTCTTTATAATTTTATTCGTAGTAAAGGCGATTTCTTTTGTGGAGGTCTTTTCGCGTGATATCTAGATATGTTCCAAGCAGTAAAGCCCATAGGGATAGTAAGTCCGTTGGTAGATGTCTATTGAAAAGAAGAAAGTAATCTTTTGCAATGAACTTATTAAGAAGATCATAGTCTTCTTCTAGTTCTTTATCACAAAATGTCCTCTGATCAAGGACCAATAAATAGAGAAGAGATTAATATAGAAGATTTCAATAAATCTATTGAAAATTAGTTCATTCCAAAAGTTAAACTTGATAAAATTTATGAGCATTCAAAATTTAAACTTTTTGGACACAATGACTATGTCATTGTTACCGAAGAAAGAGATGTACCGCTTTCTAACCCTTTTGCTTCAATACAACTTTTGAACAAAGATTCAATAAAAAAAAACATTCCCAGAAATGGAACTACATGCATATAGATTTGGTACAGGTTAGTGTAAAACCCCTTACCAAAGAAGGATTAGATACTTCCTTACTTCTTGTTTTAAAAAATGCCAGACTTTTAAAATATGAAGAATCTATTCTTGGTGATGTCGAAATAAATCTTTGCAGTGGACCAATTCATTTTTATAGTCATCATGGTCCCATTGTCTCTCTCAAAGACAAAAACATTTTAAAATCCTTGACTCTTCAAATAAAAATCCATAATTATTCTATAGTTGAAAGTTCTATTCCACAGCTCTCATATACAGAGTTTATTACAAAGTAATGAATTATGCATTTGGTAGCAAGGCTTTCAAATTAAATTCCAATAGAGAAACCCTTCTTCAGCAAACAGATTTTGCAGATATTTCTAAAGCAAATGTTACCATTCCAAGGACCATTCCTTAGAATCAAATAACCCTTCCTGATCAGTGGGAATTAGAAAACCAAATTCCCTAACAAGTCGTTCAAAATTCTAATCCTACTAATATTATACAACACCCTAAAGGAAGAGTAACAATTCAATTTTCCAAAAGATCTGTCGACATTTCTAGAAGATCTTGTGACATCCAATCGATTCCTTCTTGGCATTCCACTTCTTCTCGAAGGTCAGTAGATAATATTCCTAATATCCCTTTGAATAATCCTAAGGAAGCATATGCAAGTGCTCCTCCTCTACCAAAGATCAGTGGAATAGATAACAGATTAGGAATTTCCAGACCAGTCTATCAACATACTCTTGACTTCCCTGATCCAACTCCTTCTGAAATGGAAGATCCTGAAATCAACGTTTTAGAAATAGTTTTTGAACCAGACAAAATACTTTTGAATGAGGAATTTAATTCTTTCAATAATAAACCAATCAGAGAATAGTTTTTTAAGAATTTTCGAAACCAAGCTCTTGACATCAAAAAGGAGTATTATGATTACATGTATCTACATGAAATTCATATATTCTTCTTTGATTGGTTTGAAAATAAATTTCTAGAAGAAAAACAAATTTTTGTCTTGGATCAATTTTATAAATGGAGATTGGACAATGGCCATATTGTCGAGTCTAATCATCCTCCCCTTAAAAAAATCAAAATTGAACATCGAGAAACTGATATAATAGCTTCTCCTTTCAAAACTACCTCTGAAATAGATGGCATAGGAATCAAAAAGATTGTTGAACAAATAATTTTTCAAATGAACATCTTCATACTATAGGAGAACAATTGGACCGAATAGAAATCTCTATCCAAAATAACTTTCCATCCTCTTTGATATCTACTTCTAAAAGGGATCTAAAACCCCCACTTTTTAAAAATTTTGAAATTCCAAAAAATCCCAGCATTGAATTTGCTAAAACGTTAGAAGATAGGAAAAAACTCCTCAAAGGTAAAGCAATTTTGGTCCCCAAAAGTCCTATAGTTTTAGATACTCCTTTAATACAAAACCTGAGTATCAAAGACACTCCGATCGTATTGAACCTTCCAATCAGATCAATCTTTTGGATAAATCTAATACTGATTCCATTCCTGAAACAAATCGTATCACCTGGAAGGATCCCCATAAATTATATTATTCTAGTGGCACTCCTCCCGATATTCTCACAAAAGAAACCTTTTCAAAAGTTCAAAATAAATATTCTTCTGACGTTATTTATGAATGGAATATAGATGGAGTTTCAAAACAGAATCTTATAAATATTTTAACTCATATGGTTATGCTTGCAAATACTTACAAAACCATTCCTGATACCTCTAATCATTCGATTGCATATCTTTTAATAGCTGGTTTACAGGCCAGCTCAAAGGATGGTGGGATAACTACCTAAATGAAAAGCAAAGGTCTCAAATTTTAAATGCTTATAAACTTAATCCTTTTGGTCAAAACATTCTTGATGAAGATGAGCAACCTATCCAAGATGCAGTCAATACTTTAATATTCTCTATATCCCAGCATTTTCTAGGAGATTCATCCCATATTCTTGATAAAAATCAAAACCTTTTATCAAATATGAAATGTAGAACCCTAGGAGAATTTAGGGAATACAAAAAAATATTTTTACAAAAATTTTTCTAAAGAACATACTGTAGCCACTCTTTCTGGAAAGAAAAATTTTTAGCCGATTTACCCAAACTTATAGGAGAATAAGTTCGCAGTAAGATAAAAGAAGAATATGGAAACCAAATTCCATATGATCATCTTTCTTACGGAGAACTAACCTCTTATATTTATAAAATTGAAACACAATTGTGTACTGATATCCATCTTCAAAAGCAAATAAAAAAGGAGCAAAAACTTTCTAAAAAAGGATTAGGAGATTTTTGCGTCAATATGATCCATCTTTTGAAGCTTTTGATAAACCTAAATGTTTTGAAAAATGCTCCTCTAAAAAGAAAGAACATAAGAAATTTTATAAGAAACCTTATAAGAGAAAATTTAATAAAAACTTTTCTAAAAGAGAAGAAAAAGATGATTTAAATACAATCAAGAAACCAAAGAAAAACTTTAGAAGTATCACTTGCTATAATTGTGGTAAGAAAGGCAACACTTCTCGATTTTGCAAAATTAGCAAAAAAGTTAATGAATTGGGTTTAGACGAAGAAACTATACACCAACTCAACCAATTAATGGTTGAAACTGATAGTAGTTCTTATGATGAATCTAATTTCAAAAAAGGCTTACAAATTTGTGATTTAGAAACCTCTTCATCATCAACTTCTATAAGCGAAGATGAAGACAATACCAATTTTGAAATAAATGTTTTAACAAAAGAAAAAGAAATTCTTTTACAAACCTTTGATCAGATCACTGATCCTGAAACAAAAATAAAATATTTAAATAATTTTCAAAATTCTAAGCCAATTTCTAAATCTACTTTCAAAACTGACAATCCTTATAATATTTCTACCATACATGGAAAAACCAAGAAAGCAAGTTTTAAACACATTTCTATAAGTGATCTTACTCACAAAATTAATAAGCAGAAACAAGAGATACATGAACTCAAAGCTACTCAGATTATTATGCAAAAAGACATTTTAGATATTAAAATGAAAAATTTAAAAGGAAAACAAAAAAGAAGAAGATTTAGAAGAAAGTGATAATATTCCTCCTCGACTTCCATCTTCTTCTGATACAAACTTCCTTTTAATACTTTTAGAAATAATCACCAGAAAATAAATCGTCGATATTTCTATAAGGATCCAAAATAAATTTGTCTTGAATACTACAGCTGTATTTGATACTGGTGTAGACCTTAATTGTATAAAAGGTCTCATACCAACCAAATATTTTGAAAAAAAGTCTCAATCTCTTAAATCAGCATCTGGGAACAAGTTAAATATAAATTTCAAAATTCCCGAAGCCGAGCTTGTAAAAGACCAAATATCTTTCAAAATTCTTTTTCTTCTTGTCAAAAATATCAAGCGAAATGTCATTCTAGGATCCCCTTTTATCAACTTGATCCAGCCTTTTAAAGTTTATGAAAAAGGTATTGAGACTAAAACCCTAGGCAAGAGAATTTGCTTCGATTTCGTTTTAAAACCTCAAACCAGGAATTTGAATATTCTTCAAGAACATTCTATTTTAGAAATAAATTATATAATTCAGGATAAAGAAACTCATCTCCAATTTCTTAAGGATGACCTTGAATACAAAAGAATAGATGATAATCTTTTTTTTTTTTGGTAACCCGGAAATCCCCCGCACAGCCGGCAGCCGAAGAGGTAAACCCGGGGTGACGCTCGCGCAAGACCCACCACCACGACGTCACGCTTAAGAATCCCTAACGACAGCGCTGGGATTCGAACTCCTTCCCTTCGTGGGGGGACGAGAGCCCAAAGCCAACGCAGCCGCTGCGGGCGGTGGTAATAGATGATAAACTTTCTAAAACAAACTTTCAAAAAAAGATTTCTTATCTCAAAAGTCAGATCAAAAATTTAATATGTTCTAATATTCCCAATGCTTTCTGGTCCCGTAAATGTCACATAGTTGATCTGTCTTATGAACCAAGGTTTTCCGAAAAAGACATTCCTATTAAAGCTAGACCTTCTCAGATAAACCACGAAGTTCTAAATTTCTGTCAAAAGGAAATACAAGAACTTCTTAAGAAGAAGCTTATCAGGAAAAACCAATCACCTTGGAGTTGCTCTGCTTTCTATGTCAACAAAAATGCTGAACTAGAAAGAGGAGTTCCAAGATTGGTAATAAATTACAAACCTTTGAATACAGCTTTAAAATGGATAAGATATCAAATCCCTAACAAAAAGGATTTGTTGAATAGCCTTTATGATGCGAAAATCTTTTCAAAATTTGATATGAAATCAGGCTTCTGGCAAATCCAAAGTAACGAAAAGAACAGATACAAAGTAGCATTTACTATTCCTTTGGGCCAATATAAATGAAATGTCATGCTTTTTGATTTGAAAAATGCTCCTTCTGAATTCCAAAGAATAATGAATGATATTTTTAATCATTGCTTTGATTATGTTATTGTTTATATTGATGATGTTTTAATATTTTCTACTTCTATAGAAAAACATTTTAAACACGTCAATCATTTTGTCAATATAGTAAAAAAGAGTGGTTTGGTAGTTTCTCCTACCAAGATATCTCTTTTTAAGACAAAGATACGTTTTCTAGGACATTACATTCATCAGGGAACCATTATACCCATTGAAAGATCGATAAATTTTTCTGAAAAATTTCATGTTGAAATCAGAGACAAAAACCAATTGCAAAGATTTCTTGGGAGTCTGAATTACATCATTGAATTCTTTTCTCGCATCAATATAATTTGCAAACCACTTCATCAAAGGCTCAAAAAGGATCCTCCACCATGGACCCAAGTCCATACTGATATTGTAAAACAAATCAAACGCAATATCAAGGAAATTCCTTACTTGCATCTTGCTGATCCATCTACTTTCAAAATTGTTGAAAGTAATACTTTTGATATTGGATATGGAGGAATACTTAAACAGTCCAAAGACAATAAAGAACAAATTGTTCGATTTGTCTCCAAACATTGGAATGACTGTTAGAAGAATTACCCCACGATTAAAAAAGAAATTCTTGCTATTGTACTTTCTATTTCTAAATTTTAAGGAGATCTTTTAAATCAAAAATTTTTACTAAGGATTGATTGTAAATCTGCAAAAGATGTTTTGCAGAAAGATGTTCAAAATATTGCTTCCAAGCAGATTTTTGCCAGATGGCAAGCCATTTTATCTATCTTTGATTTTGATATAGAATTCATAAATGGTTATTCAAATTCTCTTCCAGATTCTCTCGCAAGGGGGTTTTTACAGGGAAAATATCTCTCAAACCTCCCAACAAACCAAACATGAGAGACAAAGGCAAAGAAGTAGCCGAGCCATCCTCCAAACAAAAACATTTTGGAAAAATGACTAATATCAGGAGTTAGCTTCAAGCTGCTCAATCGCCGTTAAATATCATCGCCATTTCTAGCCAGGCCAAGCAAGAGCTAGGAACACCTTTTGATATTTCTAAAATATCCCACGAAGAAGCACTACAACTTCTTCAATAGGCTTTCAATACTCGGCCACAACCGTCCATGGCAATAATAAGTCCTGATCCTTCTCCCATAGCCACCCAGAAGGCAAAAGGAAAAATAATTTCTAATGAGGTGGTTATTCAGTCGACTCAAACAATCCCTCAAACAAACAAATTTTTTCATAAAACCATTTTTCAAAATATCTGTAATGTTGAAAATGGCTTTTATAATGAAGACCTATATCTTTTTGCCAAAAATATGTTTTATGAGAAATTCTTTTATACTCCTCATGATGTTTACAAAACAACTGAGTTTTATGAGAAAATTTTGGAAAAAACAAAATCTGTTACTTTCCGATATTTCTCTTATAAAGGTCATGTAAATTACTCCACAACCAGAATTCACAGGGTCATTCACCCTTCTTAGTGGAAACCGGATCCACTAGCCCTGAAAAAATTCAATAAGACCAAATCCCTTTCATACAGGACCTCTTTTTCATATTTTGACTACAAACAGGCTTGGTGGAATACCTTCTGGAGACAGAATGCCAATAATTCGCATACGTGGTTATTCTTCTTCGAAAACTTTGATATAAAATAGATTTCATATTGGTTTATCCAGTGGTGGGAACATCTTGGACCTACCGATGAAATTCTCCACCCAAAAATCCAGCCTAGTTATGAAATATTTTTCAATAAATTCATCCGCCTTCCTTTTGAGAAAAATTTTCACAAACTCTTGCTATTCTTCCACCACTTTGGAATATCTTGGGTTCTCGTTTGACACTTTGACTACCAAAAATCATCAGACACTGGCATTCCAATTTTAATAAGAAGATACAAAGTCAAGTGGTCGAACGGATTTAAATTCTTCAATAGAGTTACTGAACAAGTCGTTCATCAGTGGCTAATTTCTAGAGGACTGGAGCCCATAAAACATGATGATATAACTTCATTCCTACATGATAAAGGGTTTATATTGTTCAAATTAGCATATGCTAAATCCCACCAACAACTAGCAGGAATGCTAAAGCAAGCCCTTTCCCAAATTGAAAAATCCAGTTCTTCACTTTCCCATCACAGTGGAAATTCCAATGACGATAACTGCTATGGCATCCCAAGAATATCACCAATCCATGCAAACTAGGCAAGTGTGAAGGATGAAGAAGAGGACGAAGAGCCAGAACCAGTGAGGGATTTCTCCAGATTTTTCTGAGGGGAAACACACCGAAAAGCTCCTGTCCTTTTGAAGAATTTGTCATAATTTCTAAACCGAAAGGAGTGTTCCTTTTCAAAACCCTTTCATGAGTATGTCTGATCACTGTTCTCTGTAATACTATGCACTTACCACTATTTTGTACAGTACTACCCATGAACTATTTTCTACAGGAACTTAGTCTGCTTATATAATCAGACCTTGTCCTTCTGAAAGGGCACCTTCAAAACTCGGACACACATCCCATATTTCTCTTACAATCCTCTCCAATTTCTGATCTCCTGAATCCTTCTGAGAAGGAATAAGAGACCATTTTCCCCAAAACCTTTCCATAACCTTTTCATAGCCAGTAAGTTCTAACACTTCCTGGATCCCTAATTCACCTAATATTCCATATCTTGTACATGATCTGAGAATACCGAGATTTTTATATACTCGCACTTGTATTTCAATATCTACATTTCAACTGTAACCTTTCAATATAGCTACTGTAATCTTTCATACTGCTTGAATAACAACAATCTCTCTTTAATTACTTGCATTCACATTTACATACCCTATAAACGACAGGTCAAACCGCCTATGGATGGTCTGTAATTTAATTTGAAGCAACTCTCTACATTATAAATAATAAAGAAATCGTAAGCAATATATAAAACAAGAAGAAGAACTGCAAGAACTTCTAAACCAACCATATAGGTGGTATGAAAATTAGAAGGGCAAAACGGTAAGAAGAAGTAAGGATATTTAACAGACGTAGAGAGTTGCTTTGAATTAAAGTACAAACCATCCACAAACGGTTCGACCTGCCGTTTGTGGGGTATGTAAATGTAAATGCAAATGATTAAAAAGATATTGTTGTTATTCAAGCAGTATGAAAGATTACAGTAGCTATATTGAAATGTTACAGTTAAAATGTAAATATTGAAATACAAGTACGAGTATATAAAAACCTTGGTATTCTCAGATCATGTACAAGATCTGGAATATTAGATGAATCAGGGATCCAGGAAGTGTTGAAACTTACTGGCTATGAAAAGGTTATGGAAAGGTTTTGAGGAAAATGGTCTCTTATTCCTTCTCGAAAGGATTCGGGAGATTAAAAACTAGAGAGGATTGTGAGAGAAATAGAGGATGTGTGTTTGAGTTTTAAAGGTTGAGGTCTAATTATATAGGCAATCTAGGTTCCTGTAGAAAATAGTTCGCGAATAGTACTATAGCAAATAGTAGTAAGTGCATAGTATTACAGTAAACAGTGATCAGACATACTTATGAAAATTTTTGAAAAGAAAGAAAGTGGACAGATTCCTTTTGGCTTTAGTAATTATTCAAAAAGACAAAATCCTTTCGGTGTGGTTTCCTCTCAGGAAAATCTGGAGAGATCTTCCACTGGTTCAGGCTCTTCGTCTTCATCTCCATCCTCCACACTTGCCCAGTTTGCGGGGATTGGTGATATTCCTGGGATGCCATAGCAATCATCCTCATTGGAATTTTCACTGTGATAGGAATGTGAAGAACTGGATTCTTCAATTTGGGAAAGGGCTTACTTTAGCATTCTTGCTAGTTGTTGGTGGGATTTAGCAGAAGCTAATTTAGACAATACAAACCCTTTATCATGTAGGAATAGAGTTATATCATCATGTTTTATGGGCTCCAATCCTCTAGAAATTAGCCACTGATGAACAGCTTGTTCGGTAACTCTATTGAAGAATTTAAATCAATTCTACCAGTTGACTTTGTATCTTCTTATTAAAATTGGAATGCTAGTATCTGGTGATTTTCGGTAGTCAAAGTGCTAACCGAGAACCGAAGATATTCCAAAGTGGTAGAAGAATAGCAAGAGTTTGGGAAAATTTTTCTCAATAGGAATGGGGATGAATTTATTAAGAAATAATTCATAACTAGGTTGGATTTTCGAGTGGAGAATTTCATCGGTAGGTCCAAGATGTTCCCACAATTGGATAAACCAATATGGAACCTGTTTTATATCAAAGTTTTCGAAAAAGAATAACCAAGTATGTGAATTATTGGCATTCTGTCATCAGAAGGTGTTCCACCAAGCCTGTTTGTAGTCAAAATATGAAAAAGAGGTTTTGTATGAAAGGGATTTCGTCTTATTGAATTTTTGCAGGGCTAGTGGATCCGGTTTCCACTGAGAAAGGTGAATGACTCTGTGAATTCTAGCCGTGGAGTAATTTACATGGCCTATATCAGAGAAATATCAAAACGTAACAGATTTTGTGTCTACCAAAATTTTCTCATAAAACTCAGTTGTTTTATAAACGTCATGAAGAGTATAAAAGAATTTCTCAGAAAACATATTTTTGGCAAAAAGATATGGGTCTTTATTATAAAAGCCATTTTCAACATTACAGATATTTTGAAAGATGGTTTTATGAAAGAATTTGTTTGTTTGAGGGGTTGTCTGAGTCGACTGAATAACCACCTCACTAGAAATTGTTTTTCCTTTTGCCTTCCGAGTGGCTATGGGAGAAGGATCATGACTTACTATTGCCATTGAGGGTTGTGGCTGAGTATTGAAAGCCTATTGAAGAAGTTATAGTGCTTCTTCGTGGGATATTTTAGAAATATCAAAAGGTGTCCCTGGCTCTTGCTTGGCCTGGCTAGAAATGGTGATGATATTTAATGGTGATTGAGTGGCTTGAAGCCAACTCCTAATATTGGTCATTTTTCCAAAATGTTTTTGTTTGGAGGATGGCTCGGCTACTTCTTTGCCTTTGTCTCTCTTATTTGGTTTGTTGGGAGGTTTGGGAGGCATTTTCCCTATAAAAATTCCCTTGCGAGAAAATCTGGGAGAGAATTTGAAGAACCATTTATGAATTCTATATCAAAATCAAAAACAGATAAAATGGCTTGCCATATGGCAAAAATCTATTTGGAACCAATATTTTGAACATCTTTCTACAAAACATCTTTTGCAGATTTACAATCAATCCTTAGTAAAAATTTTTGATTTAAAAGATCTCCTTAAAATTTAGAAATAGAAAGTACAATAACAAGAATTTCTTTTCTAATCGTGAAGTAATTCTTCTGACAGTCATTCTAATGTTTGGAGACAAATTGAACAATTTGTTCTTTATTGTCTTTGGACTGTTTAAGTATTCCTCCATATCCAATATCAGAAGTATCAGTTTCAACAATTTTGAAAGCAGATGAATCAGTAAGATGCAAGCAAGGAATTTCTTTAATAGTGCGTTAGATCTGTTTCACAATATCAGTATGGACTTGGGTCTATGGTGGAGGATCATTTTTGAGCCTTTAATGAAGTGGTTTGCAAATTATATTGATGCGAGGAAAGAATTCAATGACGTAATTCAGACTCCCAAAAAATCTTTGCAATTGGTTTTTGTCTCTCATTTCATCAAGAAATTTTTCAGATAAATTTATCGATCTTTCAATGGGTATAATGGTTCCCTAATAAATGTAATGTTCTAAAAAATGTATATTTGTCTTAAAAAGAGATATCTTGGTAGGAGAAACTACCAAACCACTCTTTTTTACTCTATTAACAAAATGATTGATGTGTTTAAAATGTTTTTCTATAGAAGTAGAAAATATTAAAACATCATCAATATAAACAATAACATAATCAGAGCAATGATTAAAAATATCATTCATTATTCTCTAGAATTCAGAAGGAGCATTTTTCAAACCAAAAGGCATAACATTCCATTCATATTGGCCAAAAGGAACAGTAAATGTTGTTTTATATCTATCTTTTTCGCTAATTTGGATATGCCAGAAGCCTGATTTCATATCAAATTTTAAAAAGATTTTCGCATCATAAAGTCTATTCAACAAATCATTTTTGTTGGGGATTGGATATCTTATCCATTTTAAAGATGTATTCAAAGGTTTGTAATTTATTACCAATCTTGGAACTCCTCTTTCTAGTTCAACATTTTTGTTGACATAAAAAGCAGAGCAACTCCAAGGTGATTAGCTTTTCCTGATAAGCTTCTTCTCAAGAAGTTCTTGTATTTCCTTTTGACAAAAATTTAAAACTTCGTGGTTCATCTGAAAAGGTCTAGCTTTAGTAAGAATGTCTTTTTCAGAAAACCTTGGTTCATAAGGCAGATCAACTATGTGACATTTACGAGACCAGAAAGCATTGGGAATATTGAAACATATTGAATTTTTTATCTGACTTTCGAGATAAGAAATCTTTTTCTAAAAGTTTGTTTTAGAAAGATTATCATCTATTCTTTTGTATTCAAGGTCATCCTTAAGAAACTGGAGTTGAGTTTCTTCATCCTGAATTATACAATTTATTTCTGAAATAGAATGTTCTTGAAGAATATTCAAATTCCTGGTTTGAGGTTTTGAAACGAAATCAAAGCGAATTCTCTTGCCTAGGGTTTTAGTTTCAATATCTTTTTCAGAAACTTTAAAAGGCTGAAGCAAATTGATGAAAGGTGATCCTAAAATGAAATTTTGTTTGATATTTTTTTACAAGAAGAAAAGGATTTTTGAAAAAGATTTGGTCTTTAACAATTTCGGCTTCAGGGATTTTGTAATTTATAACCAGTTTATCGCCTGAGGCTGACTTTAGGGACTGAGAAGTTTTTTCAAAATATTTGGTTGGTATAAGGCCTTCTTTTATGCAATTAAGGTCTACACCAGTATCAAAAAAGGTTGTTGTTTCCAAAACAACTTTATTTTGGATTCTTATAATAATATTGATGATCCATTTCCTAGTGGTTATTTCAAAAAGCCTTAAAAGGATGTTTGTATCAGACGGAGAAGGGGTTTAAAGAATATCATTTTCTTCAAAATTTTCTTCCTTTTGTTTTCATTTTAATATCCAACATGTCCTTTTGCATGATTATCTGAGTAACTTTGAGATCTTGTATCTCTTACTTTTGCCTATTGATTTCATGAGTAAGATCACTTATAGAAATAGGTTTAAAACTTGCTTTCTTGGTTTTTCCAAGTATGATAGAAATATTATAAGAATTGTCAGTTTTGAAAGTAGATTTAGAAATTGGCTTAGAATTTTGAAAATTATTTAAATATTTTATTTTTATTTCAGGATCAGTGATCTTATCAAAGGTTTATAAAAGAATTTCTTCTTCTTTTGTTAAAACATTTATTTCAAAATTAGTATTGTCTTCATCTTCGCTTATAGAAGTTGATGATGAAGAGGCTTCTAAATCACAAATTTGTAAACCTTTTTCGAAACTAAATTCATCAGAAGAACTACTGTCAGTTTCAATCATTAATTAGTTGAGCTGGTGTATAGTTTCTTCGTCTAAACCCAATTCATTAACTTTTTTGCTGATTTTGCAAAATCAAGAAGTGTGGCCTTTCTTACCACAATTATAGCAAGTGATACTTTTAAAGTTTTTCTTTGGTTTCTTGGTTGTATTTAAATCGTCTTTTTCTTCTCTTTTAGAAAAGTTTTTATTAAATTTTCTCTTATAAGGTTTCTTATAAAATTTCTTCTGCTCTTTCTTTTTAGAGGAGCATTTTCCAGAACATTTGGGTTTATCAAAAGATTCAAAAAATGAATCATATTGGGCGCAAAAATCTCATAATCCGTTTTTAGAAAGTTTTTGCTCCTTTTTTATTTACTTTTGAAGACGGATATTGGTACATAATTGTGTTCCAATTTTATTAATATAAGAGGTTAATTCTCCGTAAGAAAGATGGTCATATGGAATTTGGTTTCCATATTCTTCTCTTATCTTACTGCGAATTTGTTTTCCTATAAGTTTGGGTAAACCGGCTAAAAATTTTTCTTTCCATAAAAAGTGGTTACAGTCTGTTCCTTAGAAAACTCTTTGCAAAAATATTTCTTTGTATTCCCTAAATTCTCCTAGGGATTTACATTTCATATTTGATAAAAGGTCTTGATTCATGTCAAGAATATGGGATGAATCTCCTAGAAAATGCGGGGATATAGAGAATATTAAAGTATTGATTGCATCTTGGATAGGTTACTCATCTTCATCAAGAATGTTTTGACCAAAATGATCAAATTTATAAGCATTTAAACTTTGAGACCTTTGCTTTTCATTTAGGTAGTTATCCCACCATCATTTGAGCTGGCTTGTAAAATAAGCTATTAAAAAATATGCAACCGAATGATCAAAGGTATCATTAATGGTTTTATAAGTATTTACAAACATAACCATCTGAATTAAAATATTTATAAGATTCTATTTTGAAACTCCATCTATATTCCATTCATAAATAGCATCAAAAGAATATTTATTTTGAACTTTTGAAAATGTTTCTTCTGTGAGAATATCGAGAGGAGTCGCGCGAGAATAATATAATTTATGAGGATCCTTCTAGGTGATACGATTTATTTCAGGAATGGAATCAGTATCAGATTTATCCAAAAAATTGATCTGATTTGAAGGTTCAATACGATCATGAGTGTCTGTAACATTCTGAATTCAACCAATTTCCGGGATCAATAAAATTAATGTTATCTCTCATTTCATTTTAGTAAGTCTCACCCAGAATTAATCACTCTCGGAATACTAACCAATGGGGAATGGCTAACTAAGAAAACGGTACGTAGACTAGGAACTCGATCGCAAATCGAGCTCTGATTCCGAGAAACGATGAAGAAATATTTTAGGCCAATGTGAGCCGATCCTAATCCTAGGAAGGTGACAGATTTTGGCCAACGACGTACGATCGGAACGCGGGTGATTCCGCACAACCGAGAGTACACGTGGCCAACCATTCCAAACTTATTCCGAACGATCGCAACCCCTGGAACAAGCGATAATTCCTCGCGTTTTCCCAGTAATCGAGGCCGTCACGATTCGAGTAACCCTAGGTCGATACGCGACCCCTAAACAGCTGCCCGTTAATAAGAGACCCTAAAATTGTTATTAAGCAATTTTGATCGTGAAATTGGATCCAGACTTAAGCGTCGAATTTCGTGGACGTACGCGACTATTTTGCGAGGACGACGTCGTATTAGTGTGGCCAACCATATTAGGGATCGGTACAGTCGAAAAATGAAAATTCGGCCCGAAACTGGAAAATTACGATTTTGCCCCTAGGCCTATGCCTTGTATTCCGAATTTTGGGATTAATTTGAGGGTATTTTGGGTTTAAATTTTGGCCTAATCAGCCTCAATAATTCAGAAAATATTGGACAAGTCTACTCCTCAATTATTGGACAAGAATTAATCTTAACCCTTGAATTGTGGGCAAGATGGTCATTTGTGGGAAAGTTGGTCACCTAATCCCACTAAGTTCCATTATACTCTCTCAATCTCTCTCTCTCTCTCTCTCTCTCTCTCTCTCCCTCATTCTCATCCGGCCACAACTCCCTCTCTCTCTCAATCTCGCCCATCTCTCTCCCTCCCTCTCGGCCGTGAGCCACCGAGTACGCCAGAATGCCATTGCCGTCCGCCCGTCTTGCATCGCCACCGCCCGATCCGCCCAGCCTCACCACCCTCATCCCGTCTTGCCACTCCCTCTCTCCCTTGCCGATCCTCCCTCCTTCCCCTTGGCTGTGAGGCCCTCAGACCAGCGCCCGCCTTGGTCCCGTCACCGCCGCGCGAGAGCGTCGCCACCCATCCGCCACCGCCTAGCAACACCATCACCACCCGACCACCATTGGGTTCGTGCACTTATCTCGAGTCTAGACGCACCTGCACTCCAACCACTATCACAAACAAATCAACCAACAATCACAACAACAGTCTGGAATACGTGTAGTACTAGGTATATTTATGGCTCACTAAGGTTTCTCTGACCAACTATCACTATTCTAGGTCTTCACTCCTTATCACTCCAAACTCTAACAAACTTAACTAGAGCTGTCCTTGCTCTGACAACTTAAATCAAGCTATCCTTGCTCTGATATCAATTAAGCCGATCTGTCAAGCCTTGACTCTATTCCAAGGCTTTCCACATCCCAAACTCTGAGTCAAACAGTGCGACACCCCAAGAATGCGTTGCCGACTCAGTTATCCACGTCAGAGTAACTCGCGACAGAAACAATTAATAAAACCCAGACAAATAAATTGGAGGACGCCAGAATTAAACTAAGCACGCCCAACCGCCAAAATTTACAAACCTTACATTACCACAAATATTTACAACATCCACATACACATACATTTATACCCGTCCGCCATTCTTTGAGTCCATAAAACTTACATGCACACCCACAAACATAACCTTAAAAACAATCATACACCAAAAAGAAGAGACACCCTATTTTTCCAAAAATGGTGCTCTGCAAGCCCCAGCTCAACACCTCTCCGCTAATCCTTGCGTTTTCGGCATGGCGTCCATTCCAAGTCCGACTCACTATCACCCGTGTCTGATTCTTCTTGGATAGTCGCCTCCATTGAGGATTCCGAATCAACTCCAATAACTATTGGGTGATTTATGTCACCTGTTTCCCCAGGAGTCTCGTTCGGCTCGACATCCAGTACGAAGAAAGGATTGTAATCGTACTCAGGTACGTTCTCTTCGCCCTCATCAACTTCCACCTCAAATTCCAGTGTATTATCATCTCCATCCTCTGCTTCTACCTCCGACTCATCCTTAACTGGATCCTCGCCTAAGTCCTCGCCTTGCTCCTCCTTCGGATCACCCTCTGCTATCTCACCTAAGTCTATGTCCATAGGGTCAAATCCTGCCTGAGACCCTTCCAGATTTGGATCTAAATCATTCACTGAAGAACCCGGAGCAACTGGAATAGGGTGATGTCCAGACTGGGCTACACTAAGGTCCGTACTAGTCAACTCCTCATCAGGAGGGGGAACAGCTGCGGGGTCCAAATCCTCGACTCCATCAAAAGGAACGTCGAAACCAGTAATAGGGCCGAACTCATCTAGCCCGTCTCTAAAAGCCCACGCTATGTAAGCATGAGCCTACCACGTGGGATGTCCGACGTCTACCCACAAAGTCGAGGTGTGTTTAATCCATGTGTACTGCTCGTCCATAGGGTACTCCATGAAATCATTCTCGGTGTGCATGACTATACCAAATCGCTCAGGCGGCGGCGGTGGCGGCTGATTCATTGTTCGGGCGAGTTATCTGAAATTGTTTGGTTTATACAACCATGAGACACTTCTCAATAAGTTATAACCTAAACCCTACCTAGGTTATCACGTTATTCCAGACATATATAAACATACAACTAATCAATTCACCCAACACAATCCACGCAATCAAACATACCTGGACTCACGGCGCACACACAGCCTGCATATTAGTCCATACTCGCAAATAGTCAGTTCGCACGCACATGCCACAACACACAACTTTTGCATATTACGCACACGTCGATCATGCCACGTTTCCAGCCCGCTCAACGTCACCACATTTCCTCCACCACTTCCTCGGCCCGCATTCACACGCCTCGGCCCTCTCGATCGCGCCCCGAGCATCACACGCTTCGATCCAATCCCACTATCACACTTTCCACGTCACGTGTCTCATTCTCATACACGTTCTCGGCCCGCGTCAACACGCCTCGGCCCTCAATCGTGACCTGAGCATCACATTGTCTTGAGTGTGAATTGTGTGACTTGTGAAAATGGTGAATTTGCGTTGTAGTACATGTGCATGAGAAAAGCCCGAATCGATCGGATGGCTACCAACATGTGGTGTGGTTATGCGGGTGTGGTGAGAAAGGCATGACTAGACATGAGACGTAGTTACACGGGTCATTGGAAGGGGAAAAATGTCCTGAGGCGTAGTTACGTGAGACCGAGCCCGGCTTGATCTGAGGGCTGAGCCTGAGGCGTAGTGGCGCGGGCTGTGAGATTAGGCCTAAGGCGCAGTGGCGCGGGCAATGTGAAAGGACCTGAGAAGTCGTGGAAAGTTGTTCGGTTCCGCATGTGAATTGAGCGTGATTGAATTGATTGACTTGACTAATTGAATGTGTGATCGAATTGGTTGGATTGATCATGTGCTAGTGTGGTCGGCGTTTGAATGATTGTGATATGTTATTGAATTATTATTATTGCATTATCATGTTTGATTGACGTACAGAGCCGATATGCATTTGACGGCGAGGTAAGTACTATGTTATGAATTCTCTATGTTAGGGGTTAGACTGCATGTACGACTTGTCTGGGTACGCATTAGCCTACGTGGGGTTTAGGGTATTACTTATTGAGACTGCAGTCGGATATAGCCGGTTTACTACATGTACGACCTGTCTGGCTACGCATCGGTATCAATCACTTCGAATCGTGATCCCCGATTTACTGCGAATCTTTGGAAGAGTCTACAGTTGACCTTGGGAACAAAGCTGCAATTCATTACGGCCTACCATCTGCAGACAAATGGCCAGTCTGAGAGGACCATTCAGACCTTAGAGGATATGCCGAGGGCGTATGTCTTAGATTTTCAAGGCAAGTGGGAAAAACAGTTGCATTTAGTAGAATTTGCCTATAACAACAGTTTTCAGCAGAGTATCGGGATGGTCCCGTTTGAAGCACTTTATGGCCGAGCATGTAAAACTCCTCTGTGTTGGGATGAAATAGGAGAAAGAAGTATAACACATCCAGAATTGGTACATCAACCGATGGAAACAGTCAAGATTATCCGAGAAAGGCTAAGGACAGCCCAGAGCCATCAGAAAAGTTACGCAGACCGTAGGCATAGACCGTTAGAGTTCTAGGTTGGCGACCATGTATTTCTTAAAGTCTCACCGATGAGAGGATTGTCTCGGTTTGGCAAGAAAGGAAAGCTGAGTCCAAGGTACATAGGCCCGTTCGAGATTTTGGAAAGGATTGGAACGTTGGCTTATCGTCTCGCCTTGCCGTCGAATTTGTCGCAAGTTCATAACGTCTTCCACGTATCGATGTTGAGGAAGTACGAACCGGATCCAACCCACATGCTGAATCATGAGATAATAGATGTGGACGACAGAGTGTCGTACATGGAGAAGCCAGTACGAATCGAGGATAGAAAAGATCAGGCTTTGAGGAACAAGACGATCCCGCTGGTCAAGGTTGTTTGAAAACATCACGGGATGAAAGGTGCCACATGGGAAAGCGAGGAAGTGATGCGACGTCAACACCCCCATTTATTTGAGCAGTAGGATTAGAGTGCAAATTTCAAGGACGAAATTTTTGTAGGGGGAAGAATTGTAACATCCCGAAATTCGACCCACTTTCGTTATCAATGAAATTGATATTATTTCTCATTGCATTTCAGTAAATCTCGCCCGAATCTGATCAATTTCGGGATACTGACCGATAAGGAAAGGCTAACTAGGAAAAACGGTACGTGGACTCAAGAACTCGACCGCGAATTGAGTTCGATTCCGAGATACGACGAGAGAATATTTTGTGCCAAGTGGGCCAGTCCAAGGAAAGTAACGGATTAAGTTCGACCGACGATATACGATCGGATAGCAGGTGATTCCGCATGACCGAGAGTACGCGCGCGGCAAACGATCCCGAACTTATTTCAAGCGGCCGCAACCCTCGGGACTAGCAATAGATCCTCGTATTCTCTAGGAAATCGACATTGTCACGACTCGAGTACCCTAGGTCGATACGCGTAACCCCTAAACAGCCGCCCGTTAGTGAGAGACGCTAAAACTGTAAATTAAGTTGAATTGATCGTGGAATTGAGCACGGACTTCGGAGTCAAATTTTGTGGGCGTGCGCGACTATTTTTACAAGGACGACGCCCTTTTTATGTGGCCACTCATATTTGGGATCGGTAGAGTCAAAATTGGAAAATTTGACTCGGGACCGGAAAATTACCGTTTTGCCCTTGTGCCTTAGCCTTGCATTCCGAATTTTGGGGTTGATTGGAGATTATTTTAGGGTTTTATATTGAAGTATGTCAGCCCAATAATGCTGGAAGTTATGGTCTAAAATGCCCCCAAGAGTTTTGCCAAGTTTAAACCTCAACCTTTGAATTAGGGACAAGTTTGGTATTTTGAATATTTGGTCAACCACTCCACTATCTCACTCACTCTATATACTCTCTAATCTCTCTCTCTCTTCTCATTCTCTCCCCCCAAGTAGCCGGTTACCTCTCCTCTCCCCTCTCTCCCGCGAGCTCCTCCTCCTCCCGGTGCCACCGCTGCCACTCACTGGAGCCGGCGTTGCCGCTCGCCGGAGCTGGCATCGCCGCCACCGTGTGCCAACGCCGCCCCACGCCTCACCACTAGCCAGCCACCCTATTTTCTCTCCCTCTCCCCTCTCCCAAGCCGCACGAGCAGCCCCTTCGCCTAGGCTCGCTGTCCGCAAGCCGCCGCCGGTACCGCCCATCGCCGCTGCTTGCCCTGCTGCTGCTCAGCCATTGTGCCACCTGTTCAGCCATGTTTAGGAGCTCAAGAAATCCGGGTGAGTTCGACCCTAAGCCCTAGTTAGGCGAGATTGCATTTCTAAATGGATTTTAGGGGTTAATTATGGTATTTTAGAGGTTAAATGGTGGAGGTCATTAGGGGCTGGTGTTGCAGCTGATTTGAGGGCCTAGGGTGATTATTTGATTGAGGTTTAGCAGCCCGTAGTGCGCTGTTCAATGGCTGGAAGTATAAGGTTTGAATGGGCCTGAGTTGATCAAGTTCGGGTTCAATTGTGGAGTGTAGTGTACGCCCGATGTGGTGCTCATGGTGGCTGATTTAAGTGATGTTTTGGTGGCTTGGTGTGATGATGTAACTGTGATTTGGCAGCTTAGGAAGGGCTGATGGCTGGTTGTTCATTGTGGAAATGAAATTGGGCCATCATGTGACTTAAACTAGGTTCAATGCGTGGGCTGTCGAGTGGTTGATTTCATGGTGATTTAATGGCCTAATGTTACGATTTGGAGGTGGATTAGTAGCCTAGAGTAGGCTGTTTAAGAGCTGATCATGACGGGATCAATTGGGCCTCGTTCGGATATTATGTGATTTGCTTATGAATTGTTAAGTGTGCCTTGATTTGCCTATGTGATGACTGAATTGTGCATGACTTGGAATTGATTGTGTGATGCCATGTTACAAGCTTGATGTGACTGAGAATCGAGATACTTGGCGGGCCATGAGTATGCGCGATTATATTGATTCAATCGCATGAATTCGTGTGCCAATTATGTGTTGCAGCTGTGTCAAATTAATTGGCCCATTGAGCATGTGGTGGCATAAATTGAGTGTGTAATAGAGTTGAATTGAATGCTCAATGTAGAAATTTGGATGCCCGAGTGTGATTGTTATGGCCATGAATGTGCATATTGAACATTGACATAGTACGTGCATTATGTGAATGTGCACGAATGACATGAGTGTGTGATCACCTAATAGCCCTAATGCGTTTTACGCGGGGTTCAGATAATAATTGGTGATTGTAAATGTGTGATCACGTAAAATCCTGATGCATTTTACGCTGGGTATTGAACCCGTCCTGAGACGTGTTACGCGGGATGATGCCCGGATTACCAGAAGATGGCCAAACCTGATGCGTTTTACGCGGGCTAGAGATAGATCTCGAAGTGATGGACCTAATACGTTTTACGTGGGTCGGACCTGATGCGTTTAACGCTGGTCGGAGGAGAAATTGATAAATGGCAAGTGTGCAAGAGTGCAAGTGTGCGACAATGCAATGATGAGGCATGAGCATGAGTGTGAGCACGAGCATGACATGCGTCGTGACTAAGTGGTATGCGTATATGTGCCGTGATTGAATTCTATAGCATTATTGCGATTATATATGTCAAATGCCTAACCTACAGGGTCAAGTAAATTTCAGATTTGGGCCCGAGGACCTAAGTCATTTATGGTTTAGACTGTGTGTTGTTGGTACTTGTCAGGAGGTGCATTGTTCATAAAATTCTACACGTGTCAACGAACGTGTTAAACAAGTAATATAATGATAAGAAGAATATCGTCTCACAGAGATTGATGATAATAAACCAATTAAATATTAAAAATAGATTAATTCTAAAATTTATCTAACAGATCAAAATATAATTGAGAACAAATAAAAATTGATAATTTTTAAAAACGAAATTTTATAAATGAAAGGCAAATAATCAATCAGGTAAAATATGTTAAAGCATCCGATTTCACCATAACCACTAGATATGAATTTCAGATCATTATGCATACAAGAACAATATCAAACATATGATAGCGGAATTTCCTAGTCTATTTATTATCCTATCTCTAGGTATAACAAACCTACTCAGTTTGTCAATTCAATATATTTATATGTGAATTTAAATAAACATAAGCGTATTAAAATCTATAAATATTCCCGGTTTACAATGAATCTTTTGGACCACCTTATCACCGAAAGCTACACAAATAACATGGTATATTTCTATCCACATTTAATTTATGGTTATATATTATAATGAGCAATTGCATATTATTACTTTTCAGTCTCAAACATGCACATCAGATCATTTAAATGGTGGCCAGTCACCTAAACGCATTATGCACAATAATATATAACTCACATGAATGAAATTACTTTCAAAGCATAAAAAGCATAAAATTCATATCATCATGGTTAGGCTATATCGTATCTCTAACAAAGAAAATTAGAACATAATAGAAGAAGAAACGACAATAGAAATTAAACCAAACATCTTGAATTAAAGAACAAGAATTCTGTTACCACTTTTGTCTTTTCTTCAAAATATTTGAAAAACTCTTAGAACACTGAAAACAAAAACGATCTCTCTCTCTCTAAAAAAAACTCCATGTTCTCCCAAGTTATCCTATTTATATAATAGCATCTAAGACTCCTCTAATATGGCAATTACTTCTTTTTTCGCATAAAATTAGGGAATAAATCGCAGAATTCCCAATGTGATATCCACCTTCTAACTCTTCTCTGGGTTGCATATTCATTTCCTTCTTTTTGCCATATTTTCCTTATTTTCTCCATATCTCAATATTCTACATAAACAAGGAAATATTAAGTAAATAAAAGGAAATCCAAATATTCTAACAAATATTGCATTATTTGTTGCCTAAAGTAGATAAAATAACTCTATTTTTATAGAGTTATCAATCCTCCAAACTCAACATTTTGCTAGTCTTCAAGCAAAAGCAAGATATAAGACATACTCAAGCTAATAGCTCCCTCCATTACTTCCTTCCAAAATTGCTCGAAATCACAATTCAAAGAAAAACACAAATTTCATCCAAACATTGAAATAGATTCATAAGTTAAAATCGATTCTAACTATGTGATCCAAGTGTGTGTGTGAGTCCTCATCTTTTCGAATTATATGCAATCCAAATAAGTTCACATTGGCATGCAACCTCTTAAAAACTCTTTATAATTATAACCAAATCTCATAAGTTTGCTTTTCATTCCTCTCTCCACTAATGTAAGCTAATCATCCAACCAAAAATCAATAGGACTTTTCTTAGGTAATAATGTAAGGCTGGGCTAACGGTGAGATAATAGTAAATTTAAGCTCAAATCACCCATAAACACATTGATTTCTAGGATCTAATTAGAGCACATGCCACTATCTCCAATTTCACATCTTCAAAATAATCATTCTGCCACTACGGATCATCATTCTTCTTTTTTTTTTCTCTTTCTTTTTCTTTTCTTTTCTTTTCTTTTTTTTTCTTTTTTTTTTTTTTGAAGAAGATATACACCAAACAACCATAGCAATCAAATAATTTCCATGCTCCACCCTTCCTCCCAAATTGCTATTATGCTCAAATAAACTTTTATCCTAAAAAAATCAACATGTTCATGGGGCATGGGACAATGATATAATTTGGCAAAATTAAGCTAAAAAAAGTACGTGGGTGCCAATAAAAGATTATATAATAATTAAGGCTCAACGGGGTGACTATAGATAAATAAACAAGGTTGGCTTGAAAGGTTCAATCGATCCAAAAATTGCCTAAATCATTTTCTCAGTTAGATGTAGCCTAGGATTTCGCCTCAAGAGAAAATCAAACAACTTCTAAGATTTGGGTGAGATCTAAGAAAAGCACATACTTCACATGAATGTTCTCTAGATGTACACACTACTCAAAAATTAAGGACTTCTAGTGCTCAGTAAGTGGATTGACATCATCAAAATCAAAATTAACTCACATATCATTCGCAAGTTTGAACAAAATTTAAATTTTCCTAAGAATCGCAAAAATTCACAACAAGGAATGCAACAAAAAAAACAAATTCAGATTTAGCAAAAAAAAAATTCTTTTTAAGCAAAAATTTTGTCTCCCCCTAAACTTAAATGAAGCAGTGTCCTCAATGCGAAAAGACAAAAGAAACAAAAGAAAAATAGGAATAAGAAAACTCCCCTTGCAGTAGGATGTGTCCATGGATGGTCTTGATGACTAAACTCCAAAAAGGTGATCCTTCAAGAAAGAAAATTAACCTGGATAAAATTATTAATCATGTTTTTTTGTGTTTTTTTAAAAAAATTTTAACGTAAAAAGTAATGAAGAAACATAATAAAAATGCTTGGGTTGCCTCCCAAAAAGCGCTTGCTTTATAGTTTTCAGCCAAACTATCTCAGATGTCGCTATTCTGGAGAATGAAGTTTAATAATGGTCTTCTGCTTGTTGTAACCACCTTCGAAGTAGGGTTTCAAACGTTGACCGTTCACCTTAAATGTGCCTTCGGTATCATGTGCAACTTCAACTGCTCCGTATGGAAATACCTGTGTGACTGTATAAGGACCAAACCATCGAAAATGTAATTTTCCTAAAAAAAGTTTAAGACGAGAGTTATAAAGTAAAACTTTTTGGCCAATTTCGAACTCTTTTCTGAATATGTGTTTATCATGCCATCTTTTGGTACGCTCCTTATACATATACATCTTAGCATTTTCATAGGCCTCATTGCGAAATTTGTCACGCCCGAACTCCAATGGGCTCGCGACACCCCCTTCGACGGTCGTAATGAACGTGACGTCCCAAGACACGTCACCGACCCCAAACGAACCATGCAAGCAGAAGCAAAATAAAATATCTCAAACAAAAACATATGACAAAGGGGTAGAACAAACGGAATTTATAAACTCACAACATAAATTAGAATTCACAATATTCAAACATTAGGCCACTAGGGTTAAATCCACCTTCGACATCAAAAAGGAACAGGTGGCTGGGTAGAGTACTGACAACACAAATGGGACACCACCAAAAGACCTACTGGCCCTACTCTTAAATGTCTCTACGGTGCCTAGTCAGGATCGGACTCTAAGGAGTCTGACTCTGAGTCAGAGTCAATCTCGATCGGGTTATCCTCCTCCTCACCCTGCTCGACCGCCATGGGCTCCTCTTCCGGCTCGGGCTCAGGCTCCTCTTTGGGCTCGGGCTCAGGCTCGGGCTCAGATTCCGGTGCTAGCTTGGGTTCAGGTTCAGGAATGGGTGTCAATACAAGACCGGGGTTCACCGGAGGACTAACGGGATCTGACACCTCACCGTCGGGAGCGAACTTGTCCCAGGACTCCCAATTTACCGCATCCTCATTAGTGTGCCTCAACCCTTCAAAAGCTCGAATTGGTCCTGAGTTCTCCAACCCGACCCCGTGGGTCTACGCCAAGTAGTCATGGCGCTCCAACTCAGCACGACCCACATCTACCTAAACATAAGTGCGATGCCTAATATACGTCTCGCCCGGGTTCAGACCCAGGTACTCATTGTCCTCATGCACCATATGCATGGGGGACCCCAAAACGCCTAGGATGTGTCATACTCAGGAGCGGGGATCTGAAAATGGTTATATAATAACCGTGAGAACGAGTCTCAATAAGCAACACCCTATACCCCACCTAGGCTAATGCGTACCCAGACAAGTCTAATGTGCAATCACCAGACAACATTATCAATTTCACACAACCAACTTACCTCGTCTCGAATCACGAGCCAACCCTGCATATCAGTCCAAACCATATAATGCAAGAATAGTTCATCATCACATCACAGTCACCCGACACACACAATCTCACTCACATTCCACCAGTCCAGCCAAGCAATCACACGTTCAACCGGTCAATTAAATGACACGCTCAACCAGCCAATTCAATCACACTCCAATTGCATACGTGTCTGAACATCTTTCCCACGACTCGCGCCACTGCGCCTCAAGTTCTGTCTCACAGGCACACAAGCCTCACAATTCGATCAATTCCAATGACTGCCGTCAACACGTCCCAAGCCATACCATTCAATCAATTCCAATAACCGACGTAAACACGTCCCAGTCCAATCATACCTTTAACGGGCCACCGTCAACACGTCTCAAGCCTGCATCCATTTGGCACACCAGCCAGTCTAGCCTTCACACGGACCGCTGTCAACACGTCCCAAGTCCGTAGCCCTCCGATCAATCCGGGCTTAAAATCGACATGCAAGCACACGCCATTCAATTTAATCAATTTCACGCCAATTGCATCAAATAACCACTATTCACAACTCAGTCCAATTCACACTTTGCGACCTCAATTCACAAACCCGACATTCAAGTCGGCCAAGCACAATTATCCAAATCAATGCAAAATGTTAAATCAAATTCAAATAGCACCATTATAACACAATATGATTAAATTAAAACACGTCCTAGCCGTTCTAATCCGAGACAAGTCAATAAGGTGCCCAAAATACTAGGTAGGTTTTAGGAAATCACTTACCTAAGTTTAGCCTAGGAAAAGTCGGCTCGGGCCTAGGATGGCCCAAGTGAACAGTGCGAACCAGGCACACGCGTGGGCACGTCGGTCGGTCGCGGGCGCGGGCGCGGCGGGCACGGCGACGGGAGCAGACGCGGGCAACGGGCACAAGCGTGGGTGCGGGCGCGGGCGCGGCGACGGGCGCGGGAGCGGGCAACTGGCATGGGTGCGGGCGCGGCGACGAGCGCGGGCGCGAGCGCGGCGACGGGCGTGGGCACGCGCAACGGGCATGGGCGCTGGTGCGCGGCTTGGTCGCATGGGCGACGAGTCAGCCACGGCCTGGGCAGGCTTGCCGGGGCTGGCTGGGACGGCAACCGGCGGTGGCAGCAACGTCGACGCGGCGGGGGTGAGCAGCGACAACGAAGCGGCACGGCGCAGCTGCCGGCGGGGTCTGGTGGCGTCGGGCTAGCCAGCTGAGGCGACGACGAGTGGCGGCTACGCGGTGGCGGACCGCGGGAAGCCAAGGAAAGAAGAAGAAGGAGCTTGCTGGGGTGGCTGGGGCGTGCGGCGGCGACCATAGCGGCACTCAAGCGTCGGGACGGCGTTGGGGAGCTGGCCGGACGACTAGGAGACGACTGGGACTCGTCGGACACGGCAACGAGCCGAGCTCGTGCGCGCTGAAGGGGAGGGAGCAGCGTCGGGCGGAGCTGCCGAGCAGCCTAGAGGCTGGTGGGGCGGCGTCGGACGGAGACGGGGTGGCGCGACGTCGGGCGAAGACGAGGTGGCGCGGTGTCGGCGTTGGCGATCAAGCAGGCTCGGGCAATGTCGGCTGGGCGAGCACGAGCGGGGCGAAGCAAAAATAGACGCGGCGGAGAAGAAAAAGAAAGAAGAAGGAAAGAAGAAAAGAGAGAGAGAAGAGAGGAGAGAGAAGAGAGAGAGTGTGTGTCAGGGCGGTTGGTCTGCATGGCATGGCTGAGGTGACGTGTGTCACGCCCTGCACTCTACGGCGCGCCACATCCCTCGCAAAGGTTAATTTGTGTGCGACGTCTCAGGACGCGTCGCCGACCCAACGCCCAACACAGAGATTTAAAGCACATGCGGAAGTAATTAAAACCACCCGTACATTAAAATACACATAACCAAGGATAGCCATACAACAACCAGCACGGACAATTATACACTTGCTTTGACATCGGGAAACATATACAATATTCATGTACAGCCTACGCCCAAAAGTCAAAAGCGACTCAACGGCCACCAACGTAAAAGGGGAGGGGGGTACGTGGCTCAACGGTCAAGCACTACTACTAGCCGGGCTCCTCCCAAAATGCATCGGTATGTTTGCCATCCTCAAGGCTGGGGGTCTAAAAATTTGGGATTAAACAACCGTGAGAATAAATCTCAGCGAGTAATTCCCTAAACCTAAAATAGGCTAACGTGCACCTCCTGACGAGTACTAAATAACACACAAATCAAATCATAAATTGACTCAGGCCCTCGGGCCTAAATCTAATTCGTACTCGACCCTGCAGGTTAGACATTCTATAAATATAAGCACAACAGTACGATAGCAGTTAGATCGCAGTACAAATACACATATCGCTTAATCCCGATGTATGCAATGCACGTGCTCATGTTCACATTCATGTCATGTCTCGACAATGCATTAACGCACGCTTGCATGCTAGCACTCTGCCATTTACCAATTTCTCCTCCGACCCGCGTTAAACGCATCAGGTCTATCACTTCGAGATCGATCTCTGGCCCGCATTAAACGCATCAAGCTCATGACACATAACCCGCGTAAAACGCATCAGGTTGGTCATCTTCCGGTAAACCGGGCATCGTCCCGCGTAACATGCCTCAGGACGGGTTCACTACCCCACGTAAAACGCATCAGGGTTTATTGTGATCACACATTCACAAGCACCAATTTATATCTGAACCTCGCGTAAGATACATCAGGGCATTTTAGGTGATCACAATGCACATGTCACTCAAGCACGCTCGTATATGCACATGCCGTGCCAATGCTTGAGATGCACACTCATAGCCATAACGTTCACATCTGGGCATTCACTTGCACTGCACCACTTACTCAAATCATGATGCAATCATGCGCACTTGCACCATGCATATTCAATTTCATAAATCAACATGCACAATCAGACAATCAATTCAAATAAGCCATGGCATCAACTTGACACACAATCCATGCACAATCCACACAACCGGGTTAACAAGAACTCTCACATTCGAGGCCCGCCAAGCGTTTCCATTTTTAGTCCCGCTAGACATGCGACATAGCATCATACAATCACATTCAAGCCACGTTTAATTTAGCATCCTCTCGGGTGATCATCGTTCCCTAAGCCGTTCACTCTAAAACCTCGAATAAACAATTATGGCCCGAAGCCTCCTGATACTAAACCACCCATGAACGTTTTGTCTTAGGCGCTCAATTCACTATCAACTCATCACATTAGGCTCCCCAATTTGCCACAAAAACAGCTACCACTCGGCCTATAAATCATATCTGCCGAATCCGCAATTTCGCCCAAATTAAGGCTCCTAAGCTTAGCCACTATTCAGCACACCAGAAACCACTAGACCTCGATTAAAACATCACGCTAGGCCACCAAATACGCCACAACATCCGCTCTTAACAGCGTCCACCAACTAACCCCCAAATTGATCGCGTCTCACCTAAATCAAATCTCGTCGTGGCCATCCACTATACCGCAATTTCTAGGCTAATAATTATCGCCAAAATGCTCCATTAAACTCCCCAAAACTTCACTTGGATTAGCTCTCACAAGAACTAATGAGGCGCGCACAAAAATCCACACTTAAGGCCCGAGCTTACTCCGAACCCGGGCCATTCTAACCCAATCTGTTCAGCCATTGAACGATACCTATCGGGCCGCTAAACCTCCATTAATTTATCACGTTAAGCCCATAGAATAGCCACCAAATCAGTCACCACACGGGTTATTAATTTCATTCATTAAGTCCACCATTTTGTCCAAATTCTGACACCTGCGCTTCGCCACATCACAACGCTATACCAGCCACTAAACCTCGACCAAATAATCATCCTTGGTCACCACAAACACCACAAAATCAGCTCCTAATAGCAGCCACCATTTAGCCCCTAATTACCCTAATAAACCCCTAAAACCCGTCTAGAAATGCAAATTGTCCTAATTAAGGCTTAGGGTCAAACTCACCAAATGTCCTAAGCTTGAAACGGGCCGAACACACGACAAAAAGGGGCTGGGCAGTGGCGGTCCCTCGCCGGAATAGTAACGGCAGCGGCGGTTCCGGCGAACGGCGCGAGCGGCGGCGACGGTCTAAGCTAATCCACGGCCTAGAGAGGGAGAGAGGGGCACGGTCAGAGAGAGAGAGAGAGAGAGAAATGGAACGGTTGGACCGCTGGGCGAGGTGACAGATCCGCGCCGGAACAGTGACGGCGGCGGCAGAGCTCCTCCGGCTCAAAGCTTCTCACGGCCAAACAGAGAGAAAGAGAGAGAGAATGAGAAAAGGGGGCTTGCCGGCTGCTTGGGGGAAAGACAAGGCGGCGACCGGCGGTACCGGAGGCGGCGACGGTGACGCGGGGCCAGCCGGCGAGCTGCGGGCGCGTCACGAGCTCGCTGGCCAGGGCGACGGCCACGACGGCTCGGCTGGGCTAGGCGACGGCGACCCGCGGCAGCGGCGGCGAGCTGGCCGGCGACGGGCAAGCTGGTCCGGTGAGCTGGGGCGGACGACAACGGGTAGCAAGGAGAAGAAACAGAAGCAGCAGCATCGGGCGAAGAAGAAGGAGCAGAACCAGTCGCAGGCAAAGAAGAAGGAAGAAGAAGAAGAAAAGAGGAAGAAAAGAAAAAGAAAGAAAGAAAAGAAAGGAAGAAAAAGAAGAGAGAGAGAGAGCAGGTGGGAGTGGGTGAGCTAAGAGGACGCCTGCACAGGGGGAGACGTGCACGCGGTCAGATGGAAAAGAGAGAGACAGAGAGAAATCAAAGAAAAATATTTGAACATTCAAATATTATTTGCAAACCGAAGGTTCAAATTAAAAACCGAAAATGGTCTATCGGTCCAAAATAAGTCTTGCATATAAAAAGGGACAAAGGCCAAATTAATTGAACCAAATTATAACGAAGGAGGTCTACTAGTCCAAATTCGCACTTGGTCAAAAACTCCCCTTTTTCCATCATTCCTGACAATCTCAACGCTGGCTACCATAACATTGACACCGTCCAATTTATTTCGTCCCGACACTCTCGAAAATCGACTGTCAAGTCCGGGGTCTATATAACGGCCAAATTCGATCGAGTGCGATTCTAACAAAATCTCTATTTTTAAAAACAAAAATCCGAGAGTGATCAGTTCTCGGGCGAGATTCTATTATAAGCGCACTAACGAATTACACGTTTTATAAATCCCAAAAATGGGCCGAAATTCGGGATGTCACAACGTGTGCATGGGGAGGGGCGGCGTGCACGGCAGAGGAGAAGAGAGAGAGGGAAAGAAAGAGAGAGAGAGAGAGAGAGAGAGAGAGAGAGAAGAGAGAGACATGCGCGGGAGGGGACGTGTACGGGGGTGTGCACGGCGCGGAGGAGAGAGGACAGAGAGAGAAAAAGTTAACTTTTGTCCTCAAGCGTGATCCAACGGACACGGTTCAAACTAAAAAAATCGATCTAGCGATCACGATTCAAATTCGGAAAAAGATCTAACAGTTCCCAAAAAAATCCCAAACAATAGTATAAGACAACGGGCCAAAATAAAATGACTCAAAACACACTACGAGGGAGGTCTACTAGTCCAAATTCGCACTCGGACAAAAAAAATCCACTTTCTCACTATTCTTGATAACCTCGACGCTGGCCACAATAATCGACACCGCTCGATTTATTTCGTCCTGAAACTCACGAAAATCGACTGCCAAGTTCGGGGTCTAAATAACGGCCAAATTCGATCAAGTGCGATTCTAGAAAAATCTCTATTTTAAAAACAAGAACCCAAAAGTGATCAGTTCCCGGGCGAGATTCTATTATAAGTGCACTGACGAATTACACATTTTATAAATCCCAAAAATAGGTCGAAATTTGGAATGTCACAAAATTCCTCCAATTCATTTAGTTGCAACAATCTTCTTTCACCTGCAGACTGCATGTCAAAATTCAGAAATTTCAATGCCCAATATGCTTTGTGCTCTTATTCCACCGGTAGATGACAAGCCTTCCCAAACACTAGCGTAAAAGGAGACATCCCAATTGGGGTTTTGAATGCTGTCCTAGAGGCCCAAAGTGCATCATCCAGTTTCATTGACCAATCTTTCCTAGAGGCATTCACTATTTTTTCTAAAATTCTCTTGATTTCCCTATTTGAAACCTCTACTTGACCACTAGTCTGAGGATGATAAGGGGTTGCAACCTTATGTGTGACTCCATACTTACTCAAAAGTACTTCAAACTATTTGTTGCAAAAGTGTGTCCCCCTATCACTTATAATTGCCCTAGGAGTGCCAAATCGCGTAAACATATTTTTCTTCAAGAATTTGACAACAGCCTTAGCATCATTTTTTGGCAATGCTACAGCTTCTACCCACTTAAACACATACTCCACAGCCACTAAAATGTATAAATTACCATAAAAAGATGTAAAGGGTCCCATGAAATCAATACCCCAAACATCAAATAATTCACACACAATAATGTTGTTTAAAGGCATCTCATTTTTTTCTAGAAATATTTCCAGTTCTCTGACATCGATCACATGAAGCTACAAAGGAGTAAGCATCTTTAAAAAGTGTGGGCCAATAAAATCCAGATTGCAAAACCTTAACTGCAGTTTTGGTGGCACCAAAATGACCACCTGCCTCTTTGTCATGACAATGATGCAGAATATTTGCCTTTTCTTCGTCTGGAACATATCTCCTAATGACCTGATCTGCACATACCTTAAAAAGAAAAGGTTCTTCCCAAAAATAATTTTTAACATCAGAAAAGAATTTTTTCTTCTGTTGATATGACAATTCAGGATGAAGAATATTACTTACCAAATAATTCACAAAATCAGCGTACCAAAGAATTTTTGTGGATTTGACGGAAAAAATTTTCTCATGAGAGAACTCTTCCATAATTGGACTTACCTCTTCCTTTAAATTCGGAATTCTTGACAAGTGATCTACAACTAGATTTTCAGTCCCCTTCTTATCTTTGATTTCCAAATCAAATTCTTGCAGCAATAGAATCCACCTGATTAAACGTGGTTTTGATTCTTTCTTTTCAAGCAGATACTTAAGAGCAGAGTGGTCAGAATAAACTATAACTTTTGAGCCAATTAAATAAGAACGAAATTTATCAAAAGCAAACACTACTGCCAAAAGCTCCTTTTTAGTTGTGGCATAATTTAATTGAGCTCCAGATAGGGTGCGACTTGCATAGTATATGGTTTGAAAAATTCCATCCTTTCTTTGTCCAAGTACGGCTCCAACAGCCGAGTCACTAGCATCACACATCAACTCGAAAGGCAAATCCCAAGTAGGCGCAGTCATGATAGGGGCCGAAATTAACTTTTCCTTCAATGTGTTGAATGCCTGCAAACAATCATCAAAGAAATCAAATTTAGAATCTTTTTCCAACAATTTAGAAAGGGGTCTAGCAATCTTAGAAAAATCTTTAATGAAACGCCTATAAAATCCTACATGTCCCAAAAATCCTCGAACAAGCTTCACAGAGGTAGGAGGCGGCAGTTTTGAAATAACTTCAATCTTAGCTCGGTCCACCTCAATTCCTCTTATAGAGATCTTATGGCCTAGCACAATCCCTTCCTGCACCATAAAATGACACTTCTCCCAATTCAAGATAAGGTTAGTCTCCTCACATCTTTGTAACACCAAAGCTAAATTATTCAAGCATGAATCAAAAGATGAGCCAAAAACAGAAAAATCATCCATAAATATCTCAATATATTTTTCCATCATGTCAGAAAAAATAGCCATCATGCATCTTTAAAAAGTAGCAGGCGCATTACAAAGACCAAAAGACAACCTCCTATAGGTAAAAGTACCATAAGGACAAGTAATAGTTTTTTCTTGATCCTCAGGTGCAATAGGGATTTGATTATAACTAGAATATCCATCTAAAAAGTAGTAAAACTCATGCCCTGCAAGTCTCTCCAACAATTGATCAATAAAAGGTAAAGGAAAGTGATCTTTACGCGTGGCATCATTCAATTTTCTATAATCCATGCAAACACGCCATCCAGTAACAGTTCTAGTCGGAACTAATTCATTATCATTATTTAGTCGAACAGTCATACCTCCTTTTTTTGGAACAACTTGCATAGGACTTACTTAGGAACTATCAAAGATAGGATAAATGATCCCTGCATCAAGTAAGTTAATTACCTTAGCTTTTACCACTTCTTGCATTTTCGGGTTCAAACGTCTCTGAGGTTAGATAATGGGTTTATGTTGTTCCTCCATCAAAATTTTATGCATGCAAATTGAAGGACTAATTCCCTTGATGTCAGTTATTTTCCAGCACATTTATGTTCTCTCAACACTTTGAGCAGTTTCTCCTCCATCAAATCTATTAAAGAAGAAGATATAATTACTGGTAAAGAAGAAATTCCATCTAAATAAGCATATTTCAAATGAAAAGGTAAAGGTTTGAGTTCAAGAATATGAGGCTCTTCAATTGATGGCTTAAGCTTCGTTGTGTGTTGTCCCAACTCCTCCAATTTTGTTGTCTTAAGCCTTGAATATATTGAATTTGCCTCCATAAAATTTGCATACTCCATTATCTCCTCATTCTCAATTTCTCTATCTTTTGGTTAAACCAAACATACTTCAAGTGGATCTTTAAACATATTTTCTTGAAAAACATTATTCACAAACTTGACAACTGTCTCAACTCTAAAACAAGAATTATCATCAGAAGGATATTTCATTGCTTTAAAAACATTGAAAGAAACAAGATCATCTTGAACTCTAAGAATCAACTTCCCATGTTGTACATCAATAAGAGCTCTTCCTATTGCTAGAAAAGGACGACCTAAGATAAGTGGTACCTCAAAATCTTCCTCCATGTCAAGAACTATGAAATCTACAGGAAAAATAAACTTGTCAACTTTTACCAATACATCTTCCACAATACCTCTCGGATATTTAATTGATCGATCAGCTAGTTAAAGCGACACTATAGTTGCTTTTACTTCACACAATCCTAATTTCCTGAAAATAGAGAAAGGCATCAAATTAATACTTACACCTAAATCACACAATGCCTTTTCAAAGTAAGAATCTCTAATAGTGCAAGGAATTGTAAAACTCCCTGGATCTTTTAACTTTGGAGTAATTTATTTTGTAGGATGGCCGATCATTCCTCATTCAACTTCACAGTTTCATAACCCTCTAGCTTTCTTTTGTTTGCCAAAATCTTCTTTAAAAATTTTGCATAGCTAGGCATTTGGGCTAAAGCATCTGCAAAAGGAATATTAATGTGCAATTTTTTAAAAATATCAAGAAATTTAGAAAATTGCTTATCTATTTTGTGTTGCTGGAGTCGCTGAGGGAATGGAACTGGCGGCACGTATGGCTTGGGATTATTTGGAAAAAGTTTGCTCTTGCCTATCTCCTTTGGTTGTTTCTTGACCTCTTCTTCTTTGTCTCTGGAAATCTCTTGTTTGGTATCTTCTTCACCCACTTGTTTACCACTTCTCAGGATTATAGCTTTTACATTTTCAATTGAATTTTTCTCTATGTTGCTAGGCAAAAAACCCTGTTGTCTCCCAGACATCATGTTTGCTAACTGCCCCACTTGCATCTCTAGATTTCTAATTAAAGCCTCTTGATTCTAAAATCTCACATCTGTGCTCTTGATGAAGTCCTGAGTAGTGTTAGCAAGTTTTGTGACTATATCTTCTAGACTGGACTTTGTCTCTTCTAGTTGTTTGAATCCCGATGGCAGTCTCATCACATTTTGATTATTCCATGAAAAATTTGGATGATTGCGCCATCCCGAATTGTACGTATTAGAATAGGGATTATTCTGTGATATGTTAAAATTCCCAACAAAGTTAGCATTTTCATTAGATTGAGCAAAAGTGTTACCTACCTGACATTCTATGCTAACATGTCCTCCACCACAAAAATCGCATGTCATATTCTGAATTTTCATGCCTAAAACACCCATATTATCTATCTTTTTGTTTAGTGCTTTTCGCACTGATATCGTCTCAGTAGGCCACTGATAACTATTGGATGCCATCTCCTCTAATAAGTTGTAGGCTTCTTCTGGTGTTTTATTATTCAGAATTCCCCCTGCAGCTGCATCAATCATAAAACGGAGATTTGTACTACACCCATTATATAAAGTTTGTACCTGCATCCATACGGGTAATCCATGATGTGGGCATTTTCTAAGAAACTCCTTGAATCTTTCCCATGCTTCATACAATGATTCATTATCCATCTGCATAAAATTAGTAATATCGTTACGCATTTTTGTAGATTTTGCAAGTGGAAAGAACTTACCAAGAAATTTCTGGGTCATATCATTCCATGTAGTGATCGATCCTACAGAAAGAGAAGAAAGCCAACCTTTAGCTTTGTCTCTAAGAGTGAATGGAAATAATCTCAATTTAATAGCATCATCTGAAACTCCATTATATTTAATTGTGTTACAGATTTCAAGAAAAGTATCGATATGAGCGTTTGGATCATCGCTTGGTAGCCCACTAAATTGCACTGATTGTTGAAGCATATGAATCGGTTATGGCTTAATCTCAAAGTTGTTTGTTTGAATTGTAGGTCTCCTGATACTTGATGTGGTGCCCTCAACTGTTGGCGTACCATAATCTTTCAAGAGTCTACGTTAATTTCTACCATCATCAACTCCCTCCATCTTTTTAATTTGATTTCTCTGTTCTCTCAATCACCTTCTAAATGTGCGTTCGATTTCTGGATCAAACTCAGTAAGTTTTCCTTATTGGCTACGTGTCATGCACCAATGTATACTCTGAAAGGAAAAAATAAGATAAAAGCTAGATTAAACTTAGAATTATCCGGTATCAATATTAATTGGTATTAAATAAACAATCCCCGGCAACGGCGCCAAAAACTTATTCGTAAAATTCTGCACGTGTCAACGAACATGTTGAGCAAGTAATATAATGATAAGAAGAGTATCGTCCCACAGAGATTGATGATAATAAACCAATTAAATATTAAAAATAGACTAATTCTAAAATTTATCTAACAGATCAAAATATAATTGAGAACAAATAAAAATTGACAATTTTTAAAAACGAAATTTTATAAACTAAAGGCAGATAATCAATCAGGTAAAATATGTTAGAGCATCCGATTTCACCATAACTACTAGATATGAATTTCAGATCATTATGCATACAAGAACAATATCAAACATGTAATAGCGGAATTTCCTAGCCTATTTACTATCCTATCTCTAGGTATAGCAAACCTACTCAGTTTATCAATTCACTATATTTTTATGTGAATTTAAATAAACATAAGCGCATTAAAATCTGTGAATATTCTCGATTTACAATGAATCTTTTGGACCACCTTATCACCGAAAGCTACACAAATAACATGGTATATTTTTATTCACATTTAATTTATGGTTATATATTATAATGAGCAATTGCATATTATTACTTTTCAATCTCAAACATGCACATCAGATCATTCAAGTGGTTGCCAGTCATCTAAACGCATTAAGCACAATAATATATAACTCACATGAATGAAATTACTTACAAAGCATAAAATTCATATCATCATGGTTAGGCTACATCGTAACTCTAACAAAAAAAATTAGAACATAATAGAAGAAGAAACGACAATAGAAATTAAACCAAACATCTTGAATTAAAGAACAACAATTTTGTCACCACTTTTGTCTTCTCTTCAAAATATTTGAAAAACTCTTAGAACACTGAAAACAAAAACGATCTCTCTCTCTCTCTAAAAAAAACTCCATGTTCCCCAAAGTTATCCTATTTGTATAATAGCATTTAAAACTCCTCTCACAAGACAATTACTTCTTTTTCGCATAAAATTAGGGAATAAATCGCATAATTCCCAATGTGATATCCACCTTCTAACTCTTCTCTGGGTTGCATATTCATTTCCTTCTTTTTGCCATATTTTCCTTATTTTCTCCACATCTCAATATTCTGCATAAACAAGGAAATATTAAGTAAATAAAAGGAAATCCAAATATATTCTAACAAATATTGCATTATTTGTTGCCTAAAGTAGATAAAATAACTCTATTTTTATAGAGTTATCATGCATGTTAGCCTAGCTTAGGTTTAGGGAACCTACTCACTGAGATTTATTTTCACAGTTGTTTAAACCTAAATTTTCATACCCCCGGTCTTGAGATGCCTTCAGTGCCAATCCATTTTGAGATTCCTCTCCAGATAAATCGGGAGGAGACGGTGTACCCCGCTGGGAACGAGGATTTTTGGGTTAGATATCTTTCTACAATCCGGGTCGAAGCGGGTGAGGATCTTAACCAAGCCTATAGGTATGTAGCATGGTGTATCCAAGACCAGGAGGGGACCTACGGACCTTTCCGATCTTTTGAGGTTCCACTAACGGATGTTGGGGATCTTGACCCCCAGTGTCCCGATGGGGAACTGGCGAGCCCCGACCACATGGCGAAGGATGGGAACCTGGAACCGATGCCGATAGAGTCGGAGGACGAGGAGCCTAAGCCCATGGAGCAGAACGTGGAGCCGGAGGACGAGGCCGAGCCGATAGATTCCGAGGAAGAGTCAGTTGGGGCCGAGTCCGAGCAAGATTCCCTAGACTCTGATGTCGAGCTATCTGATAGCTCTTCTAAGTCATCGAGATCCGACTCGGACTGGGTTCTGTAGGCGTAGCTGTAACCCTAGATAGATCGGACCAGTACCTTTTTGACCGAAGCCCTTTCTAGTTGTTAGTAATCCTGACTGCCCAAGCTACTTACCCTTTTTTGTCAATAGTGGCCATTGACCCGCTTTTGATTTTTGAGCGCAGGCTGTAAATAGATAATGTATATGGTTCACAGTTTCAATGCAAGTGTATATTTATTCATGTTGTTGTTGTGTGGCTATCCTTGATGGTGTGGTTTAAAATTATCCAGGTGTTGTATTGCTTCTGCATGTGCTTTAATCTCTGTGTTGTGCGTTGGGTTGGCGACACGTCCTGGGGCGTCGCACTCGAATCGACCTTTGCAAGGGATGTAACGTACCGTAGGTTACAGGGCGTGACAGGCGATTATTCAATCGACACAGACAACCCCTCTAATAAACAAATTCTTCCATAAAACGATATTCCAAAATATTTGCAATGTTGAAAATGGATTTTATAATGAAGACCCTTATCTTTTTGCAAAAAATATAATTTCTGAAAAATTTTATTATACTCCTCGTGACATTTATAAAACAATGCATTTTTATGAAAAGATTTTGACAAAAACAAAGTCTGTTGTCTTTCGACACTTCTCTAATAAAGGTCATATAAATTACTCCATAGTTAGGATCCATAGGGTCATTCACCCTTCATAGTGGAAACCCGATCCTTTATCTTTGAAAAAATTCGATATCAAGATGGCTGAATCCCTTCCATGCATATCGCCTTTTTCATATTTTGATTACAAACAAGCTTGGTGGAAGAGACAAAATACCAATAACTCCCATACTTGGCTATTTTTCTTCGAAAATTTCAATATCAAACAAGTTCCATATTGGTTCATTTAGTGGTAGGAACATCTTGGACCCACTGATGAAATACTTCACCCAAAGATCCAGACCAGTTACGAAATATTTCTCGGAAAATTCACTCCTCTTCCATATGAGAAAAATTTCCCCAAACTAATGTTATTTTTCTACCATTTTGGAATATCATGGGTTCTCAGTTGGTATTTTGATTACCGAAAATCTATAGACACAAGCATTCCCATTTTAATAATGAGATATAAAGTCAATGGTGGAATGGCTTCAAATTTTTTGATAGAGTTACTGAACAAGCCGTTATCCAATGACTCATTTCTAGAGGATTGGAACCCATAAAATCCGATGATATTACTCTATTCCTACATAATAAAGGGTTTGTATTGTCCAAATTAGCATATGCTAAATTCCATCATCAATTAGCAAGAATGCCAAAACATACCTTTTTTCAAATTGAAGATTCTAGCTCTTCTCATTCTCATCACAGTGGAAATTCCAACAATGATGATTGTTATGGCATTCCAGGAATACCCGCCATTCCCGCTAATTGGGGGATGTAAAAGATGAAGACGAGGAAGAAAAGGAGCCACAAGAAGATCTCTCCAAATTCTCTTAGATGAAAGGCGCCGAAAGACTCCTGCTCTTTTCATAACTTGTCATAATACCGAAAGGAGTCTATCTGTCCTCTTATTTTTCTTTTCATGAGCTTTCATAATTGTGTCTCTTCATTGTAACACTGTGCACTTACTTGCTACAGTACTACCCATGAATCATTTCTACAAGAGGCTAGTCTGCCTATATATTCAGACATCCTTCCTTGGGGGGGGGACACACAATTCTTGTTTCAGAATTCCATATCTCCCAGAACCTCTCTCCAGATCTCTCCAATCCTTCCTCAAAGAAATGAGAGATCATTCATTTCATAATCTTTCCATATCTCTTACATAACCAGTAAGTCTCAATACTTTATGGAGATTCTATAACATTCATGTATCACCTTATATTCCAGATCTTACTCATGATCTGAGAATACAAAGACTTTTATCTACTTTTGCACTTGTACTTCAATATCTACATTTCAGTTGTAATCTTTCAATACTGTTATTGTATTCTTTCTATCTTGTTTAAATAACAGTTATCTCTCTTTAATTTCTTTCTTGCATTTACATTTACATACCCCACAATCGGCAGATCAAACCGCTTGTGGATGGTCTGTACTTTACTTTAAAGCAATTTACTGCATTCATTATATATTCTTACTTCTTCTTACTGTTTTGTCCTTTTAATTACAATTTAACAATACCACCCACATGGTTGGTTTAGTGATACTACTTCTAGTTTTATATGTTGCTTACGGTCTCTTTATAATTTATAATGCTCGCTCCTTTATTTAATTTTATTTATCTCATAGTCTTTTGTGTAGAAATCATCACTTTTATATTAGAATTTACTATATATAGCTAGATCAAGAGATATATCTAATATATACATAAGAATATTTCAATATATAGATTACTTTTTATACCTAGAACATCGCTTGACACTTATATATATCTTCCTTGTTTTCTTCTACTCTTTACTAATCTCCATATCCTAGGCCACTCATGGTATTATACAGATATATAGTTGGTATATAATGTTTCTATTTATTACTAACTAATGCGTGGGGTCCTATCTTCTTCTTCTTTTTCCTCAAAATACCAATTTATCTACAAATTGGATGTGTACACAAAATTGATTAAGCCATACTTATGAGTATTGCAAAAGTAAAAGAATTTGGTTGCTAAAAAGTTGAAAATAAAAGTATTTGTAGATCCAATTAATATTTATAATCTTAAACCATTTAACTCATTTCCACATATAAAAGCCCCACTTAAAAATCTGATTACACAAAAAAAATACCGTATTAACAGCCAACAGTCAACTGCCTCTGCTACAAATAGTTTAAAACAATTTTCAGTATGAATATTTTGTTTTGTTAACAATTATACAGTAACAGAATATTCAACTAACAAGGTATAGTTTACGAAAAGTCACTTAGTAAAGTAATATTCCATATCAATTAATTTTGTTGTTTGGTTGATTAATATAGTTCATTTTCATAAGATTTACTTTATAAAGTCTTTGAATATTGTGTTGTATGATCATATGATATTGTCAACACAGAAATTCTCAAATCGGTATAAATTTCAATTCCGTGCAATTCGCGAGGCTTCAACTAGTTCAATAGTAATTGTTTGTCTTATTAATCATGAAAAAAATGCAAAACATTAAGGGTTGGGATCATCTAAAGTTTAGGGGCCAAGGTGAAGGGGAAAAAGGAAAGAAAAGGAAAGGAGAAAGAAAAATAAAAGGGAGAATAAATCGACTTTCTAAATGGTCCAGTACTAAGGGGTCAATCACTCAAAGAATAACTTGAAGATGTAAAATTAGCCGTATTTTCAGGGGATCCCAATCCAAAAGTATACGTAGGCCTTCTGACTTTGAAAAACTATTATGCCACGTTCACATGAAAGAATCAGAATATTTTGTACTATATTTAGCTAAAATCCTTGTGTTTCTTTTCTGCCCCTTTTCAAGCAATTTTTGAGGTAAAGAGAGAACCTGCACTCTTGCCCATCTGAGAAAAGGACTTCAAATAACTCCTAGAGAATTTCATTTGAATGTAGCATACCCGAAACTGTAATTGCTTACTCCGGGAAACTCTATTTACTAGTTTTATCTAAAAGAGATTAATTGAATGAATTCTCCATAATGTTTTAGGACTCGCCGGTAGTTCCCTTTGTTACAGATGAATTTTGAGTGCGTAAAGTGAGGAGGGTCTTGAAGTATTTCGTCGGGAAAGACCGCTGATTAATTTATACTTTCTGTACATTTTTTAGGTCGGCTACAAAGCTGCAAAAGTTAAACATTTGTTGGGACAATCTCATGGAATCCCGGGTTACCATGACTGGGTTATTGAGTATGTTCAGAAGAATTTAGACAAGCAACTTGTTGAGGGTCAACCAGCTGTGTCTACGACCACAGGAAGTAATCCCGCCAACCGAGAAAATTTCAATTCTTCAAAAAAAAGCATTATCGACCTCCAAGTACTAGTGCCCGTGCTCATAACTACAGGAACCTTCGCAGCGACCTTCACGATACCCGGAGGTTATAACAACAATGGACCCGACCAAAGGAATGGCGACTCTTGCCGGCAGGGCAGCCTTCCAAGCTTTTGTGATATTTAACACTACTGCGCTCTGTTTCTCCTTCCTGGCAATATGCTTACAATTAGTTACTTGTACAAGCGGTGCATCTGTATTCCAACACAGATACACCAGCATAGCAGGAGACTGCATTGCAACTGCGATAATTGGGACGGTGCTAGCCTTTGCTTGCGGTACGTATGTAGTATTGACCAGAACCATCGGGCTTGGAATCATTCCTTATGTTTTGGTCGGATGTCTCGTGATTACGTACTTTATCGGTCTTAACCTTGACCTTGAGAATCAATTGGCGCCGCTACATAACTCCTACGGAAGATATGTGCGGAACCTATTGTTTGATTATGGGTACTCTAGGAAAGCTGCTAAAAAGTTGGGCCGGTTCTATAGTCTCGTGACCTTGTGCACGGGAATTTGTCAGCAGTCAAATTCAAGCACTTTTATGTCAGCTGTCCGATTTAAAATCTGTCAGTCAACTCGTTGGATCGAGCACCAGAATAATTGCCATGCTCAAGAGGACTGAAGTGCAACTTTTAAATTATATTTCGAGTTTGAATCTGTATACGTATCCAAATTGGTCGAGGCGTAAAAAGAAAAGTCAGAGTTTGGACTTTGATTTGGTGTTGCCTTCTTTGGGTAATAATATTGGATTATAATTTGTTTTGTTTGTTATAATCGGCAGGGGTCTCTTCGTAAATTTCCAGGTTTGACGAAGACCAACATTTGAACTCATATTTTGCATAAAGAGGAGGGACTCTTTTCTTCTGTCGTAAGGGGGAAATTGCCCAAAAACTCCTATTACTTTCTTTACATTTTTTAGGTCGGCTTAACAGCTGCAAAAGTTTATCATGTATTGGAAAATTCTCGTGGATACCTATGGCTTCGAGGCTGGGTTATTGAATATGTCAACAAGAGGTTAGACAAGCAATTTGTTGAGGGTCTACTGGCTATGTCTCTCACAACAGGAAGTAATACTGCCGATCGAGAAAATTACAATTCCTCGAAAAGAAGCTTTATCAAGCTTCAACTACTAGTGGCAGTGCTCATAGTCAGAGTCACCTTCGCAGCGACCTTCACGATGCCTGGAGGTTATAACAACAGCGGACCCAACCAAGGTGTTAAAATATATCTCGAATTTGAACCCAATAGACTAAACCTGACCCAAGATTGATTGTTATTTACGAAGGTCTGAATATTTTGAATTGGATATTTTGCAGACGTCCAAAATCGAGCAAAGCGAAAATCTGAACTTTGGAAATAAATAAAGTTCAAAACCGGATGATTCGGAATAAGGAAGTTGCTTTCTGCGTTGGAATTGGCTTTCATAATTTCTCACGTTGGAGTCCAAGTTATAACAGCCCGAATTTCGATGTAATTCCGGGATCAATAAAACTGATATTACTTCGCATTTCATTTTAGTAAGTCTCGTCTAGAGCTGATTACTCTCGGAATACTAACCAATGGGGTATGGCTAACTAGAAAACAGTACGTGAACCGGGGACCCTATCGTGAAATGGATACTGATCACGAGAGACGCTGAGAGAATATTTTGGGTCAGTGTAGGCCGATCTTAGGGAAGAGTAATGGATTGGGTTTGGCCAAGGCCTACGATATACAATAGGGACGCAGGTGATTCTGCAAGACCGAAAGTACACGTGGCCAACCATTCCTAAACTTGAACCGAACGATCGTGACCTCTGGAACTAGTGGTAATTTCTCATTCTCTCAATGATCGAGACCATCACGATATGGATAGCCCTAGGTCGATACGCGTAACTTCTAAACAGCCGCTCGTTAGTGAGAGACTCCGAAATTGAAGATTTAGCGAGTTTTGTTCATGGAATTGGGCCCGGATGTCAATGTCTATTTTCAAGGGCTTAAGAGACTATTTTTGAAAATCTGATGTCATATTATGCTGGCCACGCGTGTTTGGAGTTAGTATGACTAAAAATTGGAATTTTAGTCTGGGGTTGAAAAATTACGATTTTGCCCCTCGGGACGCCCGCGTCTCTTTTCGAGGCCAAATGAGGTTATTTTTCAAGGCCGACACCATTTTAGGGTGGCCACGCATACCAGAAGTTGTTATGATCAAAAATTGGAACTTCGGCAAAAATTGAAAAAATAATATTATTTTATTCCCAGAATTTCGCAGCCAATTTTCGAGGGCTTAAGAAGCTATTTTCATGATTCCGACGCCACATTATATTGGCCACGCATATAGAGGGTTGATATGTGCAAAAATTGAAATTTCGCCCCAGAACCCGAAAAATGACAGTTTTGCCCCTGGGCTATTTTTGGTCCGAATTTTTGGGAAATTATTTGGGATAATTAAGAGGACATATCAGCTCAATTATTGGGGCTATTGACCTTCTTGCCCTTGAATTTTAGATAAGGATAAATAGGAACCGTTGGATTAGGGGTATTTTAGTCATTTGGCCCGGATCGGCGACACGTGGCGCCCCTAGGCCACTATATTTGACTGATCTGACCAGTTCTCTCTCTCTCTGCTCCCCCATTTAGCCAGCCCCACCGTCCAGAACAGCTTCCTCTCTCCCAATTTTTCTCTTCCTCCGCCGGTTTTCCTCGTCGTGCGCCGGAGCTCGCCGGACCGACGCCGTGCCGTTGTTGTCCGCTGGTGCTGTTGCTCCGCCTAGCCTCGCCTCACCACCCTCATCCCGATCCATCTTTTTCTCTCCCTCTCCGGCCGTCCGTACGGCCAGTCCGTACGACATTCGTACGCTGACCATACGGCCGCCGCGCCAGCCACCGTTCCCCGCAGTCCGTACAGTGTCCGTACGGAAGTACTGTTCACCATTCCATATGGTTGTCCGTACACCCGCCGTCGTCCATACCGCCGTCGCCGGAACCCGCCGCCGGTTTCACTATTCACCAGTGATCGGCCGCCGTTCCCCGCCGTCGTGACACTGGATTAAGTGAGTAAAATTCCTAAACCCAGATTAGGACTCATAGTGCGATTTTCTGGACTGGTTTAAGAATGCTAGTACTGGCAGGGAAAAATATTGTGTACTGATTGGTAGGAATTATTACCGGAAAAATGTAGTGGGCTAATGAGAATTTATTATGGAGAATAATTGGATGAAATGGCTAAATTAGGAGCCCATTGGTGAAATTGTCGGGTATGCCCGAATTGACTGATTATATATAAATTGTGCTTAATTGTGATTGATTGCATACTGCCATGTCGCATGTTGTGTGGCTGAATTATGTGGAGTGCGATTGGCCAGTGTTGGGCTTGAAATTGATTATTGATTTGTGAATCACACGTTGGGCCACATGGTATTACTTAGGCCAATTAAGCACATGTTATGACATTGGGTGTTTGAATTATATTAGTGCTCATGGTGCATTGTATTGCATAACATAGACACGCATTATGTATGCCTAGAATGAGGCATGTGGTGAAATTATGCGAGAATGCGTGTTTGCCATGAGCGAGTGATCACTTAAAATATCCTAAAGCGTTTCACGCTGCGTGTCATGACCTACGGATCGATATCTTCCTCATACACTTTGAAGCATACACTTTGAAGCAGGACGATACCCGGTATGTCTGGAAAGCGACCATCCTCATGCACTTTGAAACAGGCTCTGGTTCGCAAGGAGATTAGTGTTGCGCCTCATATACTTTGAAGCAAGCTAGAGATACCGGGCCAGATCGGTTGCTGCGCCTCATGCACTTTGGAGCAGGCTAGACGCACCGGGCCGTGAAAAAGTGATGACTCGAGTCGTAATAATAATAAATTGGGCAAGTGTGCCAGTGTGAGCCAGTAAGCCAAGATATGCGCATGACATGTTGACGACATTTGCATGCATAGACATGCATTGAATAGCATGCGAGTGTGTGAGACTCGGTGCATGAACCTGAGTTGTGATTATTATATATTGAACTGTTTAACCTGCAGGGTCAGAGAATTGTGTGATTGTTGTTGCGTTGTAATTTAAATGCTTGTTTCCGGTCAAAAGATTGCATGCTAGCCTAACCTAGGTTTAGGGGTTGAACTCATTGAGATTCGCCTCACGGTTAAGTAAACCGAAACTTTTCAGACTCCCAACCGTGAGGATGCAGAGACCACCGCCACTTTTTGAGATCCCTAGGCAGATCCGACAGTATACTAGTTCCTACCCTTCAGGAAATAGGGAGGCTTTTGTGAGCTATCGATCCGTAGTATACGTGGACGTAGGCAAGTATTACTACCAGGTGTAGGAGTACGTGACATGATGCCACCGGGATGCTGATGGAAATGAGGGGGAGCCCCTCAAGACTTTTGATGTCCCAGTCGATGAGATTGGGATGTTGCACCCAGTAATAGCCGATAGTGAGGTAATCGACCCTGAGGCCACACCAGAGTGGATAAGGCAGTACAAGGAGATGGATGAGGAGCCCAATGTAGTAGCTAAAGACCCTGAGCCAATTGATGAAGAGGAGGAGGACGAATCGGAGGCGATGAAACAAGACGCTGCTGAGGATGGAGAGATCGAGGAGCTCGATGAGGATGGAGAGTATGTCAGTGATGAGGTGTCAAAGAATACATCTGGGTCGTCCAACCCAGATTGGGAGCCTTAGGACTATTCATCCCCCGACCGTAGTTAGCATGAGGGCTGCTACTTTTTGGATCGTAGCCCTCTCTCTAGGTTCAGTCTGACCTCCGAGCCGCTTATTCCCTTTTTGACTAGGCGGCTGCTGATCATTTGTAGTTCTTGTGTGATACTTGTTTATATTGTATAAATGATTTTAATAGTAATATAAATGTGTAATTATTTTCTGCTATGATGATTAAAGTTTAGCTATCTGTGGCTCATATTGTAGTTGTCCGAGTTTGTTTATTTATTGTTTCCGCTTGTGCTTGATCTTTGTTCGAGTATGGGTCGGCGACGTTTCCTGGGACTTCGTAGTTTATCGACCAAGGTAGGGATGTTGTGTACCGTGGTGTTCGGGGCGTGACACAAGTGGAATTGGGACTTCGACCGTGAATGAAAACAAGAAAAGGAAATAACTCCTAATTGAAGTTAGGTCCAAGAAAAGTAAAAGAGGAAAGTCACATCCAGTGGAATTTTGCCAAGATTGCTATAGATATATATATATATATATATATATATATATATATATATATATATATATATATATATATATATATTCTTGGACTTTTATGAATTAAAGTGGTTGACCTAGCAGAGGGTGCGCCGAGAGTGTTCAAAACTGCGTGATATTCAGTTTGTTGCTCGAGGCTTGGTGGTGTCCGTGAATTGCATCCCAAAGACAGAGTGTTCAAGTCAATTAGTTAAATCTTGCGGCAAGATTTGTGTATAATTTTTTCGTGAAATTGAGAGATTATTTCGCGAAAAATTGTGGGGCTAAATACTGCATGAGTTATTGAGTGTAAATGAGGGTTAGGAAACACTAAAAGTGTTTAAACGACTTGAGTATGAATGTAATCTCCGTTATATCACTTGATCTATAGTGGAATTCGTTACTGCTCTCCCTATGGACGTAGATCACTACAACCAAATCACGAGTATCTAATTTATTTTCTTGTTCTGTATATTTTATTGTTTGATCGCTTGCTTCCCAACACAAGGAATGGCGACTCTTGCTGGCAGGGCAGCTTTCCAAGCCTTTGTGATATGTAACACTACTGCATTTGGTTTCTCCATCCTGGCAATTTTCTTACAATATGACACTTCCCTGTTGAGCAACAGGCGAGACACACTGGCACTGCGGCATGTTGCTTTTCCGTTGCGATACTGGGGATGGGACAAGCCTTTGCTTGTGGTACGTATGTAGTATTGACCAGAAGCATCAGGATTGCAATCATTCCTTATCTCCTGTCTGGATGCCTTGTGATTATGTACTCTATTGGCGGTTACCTTGACCCTGAGACTACTTTCCTGGTGCTGGCTACCTGGATCTCACGGAAGATACGTCCGAAACTTATACGTTCGGTTATATAGTCCCGTGACCTTGTTCACGGGAAATTTCTTTTTGCTTTGTTAGCTGTCGAGTTCGAGTACTTGTATGTCAGCTGTCGAGTTCAGAAACTCTTAATGCCGACCCGTTGGATTGAGCGCCGGCAAAATTGCCATGCTCACGATGACTGGAGCGCAGCAAACGCCAAAAAGTTTTACTTTTCGTGTATGTAAAGGATGTACAAGTCGCTTGCATCACAGTTGAAAATGTTTGTTGATAATCGTTAGGTTGCAACGAGAGTGTTGGAGTTTGGGGTATTTTAACTAAAAAAATGCTCTTCCTAGCATTAATGAGTTTTGTTTGTTTTTACTTGTTGATTGCCATTACTTTAATTTTCATGCATTACTTCAACCTTGGTAGATGTTTGAAAAGTTTATGATGTAAATCCGCAACGTCAAATTGTAACGTCCTGAATTTGACCCACTTCCGGGACTAATAAAATAGATGATTATTTCTCGTTTCGTTTTAATAAGTCTCATCCGGAACTGATCATTATCAGGATACTGACCATTAGGGAATGGCTAACTAGGAAAACGGTACGCGAACCCAAGAACTCGACCGTGAATCGAGTCCAATTCCGAGAAGAGACGAGGGAATATTTTGTGCCGATATGGACCTGTCCAAGGAGAGTGACGGATTTGGTTCAACCGACGACGTGCAATCGGATAGCGGGTGATTCCGCACGATCGAGAGTACGTGCGGCAAACGATCCCGAACTTATTCCGGAAGACCGCGATCCCTAGGACTAGCGATAATTCTCGTGTTCTCTGGAAAATCGAGACCAAAATGACTCGGGTAGCCCTAGGTCGATACGTGCAACCCCTAAATAGCCGCCCATTAGTGTGAGACGCTAAAATTGCAAATTAAGCAAAATCGATCATGGAATTAAGTCTGGACTTCGGTGCCGAATTTCGTGGACGTACACAACTATTTTGTGAGGACAACGTCATTTTTATGTGGTCATGCATACTTGGGATCAATAGAGTCGAAAATTGGAAATTTGACCCGGGACCAGATAATTACCGTTTTGCCTTTGTACCCCTAAGCTTAGATTCCGAATTTTGGGGTTATTTGGAGATTATTTTAGGGTTTTATATTTGTGTATTTCAGCCCCATAATGCTGAAAATGATGGACAATTGTGCCCCTAGATATTTTAGATATAATGAATCTCTACCCTTGGATTAGAGGCAAATTGATCATTCTTGGGAAAGTGGGTCAACCACCCTACTAACTAGAATGTGTATATCCCTCTAGTCTCTCTCTCTCTCTCCCCTTCATTTCCTCTCCTCCAAGTCAGCTGGCCACCCTCTCCTCTCTCCCTCTCCCGTGATCTCTCTCAACCGCCCGCTGGGAAGCCACCGCCGGTGCCTCCGCCGTGTGCCGCCATCCCCCTCGCCTCACCACCAGCCAGCCGCCCCATTTTCTCTCTCTCTCTCCCCTCTTCCCAGCCATGTGAGCAGCCCCCTCCACATAGGATTGACGCCGCCCGCAAGCCACCGCCGCACGCGCCGCCAGGAAAGGCGCCCGTCGCCGCCGTTGTCCAGCCACCCTTGCTGCTTGTTCAACCTCGATTAAAGCTTAGGATTTCAAGTGAGTACAACCCTAAACCCTAATTGGGCTAATTTGCATTTCTAAATGGGTTTTAGGGATTAATTAGGGTATTTTAGGGGTTAAATTATAGAGGTTGTTAGGGGCTAATATTGCAGCCAATTTGAGGGCCTAGGGTGATCATTTAACTGAGGTTTAGCGGCCCGTACCATGCTATGCAATGGCTGGAAGTTTGGAATTGAGTTGGCCCGAGCTCGATCAAGTTCGGGCTCAATTGTGGATTGTTGTGTGCACCTCGCGTTGTCCTCTTGATAGATGATTTGGGGAATATCTTGAAGAGCCAAATGGAGTATTTTGAGGATATATATTGGCCTAGAGTGATCTGTTTAGCGGCTGTCCATGCCGGAATTAAACTAGACTAGGCGCGATCAATTTAGGGGTTAAATTATTACGGGCTATAGGGACTGATTTGGTGGCTATTTCGTGGGCTTAGTGTGGCAACCTAATTGAGATTTAGTAACTCATATAATGTCGTGCGGTGGCTGTGCATAGGCGCATTGATTTGGGGCGAAAATGTGGATTAGGCGGATATAATTTGTGGACCAAGTAGTGGCTGTTTCCATGACAATTTTTGTGACCTAATGGGATGATTTAGAAGTGATTTGATGGCCTAAGATGGACTGTTCATGGCTGATTTGGTATCGGGTCAATTCAGGCCATAATTGATTTATTGAGGTTTTAGGGTGAATTGCTAGGGAACAGCGATTGGCCCGTGAGGATGTTAAGTTAATCATGACTGGAGAGCGACTATGCAATACTCTAGGATGTGCTTGGCGTGGCCAATTTATGAGATGCTTGGTAGGCTATCGGCATGTGTAATTTTGATGTCTAATTGCGTGAAATTAGATACTAAACTATATGTTGTGAATGATTTGGTTTGGTTGGTTCATTGGCCATATTGAATTGTGAATTGAGCATGTTGTGGTGTTATTTGAATGAATAGTCAAATCATATTGAGTGCCCAATATGAATTTCACAAATGTCGAGTGTGACATTGTGGCCATGAGTGTGCATCTCGAGCATCGGCATAACATGTGCATATGTGACGTGCGTGAATGACATGAGCATGTGATCACCTAAAATGCCCTGATGCGTCTTACGCGGAGTTCAGATAATAACTAGTGTATGTGTGTGTGTGATCACATAAAGCCCTAATGTGTTTTACGCGGGATATTGAACTCATTCTGAGGCGTATTATGCGTGACGATGTCCGGACTACCGGAAGATGACCAACCTGATGCGTGTTACGCGAGTTTTGTGTCATCAGCCTAATGCGTTTTACGCGGGCCTGAGATCAATCTCGAAGTGATGGACCCAATGCATTTAACGCGGGTCGGAGGAGAATTGATAAATTGCAAGTGTGTAAGGGTGCAAATGTGCGAAGTGCATTAATGAGGTATGAGCACGAGTGTGAGCACCGGCATATGCATGACATGCATTGTGACCAAGTGACGTGTGCATGTGCCATGATTGGATTCTGCATTATTATTGTGAATTATAAGTGCCTAACCTGCAAGGCCAAGGTAAGTTTTGGATTTGGGCCCGAGGGCCTAAGTTATTCATATTCTGGATTGTGTGTTGTTCAGTACTCGTCAAGAGATGCATGTTAGCCTAGTTTAGGTTTAGGGAACCTACTCGCTGAGATTTATTCTCACTGTTGTATAAACCAAACTTTTCAGACCTCAAGCCTTAAGGATGGCAGGCATACCGATACGTTTTGGGAAGAGCCCCAGCTAAATATAGTGCTTGACCGCAGAGCCACATACCCCCTTTTGATGTTAGTGGCCGTTGACCCACTTTTGGTTAGCGTTTAATTCTGTATTGATAGATTTTGTAAATCCCTGTTATTAATGCAAGTTGCATTTATTGTTTTCAATGCTATCCTTGGTCATGTTGTTTCATATTGTACGGGTGTTTGTTACTTTCGCATGTGCTTTGTTCTCTGTTCGAGATTTTGGGTCAGCGATGCGTCCTGGGTCGTCGCACTGAATCGACCTCGGTAGGGTTGTCGCGTGCCATAGGATTCGGGGAGTGACACAAATTGATTTGTAAGTTACCAACTCCTTTTAAATTTTACAAGTGTTCATGGTCGAGATTAATAAATAACTGACATCCTAATGAATTTACTAGGGGTGAGCAGTTCTCGATCTGGTTTGACCCAACCCAAGAATCGAGAACCGAACAGAGATAACCAATTCCTAGTTTTTAGGACTGGGGACCAGATTGGCTAGACTGGGGACCATGGACCGGACCGGACCAGACCGATTGTATGGTCCGATCTGGTCTAGTTCCAATGGGACCAATCACTTATTGGTAAAAGCGGGAGTGAATTGGGGAAATTAGATTAGACTTTCTATTTTTTTCAAAAATTTCAAAAAGTAAATAAATATATATATGAAAAAATTAGAAAAATATATATTTATCGATCCGATCCGGTTGGTTCGGTCCGATTTGATTCTCACCCTAGAACTAGGAACCGAACTGCCTGAAAATCAGTTTCACTCTTAGGAACCGAAAACCGGACCAATATTCTCGAGAACTGGACCAAACCGATTAGTCCAGTTCGGTTCCAATTGGGGCAGTCCATCTTGTTCACCCCTAGAATTTACCGACATCAGATTGATTACTAAGTTAACAATATTTGAATATTGCAAGTGAATCGTGTAAGAGGTTAGTAAGTTATCGACATGGTAATTAATATACCTATGTCAAATGAATTAGTGAGTTACCAACGCCTTGTTAGTTGTACAAGTGGATATGATTAAAAGTTAGTAAGTTAGCAATATTGTAATGCAATTACCCACACCAAATTTCGTTTTAAGTTTTATAAGAAGGCGTGGATAGAGATTAGTACACCGCAGAAGGTTTGCCGAAGAATGTGATGTTTACTAGCATATAGTTGAAGTTGCCCTTGAATTGTGACTTGGCTTGGCCTTCTATGCACCACTCTTTAATGGCTTAGTTGCGCAAAACTGCAGGAAGTACCATCATATTTTCAGCATCTATTGAGAGCAAGAGTCATGGCTGATGCAAGATCCTTCCCTTCCGATTATTTCTAAAGCTTTATAAGCCTTCGTAGAAATGGGAATGTCATCTTTCAGCGTAATCTCAGAACTTCCAAGTCAATCCAGTGAGTAACATCATCAAATAATTAGGTACACAAGGCCAAGAATGCATCACCATATCAACCTATAAAAATTCAATCACCCACTCACACCAAAAACAATCATTTCGCTTCATGTTTCGTTTTCATGCCTGGAACACATGCATCACTCTCTAACGCACAGAGAGGAGCAGCGGCTGATCCTCAAACAGCCTAACCATTCTTCGATACAAACCCTGAACCCACGGCGTCCAGCTACTAGAAGCCATTCCTGTTGCGATGTTCTTCGCTAATGCTGCATCATCCACCAAGTAAGGTAATATATATTCTTTCATATCAGCGAGAGAGATCTGGAGATGGTTCCCAGAGACGTTGATGAATTTGACTTTCCCAGCTTCATCCAAGGTCTTCAATCCAATCCAGTCCTCGATGTAAAGCTCGGTCTGCAGGAAATGAATCAATTAGATACATTCCTCTTTATTTCAATCCAATCTAGGCCTAATGGTAAAAGGATACAAATTGTAGCATCAAGTAAGGGTAAAAGCATGTTATGATAAGCTAACACCACAGCCACTACACGATATCACAATATGTTCCTTCACCCATTCTGTTCCTTCCATTTTTCTCAAGTAAATGCAATTTTCCTTAGATTATCGACTTTTCAAAGTTGAATGCTCAATGATGAATGAAAATTATAAATCACTACCAAAAGCAATTCCAAACCATGTCATGGGTGTACATCTCCTACACCATAAGATTGCAGAGGAAGAGCTCAGTAAAGAAAATGCTTTCACAATCCTCAGTTTTACTTTCAACATGGTTGATCATTCATATGTAAGGTTTAGAAATTGTTTCAGCTTGTTTTCCGTTATAATTCTCAGTTGACCACGCAACGTGCAATAAAAAAAGTTGATTCCGAGTCAATATCAATGTTACCAGAGATTTTACATATTCCACACCCCCGGTTTTTCATATATTTATGCGCGTGCAAGTCCTCGAGCAGAATCTTAATTATGGAATCGGTTGAGGGCTGGAAAGAATTCTCAAAAGAATGAAACCTTTCAAAATGCATGCTTTCTGACCCACAAGGAGATTCCACCCTCATCAACCATAAATACTTTACCACTACTTTCAGTGACCATCAGTGTCACCCAAATATTACCATAATTCAATGGCACTGATAAAGACACTGATAACTGCATTTCAAGGTACTGCATTAATTACCTCCTGGGCAGGCAAAACAATATCTTCAGTTCCATCTGGATAGTATCCAAACCAGGATGTTTCCTTTGGTACCAACACAGAGTCTTGCTCAAACTAGAGGGAAATAAAAAGAGTTAGCATCATGAAGCTGCAAAAGACAAGAGTCCAAAGTCAATAACATATACAAAACTAACCATAATAAGGACTAGGTTCTGCAAGCTAGCAAATCTTTCCTTGTAGGTTGAGTTTCTGTCATCCACAAGTTCATTGTTTAATTTTGGGAGAAATTTACATCCTTTTAGATAGTTAGCAATGTCCTGCAGAAACGAAAGGCAATTCACGCCATGCTTAATTGAAAGAACTTCTAGATTTTGTGACACAATAGTAAGTGAAATGCTATTTTGCATTGACAAATAACATCAAACACACGAAACTAAAAACAGGAAGACAATGAAAATATGCATTGCTCCTATGTCATACAAGGAGTATTGTCGGCCACACCTATTTTGGAATGGCTATAAAATAATTTCACTGAATAATATAGTAAGATGTACAAATTAGGACCATCGAGAAGATACAAACAAAAAGTCATCCTATCTTAGTATTTTCTCTCTTAACACAGAATCATACTCACAGTTGGAATCTTCACATAACCAGCGGGTGCCAAGTGCTCCTGTGATTGTATGAAGGTTTCCGAACAAAACACGAAGATGCGGTTAAACAGTGAAGTATGAAAGAAGAGAGAAAATTAGGTTGGCACAATATTTCTACAGTGGACATGTAAAGAAGCTAGTTGTTGATGGTGCAGAAAAAGTAGCCTGGATAAGACTTTGAGCAACACTATCCCCGGGTATCGTTATAGTAATAGGGTAATGTGAATCAGAAAATGACTAGGAAGACCAAGCCAAACCTGGACATATTCAGAGTAGATCCCTAGTAGCTCGAGCAAATAGTCCACGAGAACGCAAAAAATACCAGACTGTCAAGGAAGGAATAAAAAAAATCAAACTGCAGTGATATAAGCAAACTCCAACCCCCATGAGACCTCAATCAAGAGAACACTAGAGAATGGTGTATCCTAATGCCAAATCAATCTAAAACCATGCCAGAAACGTATGCCATGTACAAAACTGGGAGATTAGTGATATTTGCAAATAAATATAGGAAAGACTTGAAAAAACGATTTTTTCTTGCCCTTGTCATGTCCAATTCTGCTGGAGAGAACTACTCTCAATTAGCCAAACAGACTATATCTTCATCAAATATATCAACTTACCAAGAAGTCTTTCGCACTCTGCAAAAGGATACTTAAATTTCTCGCTTACAAGATCACAAACAGAATGAGCTTCCTTTTTGCTGCTAATAATTGGTAAAAAGAATGGATCAATTGTGGGAAGGGAACGGACTACTTACTCCACAAAACGGTATAGAAGCAATTCCAGCATGGATACCTGCTAGCGATATGAAGTTCTTCACCTGCTCCACGAATAGAGAAACAAGCTTGCGCTGTTAGAACAGTTCAGAAATGCACTCTGGAGAAGTAAATCGGTTTCGTAATGAATGGAGTGGTGAGGATCAAAGAATTCAAGAGAACGAATCGCTTCTTGGTATATGAATAACAAAGCAAGTTGAAAATTTTCAGATAGAGATATCTGGTGTCAAAAGAAAGAAACAGAACCACGGAAACAATCCTCCTCTATTGTCCACTTATCCAAAAAATACACAAGTCGAAAGCAAGCGTAACTTTGTTCTTTTCTTTAGTCCCGTCTTTCTTTACCTTTTTCTCTGCATTTACTTGGACTGGAGGATCATTATGCAAAAAAGAAGAGACTAAGTTTTCTTTTCCGCAGGTCAACTACAGTTTTACTTCCCATTAGAAATTAATACGTGACATGATATGGTACCGTACTATCACAACCCTTTTCTCTTTACCGTCTGCACTTCCTTCCATTAAACATATCGCAAATTTCAATCCAAGTGAAGGAATATATAATAAAATGTTTTTTTTGCTGGTTAAGCAGTAGGAATTTTCTTTCCTTTGCCAATAACAACAAAAGGGACCACAACATCAAAAAGGTAGGTTAACAAATTATCCATTGTATTAGATAGTGTAGCTGGAAAGAACTTAGCGATATCTGCAGCTAATTTAATTTGTGACATCGAGTTGTTTCATGTCTGCAGTTACGAAAATATTTACTATGAATCATTAACATATCCGACTAGTGAAGAAGAAAAAATGACATAAGGACCAAGTTCCATCCAAAGTACTCCAAAATATCTCACTAGTTGGTGGGAGAAGGAATTAGCGCAGCAATGTGCTACAGACCATTTGAAATGCACAAACTTAAAGTAAACATCAAAAGGCTCGTGATCTGCAGTTTTTGTGTCATCCTTAAAAACCGGCATTCCCATGTGGACCCATTTTTCTCCTGACATATATTAGGAAGTTAATCTTTTACGGCAAATCATTCCAGTCAATTTTTCCTGCTTAAACATTCGTCGAGATATTTGTTCCTCTTCACTTTATATACTGTTCTGAGAGGGAAGAGGGAAGACATACAGGATAGTAGGAAGAGAAGCTTCAGTGTCCTTAATATCATGCTTGATGTACAAAGACAGATGAAGGAGCTTCAGATGAGTTATGCCAACATAAAAAGGTTATAAATCGAGCCCCACAGTTTTACTAGCACAGCACAATGTTCTAGAAAGAGGTTGATGTTAAAAGGGCCCACGACTGCACTCAAGTATAACTTCTAGGATCAAAGTAAAATTTGCAGAAATTTACACCATAGTGGCACGGCTTGACAAAGTGCTATTCGTAGAATCTCATTTCATTGTTCAAAAATGTGACTCTCTGCAAACTCGAAGTTTTATACTTCGACATCTTTAAGAAAATTATAGACAAGAAAGAGAGCGCTTCTGTGCATTATCTCAAAAGTTGGGCAGTAGTATAATAAAGAATATTATGAGACTTGTGAAAGGAAAAGCAGGGAAAAAATCTACGAACAATATAAAATGATTCACTACATGTTTTCAAGTCAATATCGAAAAGAAAGTATGCATGACACGAAACTGTGTAATTCACTCTGTGAAGAACTTTATCTCACCTGAGGTGCTCCATCACAAAATTCAATAATGCCTCGACCAATCATGGATCCCTGTGAGACAGGCAGGTAAGTTGCAATGATGGTAGACAGATAGCTCTAACCATGAAGAAGGAGAAACTAGGCATACAGCAACAGGACAAAGACACTAGTAAGAATTCACAGATTATGACATTGTCTATTATCCATTCACCACTTATTAAGCGAACTGTGCTGTCTATATACTACATCGATACAGTATGTTGGTTATGTTGCCTAAGAATTACAGGAGTACAACATACAAGGGCATAGAATAAATATAATGAGCTGAAGATTACAGCATCTAAACCACATGTTTATTGCTAAATAATGGATACTATAACATCAATGTAAAGCTTTTAAAAGCATTTGTGTAGACTTTAGAGATACATGAAGTTTTCCACAAGGATGCCACCTTAAACTCCTTCACTACCCCCACATCTCAAATATAAATTTTCTTTTAACTAAAATTTGTATTAATAAGATGTGCAGTCGCTATGAATATCCTCTCTCTCCTAACATGTTGTAAACTCATAAGTCAGAAGAGATTCAGGACTGATTAATTGACAAATTATATAGTCAAGACATCATTCTAGTTCTCTTTCCAACATGCTCACATTTCAGAGATGCTAACCTAGTTATGTTTCCTAAAAAATTGACCGGGCTCTAGTTCTTTGATGCTGTCAACGCAATTAGCTCACTCACTCGACTAAAAGCGGCAGATTTTCTCTTGCACCAAGTAAAGAATCACAAACTTCTCAATATGTTCAATTTCAAGTCCAATTGAATTACTGTTTTAGTAGATCTAACAGATTCGCCACTTGTCTATGACTACAACACAGAATCTGCGGAATGGTTCCATCTACATGAGGCAATGCATGGTTAGTGACTTATAATTTAGTTAAGATTGGCATTCAATGTCATTACCTGAGAAAGCCCAACTAAATTGTAGCCATCGCTAAGTTCGCTCATGTTCTTCACCTGTAATATCGAAATTTTTCCAGTAAAAGTGAATTTCAGGTACCAGAAGACAATACGTATCTCCAGAAACTGTCAACACCTTCTCACAAGCAATGGCGGTCTGAAAGGCAAAGTACATAACAGATTGTCATGGATTGTCAGATACAAATCATTAAGGATAACAAGCAATAGCCATTTGACAACTTACCTGCTTTAGAAGTGGCATAGTCCACGAGTCCCATGTGCCGTCTCCTATTTCACTACAGAGTAAGAGATGGTGGAAAGAGTAAATGAACAAAAATAAGTCCATTTTCTAATGAAATTTAAGAAGATTAATCATGGCACCAATGTGGGAGAAAATTCTAGACCAACATCCAAAACAAAAGGTTAAGTTAAACAAAATAACCCACTGACGAATGCAATTTTGCCATTAACAAAGATTGTCACGGTGGTTCAGATAGGACACTAATTGCCAATTCCATGAACAGACATAATTGTAGCTAATGTTCCATAGAGGTACAAATTCAAAACATCGGAAGAATAGTCTTAAGAACAAGTATATAAACATCATTCTAAAAGTAATATGCTTGAAACTTCCCAAAGCATGGGAAAATAAGAAAATAATATGCATTGATTAATTGTTGGGGCCTCATGCAAGCATTTCCTTGGCAAGGCATCTCATTAACAATTGATTCAGACAGAAAAGAGTTTCAAAAAGTAAAATGAAAAAAAAATCTATGTGAAGCTGAATCTTGAAAATGTTTATTCAAAGAAAGCAACCATACATGCAGTGGCCTTCAGAACCGGACCAGTTGCTTAAGAGCTCAGTGAAGCGTGTGACTCCTTTGTTGGTGCACTTGTCGCTAATACCTGATGCAAACAACCCATGAAACGTCATCCTGTTTAGAGGAAATGTCAACTGGGGCAACTACCAAGACCAACATGTTCAACAGTGCAGTGTGTGCCACCAGTGCTCATTTTCCACAAACTCTCGGACCTCTCGCTCTTATGACACAGGAGCCCAAGACTTGACTTAGCGGAGCAAACACGTATGGCACACATTCCTTGAGAATTGTTTCATCCAAGAAACAGACAAGGTCAAGAATGCTTTTCAGTACTCCTCAATCCCTGGTGTGCATCTAATTTAAGTAGTTATCTATAATCATGTTAGACAAACTGTTCATCATAAAAGCTTAAGATAAAGGAAATGGGCCAACAATATATTTGTAGCATATGGCTGAAAACTCGCCCTTGAGTCTACGTTGGCCCTTGCGCTCAGGTTGTGGATGGAACCACATTAACGAAATAATCGATGAAATGTGAAAACGGGCAGAATAACAGGTTTAACAAGCCGGAGAAAATTGAGAGGGAGTGTCAAGCTTCGAAGCCTTGACCTTAACTCCTGATACCATGTTAGACAAATTGTCCCTCCCAAATGTTTAAGTTGTAAGGAAATGGGCCAACAATGTATTTATAGCATGTGACTTGACAAATCACAATCGAAATGTTTCTTGGAAAGATGCCAGTTGAATACAAATGGTTTCATGACAACCTCACACTGCGCAAAGTTTTTTAGAAGAACAAGACAGTCACAACTTCAACTCTACATTCCTGTTCTTCTAACGAAAAAGGCACTAAGTACACCAGTACAAACACTAAGGATAGAGAGATAGAACTACCATGCAAAAGCTAAATAGAGTTAGGAAATGAAGATGATTTCAAAAGGTTATTTATATCAAGCCACATAGTGACTCATTGCCAATGCATGGAAGCATAATCATGGGATTTCGTTTTTCCCCCTTCCTAGTCACAGATTGTATCACCAATGGTTACAACTCATATCAAAGAAAGAACAGGGAACAACATGCCTTTTACCACTGTCCTCAAACAACACCGTCCTAGAAGTCAACCAAGCGAGAACCAAACAGCTTAGTTGAGGACCAAGTCAAAAAAGAAAAAACAAGAAAACAGAGTCCCAAATCCTACAGCTAGTGATACTACCAACAACTCATGCTTAACCATTAGTATCACTGAAGGAAATAAATCAGCAAGCACAAGATAGGCATGGCAATGACCCCCGCTTACCTAACAACAGAACAGAACGGTTTCACAACCAAGAAGAACAACGGCAAGCGGGGCATGAACGAACACGTTCAAACACACCAAGAATGAACAGAACGCGAAAAGGGGGGCCGCGAAAATTCACCGTGGAAGACCACGAAAGGGAGGGACTGCGTCACCGGCGCCAGAGCGCAAGCCAGCACGGCGACAGTGCCGAGGACGGCGGTCAGCGGGTACGACGCCATTGATGCCGAGGTGAAGCTGGAAGGAAGAGGACGGAGGGGCAGGCTTTGTTTCAGTAGTAACTTATTAGTGATCGTTGACGAGCATCAGCATATTTCAAGAATCTAACGTTCTTGAATTGTCGGCACTATCTGTGTAATGTGCGTGTGCGTGTGTGTGTGTGTGAGAGAGAGAGAGAGAGAGAGAGTGGATTGATAGGTGGGGAACCGCCATGGAAGCGCCGGCCAACTACCTTTCCAACTGCTGACAAAGATCTCTTGACTCATGCTCTCTGGTCGTTGAGCCATGAGGGAGATGAGCCACAAATGGAAGAAAACCATGGCAGCTAATTTACTCTTTCTTTTGCCCGAAGACACCGTCGTACCAACAACAAAAATCGTGGCAATTGATTACTGCCTAAACACAAAACAATAATAATACTCCTTGCAGCTCTATCTATCTGTGTCTGTGTCGCGAAAGATAAATAATTTTAAAAAGAAAAAAACATTTTTCTGACGCGGTGTGCGAATGAACAATCTATCCTGAATTTAATGGGGTGGGTACGCCCTAAAAATCTTGTTAGCCATCTCGATTAAATATGTGGTGATCCATCCATCTTCGGGTTTTATTGTGTCGTCCGAATTTATTTAAATTCGATAGCTAAAGATATTGGAAGGTAGGCGTTCATGTACATATTTCATAATATCTGAGCTGCGCACTGGTGTTATACTCAATGTATGCTCAATACAGGTTCTTTCAAATTTGTCTACATGCTTGATGCCTCTGAACTTCTTTTTTTTTCTTTGTCAGAAAAAGAACTTGTCATTAAATTAATTAAACTCATTCAAAGTTGGAAAGGCTCGAGAGATGGGCATCATTTCATAATAACTCCCAAAGAGTTAGGGATGGGGCGGAAACCCAATTCGGAGATAAGGCATTTTTGCGGTGAGTTTTAGCAATCCAATTGGCAATCGAGTCAGCCGCTCTAGGGCAATACAAAACATGCCTCTGAACTTGCGGCATGAGAAAGCACTGGGACTTTATTCTAGCGATAGGTTATTATTGCAACTGAAATCTGTCAATTTACCACTGGTTGCATGGCATATACTTCAAGGTAATGGACGAGCAAAATCAATTACGCATTCTTAGATTCCGTTTATTTCATGAAAAATGAATGATTAGTGCCAAAATATTTACTTGTATCGTTTGAAAAAATTAGTCAATGAATTTTTTTTTCACTTACCGCCAATAATTTATGTCTGAATATTTCGATGAACGATGAAAATATTTTTCCTATATATATTTTTGTAAGCGGTTATATTTTAGGAAAATAATAATTAAAATTATCACATGGGCCGCTATTTAGATAAATTAAAAAAAAAATAAGGGATATGCTCATTGGAAGTCCTAAAACTTATCACGAAAGTACATATAAGTCCTAAAACTTGCAAAAAGTGCAATCAAATTCTAAAACTTGTTAAATTAGTTCAATCGAATCATAAAATTAACTCCATTCAATTTGACAAATGAAAAATGCTGACATGACTCTTTCTTTTATTTTTTTCTATCTTACGTGACAATGATGTGGCTTATTATTATTATTTTAATACTAATTTTATTTAAACCAAAATTTAGAAATAAGCTAAATATTTATTTAAAAAAAAAAACAAGGAGAAGAAGTCAGACAAGGAAGGCTACAAGCCCTTGCCACCCCCACCATCGCCGAGAGGGGCCGATGAGGGTGGGGGACAGTAGGTAGGGTCACCAAGCCCTCGCCTGCTGTCAGCGAGGCAACAAGGGCTTACTGTTTGTAGCCCTCCCTACCTAACTTCTCCTCCTCCTCCTCTTTTTTTTTTATTATTTAGATAAAATTAATATTAAAGATCAAATTTGAGCCAAAACATCATTTTAATCTCACGTTTCATAATTTAGCCATATCATTGTTGCGTAGGACAGAGAAAATTTTTCAAATTAGCCATGTTAACGTCACATCAACATTCTCAAATTAATAAGTTAGACAGCATTAATTTTAGAACTCAATCGAATCAATTTGATAAGTTTTAAATTTTGATTACACTTTTTATAAGTTTTATGACTTAACTGCGAGTTCATGACGGATTTTAGGGCTTCCTCCGACGAACATATCCCCCAAAAAATAATTTTGTCCTCTTCTATCGGTCCCAACTTGGCCCTTCTTTAAAACACCTTTCGCTTGTTATCGTCTCAAAGTCGAAGACAACTTCGCGACACACACCTCAGCAGACCAAAGGCATAAAAGGGGAAGCAACGGCGTCGTCTTGAATTGGGGGCAGAATTAGGATATCTCTCTCGATTCGTGAACAGGGCAAAAAAAAAAAATTAGGGCTTTAGGGTTCTTCGACGGCTGCCGACGAGTCGGCGACCGACGGCGAGGTGCAAATTTTGCTTACGATCCGGCCTTCTTCACGCTCGTGTCGCATGAAATCTCGAATCCCCGAGCCGGGTGAAGCGAAATTCGCGCTCTGATCGTTCGCTCTGATCCGTTCGTCGCAGGGACTGATTCCGTGCGGCAGCGGGGTTTTCTCTTGTTTTGAGAGAGGAACCTCTTTGGCGGACGCTGGGAAGATAGTGGAGGAGAACGAGAAGAACCGCAAGAGCGAGGACCCATCTGGGGAGGACCGTCGCCTGAGAGTTTTATAGGAGGTATGCTCGCGTGGTGCGACGAAATGGGCTTCTGTTCTCTCTGGATTTTTTGCATTTTTAGTCTCGGGCGAGTGCTGTTTTCAGGTGGGTGGGGCGGAGATTATTGGGTTCGATGGTTTTCGGATTCTCTGGGACGTTTTGCTGCTTCTTCTTGTTTTTTTTTTCTTTTTCTTTTCTCTATTTAGCTGAGATTTCTAGATAAATGTCGCAAGTTCTCGCTCCTTCTTGGAGAATTGGTATAATATTCAAACGTCATTGTGTAATCTGGCTCATTTTCCAACCGATTAGGGCGACCCGTATCCTGAATTGAGTTGATTCTTTCTTTAGTGGCATGATTAGCTTTCAATTTGTGGCGGTGTTAAATTGGTTCTGAGATGTCACCATGGCTTTGAGTTCTCTAGCTGGGCTACTTCTGTTTCTTCAGTATCTGTTTCTCTTGCTGGATTTTTTGTCTTTTCAAATTTTTTTAGCCAAGTTAGTAGTTTGTTACATAGTCTGCTGCCCAAAATTCATCGTAATTTATTTATGGAGACATGTTCTTTACCGGATTTTATGCTCAGTTTAAATATTGTGTGAAAGATATATGTTGTGTTTCATATGCAACCTCTTTGTAAATGAACGAGGCCTCATAGATGGTATAGACTCTGTCTATAAATAAAGCTGAAGCATTAAATGGAGATAGATTTAGCTGTTCAGCAAGGATTTTGGTTAGACATAGTCGCTCTTGTGTACTTTTCAATCGATATAAGAAACAAAGATAGTCTTTTCTTTTGGCGTTTGAATCAGTTGGTGCCTTTTCTTGGCGTTCGAATCAGTTGGCGATTTTGGGTATTTAATTACCTTATGATAAAATTACAGGTGTAGTGTCTTTGCTTTTTGGAACGCAAGAGCGGCGAGCCTGTTTTTTAGTGGTAGGCTAGGCTTCGTTATGGCAGATTCTGGTGAGGCTAAGCAGGCTGAACCAGGAAATCTGGAGGAGACAAGTGAAAAGCAAAAATCTGAACAGGGTACTTCCTGATGTACCATACAAACTCCTATCTTTCCAGCAGCTTCTAAATCATGCTGCTTGTAGTTTCCCCTTTAAGAATGTTAGTATACTGATTCATTGTTTCTTCCATTGCCAGTGTGTAGCTTTTTCAGGAGACCGTCGAAAAATAAGAATATCAGGAAGCGGATGGTTGAAGAAGATGATGATGAAGATTCCAAGGCAGAGGGTTCAGTGCTACGTAACCAGAAAAAACCCCAAAGGACGGACAATAAGCTGTATTTTTCAACTGGATCCTCCAAGAGCTCTGTGTCTGCAGAGTCAAAGGTTGATTCTGAAAAGCCGATATTCAAATTTGAGTCTTCAAAAGAAATTCAAGTGGAACATGATAGCAGAGCAACCGCAACTCTGGAAACTGAGACTGAGTTCTCAAAAGATGCTCGAGCTATTCGAGAGAGAGTTCTTAAGCAAGCAACTAATGAGATGAGTGGGAAAAGTAAGGGCGCTGGTGATGGGAAGTTGTATAAAGGGATCCACGGTTACACTGATTACAAGGCAGGGTTTCGGAGGGAGCAAACAATATCCAGTGAGAAAGCTGGAGGGGCACATGGGCCCCTGCGAGCTTCAGCTCATATTAGAGTCTCAGCAAGGTTTGATTATCAGCCTGACATATGCAAGGACTACAAAGAAACTGGTTATTGTGGGTATGGAGACGCATGTAAATTTATGCACGACAGAGGAGATTACAAATCCGGGTGGCAGTTGGAGAAGGAGTGGGACGAGGCAGAGAAGGCAAGGAAGAGAAATTTAGCCTTGGGAGGGGATGATGGAGATGAAGAGGATGTTGACCAAACAGAGGACGAAGAAGATGATGAATTGCCCTTTGCATGCTTCATTTGTAGAGAGCGATTTGTTGATCCGGTCGTCACGAAATGCAAGCACTACTTCTGTGAGCATTGTGCATTAAAGGTAAATACCTGCATTCGGTCTTTTATTCAGTTATTTCCATTTTATCTGGAATATGCTGGCATTATGCTGTGCTGCTAGGGATGGAAAAGGTACACCTTGTAGTCGTCTCCAATATGCGAGGTGTATGCTTGGTTCCTTTGTTTTCTTTTCTCTTTTTTCCTTTCTTTCTTTTTCTCTCTTTTTATTCCTTATTGTGCTGCAGTTGTAGCATTTAGCTGGATTGGATCGCGTGCTATGTGTTATGTGGGTGTGAAATCATTTGCGGAAGCATTCTATGCTTGATTTCTCTGGGATAACATGATGAGTTTGCTTGGGTAGACCTGGACGGAACCAAAAGTACCATTGTTATTTAGGTGCCTCTAATTTTAAGTTCTTAAATCAGCTTTCAGATGGTCAAAACAATCAATTTTGGATTAAGCTAGCATTAGCCTTTTTCACTTTGGGGGGCTGGTTTGTTAGTCATATGAAGATATATTCATTGGTAATCAATTACCAATCTAGAACATTTCAAACATCAGGTCCTATCACTATGATTTTGTCTTTTTGTAAATGTGGTGGCTTTTATTTTTGGGTTTTGAAGGGTGGCAGAGGGAGTGATAGTTGTTCTCGGTGATGTTGTTTTCGCAACCTGTGATTATACTGCATTTCCTAGAATCCTTCATGTGTTGGTACTTGGAATGACGCATACATGGAGAGTAAATCCTTAAAAGCTCAGATATGTGCCATCCGGATTTGGTTGCTTGCTAGTACAGTGAGTTTTGGTTGGCATGTGAGTAGCTGCTTTTCTTTTTTTCCACAGCTTCTGTCAGTGTCATGGATGAGTTCTGATTTGTAGTTCCCTTCGAATTGTCCTGGTCACAATACTTGAATCCAGGGGTGGTTGTGGTTGCCGAATGAGTTTAGTCCTGAGTGGGATAGTCCACAGATTGGCTCCACTCTTAATGATTCCACCTTTCTATTTCCATTTTCAGCATCATGCGAGGAACAAGAAGTGCTTTGTTTGCAACAAGCCCACCTTGGGTATCTTTAATGCTGCTCCTGAGATAAGGAAGAAAATGGCTGCAGAAGGTAAATAATGCTTCATTGCTTGCTCAATTCGGTGAATCTACCTGAACCTTCAGACAGTTTTTCTGAGTAAACATAGAACTAGCTTACGAGAAACTCTAGAGGTTATATTGTGGTTGGAGATGCTAATGTCATTGCTTATTTAGTAGTCATGAACAATCTCGCTCTGTTTCAGCTAGCTGATTAATTTTTTTTGTAAATTTTCATCTTTCGTAGGTTGCCTATTCTGTATTGTTTAACTCTATCCCTTTCTGAAGAAGTATTAACTGTATCATAATCCTCCACATTTGCAAAACTATGGCATCATGACCAATAATACTAGAATCTTTTTCAATTTCTATTATCTTAGTGACTATATATCTAACAGGTTACTGAAAATTTTTCATACTGTATTATTTTTGGTCATACTCTATTAGTTTCTTCTGGAGTCTCATGTCATGGAACATCTATAAAAGTTGAGTCGCATCATTAATGATGTTCACTAATGAGAGAACTCCATTAATAATTATTATCTGTGTTTTCATATTTATATACTTTATGGATCAGTAAAATTGGCTCTTAACATTCGGTGAGGTTTAGTAATACTTGACTGGTCGCATCATCAAGGAGATAATAGAAAAAGATGAACCTACAAAAAGAATTCAATAAAAGAAAAATCGATGAAAAAATGAAACTTCACCATTTACTGAAATCTGTTATGTAAACAATTTATTACAGATTTCTCACTGAAGATTAAAGGAGATATCAATATTATAAATTTCAGCCATGTATAGCCCACGCACTTAAGTTAACCTGTGCACCATACGGTGTTACTAACTAGTTTAGGAAGTTTAGGGAATGCTAAATTCCCTCAATTATGGTTGAAATTTATTACTATTCATCTGATGGTTGGGTTTGCGACGAGTTTTTGAGGACAATATTTTTCTTTGATTGCCATTGTGGAGTTTGGACATTGATGTCCAGCCCTCAGCGGGTCACCTTTTACTTGTCATGTCTACCTAATTTTTCGTCCAATCTGGGTCAACTATCTGCTTGTTCAGTTCTCTCAAGTGATGGTGATATTCTGCATTACAAACAAGGATCTTTTAGTTTAGCAGTACTCTTTTCTTTGGCTAGAACTGATGCTTTCATTTTTTATTTTTTGGCCAACTGCTCTTTCAATTGTTTATTAACATTAAGGAGGAGTTTTTGTCATGTTTCTGTAGTGATGATACTGTATTTACTCGTATCTATTTTGAAAATTATGTGCTTTCCAATGCAGGTGGAAAATGACGAGCGCTGTCAATAAAAGTGGTAAATCTAATGAAAAGGTCCAGGGTTGCAACGGTAATATCCCTTTTTACTAAAGCAGATTGTCAAGTATTGTCGCTAGGACAACACCTGAACTTTGCTATTGCATCTTTCCTTTCAGGAACTATTTTTCCATTAGAGAAGAAGTTTGAACGACTCATAAAAAAAAGGAACTAGGAGGGTACCCGAGACAACCCAACTTCTCATTCCCAGGTCCTTGGAGTAATTGACTGACTAATTCCCTGCTAGAAATGCCGTCAACGTGGACAGGGTGGTGCGTGTTTTTGGACAGAATGGCCTTGCTGTAGTTGTCCCATCATTTGAGGTCTGTGGCCCGGCAATAGACCACAATAGACTGAGTACATGTTCATGGTCAATAGCTCCTTCCTTTAGGGTTAGGCGCAGTTAAGTTCGGCTTGGTCAGAATTATATGGATGTACATTCAGTTGCAGGGCTTGTATTTTTTTTCTTTGCTCTATCTCGGATGATGTCGCCTTTATATTACTCTCCAAATCATGCCATTCCAATCAGAATGAGCACCTTCGAAATGTTACTCTTTCAAGTTTTACCCACTTGAAAGACATACACAGAAAGCCAGTTGGTGTTATTCTTGTGATAATAAGGGATGTATTGAAAATTATATTATGCTAGAATGATGCTTCGCCTTCCACATGCAAAATCACAGACTCAACCGACCCTCTTCTCAGTCTCTACATGCATGAGATGTCACGGTCGCTCCAACTTGTACGGGTTTGCATATACCACAATAAGAAACCAACCCTGGTCAGTTTAAATTGAGCTTAGGGCAGGATCTTGTTATTCCTTCTTGGACCTCTTCTTCATTGTTTATGGAAATCATCTTCCCTGTTGGCATCAATGCTTGAACTGATCTTGCCACGGGCAAAGGTCATCCGACCTCGATGTTGATCTTGTGCAAACATAGCAGGCTGTCCATGAAATGCATTACGCGACCAAACCATCTCACCGTTAGACGAAATTCATCGAACAGACAACTCATCCTTTCCTCTCCTATTGATCCCTCAAGCAAGGATAATCCTACCGAACATGGTGACTTAATCATTGTCCTTGCGTCGATTCTACAGATGTCAATTTTCTTTCGTGGCAAGTCCTTTAAGTTTTCCTTGATACGCCATTAGTGGCCCTCACCTTCATACGAAAAGCGTAGCAAGATGGGGATTGCTTTAACTTGAAAGGGCAATGTCGCAACCCTCCCGAGAGGGGTTCAGCGTATTGCTATGTGGGTGCCTATAGCCCTGTTGTGAGGTAGTGCTTACATTTTGCATAGACTCTCTAAAGCTCTAACGTTCACAACTCAATCCCTCATTTATTGTCAATCACATGAAACTATAGTCGCCCCTGACCTATTCTAGGTTTATTAGGAGGAAACACAAAAATATTCGAAGGGTAAAGTGAAACAATCCATGATAAAATAAATAAAGATGAAGGAAACACAAAAAAGAAAACAAATCGAGCCGTATCGAGCAAAGTTAATACAATACCTTGTTACAATGCCCGACCCAGGACCTCGTATGCTATGCATAAAGGGTAAATATGTGTCAAATCAAAAATAAAGTATCACAATTTACTTAACAAACTATAAATGATATGAATTAAAACTAGTAAAAACAAATTAGACTGAGCCCATCACGAAATAGGACGAGAGCTCAAATGCACAGAAATGATTTTCTTCTTTTTGTTTATGAAATGAAATAATGTAAATAAAATGTTACGAGTGACTATGTGCTATGTGATGCTAAAACGAAGAAATGGAGGGAGCCATCGAGGACCGGCTCAGAGAGGCGCGAGTAGATCTAGACCGGACTAAATGCTCATTGTTCAGATCAAAAAGCGACCCGGACGACGAGCAGTTGGCCTTAGAGCGTCCCCGTGTCGTGCCTCGGCGACCCTACAACGGCACTTACACCAACCGCTAATTAGATCACCGAAAGCACGGATGCGTGATTGAACCCCGACGACATAAACAAATGAATGGATGCAAATATGGCTCCGAGCTATTTACTTCCCCTTGATGATCACATTAATACAGAATTTTACACCCGGACATACGGTTTAAACATGTCTCAACCGGATGGGAAATTGCCTTATCGGGTAAGTGTTAGTAGCGGAAATTCGCGTAACTTTCTTGATGGCAAGTCTACCAGCAAAGGTTAAGAAACGGCCAGTGGGCTCACGTCACAAATTACGTGAAACATGGGACCTCGAACTCGAGTTGCTCACCTTCATCGGGGACGGTCGATGCGGACAACATGCGGAAGCCAAGGGGATCGCGTCAAAACTCAGCAAGATAGTTGAGGGACTGAATAAAATAAATTGAAAGTTTATGGGCTAAATTGAATGTTTAGAAATAATTTATAGAAGAACCAAAAGTTCAATGATGATATTATATTTTGGGGCAAAGCCTAGGGATTTTTAGGGACGGCCCAAGCAAGAGTTCTTGTCACTGCACGTTATGGCCTCCCCGGGTTGGCCATGATTTGAACTATCACCAAATGCCGCCAATATTGACAGGATGATTTCCTTCATTTTCTTTTTGGGGTGAATGATGTATCAACAAATGCTATTTGATTGGAACAACTGCAAGAACTTGCGTTTTGTGGACAATGATGGTTCGTATTGTGTTGAAGTGAATTGAAACGGATCAAAAGGGGTGGGGAAAAGTGTTGGAAAAATCTTAAACTTATTGTATCGATGAAAATTTAAACTTAAATCCTTTAATTTTGTCAATTTTGTCCTAAATATTTTGACTTAATGCTAATTTAGTCCTTCCGACAAATTTTGACCGGATATTACTAACTCAAATGCAGGCCAACCTACGTGACACCGCTGGCATTAATGTAAACAATTTATAATAATGATTTCTCGATTTTTTTTATTATATTATGTTTTTCTTCTTTTTTCTTTTTTCCGAGTACAAGCCGACTGCCCTCACAAGCACCCTTAAGGCTAGAAGGCATTACAGCGCCGCCGTCGTGAGCTGTCGGCCCAAATATTTGGTCTCCCTCCGCTACTCTTGAGTAAGATATACCTTGATTGATGGCGAAACCACTGAATTATGCACACCTTCCCAATCTCATGAGGTCCGATGTCGGGAGAGGTTTAATTACAGATGTTTGATCACAGAGGTATAAAAATCTCGACCATGAGTAACAAATTCCCTCATAAAGATGGCACCGTAGTGTTCTCGTCAGTGCCTATAGCTCTAATACCTCGGCGAATTCTTGGATGTACATATTCAGCCGATGATGAGGACCGCTGTGGATAAATGGTTTCGAAGACTGGGTTCAATGCCTCTGGCATCCCCGGATTCAGATCAAAACGCACGATTCGAAAAATTATCTTCGCCTCCTGGGCGAGAATACATTACAGATAGCTAGAAGGGCGAGAATACATTACATATAGCTAGAAGGGCGAGAATTGTGAGATCCTAAGAACCAATAAACAGTAAGAAATCAAATTATGACAGCTCCATGGAATGTGCAGCTAATGGCCCAAGTAAAACATTGAAAAAGCTCAATGGCAACAAATCCTAAAGACTTTGGTGTATTCCACTATGTAAAATTCCAGCCCTCACCATCCAACACGATGTAAGTTCCGCCCACTCAATAAATAGCAACCCCAACGAGACAAGCCAGTGATTTCCCAAATATCAACTGAAAATTCAATGTCAAGGAAAAGGCCCGTCAATTCGTCCGCTCCCCAATGCCTTGCAAACATTCTGGCTGGTTGCATCAAAATCCCATGCAGAAAGTTCGCAATCTACCTATACTGGGTGACGCCTCCTGCATATTGCCAGGTGCATTAGCCAAAAAGTAATAATATGACATCAACAAAACATAAAATTGCCATCTTATCGCAACTGTTCTGAATATGATAATTGACTCCCAGAATCAGCTCAAGAAGTTGATTAAAACTAGCTTCACAACTGAATTCTGTAATTTCTATACCAATCGCATTTAATTTCTTTTAACATACAGATATAGCATTCAAACTGAATGCATCATGAACTAGTGCATAGAATCAATTCAAAATTGTGATCGCGGAGCAATAGTCGGGAAGAAGAGGAGCATAGTTTTTACCTTCACTAGCAACCAGTTGATCAACTTAAATTCCCATCAGTAAGTTTAAGTAATGAGAAAATTGAACAGAAAGCAAGATTATTGTAATCCCTTGTGGCAGATTATGTCAAATTATCTCAATTGTAAAATGCATAAGATAGTGTAACATACCAAGGAAAGCATTTCTGCAAAACTGCAGGGATGGTTAACTATGAATAAAACTAGAAATGCTAATGGTCACCCCATACAATTAGTCAATTCCCATGCTACATTCCACGACTAGATAAGAAACTCAATGTTTAGTTACCTCTTGGGTCGGCCTCCTCTATCTTCTTCATAGTCCATCACTCCGCCAGGTTCAGAGTAGATTTCCTCATGCCCTCGGAAGTCAATGTCAGCCTGCTTACAGGGTGTAACTTCTGCCAGAACGTAAGTAAACCACATCGACCAACATATCCCAGAACTTAAGCAAGGACTGATGCATCCAATAAATGTATACACCATACACATCCAAACGTATATAATGTGTATGTGTGCATGTATTAGCATACTCAAGTAAAATGGCAATTTCAATAGCATTTATCTCCTTAAGCAGTGCAAGTTATTCAGCCAGACATAAAATATATAGAGGCTTGATTGTGTAAATGACGCTTGCTGCAGCTTATACCACATTTTTCTATTCTTTATTCAGAATTGGTGGAATAAGATCACCTGAGCTAGGGCAATCTATTTAACACATACTCATAGTCATAACTAGTGGCTTTATGTGATTATAAGATTACATAAAAACTTGAAGGAAACAAACTTATGAGCTTAAGAAGGTACAATCCAATACTTAAGAGAGAGAACGGGAGAGATTTATTCAGTGCAAAACCTGATGAATGCAAAAACTATGGGAAGAAAATAGACATCAATCGAGAGGATGAGCATGGGTTTAACTGACCTTGAGGGAAAGAGACTTCTTCACTTCCTCCACTCTCTCTTCTACATCCTTTCTGTGTTTCTTGTCCATCTCACTCATAGTATCAGCCCATTTTATCTTTTCTTGAATAGAATGAAGAAGATTGTCTGATGTAGTCAACCTAGGAATTCATTTTAGTACATCAGGTCAACATGTGCAATCACCGCATTCAGGTCAACCCCACAAATAAGTTTTCAAACTGTAAATGAGCTAAATGAAGCTTTTACAATATCAAAAGTACATGAGCTAAGCAAACGGTAGCTTTGACCCTTCCACAAACCCTAAAATTTCCTTGAGAAGTCATTCAAAGGCACAAGCCAGGGTGACTGAGACTTTATAACTCGAAAGATCCTTTTTCAGCTAGAATGCTTGACTGCATCTCTATATACAGTTGAGTCGAGAAACATGTTAGGCCTAATCACGGAAAAGTCGGCAAACAAGAGAGCCAATTACTACAATTACAGACAAGTTCTTCTACCTAATTGAAATTGTTTCCTTTCGTTAGAACTAACAACGAAAAGCTTTTGTTCACCAATTAAATAATTGGCAAATTAATTAACTAATCTAGCACCGCCACCATTACTTTTCACCCACTTCATCATCACCACCATCATCATTGCCATTAAACCATCTCTATCACAGCCACCTTCACCACAGTTCCCACCTAAACCACCACCACTGCCATCATCAATCATCACAGATATTGCCAATCATCACTACTATCATCCACTTTTCCACCACCACCAGATCCAATTGACCACTAATGATCCAACTTCAATCTCCTCCCAAATATTTTAGCAATTAAATGACTTCTAACTAAATATGTTAGTGGATCTATCAGGATGATATCAAATGAATAAAATTACGCTAAGAAGTCCCAAGCTTGATGAGGTTAGGGAGTCACACATTATTGTAGAGCATGGATTTTCCACTTGTCTACTCTGAGGCAATGTTGCACGCAAGAAACAAAGATAACTTACCAGTCTGATAGTGTTTTTATCATATTCCCAAGTTGTCCGGGTCTCAAATCCCTCCCTGCAGCAAATTGCACCTGCAACGCACCCGACACAAAAATTTAAATCACACAATATACAATCAAAGACAAACAGTGTCAATCAGGGAGAAAAACATTCCACTGTTGCAAGAATTTCGTACCTCAAAGCATCTTCTCAACTGATCAAGCTTTCCTCTAACTATACCCTGAAAAGACAGATAACAATATTAGCACATTCATCGTCCCTCAATTGTTCATTATGCAATTATAAGTTCGCAACTTCTGTAATATTTTCACTTCTCTTCTACCCAAAGAAAACACAGCTGCCAGAAATAAAGTCGATGCTCAACTAAACACGAGGATTTGCAGTTTTGTATTATTTTAACCTTTCTAGCATGAGAAATGTCTCCACAACAACGAAAAACCATAGGTCAGACAACAAGATCAAAATCATGGTGGTGAAAGAATATATTTGATGAAGCTTAGGGAGAACCTACCGCATACATACACTCATTAATAAGGAAATCTTCAAGTTCTCGTACATTTACAACATCTAATTCCAGCATTAGTTGATTGTATGGCAGCACCTGAGAAATGACCCAAGAAGTCAGAGCAAAGAAGTTTACAAAATTTGTCGGAGAAAATTAATTGACTAAAGAAGTCAGGCCAATGGTATAAGTTAGAATAATCAGACTAAAACAAAAAAATTAACATCAGTCCAACAGGGAGCATTGTGTGAGGAAATTCTCAAAACTTGTTACCACATTCAAATAGTTCCTGGAAAAGACAAGATAATCCATTGTTTCTTCATGAGCAAACTTTCAGCTCATAAACAGTCCGGGGGGGCACAAACACCTTTGACTAATACAAGTTTAGTTATTTATTTATTATTTACGTTTTAAGTTTCTTTCTGGTTTGGGTTGGGGGGAGGGGGCCAAGAGAGACAGATTAATATTGTATGCCATGTGGAATCTGGACAGAAGCTAGCTACAAACAGTAACTGATGAGAGTTGCATGACACAGTTCAGAAGCAAATATTTGACAAATTTTCAATAAACTTCATTACCAACTGAATATGAACTAGAATGATCAGGGCTAAGTAGAAACCTTACATTCCTGTTCCACCTAGAGAATGAGATCCTATAAAATACTACTCCATGTTGAAAGAAAAAACCTAAAACCCTCTCCAGGAACAAGAGAACTAAATAAAGTCCAAATAGACCTTTCATAATTCTGATTGAGGCCAGAAACTAAACTTGGCAACAGTCCTATCCCTGCACAAACTAAGTTTAAGTAGAACAGGCATACAAATCTTATTCAAAGGAGATGTGATCTCAAACTGAGTGCATTTTCATCATACAAATTGATGACAATTCAAATTTTAGATCATCATCGACATGTTGCATAATTGTGAACTGCATAACTGACAACGTCAATATTCTGGAATCATTGGCTATGAGTTTTCTTGAGTTGCTTTATCTACTCTTTGTAATTAATCCAACCCGAAAATGCCTCCACAAGTGGTATATCCCACTATGCCTAACAATGCACTAACACATAAAGATTGCACAAAAAGCCCTCAGCTCACGATACAGCACCTTGTTTGTCTCAGCCAGAGTAAGCACAGTAAGTTGCTTTAGTTTGAGGACTTGATCAGGCACCAAGTGTGGTAGCTGGCCAGCATTACCTACAACTCACAATGTTTCAGGGCATTCAGTTCAAGCCATCATGCCTGTTCCAAGAATAAACCAAGCATCTGGAGGTCTTTGCTAATCTTAACTAAACAACTTTCTTCTTCATAAAACTAAAAGATATGTAAGCGGTCTAGTCATGCCCTAGCCACAAACCAGAGGAAGAAATAATATTAGACCAGAAATGTAACAAAAAAATGAGAAACAAAAGTAACAAAAAAAGAATGCTGAAGCGTTTGAGACGATCATAAGTTGCATGGCATACAACCAACATTCAACAACAATCTAGATCATCAACAAAAGCTAAACGAATGATACAGAATGATACACGAATCAATAATTCTGACCAAATGAAGGACAGCAGGCTCTAGCCTTGGACTCAGGTCATTGACAATCTAAAATCTAGAATTCGCAAGTTATCCTATTATGCCTTAAAATCTAGAAGATCTACGATGAGCAGAAAAGAGTCCATAGAAAATAGCAAGTAGATAGCTTACTTTTGTAATCACTCCATGTGCCATGAGCAAACAAGCGTAGAATATCAAGGTATACAGAATACTCGGTCCCTTCAAGCTGCATAGAGTTTCAAAAAGGAATAAACAGGAATATTTGCATATCAGGATCCTCAGACAATCCAAAAAACAAAATAACCAGACAGATGGTAGATACAAGCACACCGGAAAAAGTTGCAGAAAATGAAAATGTAGACTATTTCAGGCGAACCCAGCAAGGAAGATATGGATAAGATAAACAGATGGGGAATAAAACACTACATGAATATGCTCCCATAGATTCATATCTATTAGTAAACTAAGCGACTGGAGAAAGCCAGATAGACATAGGCACAGACAAAACGAAGAGATCCGCCAGTATGCATTGGGAGCCTTTCAGAAAGTTATAGAGTGCTACTTCAATATGCCTCAGTAATGCATTTGGAAAGAACAAAAAAAGGGACAGCTCAAAGGATCCATATACATCTTATTCTGCTTTTACTGATTTTAAGTGTTTATAACTCGATGCTCTAACCTTACGATAAATTAGTGTTTATTGCTGATGTACTTGAACAGTTCCTCTATCAATAAAATTTTGATTTGCCTTTAGAAAAAAATAGCCTAAGGGCATCTATATGCTATAATGATATAAATTGAGTCAGCTACAATACCAAAACTGAGCAAACAGAAAAGTAGAAGAATTGTATGTCCCCATAAATAGGATGAGAAAGACAGCTGCAGAAAACTCTTCCAGCAGTCCTGACAAACGCTTCCTCCAACTCATCCTAATCCCCGACATCACCTTAACAACAACTTACGACGGCTGATTTCCTAGGGTGAGCTAGAGATAACTCAAGGCAAGTAAGGCTATATAGTTTATTCACGATCTCATCACCGATGCTGCAATCTTATATCCTGAAGTTATTCGATACAAATTATTCGATCGATATCAGAATAACACTATCCAACACATTCAGTGGCTAAAAGGAAATAAAATTAACAGCCACAAGCACACACGCAAAAGAGGCCCCAACCAAAATTCTCGGTCACGAAAGGCGCATCCTCTCGAGTTCGGATCATCTCGTGCCAAACTTCATAAAAGAAGTAATCAATAACAAATTCCTCGGGCATGTGGAATGTTCGCAATCCCAAACCGAGGCGCGTTCCTTCAATTCAACTAAGTCTAAGGCTTTTACTTCTACAGCGAAAAAAAATTAACCTTCTCATACAGATAAAGAGAAGATCCAGCAAAGGAACCCTCCCTACCGAAACTTCCGACACGGGAAACACGAAGAAACCGATCCTGTCGCAGCCAATCAAGAATCAATACCCACATGAAGCCCAGGAGCTGCAATTTTCAAGGATGCCCAACTCTACAAATCCATCATTAGCCCCCAAAAAAAACACAAAATTCGAACCACCCAGAATCCATCAACCTACGATCAGGCAACTGCCCTTATCGTCCCAACTAATCCTCCCGCTACAATTCCCAGGTCCATACCAAATTTCCCCTACCACCGAGAAAATCGCAAAACGGGGAACAAAACGCAATCTCCTGAAAAGCCAAGAAAACAAGGGGAACAGATTCAGAAGAGACGGAGGCGACTACCTCGAGAACGCTGGGGACGGAGAGAATCTCGGAGAAGGCGAAGAGGTTAGGGTTGGAGGTGGCCTCGGCGATGAGAGGGGAGAGGGCGGGGCCCTTCAGGGACGAGGCTTGCTTCACGAAGTAGTCGATGAGCTCTACCTGTTTCTGCTCTATGTCCATCGCCCCGTACACACACACCCCCCCCACACCCACCCAATAAAAAAAACTATCGAACAAGGAGCAGGAGGAAGACCTAATTCCGCAGAATCCTCTATTGGGTATGCGGCGCAGAAGACGAAGACGACGAAGAAGAAGAAGAAGTGTTTGGTGCTGAAAGAATCGAGCTTGCTTCAATGGCGACGGAAGCTGAGATTTGAGAGCGCAGTCGACTGTAGAGAGAGAGAGAAGAGAGAGAAATTGAAAATAGGGGTTTTTTTTTTTTTCCCTCTTTTCTCTCTATTTCTCGCTTGTAGGGGAAGAAGCGCTTGAGGGAGACATGTGGACACCTCGACACTCTTCTCTCCCTTCTCCTCAGCACCGGTCGAGATTCCACGGCGCTCGCTTTTATATAGTGTCGTGTCGCTTTTAATGCCGCGATTTTCGAAAAAAAAATTAAATAATAATAATTTAACCCCCGCCGACCTATTTCCGGCGAAGAACAACGAATCATCCGACGTGAACTTTTTCCTCCAAAGAGAGCTATAAGCCCAAAATGGAGCGGAGGATCGTGACCCCCCCGGAACAATAAATCCTTTCGATTTCTTCACCTTCGATTAAGGGTAGGCCGAGAGAGAGATCGCCGCCGCCCTCGATCGTCATGATTGGGGGGCTCCTCCTCCTCCTCCTCCTCCTCCGCCGTTCCTCCGACCCCCCTCGAGAGCTCGAGAGCTTGATCCCGGTGCGGGGCGATCTGTGCTTGGCGTACACGACCCCGAAAGCCGCCTCCTCATCTTCTCCCCCGCCGGTCGATCACTTTGCGGGCGTGACCTGGAACTTGCAATCCTTATCTATTCTCGCCGTCGCTCTCTGTGACTCTACGTGATTTTTTTTTTTTTCTTCTTCTTCTTTTTCCTTCTGCCGGTGATGCCCCTGACTAAATGATCGGTACTAGCGCGCTGGTATTTAGGATTCCCGCGATATCAATAGCATCGGCCGTCTACTTGAGGAAGAGCCCGACTTTGTTGAGACGATCGTGTGTCGCTTCTCCTGTTCCGACTTGCCATTGCAAATTTCGAAAAGCACCTTCTCGTGGACCTACAATTTTTTTTTTAATTTGCAGATGAAAATGGGGTGTAGGGTTCCCGATTGGAACCTAATTTATCCCCAAATCATCAATTTGGGGTGCGAAACGACGTCATTGTATATGCTCCTTATGATATTGTTTCCCGGCAAGTCACAACGGTCGATTTTATATTGAATTAATGACACGGTAGATTTTTCGGCGAGGAGAATCGCCGACATCACTCAAGTTAACGTTTTTTAAACTTTACAACATTTAATTAATCGATTAAAAAGTTATGACATCAAAGTCATGATACTACCGACGTCCTTTCCAGTTTTACTGTCCCTCGCTCTATATCCAAGAAATGCTCATGTAACTATCCCGAAACTACTACGAGAATAACAGTCTATTTTGAATTAAAAAAAATAACAACTAATTAAAAAATATTGTGGGGTCCATTCTTTCAAGAATTTGTGACTCGCAATATGTTGTCATTCTAACAATAGGTCGAAAACTTTAAAGCTAGCAAAAATCTTTTAAATAATAGCAAATACGGTGGCTTCTCTTCTCTATTCCTTTTTGGTAATTGCAAAAATGGTTGGCTTGGCATATTTCCCCTTGTGGTCTATATGCCTTTCTTTTACCTTCCCAATAATTTACTAAACGGGTAATCAAATTTCAGATGTCAACGCTCTAGAAGTCCCAGGAAGGATATCCGAAGGCCCAAAAGATGGAGACCGGCACCAGAGGCTGAAAAGCTTTGCATCAACTACTTCCTCTTACCATCTTTAGGGTGTATTTGTTTCGCAGAAAGTAAATAATTTGAAAAAAAAAATTCTCAAAAAATGACCACTTGTATCCAGGTCCTGGTGAGCAAACAAAACATTGGAGTTAATAAAATGCATGTAGAATAAGGGTTAATTAAATTTAATGAAAAAAAAAATGATCTCCTCTTGAATTTTACACACATAATTAGTTATTATTATAGTAATTGCAAATCTATCTAACATTGGGTCCCATGAAATGATGATCATAATATGATCTCTTCATGGAAAATGGGTAAAGCTTTTTTACTTGAGACGAAGATTTCTATGGAGTTGTCAATTCGAGTATAGCAAAGAGAACTCAAATAGTGTAGATTCACCAAGGTCGCGATCGCTAGCAAAACCAATAGTGAATTATTAATTGAAAAAAATTCCAATTGCATATATAACAGATCTAAAAAAATTGTAATTATATCAATTCAATCATAAATCTTTTTTTTGTACTAATTCAGTCATACATTTATGCCGATTTAGTCCATCCGACAAATTTTGGTTAACCAGCACCCACGTAGACACCAGCTAGCCGGCCGACATTGATGTCGTAATTTTTTAATCATATTTTTATTTTTCAAATGTTTTTTATTTTTTTTCTTTTCCTTGCTTTTTCCTTTTCTTCTCTTTTTCCCTTTGTCACGTCAGCGTCAGCCGGCCAATCGGCGTCCATGTCAGCGCCGACCGGTCAAAATTTGTCGGATGGACTGAATTAGCACAAATGTAAAAGTTTAAGGACTGAATTTATACAAAAAAAAAGGTTTAAAACTAAATTGGCACAATTACAAAAGGTTTATGAATTAAGACTGTTTTGGTAATTTTCCCTATAATCTTATATTAACTTGAGAAAATAATACCTCATTAGAGTATAATGAAAAACGGCTGTAACACGGCATATAATCGGACCATAACCTCGGAGGCAATCTAATTGTAACAAAACCCATTTGAGTTTTGCATGGACGTGTTATAAGCTAAGCATTACAAAGAATATGAACAGTTTTTAAGGCAAAAAAAATTATTTTCAAGAGTCACTCGAAAAATATAAGATGGCATTATAAGACGATATACAGGAAAGTGAGTTTGCTCTCACTTTTTAGACTTTTCAAAACTACCCTCGGATGAATTAGCAAAAAACAAAAGAAAAAAAAAGAGATAAATGGCACATATCTCCTATAACTTCCTACTTTTTCCTCTTTATCATGTAACATTATAACTACCTGTTTTCATTTCCTAATAATCAACTCACTTCGCATACATGCATAGCGCGTGCTTCTTACGTTAGAAAAGCTACATACTAGTCAAGACAAATTTGGAGAAGATGTTCGACACTACAAAAAAACATGTAATTTGCGACGGCAATTTACGACGAACTTTTTCCGTCACAAATTTCCGACGGATTTTGCGACGGTTTTCTAATCCCGTCGCAAATTAGCGACGGAAAAAAACCGTCGCAAATGTACGACGGAATTATTTTACGTCCCAAATTTCGTCGCAAAATTTGCGACGGAAATATATAACCGTTGCAAAATCCGCAACGGAAAGTAAATTCGTCGCAAATTTTGCGACGTAAAACAATTCCGTTGTACATTTGCGACAGACGATCGAGTTCGTCGCAAATTTGCGACGGATTTACTTTCCGTCGCAAAATTTGCAACGGAAATAAATAACCGTTACAAAATCCGTCCGAAATTTGCGACGGAAAAAATTTCGTCGCAAATTTGTGACGAAATCGAACGACGGAAAGTAAATCCGTCGCAAATTTGCGATGAAATCGAACGTCCGTCGCAAATTTGTAATTTATTAGCCCGTGATATTCCAACCCTATAGTCTTTCGCACTCTCTCTCGCTTTTCGCCCTCCTTCGTAGTTCTAAAATCGGCAAAATCCGCGCACGCACGTATTAATCTTGGTAAAGTTTTTGTATCGGTAAGTATCATAGCTAGCTTCGTGACTATTAGTCGTTGGATTGTAATTTTTTTTATATATATATATTTATGTTTGTTTTTTTTTCGTATTTGCATCACCGATTTAACGACCGGCGACACCTCGCCGGCCTTTGTATGAGTCTAAACGGCCACGTTGTTTTGCGGCGAATATATGAAAATTCCGTCGCAAATTTGCGACGGAAAGGAGGGTCCATCGTGAAATTTGCGACGGAATATTGATCCGTCGCAAATTTGCGACGGTTAAACTCCGTTTCCATCGCACATTAAAAATTATTAAAAAATAATTCTTGATTGATAATTTTTTTTGGGGTATGTGTCTAATTGAAGGTCTCGCAATCCAAGTGGACATTGCAATTCTCATCAAATTAACCACTTTGTCCTACCAATATTTCAGTCAAATATTTGGGTAAGTGTTCTTTACATAGTAATTTTGTCTATTTTTGCATTTTCGTATTAATTGTTAAGTGTTCTTTACATAGTAATTTTGTCTATTTTTGCATTTTCATATTAATTGTTGCGTGAATAACAAAAATTATAATTTCCAAAATTTTATGGTTTTAATTAAGAACAACAGATATGATATTTTAAATATTTTTCCTGAATTTTTTATTTTAATATAGACACAATGCAAAGAGAAAGAGCTTGGATGTATAATAAGAACTTACCTAGACGTCGAGGATTGACAGATGAGTTTCGTAATGGGTTGAAACAATTTTTAGACTTTGCTATTAGTAAATATGAGTTCATGGATGGAAATAAGTTAAGGTGTCCGTGTAAAAAGTGCGGTAATGATAAATTTCTTGTGTGTAATCAAGTTAGAGAACACCTTACTAGATTTGGATTTATTCCAAACTATTATAATTGGACTTCCCATGGTGAACCATTTATATCTGATGAAGGATATGAAAGAAGTGACCAATTTTTAGTTAGGGAAGAATGTGGTTATTTTGAGCAATTGAACTCATACGAGAGGATGGTCATTGATGCAGCTAGTAATAATTTTGTCACGGAATCAAATCAGGCAAGTACTAGTTTTACTCCAACACGTGAACAAGTGGGTACTAGTCATGCTTCACAATTGGAAGATATAGGAGTAACGGGTTTTGCTGAGAATGTCTATAATGAAACTTTTCAATCTAATCAGTTCCGGGATGTGTTAAAAGCAGCAAATGAACCTTTATGGGCAGGTTGTGAGGACCACACTAAGTTATTGGTGATAGCCCAACTATTAAATATCAAGGCAAAACATAATGTGTCTACGGATTCTTTCAACTCTTTTGTTGAAGTAATGCGGGAATCATTGCCTCGTGATAACATCATGCCAAGTGATTTTTATGATATGAAAAAGCTAGTAGATAATTTAGGTCTTCCGGTTATAATGATTGATGTATGTAGTATGGGTTGTATGATATATTGGAGAGATGATGAAAATGCAGAATCTTGCAAATTTTGTAGCCAACCTAGGTACAAGATTAACAGGAGGCCGGGTCGTAATCAGAAGCGTAGACCATGCAAGCAAATGTTTTATCTGCCCTTAATCCCCAGATTGCAAAGGCTTTATACATCTAAAGCCATTGCTGAACACATGACTTGGCATGCAAATCATGAAACAGAAAAGGGTCTAATGTGTCATCCTTCAGATGTGGAGGCACGTCAACATTTTGATAGAACATACCTTGAGTTTGCGATGGAGCCTCAGAACATCAGGTTAGGTCTCTATGTCGATGGATTTGCTCCATTTAAGAAAACAAAAAGAAGTTATTCATGCTGGCCAGTTATCTTAACGCCGTACAATCTTCCACCTGGTATGTGCATGAAGACACCTTATATGTTTCTGACATTGATCATGACAAGGCCGCAAAATCAGAAAAAGTTGATAGATGTTTATATGCAACTATTGATTGAGGAGTTACAACGGCTATGGGTTAAAGGTATCCATATGTATGACGTTTCTACCGATCAAACATTTGTAATGAAGGTGTCCTTCTTTAGACGATAAATGACTTCCCAACTTACGGAATGTTATTTGGATGGAGTACAACTGGGATATTAGAATGTCCGATATTTTTGGAGAGGTCAAAGTCATTTAGATTAAAACATGAAAAGAAGCCCACCTATTTTGACTGTCACAGACAATTTTTACCGCTAGGTCATCCTTTCAGAAGGAATAAGAAAGAGTTCATAAAAAATAGAACTGAAAGAACGCGTCCACCATTGAGGTTGACCGGCGATCAAATTTGGGAGCATGTGCAGAACTTTCCAACTGTTGTTGAGAACCCGCACGGCACGACTTTTGGGTACGGAAGTACACATAAGTAAACAAAACGCAGTATATTTTGGGATCTACCATATTGGAAGGCCCATCTTATTCATCATAATATTGACGTCATGCACATAGAAAAGAATGTTTTCGACAATGTCATAAATACTGTGATGAATGTCGCCAGAAAAACAAAAGACAACTTAAACGTAAAAAAAGATATGAAAGATATTTGCGATCGGCCAATACTAGCTGTGAATGCAAGCAGCAGGAAACCAAAACCGAAAGCAGTTTATACATTGGATAAAGAGCAGAGGCGAGTTGTTTGTCAATGGTTGAAATCTATACGGTTTCTTTATGGATATACTTCAAACCTCGGGAGATGTGTTGATTTGAATGAATACAAGTTCACAAATTTGAAGAGTCATGATTGTCACATCCTGATGGAAAGACTAATCCCAATAGCTTTGAAAGAAGTTCTACCGAACTTTATATGGGGCGCCATTACAGAGTTAAGCAATTTCCTCCATGATATTTGCTCGACAGTGTTAAAAGCATCGCACATGGAAAAACTAGAGAGAGATATTCTAATTATTCTTTGCAACTTAGAAATGATATTTCCTCCAGCGTTTTTTGATTCAATGGAGCATCTCTTAGTTCACTTGCCTTATGAGGCCAAAGTTGCAGGTCCCGTCCAATTCCGATGGATGTATCCATTTGAGAGGTAATGTTTTTTTTTAAAATACAGTTCAAATTAGTTTATCATATAATATGTTCCGATAAGCTTCTTTCTATTTTAACTAGATTCTTATATCATTTGAAGAAAAAAGTGAAGAATAAGGCACGTGTTGAAGCTTCAATTTGTAAAGCATATATTGTGGAAGAAGTGACAACATTTGCATCATACTATTTTGAGCCGCACGTTCAGTGCAAGAGGCAGAGAGCAGGCAGAAATGATGAAGGCCCCATTGATCCCAATTGTACAGTATTCTCAATTTTCAATTATTTGGGTCGACCAAGCGGCGCATGTCAGTTTCGTTACTTATCATGCGAAGAATTTCATGCATCCCATACTTATATTTTACTGAACTGCCCAGAAGTCGAGCTATACTTCAAGTAAATGTAAATTTGCAAATATATGTTTTGTGTGTCAAATATTTGCTAATATTTATATGGTTTTTAATATTAGGATTTTCCAAAATGAAATGTTTGAACTACAACCAAATGAGTTTGACCGTTTGTGCGTGAACAATTTGCAGCATGGTTCAAGACATATGTAAGTTGCCTATAGATCAAAATCAAGTTATTAAAATTATATACATCATTTAGTAAAATATTTATGGTAGGCTTTGCATGTGCAACCTTAGGTTCACAATAATTATGATGAAATTAGAGGGCAATGATTGCTATATCATCTGTCATGGGGTCCACAGTTAAAAGTTCGAAATTAGCCAGCATATTTTATAAATGGATATAATTTTCATACTCAAGAATATGGAATGGGTAAATCCACAATGAATAGTGGTGTGTCTGTTCGGTCATCCAATAGTGGCAATTTAGAAGATGATTTTTATAACTTGTTGGATGAAATCATAGAGATTGAGTACCCTGGACCATTAATGATGCGAGTTGTGTTATTTAAGTGCATGTGGTTCGATCCCGTCAAAGGAATGAAGGTGCACACGAAATTCAATTTGGTTGAAGTAAATCACAAGAAAAGGTATATGAAGTATGAACCATTTGTCTTGGCACAACAAGCAATTCAAGTATGTTATGCATCATATTCTAGTTTGAAACGTGACAAAGCCGATTAGTGGGCTGTATGTAAAATCAAAGTACGGAGGAAAATCGAGGAACACTGGAAGGATAGAGCCTACCAACAAGAGGAAGTGTGTAACACGGTTGAAATTGAGGAATATAACATACCAACTTTACGAGATCCGTGTGGAGCAATGATAGATGTGGATCCAACTGAAATTTGCGAATTAAATGTACAAGAATGTTCAAAATCTGATTTTCAGACAGATGACGAAGACAAGGTCGAAGACAGGGACGAAGACGAAGACGAAGAAGAAGATTAAAATTTTTGTCACAAAACACTAAAGATGTGTAATTATTAATGCTACAAGTGCTATTTTGGTTGTTATCATTATTGTTCTTGTTATTATTGTTATTGTGCTTTTTTATTATTATTATTGTCGATTATTCAATTTATTTTAATTGATCGTCCGAAATTTTGTTCCCAAATGCCGACAAGTCAAATATTATTTACATATTTGCATAACCTTCCTACTTGTTAGTATAAACGTGAAGGTCACATGCCTAAAAGACAAGCCTCTTCCTTGTCCTCGTCCCCGTCCCCGTCCCTTTCCTCTTCCCCTGTCCTATCATCTAACCCTCAACCACAATATAGTCCGTCACAATATGGACATGTTGGCCCTTCATCCAACACTGAACAACATGTTACAGGATTTGACCACATGCGAATTGAATGTCCTCCAGTTCAATCTCCTTTAGCTCCCTCTCCTTCCGTTTCACCCCATTATTCGGCAGAACAATCGAATATTGACGGAAACAAAGTCAAGAAAATAACCAATTCTTCATATGTCCATTTGGAGATTCGTAAGTACTTCATTTTTATTTTAGTATATGTAATCTTTACGGCTTTAGATATTGATGTCAACTGAATTGTCGATGTTGCACAATATCCGTATTATTGCAGATTCACGGATGCTACGTCTGTTGTGAGAGAATTGAACAAAATAGTAAGAAACTTTTGGATGGGAGAGTATACTACTTATAGAAATGTTCCACAAAAAGTGAAACAAATATGGTGGAATGAATTCAAGGTAAGTTTTACATATTTTATTTTCTCACCAATTAAGTTTGGTATAGTATATTGATGGTCAAGAATGATGTAAAGGGACCGGAACAAATCTATAGTTTTCGATACCTAAATGACCAAATATTTTCCCCGACATGAACTTTACAAAATCTATCTATATTTGTCTGGTGCATGGTTATGGATAGGTGATCATCATAATAACTTTCAATTTGTGTTTTTAATCATTGCAGCGGAAGTACAAGTGGGAGGAAGCGGAAGACAATGAAGTGAGAAGAATTTTCGATAGGAAAATCGGTGATTTTATGCGAAATGTCATGAATAGAGCGAAGATCAAGCAAGTGAAGCCGTCTTTCTTTACAGCTAACAATTGGGTAGCAATTAACAGATTTTGGGCATCTGAACAGAGTCGGCAACTCTGTGAGCAGAATAAGAAGATTCAATCTTCTAGTTCTAGTGAGAGGTCAGCCACATATGCTGGGGGCTCTATCAACATTGCGGAGCATCGTAAATGACTGGTAAGTCTGTTAAATGAGTTATAAGTTAATTTAATTCAATTACTCTTGTTTACATTTTGTAGGCACAAGAATTTGGGACAAAACCGACATTTGCAACTACATTTGAACGCACATTTCAAAAAAAAGATAAGACATGAACTGGCGATCGAGTAAAAGCTGTTAAGGTATGTAAGGTTATACTTTGGCTTATATGTAAACTATAATGAAAACCGTGAATGCTTTCAATATTTATGGTAGTGATTTTATTTTCATCTATATTATTAATGTAGGAAAAATATGATGAACTTGTAATGAGCAGTGCTAGTGGTAGCGATGATTGTCCTGAGTCCGGGCTATCAGTTGATAATATGGCATTATAGATGGAGGCAACGGGTGGGGTGAAAAAAGGGAAAATATTTGGGATGGGATCGTTGTCAAGGATGTACATGCCGAAAAGTCCTGCAAGTTCATCATCCACTGCGACTGGTCGAAGGAGGTCATGATAAGACGAGCAATTGACCCAAGAAGTGCATCGTCTGAATAATTTACTTGTTCAGAAGGACGAACAAATAAATAACTTGGAGCAACAAATGAGACTCGTTATGCAATAACTTAACCTCAACCGATATGACGATCCTCCTGTACCTCCTGCCAATCCAATAGATCATGGGCACAACGATGACCAACACATTAATGCCGAGAATGCTGATGATGGTGATGATGCTGATGATGATTTTCTCCACGTTTTCTAGTTAAAATTTTCAAAATCGGGGGTAAGTTTGCTTCATAATCTTGGTTTTTCATAATTTCACTCATATTCATATGTAAGAACATTTATGTTCGTCCCGAAACGTATTTTTGTTAACTCTCTTGTTATTTTACACCTAGTTCTACATCCATGTATAAACGCTTCTTTTATAATCTGGACTGATTTATGTATGAACATTTCCTTAGGTTTCGAAAAGTGACCACTTTTGATGTCCTGCCAAGGTATCAAAGCCGCGTCTTCTTGTGTATGGCTTTTTTGCGTCTTCTATGGTCGTCCCGTCTCTTAGTTCATGTTTTGATTGAATTGTAAGATTGGATATCAAATAACATCATGTCAGACTCTATAACTTTCCTTCAGTTATTTGTTTCAATTATATGTCATTGTAGCTAGTTTGTCAGAATCTATGGTTTGTTCGTTTTTCTGTTTCAATTATATGTCATTGTATCCTTTGTTTGATATGGACAAGAATTTATGGTCGAAATGATGTAAAAATAGCGACGAATATTTTACGCTGAATTTTGCGATCATTACAGTTCGTCGCTAATTTGCGACGTTTAAATTTTGCGGTCGATTTTGCGACGAAAATTGTAACGAATTTTTCGACGAAATTTGCAACGGATAGTATTCGTGGCAAATTTGCGACTAATTTTGCGACGAAATTTGCGATAGATTGTATTCATGGCTAATTTGCAACGAATTTTGCGACGGACAGAGTTCGTCACAAATTTGCGACGAATTTTGCGACGGACATAATTCGTTGCAAATTTGCGACGGAATTTGCGACAAATTTTGCGACGGACATAGTTCGTCGCAAATTTGCGACAGACATAGTTCGTCAAAAATTTGCAACGGATTGTATTCGTAGTTAATTTGCGACGAATTTTCCGACGATTTTTGCGACGAATGTGTTGCGACGAATTTGTTTTCGTCGCATATTTGTGACGAACTTTTAAATTTTCCGTCGCAAAATTTTGCGACGAGCTAGTAGCGACGGAAAAAATTCCGTCACAAAATTCGTTGCAAATTCGATTTGCGACAGATTTTTCCAAATTTTCCGTCGCAAATTTCGTCGCTAATCCGGTGTTTTTCTGTAGTGCGATAGGTTGAGATGGGAATTCATTCGTGTGATACTTCTAATGGCTAGACTTCCTAGTTCGTCGGTGGATCTCATTATGTGACGTATTACGACTAACATTATGCGGCTGCTTTGGAATAGAGAACTGAGAGAAGTGTTCGGGCCTTCAAGAGGTGTGAAACAAGAGGATCCGATTTCGCATTACATATATGTCCATTTGTATGGAGCGGCTTTCTCACTTAATCATAGATTTAGTTGAGAAGGGTGATTGGAAGCCGTTTCAAATGCAGGTTAGTGAACAATAATGCCTTGCAATGCTTCAGGTTGGATGGTTAGTGCTACTAAATCGAAATTCTATTGTTCTAGGAATGTTCCTCCGCACAAAATGCTCATATCAGTACTATGGCAGGCTTCTCTCTTACAAGTAATCTTGGCAAATACTCAGGACTGCCTCTTGCTTTCCGAACGAGTTACTCGAAGAACTTGAGAGCCTATTGCCAATAAAGTACACAGTATATTGAGTGGGTGAAAAGCTGAAAATCTATTTCTTGCAGGAAGAATCGTCCTGTTTCAATATGTTGCTATGGTTACGCCATTTTATGTGATGCAAGTTGCGAAGTTGCTTGTGATAACATGTGAATAGGTTAAGTGAAATAGTTGAAATTTTGTTTGGGGAGATGTTCAAGACAGAAAAAAGATGCATCTAGTGAAATGATTTCAGCTTTACCATCAAAGAATTGTCGTGGTTTAAGAAAAAGTAACCTAAAGGACTCCTAACGAAAGTTGCTTGGTCTTTAGTTTCGAAGTGAGAGTCTTTAGTCGAGACAAGTATAACTATTTTAAACTATCACCTTATTCCATTCCAACTCGTACAGCTCAGTCTTTATTCTCAATGAAGTATGGTCTAGAGTCTTGGACGGTACGAGATGGGTAATGACTAATGGGAGAATAGTTCTGGATTAAAGAGTTGGTCCCCTTGTCCATATCTGCTATAATTCCAAATATTGAATGTCTTTGTTCTTGATTTCGTTTGTAAACAGCCAATTAGATATGGCCACGGTTCGGAATCGGCCGGATCCGAGCGGTTCCGGTTCATGACCATGTATGAACCGGAAGCCGGCTCCAGTTCCGGCCTGGTTCCGATTGATAATTTAAAAATTAAAAAGTAAATTATGAAATAAAAAATGAAGGCCCTAATGGTCCTCCTTGTCCTCGTCATTGAAGTTGTCGTTGTCACTACTGTCAGGCTTCTCAGCCTTGGCCACGGTGGCGGAGGAGGGGTTCAAAGCGGCGGGGGGAGATGGAGACAGGGGCGGCGATGAGAGGGAGGGGGGAGGGGGACGGGAACAGGAAGGAGGAGTGGGCGGTCCTCCTCCTCCAGGGGTTAGGTGGGGTCGAGAGGAGGAGAGGAGGAGGGGGCGTCAGCGGCTATAGCCATGGGCGGCAAGGGTCAGATCTGGGTGAATCTGAGGAGGCGGGGGTAGGCGGAGGAGAAAACGGGAGGAGGCGTAGGATGGCAAGGGGGGAGGAGGGATTTGGAGGAGGAGGAGGTGGGGGAAGAAAAAGAGAAAGGAAGAGGCATGGTGATGGTGGTGGTCGAGGAGACAAGGTTAAACGAGGGGGTGGGCATGGATGGTGGGTGACCCTGTTGCAGTTTTTCTTTCTTTTTTAAAAATTTTTTGGAACCAGGCCTATAGGCCACGGGCCGGTTCCTGTTCCGAACAGCGGGCCCGGTCAACGGGCCGGTCTCGGATTTGACCTGGGCTGATTCTAGGCTGAAATCGGCCCGTGGCCATGTCTACAAGCAATAGAGTCTCACAAATCTAGCATGTGTTCTATCTCAATCGATTTTGATCTGAATTTAGTCCATGCTCCCACCTACAGATTGTGATGGTAATGATTTGCTGGTCTAGGACAGCAATAACAGTGGTTGTTTCTCTGTTAAATAAGCTTACGAATTGATCTCGCCGAAACATCAATTGCTTACTAAAAAACTCTCGAACCTAGTGTGGAAATGGGATGGGTCGCAAATGGTTAAGAATTTTTTTAGCCTAGTTTTTTACTAGCGTCTACTTATTATTTTATGAAAGATTCCAACGTAAAATTACTGTGGATTCCTTTTGATTGTCTTGTGCGCAATCTCTAAAACAATTTTACACATGCTTAGGAATAGTAAGTATGCAAAGGCTGTTTGGAAAAAGATTTTGCCAGCAAGCTTAAGGGAATTCTTTACCCGTGATCTACACAAGCGGTTATTGACAAATCTATCTGCTTTGACATTTCTGGAAACTTAGGGCGCGCATGTAATTTATTCTGGAGCAGAAATTCTGCTCCATAATGAATTCCGGAACAGAAATGCGTTTGTTAAAAAATTTCCGAAATGCATTTTGGAGCAATTTTTGCATTCTGGAATAAAAATACGTTTGTTAAAAATACTTGATTTCAGAATGCATTCTTGATTTCAGACTGCATTTTTTATTCCAGAATAAGTTTTGGACAAGAAAAAGAGAAGTTACTTTTTGTAGATTCTTTCTTTCAAAATGCATTCTCCTTATTTTCTCTCTTTTTCACTAATTTTTTTCAAAAAATGCATAAAAATTGAAAAATTCCAGAAAAATTCATAAAAATTTCCAAAAAAATAAAAAAAGTTAGATTTCGGGAAAATAGGTAATTTGGTGAACTTTTTTCAAAAAATATAAAAAAAATTAAAATTTTCAAAACTTCACAAAATGGCTTAGAATACCTTTGGACATCCACTTTGAGTGAAATTTAATTTTTTTTGAGGTGTCCAAAAAAATCAAAAAATAAAAAATTTCAAAACTTCACAAAATGGCTTAGAATACTTTTAGGCACCCACTTTGAGTGAAATTTATTTTTTTTAGGTGCCTAAAAAAATAAAAATATAAAAAATTTCAAAATTTCGCAAAATGGCTTAGAATACCTTTGAGCACCCACTTTTAGTGAAATTTAATTTTTTTAGGTGCCCAAAAAAATTAAAAAATCAAAAATTTCAAAACTTCACAAAATGACTTAGAATACTTTTAAGCATCCACTTTGAGTGAAATTTTTTTTTTTTTAGGTACCCAAAAAAAATAAAAAAAATAAAAATAGATTTCTGTTCCAAAAATCAATTTCTTGAGCAAAATTAGTTATGTTTTACCAAACAGATTTCTCCTCTAGAAATCAATTTCTGGCAAGAATTCCAGAAATCAATTTTTGGTAAGAATTTGATTTTTGGAGCAGAATGGTTACCATTAGCACCCTTATAGGTAATTAGTTTTTGGTGTGGCTTGTTGGCATTTTTGGAATTCGAGAAACAAAAGATTATTTTAGACGGACTTTCCTTTTCTCAATTCACTTGTGAGTCAGATTTGAGGATATGTTAAGAACATTTTTTCGGTTCGTATGATTGAAAATACATTGTCTTCTCATAGGGAGAAATGAGATAAGTTTGTGGATTGGACCGTCCCTCTGTCCGGTTGGATCAAACTTAATTTTGATAGGGCCTCTAAAGGCAACTCAGATCCAACTTCAGTAGGTGGCTTCTTTGTAATAAGTCAAACAATTGGCTTTCGGGGTTCGTATAAACCGTGGTATGCTTTTCGTTCAAAGTAGAACTTTGAGGTTTTTATTTTTGTCCCAAAATGGCCATATCTTTGGGCATTCCTAAGCTTATTGTGGAGTTGGACTCGTAAGCGGTAGGGATAAGCATGGTCCGAGTTGGGCCAGTCCAACACCTAACCAAGGACCAATTCACACAATGTTGGTCCTCAATTTTCAAGATCGAGTACCGACCCTACTGAGCCTGGGATTGAGAACCAAATCAACCCATAGGCTGCGTTTGATCGACCGGATAAAAGTCAGGATAGGATATATTTTATCATATCCTGTGTTTGGTAGTGGTCCAAGATAAGATAAAGTTGAATATAGACTGGATATAGCCCGGATAAAAAAATTCGAGAGGGGGAGGTGGGATAGACCCGGATAGGATTTCTAATGCCTACTTTTCCAAAAACCCTACGCTCCACTCGCCGTCATCTTCATCCCCACATCTTGTGCGCTTTCACCAAAAAAATTTCTCCGCTTTTTTTCCTTCACCAACTCCTCTGGACCCGTGAATAGCAAAAAAAAAATTATCCTATCCAATTTTAAATCCGTAGTTCACCAAACAGTGAATATGATATGAAGAAATCCCATGATTTTTTATCATATCCTATCCAGTCCTATCATGTTTAAAAATCTTAATGACCAAACGCAACCTATGGGTTTGGTCCAATTCCAAAGTCAACCAAGGACCAATTTTTAAATTTTTTGTTTCATTTTTTGTATTTCTTGAAAAGATAAACATACTATTTTAAATTATATATCTATTAACAATGCGATATTGAACAACCAAACTATGAACACCAACATATATCAGACAATTGACTTCAAGGTTCATATAAACTGTGGTATGCTCTTCGTTTAAAGTAGAACTTTGAGATTTTTTTTTTGTCCCAAAATAGCCATATCTTTGGGCATTCCTAAGCTTATTGTGGAGTTGGACTCGGAAGCGACAGGGGTGAGCATGATCCGAGTTGATAATTAATCTTCAAATTATTGCGTTTTTTTTTTTTTTTGTAGCTCTTTGAATAAGAATTTTGTCTACTTATGGTTTCATATTATGGTTATAACCCATTAAATGTACCTACCGTATTGAGTGTCCTTCTTTGAAAAGTAGCCAAATTCAGGACTTAATTATCGATTCAATTTAAAATTGCCTTTCAAATTAATGATATTCATTCCCATTCACTTCTTCTCACTCCCACCTTGCCCCCATGTAAACCAAAACCAAGTAAAAGCGCACATTTCATTCCGAGTCTTCATAACCGTTCCCCTTCATTTCATGTAACCATCACACGGTCTCCATTTCTAATGACCAAACATGGCCGCCTCAACACCTTTTCTATTGCAAGTCTTGCATTGATCAAAATTCTTAAATGGACGGATCTCGATGACAAGTTCAGTTCAGCTCTACATAGAAAAACATGCCCCGGTGGAAATTAAGGGACAAATCCCTTAACACTGATTGATATCCTTGACATTCTATACTCTTTGTTGGTTTTGATTGAAACTAGTGAAGTCACTAGAGATGTGATTAACTATAACGTGTAAAAAAAATGGTTTTACCGATTTCAACTTATGGTATCTCTTTTAGGTACTGCATGAAAACCATTCTGGTTCTGCCCAGAACTGGTTTTTTGTTTCCAGAATTAGTTTTGGACAAGAAACCCGTTTGGTAACGCAATTTCATTTTTCTATTTCCGGGACAAGTTTACTTCCAAAACTGATTCTGAAACCAGAAATGAGAACCAAAAAAAAGTTGGTTTTTCATTTCCGAAACAAAAGTGATAACCATTTCTGAGGAATTCATTTTCTTCAACACACATTCATATGAAAATCACGACCTTTGAGGTGAGAAAAAAAAATCAAAAATCAAAAATTTCAAAACTTAACAGAATGGTTTAGAATTTGTGGCTACCAACTTTCAGTAAAATTTAAATTTTTTTAGGTGCCGAAAAAATTTAAAAAAATAAAAAAATAAAAATTTTCAAAATTTCACAAAATGACTTAGAAAACCTATGGCCACCCACTTTGAGCAAAATTTAATTTTTTTAGATGCCAAAAAAAATAAAAAATAATAAAAAAATCTAAAATTTAAAAACTTCACAGAATGTCTTAGAATACCTGTGGCCACCCAATTTGAGCGAAATTTTATTTTTTTAGGTGCCAAAAAAAATAAAAAAAAGTAAAAAATAAAAAATTTAAAAACTTCACAAAATGACTTAAAATACCCGTGGCCATCCACTTTGAGCGAAATTTAATTTTTTTAAATGCCAAAAAAAATAAAAATAAGCAAAAAAGTAAAAATTTCAAAACTTTACAGAATGGCTTAAAATACTTGTGGCCACTCATTTTGAGCGAAATTTTATTTTTTTAGGTGCCAAAAAAAAAAAAAAAAAAGTAAAAAATAAAAAATTTCAAAACTTCACAAAATTGCTTAAAATACATGTGGCCATCCACTTTTGAGCGAAATTTAAATTTTTTCAGGTGCCGAAAAAATAAAAAAAATAAAAAATAAAAAACTTCACATAATTGCTTAGAATACATATGGCCACCCACTTTGAGTGAAATTTAATTTTTTTAGGTGTCGAAAAAAAAATATAAATAAGCAAAAAAGAAAAATTTTCAAAACTTTACAGAATGACTTAAATACTTGTGGCCACCCATTTTAAGCAAAATTTTATTTTTTTAGTTGCCGAAAAAAAAGCAAAAAATCAAAAATTTTTGAAATTTCACTCAAAGTGGATGGCCACATGTATTCTAAGTCATTTTGTAAAGTTTTGAAATTTTTTATTTTTATGTTTTTTTTTCACCTAAAAAAATTTAAATTTCGCTCAAAGTGGATGGCCACATGTATTCTAAGTCATTCTATAAAGTTTTGAAATTTTTGATTTTTTTCTTTTTTTTCACCTCCAAAAATTAAAATTTCACTCAAAGTGGGTGCCCACAGGTATTCTAAGCCATTCTGTGAAGTTTTGAAATTTTTGAGTTTTTGAATTTTTTTGGCACCTTAAAAAATTTAAATTTCACTCAAAGTGGGTGACCACATGTATTCTAAACTATTTTATGAAGTTTTGAAATTTTTGATTTTTTGATTTTTTTTGGCACCTAAAAAATTTAAATTTCACTAAAAGTGAGTGGCCACAGGTATTCTAAGTAATTCTGTAAAGTTTTGAAATTTTTGATTTCTTGATTTTTTTTGAAAAAATTCAACAAATTTCCTATTTTCCCAAAATCTGAATTTTTTTTATTTTCTCGACATTTTGATGATTTTTTCTGAAATTTTTCAATTTTTTGTGATTTTTTGAATTTTTTTAAAGATTTTTATGAATTTTTCGGATTTTTTATTATTTTTATTCCATTTCTAAAAAAATGGATTTCTGTTCCTGGAAATAAAATTTTCTGTTGTTTATCAAAAGGGTTTTTGTTTCAGAAAATAGAAATTTTGTGCTGTTATCAAACGGGTTTCTGTTCCAGAAATAGAAATTTTTTGTCATTATCAAACAGGTTTTTTTTCTCAGAAACTCATCCAGGAACCAGAAATAGAAAAATCTATTTCTGGTTCAGGAACTCATTCCGGAACAGAATGGTTATCATTCGCTACCTTAGCCATTGTACATGAAAATGCAATCTAATTTCAAACCTTTCAGTTGTTCCGACAGAAGCCTAAAGTTTTCAATCGTTATGGTGGAACTGAAATCGTTTACTGAAATGTCCAATTAAATTGCACATCTTATTCATTGCTTGAATAAATATGAAAAAAAAAAAACCGAAGAGGCCATTTAAGTTTGCCACATAACATTTTAATCTTAAGCCACTTCCGAACAATCCGTAACCAAAGCAGGCTGATCTCGGGATCCTGTCTGTTGTTTTCCAATGGTAGGCGGTTCGAACTGCGATTGCTCTCTGGCCGTCTCAAGTGTTCATCGGGTCGAAGTCAAGGGTATTTGGATACACCTTGATCGAGTATAAGGAAAATCGAGATAAAAAGATCTTCGCCATACATTTTGAGTTAGAGTTCATAGTACAAGGCCATTTGGAAATTTTCTTTTCGTTTTCGTTTGTCTTCAAAAATATATGACCAGCACGATAATAAATTGACGCGGGGTCCACTCCTTTTTTGCAATGAAGGATCAAATTGATATAAAGAGATTCTCCGAGGGCCATTCCGAAATCCAAAAAAGCCCAAAGTATAGGAGCCATGTTGCAATTTGCCCTTTTACCAATCGCCCCCTCCCAAAAACCTTTTTCCCGCCATTACTCCGCGGCCAGGGTCGACAGTACAAGAGGAGACGCGCCGCCCTCTCCTTCGCTCCCGCCTCGCCGTTTCCGACCATTTTCCCTCGACCATTCGCACGAAAGCCCTCGTCCAACCGTCTCTGTCCCTTCCGACCAAGCAGAGGATACCCGAAGATCGATTTCGTCCGCCGCACTCCTTTTCACGCCGAACGGTTTCATGGGTCTCTCGACATTTTGCTCCCGACGACGATGGGGGAATCGCTGTGGCTGATCCGCGCGAGCGTCGAGCATCTCCAGTCTCCTTCGCCTCGAATCCTTTCCTGTAAGTTGAAATGGTGTTCTTCGATCCGTTTCTAAGCAATTTGTTGAGAGGGGTTCGATCGGGGAAAGTTAATTTCTATGTCGGGCTTTTGCACGACACATGTTTGTCGAAATGGGTCACTCAGATTTTTTTACCTTCAGAGCTTCCTTTGGGAGCTGGGCTTTCGTTTTATACGCGTGGAAGCTCTGGGTCTCCGCTACATTGTGTGCTGGTTTTATTGAAGGTGCTGGTTTGGCATTTAGTGTTAATAATTTGCATATTATGGACAAGTATTTCGACGAGGACGCTTATCTTCGGTGAGAATAGGGAATTGAATGACCAAGACCTTTTGCAAAAGTATTAAATTTTGGATTTATCTCTTTTCTTTAAGGAAACAAATAGACTTGAACTGGAAAAATCATTGACGAACAATTATTGATTCATACTAGAGTTTGGATGTGTTAAATATAAATATTCGTGTTATAGCTAAACTGCAAACTATAGAGCACCCATCAAGGCGCCCATGTGTTGTTATAAATGGGTGTTATAGAGAAAGTTCATCACAATTTGCTTGATTGTTAAATCTTCGAATATCATTGGCCCGCATACCCCCACTAGTGACTTTGACCGTTTTCAGTCACCGAGTTAAAATTTTTCGTTATTTTAATTATTATTCTACTCATATCATTCAGATGGCAAAATTAAAGGTACTTTTTTGGTGCAAGGGAATTATAGCAGGATAAGAGTAAGAACATGATGCTTAGTTTCACAATGTTTTCAGTTCTTTTGGATTACAATTAAAATGAAACTTGAGGCGTAACAAATTTAAAAACAGAAGTAGTTTGTTGATTGCTACTGGAATAGCTCCTCTTGAATTGCGATTATGTGAATGTCTTGATTTTCTGGAGGCCATGATCAATAGAAAGTTTGTCATCCTTAGAAAAAGCATTATTTTGATCCAGAAACTAATGAACAAAATTCAATTGCAGACTTGGCCACCTCTAATTTGTGTGTAAATGCTCTATTGGTTTCTCCAGAAAAGAATGTTATCAGATGATGGCATAAGTAGCTTGATTTTCTGTGGCCTGAAGAGAAATTATTAGCGGTAACATGTGTTGGCTTTCTGCTATGGAAACTCTTGCGGTACTAGCCAGTGACGAGCTCAAAGAACACATACGGTGATTAATACATATTTGACCACTAAAACTCACATTGCCTTGTGCTAATTGCCACTATTTGAATGAGCAATGTGGACATTTGCTGCTGCACTCGGATGAACAACAGTGAATCTAGCTGGGTAGAAGGAACTAATTAGAACCAAGAATGTGCCATCCGTATAAGATATCGCATATACAATGTGGAGTTGGTTATCCCATATAAGACTCACATATATTTGTTAGTTTGTCCTTATGCATATTTGTTGTTGATTAGTCTAGTTAATCTTTGTGCTTTCAGAGAATAAAAGATAAACCCAGAAGACAGTTTGGCCTTTTACTGATGGGAATAATGGAATATGTTAGATATCTAATATGCTTTTATTTTTATACATCTTTGTATTTCCTCTTTGGGTGGTAATAGATAATTGTTTGCTTTAATTTACGTGCTATGCACGTGTTTTATATCCACATAGATTAGAGGCCGATTGCCCTACTGCCACCAGGCTTCACCTGTTTCAGTATCTCATGTTTGGGGTTTAGTTTCTTGCTCCTTTTCTTCCTAATCTCCTACCCATAAGCCATTTCTGGGAACAAGATAATGTTTCGAACTAGAGCGAATCTCTTTTTAAGGTGCTTTAAAGTTTCGACATCCTGTGATTTCTTCTAAAGTTTGTCATGTCTCGTGTCATATTCTTATGTAGCTGTGTATCTGAAAGATGATTTGTTAATTTACAGGTAGTATCTGTTGTCTGTCCCTTTAGGAAAAATGGGTAAAGATGAAATGCCTTTAATTACTCGGAGAACCACCAGGTCATCTGCTGCCACAGCAATTTCAACCAAGAATAATGTTGTTGAAAGTACAAAATCATCCAATATATGCTCTCCATCACCCAATGATCTTTTATATGGAGGAGAACCCATTGATTTGGATGTACTGTTGTCTAACTTTCCAGGTAGACATCCTCAAATACATGAGCTTTTGCAGATTTTGGGTCCTTCGAATACTCCCATGCTTCCTGTCTTTGTTTATGGTGGTCCTTCAACTGGAAAAACCAGTATAGTTCTGCAGTTATTTAGACATCTGAATCGACCCTTTGTCTATTCGAGCTGCCGCACATGCTACAGTCCTAGAATACTGTTTGAATCTGTTCTGAATCAGCTGTCATATCATCGAAAGAATGCAACAAATGGATATTCAAGTGTAAAGCGATGCGAAAGGCCATCTGATTTTGTGAATTTTCTTCATGAAGCCTTGGTTGGTATTGTGAAGAGTCTTAAGGAGAACTTGGGAATATCAAAGTCTAGCAAGAAGCGAGAGCGATCGATTGATGGAAACATGGTCTACTTGATATTTGACAAACTAGAGCTTGTTAGGGATTGGGATAAAAGTTCCAGCATATTGCCATTGTTATTCAATCTTGATAGCATCCTCAACATTCCTGAGGTTGGGTTAATCTTTATCAGCAGTACTCCTCCCGATACATTCTACTTGAGTATGGGTTACATAGAGCCTATCCCTATTTATTTTCCTACCTTTAGTGAAGACGATCTTCGCCAAATTCTTGTGAGAAACCAAGCAAATCCAAAGCTCTATTCCTCCTTCCTTGAGTAAGTTGCTTATGCTAATCTTCTTGTTCAACATTATTTATCGTATTCTGCATACAATATTTTTTATCTGACTTGTTTCTGCATTTTTTTGTTGCCAAGTGTGGTACTGAGGCCTTTCTGCAGAATCACTAGAAGGTTGGATGAATTATCAGCCATCTTTTCGCCATTATTCATCGAATATTGCAAACCTCTAAATGACCTGGCAATTGCTCCCAATGAGGATCTGAAGAGAAAGTTATTTAGTAATCTTCAGCCTCATATATCTCTTTCTCTGAATGAGACATTTAGAGTTCTAAGTCAGTCTTCCTTTGGAGCTGAAAGAACTAAGGACAGAGAACCAAGAGGCAGCAAGAGGAAAGTAGGAACCTGTGAGGAATCTGATGAGTTGGATTTTCACATGTCTACCTCAGCAAAGTACCTTCTTATCTCAGCATTCCTTGCTTCGAGAAACCCAGCAACTCTTGATGCATCACTTTTTGACTCCCGCAGTGGTTCCGATGGCCGAAAACGTCGACGGAAGTAAGTGCCTTTTTCATGTAGTCATGCCATTATCCATTTTACCTGCAGTGAAACTTATACTGGTAGCCATCGCAATTGATGGCCACAATCAAAATGCTAATATTTGTTATTTTCGTTACTCAAGTTGAAGAAATTCCTTTTTTGTCGATTTAATTTGCTTGGTTCTTTCCTACAAAGCGCATCATAATTAATTGAACATCCAAAGTTTTTAATTTTCACTGCAACTCTTGGTGTTCACTCTGAAGCTTTCTTGAAGGAGATAACCTCTTTTTACTTCTCAACGCTTCATCCTCTTATTGAAAGCTAAGAATTGGCTGAGTCTTTCTATTATTTTCGTGACAAATTTTGAAGATTCAAATCTATCAAATGCCAAAATTCTGGAAGGTGCGGCAACAGTTGTAGCCACAACATTTAAAAAGATGGCCCTATGTTGTATGCAATAGCTCCCTTGTTTTCTGTCTCACCTTTTCTCTAGTTTTGGACTAGCCCCGACTGCAATTAAATTCCATCTCCTCTGAACGGAGACTAATCTCTTAGTCTGAGCATTTTCCACATCCTTGGCATCATGTTCTGTCAGAAGGTTGATCTCATTGCACCCCTCATTTCTGGTATAAATTGATTGGACCCTGATGTGACCAGAGTTCACAAAATGTTCATATCTTCAGTATGAAGGTTTCCCAGGGTGCTGCCAAGCTTTTGTTACAAAATCTCACATTTTCCTACCGAACTAACCTAGCTGCCTTGGACTTCCTCATCTCAGAGTCTTAATCTTTCGTTATCTGTTTTCTTTTCTTTAACTTCCTGCTCCTCCAATTAAGACGGCTCCCTTGGCCCTCACTAGACTTATTATTGCTTGAGGTTTCTTTTGCGCTTGTATCAATAGGCTTATTTAAAATAGGTATGTCTGGTCTATCTAAAATTCCTCATACTATGCCCTTATCACTGTTTGGGAAGCATTCGTAAGAAACTCTTCTGCTGTTATCAGGGGGGACAGCAATATCATTATGTGACCAACAGAAAACTGTGGCTCTTGGAAACAGTTGAATCTCCCAGTCCCTATCGCTTCTTACCAAAGGGTCTTTTCATCTAGTTTACTCTCCTCCACTAATGCATGGAATTTAATCTTCCTTCACTTGCTGTGAAATTCTGACCGATTTTTACATGCAACTTCTACCTCCATGAAATGAGAAGATTGATGATACTTCAATATCTGTGCCCCTTTCTTCTGATAAGAATCTCATACAGGAAGCCTCCTCGTTTTAGGTTGTGGAGACAATAGATAGGCGACTCCGGCAAAGAAAGTTCTGCTGGGTCACATGCTTGATGGACCTTAGCAGCATCTTTTTTATTTTCTCATACAGAAGTAAAGCACCACCAATTCGAACACAAGCTTCCACAGGAATTAAAAGGCCTTTTTTTTTTTTTTTTGCAAAACCATATTCTACCACTGTATAGATGTGCCTATCATGTGCAAAAAATTCTGCCAAGTAAATTCTTCCTTTTTCTATTGGGCTGCAAAGACGTACTTATGAGAATCTTTTGCTGCAAATTCTTCATGAACCATCCCCAAAGCCAGTGGATTCCGTCCTCACCCTGCATTATGAAGCAATTATGGCCTCTATTGCTATTTTGCATCTCGAACGATTACTGTCTCGGTCAAAATCAAAAGTTATTATTCTATCAATAAGTTGAATCATGTACTGCACCAGGAGAGAAGGAAGCTCTCTTGCCTTGTTTTGCTCTTTTCCTCAGGAATAGTCCTTCCTGTGTAGCTGGCATCACAATAAAAGTTGCATCAGTTGATATAACCAGTTGCTTAATGTTTATTTGCGGATAAGTACCACTCTGTGCTCCCCAGCGTTTCATCATCAATCTGAGTCACAGCCTTCTTTATGCTTGAAATAACTTGTTAGTTGAATTGGGACCTGGGACCATAACTACTCCCAAAATTTGCACAAAGGTTTTAATCATAGATAATAATAATTGGAGAAGATCTGAAACATCTCTGCAAGACGTTCATGGCACTGCAAGAACTGATGCCTTGTCCTGGACGATCTCAGGATTACATGAATTCATTATAACTCTGGACAGAAAGATTGAATTATCTTCCTTTCTTCTTAGCTCATTGGTAAGTGTCGTCTTATTCTTTCTTTTGTGGAGACTCATTCCTGCTTTCTGATGTCTTTTTCTCCAGTCTTCAAGGTATCATCTGCTTTATTAAAAACTTCTCATTTGCAGGCATTCTGAAACGGTGAAGGGGCAAAAGGAAGCTGAAGAAGAGGAACTACTCACTAAAGGACCTGGAAGTTTCCCGTTGGAGAGGCTATTGGCAATATTTCAGTGTATTACATCTGGAGCCGAAGATACCCTTGGCGAAGAGGTGCAGGTGGAGGATTCTTTGGAAGTTGAAGGCCAAAGCGGCCCTCTCATGTCTGATGTTCTCTTGCAACTGTCTAGTCTCTGCAATGCTAATTTCATCATGAAAGGAGGAACCTGCCCTCTTGAGGGCTCCACACGGTATCGATCAGTGGTATCAGAGGATCTTGCTCTCAAGGTAACTATCCTATGTAATAATGATTCCAAAATGTGCCTATATGCGACCTTCGTTTTGCCTTTCTATTGGGTTCATGAGTGTGAATATGATGATAGGTGGCAAAAAGCGTGAAGTTCCCTCTGGCAAAGTACGTGTATAGAAGATGATGCCATGGAGCGCGATCTCGTGATCACAATTGAGCCACTAAAACACAAGAGAACGTGGATATGAAGTACTGGAATGTAACAAGTAGTAAAAGTTCCGATCAACGATTGAAAATGCCAAGCTCAATATGGAGGGAGCCTATTCTTTTCCCATTCCTGCTCGTAAGGCACTTGGAGTGCATGTGAGAAGGAGAGCGATTGTTTATTCTCCAAGTTGTTCAAAGATCAGAAGTGATAATAGCAGGAAGTGTGTCTGCTTTTTCGGCCTTTGTCCAACTTGTACATACGCATCGGATTGTCAGCGAGTCTTGGTTAATTGTAATTCTTTTCTTTAGTGAGTGATTAACTTAAGAATAGATGGTACAGAATCAGTGAGAATAGGATCTGTCATTCTTTTGAAGTTCTGCTAATTGGACTGCTTACACCAGAAAAGTCCCTCCCGGCTATTTGGACTTCCATGTCTTTTTTAGGTCACTTGCGTGACTTGTTGCCGTGACTAAATCTTCAATCTATTTATACCAATCAACTTCTTGTCCAATGTACTTTATATGGTTAATTAATCAATGCTTTCTGCTCCTGTGACATGTCTGTCGTGCCTCTCTGTGGGGGAGATTCTACAGACCCGTTTAGGTAGAGAAGTTTTTATATGTACTTACGACGTAGGGTTACTTCATATTTGGATGGTCAAATCTCGCGGGAATCTGGTGGGACTCACCTAAGATCTATAATTTTTAATAACCCGGATTTAGTTTAGTGTATGTTCTATGTTCATGAAATAATTTCTCGGAGAGGTCTAAAACAGATCTTTTAATCCAGGAACCCGTAACATGCTATAGCCGATTAAGATCAAATTATGCACTGTCATTGATAGAGGTACCACTGTCTGGTAACGTTACTTTTCGAAAATCACTGAATTACTACTAGTCTTGGTCTTGGATGGTTTTATCGATGAGAAGTGGCGGGAGGGACGTGTGTATATACAGAGAGAGAGAGAGAGGTGGAGTGTCAAACACAGTGGACATCGCGTCGCCTAACAATGACAACTGGGCAATTCAAAATTGCAATTGCTCGTCCGCCATCATCAGATGAGGTGGGATCCTCGTGCGCCCCACTTGATCTATAGGCGAATTTTTGGGCTCCCTGTACTCGGAGCATGCGAGTACATCTCGGGCTGAAAGCGGTCCACTTGCTTATCACCGACGCACAATTTGCTAGATCACTTAACGCACCAAGCTTGTATAATCTTCGTAGTGTACCTAGCATTTGGTCGTTCGCTAACCGTGACGTAATCGCATTGTACATCTTAACATACAGGAAAAGTCTCGACTCACTAGCAGCTTTCCTAGTGTATCCCATAATCAAACAAGAAGTTTCGGACATATCTTCTGGGAGAGCTACTTAGCCACCAGAAAGGAGCTTCAGGGTCGAGGAAACCGCCGATGGTGTACATGGTCACGAGACATCCAGACACCACGAAAGGAAGGATTCTGAGCCCGGTGTTTCTGCACAATACAACATACGTCCCACAAGCAAAGGCCAGCACCACCGCGAGTATCGCGACATACATGCTGTACAACACGACCTTGGCGTATCTTACCCGTATCCTATCGCTCACAAAACAAGTATCAAATTGTAAGAACAATGCCAGGATAGAGAAACCGAACGCTGTGATGTTAGAAATCACAAAGGCTTTGAATGCTGCCCTGCCAGCGAGAACCGCCATTCCATCCTGGTAATAACCTCCAGGCATCGTGAAGGATGCGGCGAAGGTGACTGTCAATATGAGCACTGCCACTAGCAGTTGAAGGTCGATGATGCTTCTTTTTGAGGAATCGATATTTTCTGGGTCAGCGGTTTTACTTCCTGTAATTATAGATGCAGCTGGTTGGCCCGTAGCATATTGCTTGTCTAACCTCTTCTTAACATACTCAGCAATCCAGTCTTGATAAAACGGCATTCCATGAGATCCTTTCAACACATGATAAACTTTTGCAGCTTGGTAGCCGACCTAAAATTGTACAGATTGTATCGATTAACGAGAGGTCTTTCCGAACGAAATACTTATGCCACAGGAATAAAAGATTGACGTGGATCTAAAAAGCTCATCAATGACATTGACGTGGCCCTGAAAGGCTGCAATGTGGAGAGCCGATTGCCCCTCTTTGTCTAAGTCGTATGCCACAGAAGCGTCGTGTTGCTGGAGCAGTCGAACTTCTTTCACTTTGCCAATGCAAGAGACACAGTGAAGAGGAGTCCACCCCATACCATCTTCTTCTCTGATCACTTCTGGTCTCTCCTCCGCAATTTTCCGTCAACCTTTGCATATAAAATACGAATATGTCATGATTTAGACAGTTTTTAGCATCTGGACATATATATGTCACGATACTTACTGGTCAGTGAGCAATACACTGAGGTATGCAGAGATGTCAATCCCTTAGGGCCCTTATGAGAGGTTGAAATCGAGAAAGCACCTAAAATCAGCTCAGTGGTATGAGAAAGTCCTCTACTTGCTGCAAGATAAAGCGGGGACTCATCAGCAGCATTAGTAATATTCAACAGTTGAGGATCTTCTTCAATTAGCAACTTCACCACCCAATGATGGCCTCCTCTTACTGCACAGTGCAGTGCGGTATCCTTATGTGAATTCGGCTTTCGAAGCAGCTCTTTGCATGCGTCAACTTGTCCCTTTTCAACGACCCAATGCAGTGATTTTGCCAGATCAGTCAACACTTGAACCGCTCCGTAGCTTCCCATTTTGGCAGCAACGTGCAGGGGAGTGTCTCCTTTGCAGTTACCCTACCAAAGAAGGGACAGTCCCGATGGACATTGAAGGAGACGTTCGATGAAATTTACCTGCTTGTATTGAGCAGCAACGTGAAGAATGCTGTTGTCCTGTGGCGTTATTTGGTGGAAAAGGTCCTCTCCATCTTCTGAAATGATTTTCAGGTGATCGAAGTCTCCTGATTTTGCAGCCTCATACACTTCAGGATGCATTCTTGCTCGGTCTCTACAACTCCCAGGACAAGTGAACTTATCAATATAAGCAGAGAGAAATTTCTGAGATATTAAAGGAAATTTCTTCAAGCTTCTCCAGAGTAGAGCGAAAAATCTAAAGAAAAAGGCAAGACCAAAACTGTTCTGCTTCACCGGTGAGGGCCGGCGACCATTGTCGGGCCACCGGCCCTCGTTGCGCGTGACATGGGGAGGGCCTGCAAGCGCTGGCGAGGGCTCACAGACCCTTCCCCGCCGACCCTGACCGTCCTCCTCCTCCACCTTCGATCAACCAAGCACTGCGAAACAGAAACAGAGTATCGAGCTCAGTTGAAGTTCAAGGCGCAAGCCTCAAACGTTACCTGCAAATCAATTCGATATTGCCATCATCAGCCAACGGAGACAAGCATGGAGCGTCGCTCTTTTCACTCGCTCCAGGCGACCAGCAACTGCAGATCAGGGGCGGATGTCAGACAACCGACGACCCTACGTGGCAGCTTAAGGCAGCGACACACCGAAGGACGACTTCTTAAGCGGCTCCAAACGACAGGCGACTTCAAGACGCGGCTTCAGAGGGTCACTTAGCGAAGAGGTGCAGGTGGAGGATTCTTTGGAAGTTGAAGGCCAAAGCGGCCCACTCACGTCTGATGTTCTCTTGCGACTGTCTAGTCTCTGCAATGCTAACTTCATCGTGAAAGGAGGAACATGCCCTCTCGAGGGCTCCACACGGTATCGATAAGTGACATCAGAGGCTCCTGCTCTGAAGGTAACTATCCTATGTAGCAATGATTCCAAAATGTGCCTATATGCGACTTTCATTTCGCCTTCCTATTGGGTTCGTAAGCGTGAATGTGACGATAGGTGGCAAGAACCGCGAAGTTCCCTCTGGCAAGGCACGTGCATAGAAGATGATGCCATGGAGCGCGACCTCGTGATCGCTCTTGAGCCACTAAAACACAAGACAACGTGGATATGAAGTACTGGAATGTAATAAGTAGTAAAAGTTCCTATGGGAGCCAATTTTTTTCCCATTCCCGCTCGTAAGGCACTTGGAGCGCATGTGGGGAGCAGAGCGATTGTTTATTCTCTAAGTTGTTCGAGGATCGAAAGTGGTCATAGCAGTATGTGTGTGTCGGCTTGTTCGGCCTTTCTCCGACTTGCACATAAGTATCGGATTGTCAGCGAGTCTTGATTAATTGTAATTCTCTTTCTTTGGTGAGTGATGAACTAAGAATAGATGGCAGAGAATCAGTGAGGCTAGGATCCGTCTTTCTTTTGAAGTTCTGCTAATTGGACTGCTTTACAATAGAAAAGTCCCTCCCGGCTATTTGGACTTCCATGGCTTTTTGAGGTCACTTGCGTAACTTGTTGCCGTGACTGAATCTTCAATCCATTTATACCAAGCAACTTCACAATGCTTTCTGTTCCTGTAACATGTCTGTCATGCCTCTCTGTGGGGGAGATTCTACAGACCAGTTGAGGTGTAGAAGTTTTTATATGAACTTATGACGTAAGAGTTACTTTATATTTGGACGGTCGAATCTGGGGAGCCTCACCTGAGGTCTGTAATTTTTAATAGCCCAGATTTAGTTAAGCGTGTGGTCTATGTTCATGAAATAATTTCTAGGAGAGGCGTAATATGGATTGTTTTAATCCATGAACCCGTTACTTGCTATAGCCGATTAAGATCAAATTTATGGACTGTTATTGGGAGAGGTACCACTTTCTGGTATTGTTGCTTTTAAAAATCGCTGAGTTACTAGTCTTGGTGTTGGATGGTATTATCTATGTAGATTGAAATTTATTACCACATTAAGCAGTCACACGTGGGTCTAACCAAGTAAAATGAACATTTTCTATTTCCCTACAGAAGTTAGCCATATATCAAAGACTATCTATGGCGGGCGTGCGATCTCTCCGGCCTGTCTTCAAGTGACGAGCTCCTCCAGCTGTACGCTCTGCACGCCACGAAGGGCAGAAGTTTTTCCTTACTTTCTTGAGATACGTGGTATCTATGTGGCGTACATCAAGTGCCACATCTGACCCAAAAATTGAACTTAAAAAGAAAATTGAAGACTCGGCCGTCTTCACTTCAGCGTTGTTGTTGAAGGAGGGCCTTTTTAAGGGAGCTTTTGTTTCTTTCTGCGATGCAGAGAGCCGCGCTCGTTGTAGGAGGGACTTTAGAGGGAGCATTGCTGATGCTTTGAGACTGTTGTACGCATGAAGAGTGACAACTGAGAAGTGGCGGGAGGTACGTAACAACAGCGTGTATACACAGAGAGAGAGAGAGAGAGGTGGAGCGTCAAAACACAGTGGACAGCGCGTCACCTACCAATGCCAACTCGGCAATTCAAACATGCAATTGCTTCGTCCACCGTCGGATGAGGTGGGATCCATGTGCGCCCCACTCGGTCTAAAGGCAGATTTTTGGGCTCCCTGTACTCGGGGCATGCGAGTACATCTCGGGCTGAAAGCGGTCCACTTGCTTATCGCCGACACACAGTTTGCTACATCACATAACGCACCAAGCTTGTACAGGCTTCGTAGTGTACCTAGCGTTTGCTCGTTTGCTAACCGTGACGCAATCGCGTTGTACATCTTAACATACAGGAAAAGTCTCAACTCACTAGCAGCTTTCCTAGAGTATCCCATAATCAAACAAGTAGTTTCGGACGTATCTTCTGGGAGAGCTACTTAGCCACCAGAAAGGAGCTTCAGGGTCAAGGAAACCGCCGATGACGTACATAGTCACGAGACATCCGGACACCACAAAAGGAACGATTCCGAGCCCAGTGTTTCTGCACAATACGACATACGTACCACAAGCAAAGGCTAGCACCATTGCGAGTATCGCGACGTACATGCTGTACGACGCGACCTTGGCGTATCTTACCCGTAGACTATCGCTCACGAAACAAGTATCGAATTGTAAGAACAATGCCAGGATTGAGAAACCGAACGCTGTGACGTTAGAAATCACAAAGGCTTTAAATGCTGCCCTGCCAGCAAGAACCGCCATTCCTTGGTCCAGTCCGGCCTGGTAATAACCTCCGGGCATCGTGAAGGAGGCGGCAAAGGTGACTGTTGCTATGAGCACTGCCACTAGCAGTTGAAGGTCGATAATGCTTCTTTTTGAGGAATCGAAATTTTCCGGGTTGGAGGTATTACTTCCTGCAATCATAGACGCAGCTGGTCGACCCTTAACACATTGCTTGTCTAACCTCTTCTTGACGTGCTCAACAACCCAGTCTTGATAAAACGGCATTCCATGAGATACTTTCAACACATGATAAACTTTTGCAGCTTGGTAGCCGACCTAAAATTGTACAGGAAGTATCAATTAACAAGTGGTCTGTCCCAGCGAAATACTTCAAGACCCTCACTTTACACACTCAAAATCCATCTATAACAAGCAGAACTCGAGGCAAATCCTAAAACACAGTGGAGAATTCACTGAATTCATCTCTTTCAGATTGGGTAGCCAGTTGATAAAACAAGAAAACAGAGTTTCCCGGAGTAAACACTTACAGTTTCGAGTATCTTATTTCTAAATGAAATTATCTAGGAATTGTTTGAAGTCCTTTTCTCAGATGGGGTAGAGTGCAGGTTCTCCTTTTTACCTAAAAAACTCTTTGAAAGTGGGCAGAAAAGAAACAGAAGGAATTTACCTAAAAACTGTACAAAATTCTCTGATCCATTCATATGAACGTGGCAAGATAGTTGTTTCAAAGTCAAAAGGCACATATATACTTTTGGATTTGGATTCTTTAAGTTACATGTTAAAGTCACTTCTAAAGTGGTTGGCACATCAGCAGGAGGGCCACTAGACAGTCCAGATTTATTCTGCATTTTTCTTTCTATTTCCTTTTCTTTTCTTTCATTTTCTCTTTACCCCTAATTTTAGAGGAACCCAACCCCAAATGTTTTGCATTGCTTGTTTCCACCTGAAATGAGTATCACCTGGGCCACAGTTTCTAATGATACCGAAGAAATTACTCTGCGAGTGAAGAAATTGAGCTCTTTGGTGTTCAAGCAAGCATACCTCCTCATGAGCAGAAAAAATGTCAAGGGCGGTCAAGTGATCCTTATTTGCGGCCAAACGGTCCACCCTCTTGTCTCGTGCAAGTATGTAGATGAGGTTGTATTGCTTATGGAGCGCAGCCAAATGCAGAGCCGTGTTTCCATCAGTGTCTTGTTCGTTGACAATATCCTCCAGGTTTGGCATCCTTAGTATGTACTTGACAGCATTTACCTGTCCACCAATAACAGCTGCATGTAGAGCCGTTTGCCCTTTGGTGTTTATTATGTCACAAGCATCGGGACAGGATCTAAAAAGCTCATCAATGACATTGACGTGGCCCTGAAAGGCTGCAATGTGAAGAGCCGATTGCCCCTCTTTGTCTAAGTCGTATGCCGCAGAAGCGTCGTGTTGCAGGAGCAGTCGAACTTCTTTCACTTTGCCGATGCAAGAGACATAATGAAGAGGAGTCCACCCCATATCATCTCCTTCTCTGATCACTTCTGGTCTCTCCTCCGCAATTTTCCGCCAACCTTCGCATATAAAATACGAATATGTCATGATTTAGACAGTTTTTAGCATCTGGACATATATGTGTCACGATACTTACTGGTCAGTGAGCAATACACTGCGGTATGCAGAGCTGTCAATCCCTTAGGGCCCTTATGAGAGGACGACAATGAGAAAGCACCTAAAATCAGCTCAGTGGTATGAGAAAGTCCTCTATTTGCTGCAAGATAAAGCGGGGACTCATCAGCAGCATTAGTAATATTGCATAGGTGAGGATCTTCTTCAATCAGCAACTTCACCACCCAATGATGGCCTCCTCTTACTGCATAGTGCAGCGCGGTATCCTTATGCGAATTCGGCTTTCGAAGCAGCTCTTTGCATGCATCAACTTGTCCCCTTTCAACAACCCAATGCAGTGATTTTGCCAGATCGACGAAGACTTGAACCGCTCCGTAGCTTCCCAATTTGGCAGCAACGTGTAGGGGAGTGTCTCCTCCGCAGTTGCCCTGCCAAAGAAGGGACAGTCCCCATGGACATTGAAGGAGATGTTCGATGAAATTTACCTGCTTGTATTGAGCAGCAACGTGAAGAATGTTGTTGTCCTTCGGCGTTGTTTGGTGGAAAAGGGCCTCTCCATCTTCTGAAATGATTTTCAGGTAATCAAAGTCTCCTGATCTTGCAGCCTCATACACTTTAGGATGCATTCTCGCTCTGTCTCTACAATTCCCAGGACAAAAGTGAACTCATCAATATAAGCAGAGAGAACTTTCTGAGATATTAACGGTTTCTTCAAGCTTCTCAAAAGTAGAGCTGAAACTCTAAAGAAAGGTCGTTGCGGGCGACATGGGGAGGGCCTGCAAGCGCTGGCGAGGGGCTCGCAGACCCTTGCCCGCCCGCCCGCCCTGACCCTGACCCTCTTCCATGGACCGAGCACCGTCAAACAGAAACAGAGCATCGAGCCCAGTTGAAGTTTACAAGGCGCAAGCCTCAAACGTTACCTGCAAATCAATTCGATATTGCCACCGTCAGGCAACGGAGCCAAGCACGGAGCGTCGCTCTTTTCGCTCGCTCCGGACGACCGGCAACTGCAGATCATCGGCGGACCGCCACACGACCCACGACCCCCACGCGGCCGCTTAAGGCAGCGACGCACCGGAAGACGACTTCGTCCGCGAGGGCTCCAGACGACCGGCGACTTCAAGACGGCGGCTCCAGAGGGGTGATCTCCGGCCGGCAAGACCGGCGGCTTCACAGGGTCGCTGCTACGGGAGGTCGACGAGATGAGGAGAGCTGAGAGACAGGGGAGGTGCTGATGATGAAGGATAGGAAGCGAAAAGGAGAGAGAGACGAATTTAAGTCCGTGCTTGCGGTTGTTGAGAGAGAGAGAGAGAGAGAGAGAGAGAGGGAGAGGGTCTGACGGCCGTGACTCGCCGGTCGTGCGCTGGTCGCACGGCGGAGGGTCGTCGGCCGCCACCGGTCAAGACGCGGGGCGCCTCCCAGCTGCTACCTCTGCCACCGGCGAGTCACGGCCGCCACCGGTCAAGACGCGGGGCGCCTCCCAGCTGCTACCTCTGCCATTTGTTGGCTTAATTCCAAAAAAAAGCATCATCTTTAGGTCGAGGGACAATTCTGGCCCGAACTTTTTTTTGTTCCATAAAAAAGCACCAACTTTAAATCGAGGGACAATTCTGGCCCGAACTTTTTTTTGTTTCATAAAAAAGCACCAACTTTAGGTCAATGGACAATTCTGGCCCAAACTTTTTTTTGTCTCATAAAAAAGCACAAACTTAAGGTTGAGTGATAATTTCGGCCCCAATTTTTTTTTTTGTCTTATTAAAAATCACCAACTTTCATTATGAATCTAAATCTGACCACCTGTTGACTTTCACCATTGTTTGAGAAAAAAGGTTATGGTGATGAGCTTGGCCAATCTCGTCCATGACGTTTGTCAACAAGTAGTGGTTAGTTTTAGATTAAGTTTGGCCAGAGAGATTCAATCTAGAGATATTTTTGACTTGTCAGTGAAGTGAATGAGATAAACAGTTTTACCGTTAATCTTCAAATTGTGGCTTAAAAATAAGACAATAAATATTGCTTTAAATCCAGTTAGCAAGTCACATGGATTTATTGCTAATATGGAATAGTCAAGTTAGATAATTAATGGTTTTAAGTTAATGGGGGCCAGATTTGGGATTTAAGTCAAAGTTAGTGTTTTTTTACGAGACAAAAAAAAGTTGGGGCTAGAATTGTCCCTTAACCTAAAGTTGATGCTTTTTTACGGGACAAAAAAAAGTTCGGGCCAAAATTGTCCCTCGACCTAAAGTTGATGCTTTTTTATGGAACAAAAAAAAGTTCGGGCCAAAATTGTCCCTCGACCTAAAGTTGGTGCTTTTTTATGGAACAAAAAAAAGTTCAGGCCAGAATTGTCTCTAGACATAAAGTTGGTGCTTTTTTTTGGAATTAACCCGCCATTTGTTTCTCTGTCTTTGGACTTTTAACAACACCGTGCCTCTCGGTGCAAGAGTCGTGCCGCCAGAGCAGAAAATACTTCGTTCCTTTCAAAAAAAATATTTTTTATATTTTTCGATATTCGGGGCAAAAAATATTTTCCATAACATTTTTCTTCCCCACCCCCAAATCTTTTATTATTTTGAGGAAAATGATTTCCGCTTCTAAAAAGCGAAAATCATTTTTCGCCAAACTCCTCCTTCCCCCTTCCGGTCGTCAGCCTATCACTCGTCGATCGCTGCCGCTGCCGGCCGTCGATCGCCGCAGCCGCTCGTCAGTCATCGCCAGCCGCTCATTTGCCGCCGCGATCGGCCGCCACCACCGGTCGTTGGTCGCCGCTGCCACCACCGGCAAAAAATGTTTTCCGAAACTTTTTCATATTGATTGCCGAATACCAGAAAATTATGTTCTGGAAAAATATTTTTTAAGAAAATAACTTTCGGGAAAATATTTTTCAAAAATATAATATTTTCCGTGAAACGAACGGAGCCTTGGACTTTGCTTGATGACGTTGCATTTAACGTCAAAGGAAATATGTATACTTAAAAGTTAAAAATATCCCGAAATAAAAAAAAATTTGAAAAATGATTTCTTGAAAAATATTTGTTTTCATCTTGAAGTTCTTTTCCATTAAGTAGTTATTCAAAGCTGATAAAAAAGGTTCACTAGTAAGAATATATGTGTTCTTGTTGGTTTCATTTTCCTTTTGAAAAAAAAAATTATCCAAAATCCGTGAGTTTTCAGTCAAATGTTTTTTTTCTGGTGCGGTCCATTTTATGTACCGATTGCGGCAAAAAAGGGACCGTTATTAATGGGGAATAATGATGCGGTCACCATAGCCCCGTTCAACATAAAATTAGGAAGGATGATGTCGTTTTTTTTAGGTACCGGTTCGCCCGTTAACTGCCACGTAAAAAAGATGAAATGATAAAATATGATATGTGTGCATTTTTCGTTAATCAAATAAGATGGAACTAACGGACGGATTTGATTGCACCAATTTGATAAATTAGGATTTGGTTGTATTTTATCAAAGTCTTAAAAGTCAATTGCACATTCACGACAATTCTTAAGATTTTTTTATACGCATATTCCTAAAAGATATTCAAAATAATTTTCTATATAACTTTTTAAATAAATAAAATCCCATATTATGGTCCTCTATCTATGTACTGAGCATAATCGATAGCAAAACAACAACATTTAAATGGAATATTCAAGAAATAGTCTCAATATTTGCTGAATTCACAATCTCATTATTGCTCGGACTTAATCCTACCACAACAATTTTCTCAATGACAAGGCCACATAAATTCAATCTACCTAAGAGCAAAAATTGAAAGGAATAAACCAGAAAAAAAAGATTTTACATTTGCAGAATTCACAATCTCATTGCTTGGATTCAAACCACATAGTATGATGGCTCAATGTTATGTTTTGAGTGATTCAAGTTTTAGCATTTGTGCGATTTGATCCTCTGAGTTTTGTTTTATTTAATCAAGTCTTTTAACTTTCTGAGTTTTTTGCGATTTGATCCTCCAAATTTTTTTTGCGCAATAAAGTCCTCTAACTTTCTCAATTTGTGCAATCAAATCTTTCAATTAACCACTCTAACTAAGTCGTCGAATTAATCAATGATGTGGCGCCAGTTACATGATGGAAAGTGACATGTGATGCTAACTTGGTGCTGAATGAGAAAAAAGAAAAATAGAAAAACAAGAAGAAATAAACATTAATACACGACTATATCGATTATGGTGGGTAAATAAAGCAATCGATTAAACAAATCAAGGAAGCTAACCACTGCACTGACTACTGCGGTGCCGGGCGAGTGAATTGGACTGGCCCGTTTTGGCCCGATTCCGGGACCCGGGAACCATTCTGATTTTTGTTTTGTCCTGAAAAAATCGAAATTCTATAATAAATTATAAACGTCGCACCCTTTCATTATATTGTTATTTTCATTTTGAAGGTCGTGGTTCGATTCTATTTCCATATGCGCCAAGAAAAAACAAGAGTCCTTCTTTTCCCTGAAAGACCGGTTCGACCGGGAGAACCGGCGACCGCTAAACCGGACCGGGGGACCCGAAAATCCAAGATGGAGTGGGGAGTTACAAAAGCACGGAGGAGGGCTGACGGCCCCGCTTTGGACGCGCGCGCGAACTCACTGAGTCGGGGGACGCGAGAGAGATGGCGGATTCGCAGAGCAACAGGGCGGCGGTTCAGGCCACCAACGACGACGCCTCCGCCAGCAAGCTGTACGGTCATCCTCCTCCTCCGGCGTCGTCGTCGTCTCTCTCTCTCTCTCTCTCGAATTCCTTTTCGATGTCTGCAATCGCGGCCGTTATTATGAGATGGCGGCATCTGTATCTGCGAAAGGGGGCGCTTCCCTTATTGAGCAGGATCTTCGATGCTCGCTTCGCTTCGAAATATGAAATCGACGGTGTGAATGCGAAGAACGAAAAGGAGTGGAATTGAATTTCGATTCGTCAATGGCTGTTCTGTGATCGGTTGAGATGAAATTGAGAGGATGATTTCATGTTTTTTTTTTTTTCCTTCTATTTTTATGACCGTTTTTTGCCGCCCCCCCCCCCCCCCCCCTCCGGCGCGGGGAGGTTGGTGCTGGTCGCTGCTGTCGTTGCTTATAGCGTGGACGGAGGTTTTGACGTTCGGTGTTGCTTCTTTTGTGTGGAATGATTTGGAGGGATGTGTGTTTTACTGAGAAATGTGCTTTTCTTTGATGATTCGGTGTGCGATCCGATGAGGTTTCTCAAATGATTCTGGAGGGATTTCCATACCAAATATCGCTGATGTAAAATATCTTTTCACGGGCAGCCTCGAAATGTGTTAGGATATAACCAATTTGTAATCTTTTGAATGCTTTGGTTGACACTTAGGATCTTGTACTTGTTGTCCCATCGAAGCGGGAAACCGTGCAAACCATTGAGCCGGACCTAACTATACCAATCTGCATTTTACGGTTCGGTTCGGTTCAAGAGGGCTTTCTAGAAATGCGGCTCGCAAACTAAGGCAACCCATTTTCAGCAGTATGGTTTGGCTGTGGTTTTGCTGTAGACCTAACCCTTTTGTTGCTTCTCTCTTTAATATTAGACCTAAGACTAGTCCCGACTATATTCCGAAATTTATCTACATTGCTCCTTTTGTTTCATGCCATAAATCTTGTGGACGCTTCTTTTGCGATTACTTGTATTGTCCCTTTTGAGTTGTTACACTTGAGATCATTCTTGGTGGAAGAACCCAATTAGAGTAGGTTGTTTAATTGTATTGGTTGGAGGTTTTTAATACCTGTTAACTAACTGGATCAACTTTACACGTTGATGTTATTTAGTGTTCTTGCTTGTTATTCATACTCGCAGAGCGTGTGGTGCATCAGTATTAACTAGCAAAAGAAAACAAAAGAAAGAAAACGGTTGGGTTCAGTTTGGAGCCGAATTGAACTACAAAATTTGGTGTGGTTTGGTCTGGTTCCAAACTTCAATATTGTTTGGTGATTTCATTTTTTTCAAACTGCATTAGTGTTTTCTGGTTTGATTTGGACTAGAAACCAAATCAAATTACACCATCTCACCCCTAATATTATGGAGCTTTTCTGAGGGAGTTTTATGTGGCTGAGCAATAGGTAGCGTACACGGTTCAACTTTTTGGACCATATCAAGGATGTGGGATTAGAAACTTGGCCATAAGGAGGAGTTTATTTTGAAATAGTGTTTTTTAGTTTTGTTCCTTAAATTAAGTCTGAGATGTATTATCATCTAATGGTTATGTTGTCCAATGTCAGGTAATACGTGATTAACACCATTGTTAAGCTAAGTAGTTGTCTAGTTAGCATGTATCACTTCACAATTTAGTGACAAAGTGGTGAGCCTCTATATAAAAAATGTATGATATTATTAAAGAAATAGAATTATTGGGAGGGCCTAAAGAATAACTTGTCAGGAAAAAAATTGGCTGCAATTTTAAATTACAAAAAAGAATTTGGGCGTTGTTCCCCTTCCAATGTCTTGATCACAAGAATTATGTGTCTTTGTGGAAAATATGGAAAGACTCAACCCCTAATCGATAAAGTGTTGTTCTTGGCTCTGACAACCTACAGGGGGCTATTGTAAAATCCTTTTTTTTACATTAGTTTGATGTCTATGGTACCTGAATGTAATCTCTTGCTATCTCCAAATTTTTGTAGTGCTACCTATGAGTCTATGACATGATTGATCTTGGTGATCCCCCCCACCCTCCAAGAAAAAGAAGGAAAAATGATAATTGGTTCTAATTGTCATCACAGCTTTATGGCTGGGGTAAAACACATTCTGCGAGATTTCATGTTTTCTTGGGGCTTGCGTTGCAGGTCATGTGTGAAAAAGGGGTACATGCAGGATGATTATATACAGTTATTTGTTAGGAAGCCTGTGAGAAGATCTCCCATTATAAATCGAGGTAAGGGATATGCAGAATTGATATGTACATGCAGAAGCTGCTTATCCCGTCTTTTAATGATTGGTTCCTATGTGTCTTCTCATCTTATAATCTTGTAGATTGGCTTAACTCACCATTTACTTTTCAATGTTTTCAGGTTATTTTGCTCGATGGGCTGCCTTACGAAAGCTTCTATACCAGTTTCTTGATTGTGAAAGACATACCGAAGGAAAAGGAACTACGAAGCAGATATTATCGCTTGGAGCTGGCTTTGATACAATGTACTTTCAATTGCAGGTACTTGACTTAACTTTGGTTTTAATCAATTTCATGACTCAAAATCACTTGGATTGATTTATATTCTGTCATAAATGGGCATCTTTTTGTTGTGCTTTCCATTTTGAGGGTGGGGGTGAATTGCTGAAATTGTCTATTTAATGTCTGACTGCCTTGCATTTTCAAAGTAATTGAGATTGAGAAGTATGTAGGCAAAGAGCTATTCTTTTTCTTTTCTGTAGATCACTTGTGTTTTTGGTTGGTCTTATTTGTTGTTGTTTAGATGAAAATCTGTTCTGAATTATTAAGTTGTGATGCCATGAGCTTTCTTTTGACAGGATGAGGGTAAAGCACCAGATTTGTACGTGGAATTGGATTTCAAGGAGGTGCAGATTTAGAGACCACAAATCATGCTTCGAATTTAAATGTGCTTGTAATTCTTTGGTGCAAGGGCTAAACTATTTGTTGATAAGTCAAAGTTTTTACAGCAGCAGCAAATCTGATTTGAGAGGATTATTCTTAGCATATGAGATGGAATTGCTCTATGTTTTTCTTTTGAAACTACATGATGTGTGCTACCACTAATGGCATTTGGTTCTTCTCTACAATTAAGAGATTTTCATGATTTAATGTAAGAGAGAAAAGATTAAAATAATGTGATACTTCTCAGGTTACTAGTAAGAAGGCTGCCATCATTGAGACCTATGGCCAGTTGAGGGAGAAAATTGGGACAACAGCATATATATCACGAGGTACTTTAGTAGTTTTCACTTAGTGGAGAAAACCTAATTATTGGTTTCCAACAATTGATATCCTCAATAGCACTGGTATGATATATGTTTGAAACTTAAGAAATGTGGTCTTACCTGGTTTATATTAGTATTGCAAATGATCAAGGTTTAGTTGGTTATGGAGGGAAAAACTTGTACTGCATGTATATCATGTTTGCAGACTAAAGCTTTCTTCTACCCTTTTTATAGGAAGCTTCATGCTATAGTTAGTGTTACTTGCTTATGCTAAGAGACTATATCTTTCCTTAAAGCTGCACCATTATTTATTTGAATACTATTACAGAGTTAATATGGTCCATAATTAATTAGAAGCAGGTCTAGAGGGGGAGAAAGGTGTATATAGTAGCTCTCATGTTTTAGGTGCTTTGCTAATTTGACCCTGATGGGAAAGCAGTGATCTGGTTAAACTGATAAAATTTTTTTAATTAGAGTCAACTCTGAGGGGATCAACTTTCAGGGAATCATTTCTGACCGGCTGCATTTTAGGTGCTTTTGAGTCACAATATACCTGATAGCATATTTCTTTGTTGTGATTTCTTTTAGATATATATATATATTTTTTTTGTGTGTATATTTTATTTTACACTGGCTGTATATGTTGGCTAAGTGATGCACCACAAATAGATCAGTTAAACAGATATTGTGCTGAACTAAGTATCAGCAATCTGCCCTTTCTTTCATTTAAAGTAGCATTTGGAATCTATATGTCATAATTTATGAACTGGAGTGAGTAAGAAGGCATCTCGCCAATTTTATAAGGCCAAAAGGACTAATATACTATTAGAAGAGATTACTTTAGATCAGTGGCTGGTGTAAAACTTTTACTTCCGTGTATCTTGGGCTAAACTTCTGTTATGGGTTGGTGTCCTTTCCGGGAGATATCCCCACCTTTTTCTTAATGACACATGAGGTATTTTTTTAAGATACACAGAAGTAACAGACACCACAGATAGATCAATTATACAGATATTGTATTAGTCCTCTTTGTTGCTATTTCTTTTAATTTTTTTGATTTTAGTAAGTAAAGTTGATGCCCTGCTGGCTTTATTTGTTGGCTAAGTAATGCACCACAGATAGATCAGTTATATGGATATTGCGCTGAATTAGGTATTAGTAATCTGCCTCTTTGATTTAAAGTAGCTTTTGGAATCTATACGTCATACTTTATGAACTGGAGCAAGTAAGTAGGCGTCTCACCATTTCAAGGCTAAAAGGACTGATGTACCTCTAGAAGAGAGATTACTTTAGATCAGTAGCTGGTGTAAAACTATTACTTCCGTGGGTCTTGGGCTAAACTTCTGTTATGGGTTGGTGTCTTTTCCAGGAGATATCCCCACCTTTTTCTTAATGACCCATGAAGTACTCCTTTACCATTTTCTTACAAGAGTAGTTTCAGAGCATTGCTGTATGCATAAATGGTCGATAGAACAATTGCTCTTTGATTTCCATCAGGCCTAGATTAATATCAACCTTTCTAGGTGCACTTCATAGTCTACACCCATCAAATTAAAAAGTCCTTCTCTATGCATGTGGCACAAGATCTTGCGAAGTCCATAACAAAAATTCTTTGTATGACATTTAGTGCCCTTTTTCTGGCTAGTAATGCCGTTATCTTTGTATATCGACCATGTTTTAGTTTGGTTATTTAATGCTCCAATCAAATGCTAATTTATGTGGCTTCTAAGCTCTTGCTATGAGTCGTTATATACCTATCAATATGAGGCATGCAAAATCTACTTTCATGGTTCTAACGTATCGTCCTTACTATCCATTGTATCAGTGTGCCTCTTATGTTCAGATGCATGAATTGGTCTAAAATTTTATTACGTGTTGATTATTTTGTTCTTTTTGGTTGTTTTAATGATCTTAAGCTTGCTTTAACTTGTGTAGAAAAGGGAGAAGTGATTAGTGAACATTACAAGCTCCTTCCAGTTGACTTGCGTGACATACCAAAGTTGGACGACATTATATCATTGGCTAATATTGATCCAAGGTATGCATGTGAGGTCCTGACCACAATAGTCTGCTTCTTTCTAGTTGATTACACTGGTCATTTGCATTCCCTTTTCGCTTCACTAAAATTGATCTATGTGATATTACTATCAGAGGCTCTTTTTCATTTTTTCACATGTGCATTGTCTGATGATTGTGTTTGTCAGATGTATATGATGTTCTGCTATTCTCTGCAGACCCCTACTTCTTGCCTATGTGGCTTATGTTACGTTGTATGCTTATTCAGGGAGTTTTTGAGTATTTGAATCTGATGTTGTTGTCAGCTTGCCAACCTTTATAATTGCAGAATGTGTCTTGATATACTTGGATCCAAATTCAAGCCGGGCTATTGTTGGTTGGACTTCAAAAACATTTTCATCAGCAATTTTCTTCTTATATGAGCAGGTTTGCTACCTTTCTTCCCTCATTTTTGCCTTTGTTAGTTTATTGTTGTTTTTAGTGTCTAAGTTTCATCAATTTATACCTTACCCAAAAAAAAGTTTCATCAATTTATTGATTTGGGAAACTCTTTGTCTTATTAGCAGTAAGAATTTTTCACTGTACCATTTTACTGGTGATTTGACAGATCCATCCAGATGATGCTTTTGGGTTGCAAATGATCAGAAATTTAGAGGTTATCTCCGAGAGCCTTTGCTTTTAGAGGCCAGAAAAATCATCGAGTTGTATTGCAATTATATTACCATGGCTTGGGACTGAACCATAAACAGAGACAGAAAATCTCTGACCCTTGACATTTCTGTTTGCATGAATAAATTGCTGGAAGTGATCTTTTAAATTACTCAGATATGTGTGTATGGGCTAAATAGTTGGATGACTGGGATTGATAAAATTACTTTGTAGTGTAATACCAGCAATTGTTGGATAGTTGTGTGCAGCTGATGATGACGTGAATAAGAATAACGTAACGTTGTTCAAGTGGGGCATGCTTGGACATGGTCAATAAACAAAGGACTAGGTGCATGTGCATGCAACTATAGAACTTGCATCAAGGGCAGGAATTATTAGCGCCTTTTAGAGTGTAGTTAGATGGGTATTTGCTAGATTGAAACTGTGTGTCAATTGGTTTTGAATGATAAATAAGATTTCATTAAGAAGGTACCAAGGGGTACTGCCCTTATACAAATAGTAACATGGTCAAATATTTATTCTAGTCAAATAAGCAAATTCTATGACACCCCCCCCCCCAAAAAAAAAAAAAGCAAATTCAACACTTTGAGGCATATGTATACTTGATGATGCGTGCAAGTTTATGTCAGCTCAGTTTTGGTCCTTTTGTCAAATAAAATCATGCTTGATGTGAGAAGGGAGCTAGTCTCCATCATTTTGTTATGTGCCAACTCACTGTCTCATTTAGATCTTCTGAAGTCTTCTCATCTTAGTCATTTCCTTGGTTTTTGACTTCCATTTAAGAGTGGAATGCTAGACTTTGTGATGGATAGAGTTATAGAGAAGTACCATAAAAAGAATTATGGTTGACTTTAATTTTTATAAAGAATGTACTGTTTCTCGAAGACACAGTATTCTGTCAATCTTTTAAAGAATTATTTGTAAAGCGGTTCAGATATTGAGAGCCGCCTGCTCATCTGAGATGTTAAATTCGTTTTTTGACATTAAGCAGAGTCGTGGCTGTGCTCTTCTGGGAATACATGCTACTCCGACGTTATCAGCAAAAGAAAATCTCTTTATTGACCAGGGTTGGCAGGTATATTTTCTTTGTTTTTCAGGTTCATAGGAACTTTGTTCGTGCCTTTATGGCCTCTGATGAACGAATAACATTAACTCATAAAAGTTGATCTGAATGTCCTTTCAGTTTAAAAATGTTCTCCTGATTGTGTTACATGTATATGCAGTGAGGCATAGGTGTTCGAACTTGTCTATTTTGAAGTATGCAGTGATAATAACAACAGCAAAACATGCCTTGCACATGATTATTCTGTCAGTTGAAGCGTGTAATCCGTGTATGAATCAATTGCAAACTGTTTCCTGTTGACATCGTTTTTTCCAGGACTTAGAGTAATTAAGTTTTTAATGTTTAAGATCTTCTTTATCAAGTTCTTGATATTGTCTTCTTTTGCTATGATTCCTTGAATTGGAGTTCCTTTATACCAGAATTATAAAGCATAGCAAGATGTTAAAAGTAAATCTTCATACAAGGAATGAAACTGAAACCAGAAGAGCCCTTGCTGTCGGTATATCATGAAGAGAAAAATGAATATCTTCCTACTCTATGCCAAGAGAAGATATGTTGACAATCATCTTGCTTGGGAATCCTTAGGCACCCATCAAACCTGCCAAAGCACAAAACAGATTAGTTGGACTGAATAATAAATGTAAACTTACAATAATCAAATCCTTTCGATTCTTGAAAGATTATACTAAACTCTTAATGACTTTGCAATGAGAAAGTTGGCATTATGATGATTAGTATTCAAGGACGCAAAATCTGGAGGTAGTTTTCCTTGAAAAAACTGTACTTGAATGATTCAATTAAAAGTGATAAAGTGGAATCAAACTTGAAGCTGGAACGGAGATAACTCAATCTTTAAGGTTTAGAAAACTGGGAGAATCAGAATAGGAAAAAATCAGTAATTAATAAGAAAAAACTGCTTACAATAAAGTTGAAGGACTACTTATACTGACTCAAAGCAATCCTAGGATCTCAGCCCTTTAATCTTATTGAAGTTCTCTTAATCTCATCTGTTGAACCTCTTTAAAAAGTTACATGAATTATTATACTATAAAAGACAGGACCAAATATTGACATTAAGCAAAGAAATGCAAAAATTCTTTGAAGCAAAATCAAAATAGCTAAATCTAATTAGCCTAATTAAACATCGTCAGCTTCCTCAACACTCCTGTATCACAGTGCTACATACTTAAAGATGTCATGCCTGAGTAAATTAATCATTGTAAACGAGATTCAGGCACTTCTAATTGTTAAGATAATAGTTAGCTTGAAAGAAAGGCATTCTGCACGTGGAGGGAATAAAAGTATGAACCTGGTGTCACACTGTTGAGTTTCTATTCTTGTTTTTGGGTGCATGCAATTTAAAGACCATGAAGGTGTTCATGCTGTGAAGAGTGATGACAGAAGGAAATAAAACATGACATAGGAGAGGGGTGTTATTGTACGAGGATCAATACTGGGAGGGAGATCAGGGAAGTACTTCTGCTTAATTGTTTAAATAAAGAATTTGGAAGCACTTAACGCCTGAACATATTTTAGAGGTAGACGATAACTGTCAAGAGTCCAGAGAATCCGCTTGGAAATCATGCTGTTGTGCCCTTTCTTCCACCTAAACCAATGACAGCTGGAGTTGAGAAATGTAGATTACAATGACTGTTTGTTTATATGTAAAGCTGAAAAGTGCCTTCCAGGTGACTACAATGAGAGTAAGAGTTCTTTTAGTGAGATGATTATTAGTCAAGGCTGCAACTGCATGAAAGTTGCTGCAGTAAAGCAGCAGTTGGATGTGTTGTATATTTTTTTTTTAGGAGTCATTTTGATCCTTCTAATTGACTCTTTTGTTACAAGCTACTTTCTCCTGATGATTTAGCAAATTTTTTTTAGTACATTACAATTTGTCGCTAGAGATAAAACTTACTTTCGAAGTTTGATATAAGCCTCACTTGATATATTATTTTTCCGAGTTCTTTTTATTCTCTCTGTAATAGGATTACTATATTCCTTTTCAGTGCAAAATGATGGATTACTTATAAAGTATCTCTATTAATTTCGTCATGATTCTGTGTAGAGGGCCACTGCATGGGATATGCTCAGGGTGTATAGCAGCTTTATTGAAGCTCAAGAGAGGCGCAGGTTTGTAGCCCATTATCTAGGAAAATCGCCTGCTTTCACGTTTTACCAATGATAATATTCTCGAAAAGCACAGGCACTTCCTTTTCGTGAAACAAACTCAGAATAGGTGACAGAGAATAAAGTGCTTAGGCTAACCTAAGCCTAGGAATTCCCGTTGAGTGGTAATGCTACTGCATATTAGTCTGGTAATTCTGGATAAATCTGGGAAGTTCCTTCTGCTTCTGTTTTCATTTGGGGATCAATACTTCAAGAAAGAGTTATTGCGTGATTTGTCCGATGGTATGTCAAAGACAAATTGCAAGCTTGGATAAACCTAATGGGTAAAATTTAGTTCCCAATTTTTCTTGATAGTAGCTTGGAGGGATGTTGAATTACTACTTTTCAGTTTCTAAAGCTTATTCTTTGTAATGATGATAGATTGCTGCCTCAGATGGTTACCCACTTCTGTATACCAGGGATTGCTTATCATTTAGATGCACCGTATCAGCAATTCATTCTTAACTAATATTTGGAAACTCAGTAGGTATCTATTTGTGTTTCCAGAAATATGGTCACCTATCAAGTGTGTAATCTTGTGAATTATGCTGTCTGGTGACATGTTAGTGATGTTGCTAAGCTCAACTTATGCCACTGCATGCTTTGAAAAACAGCACTTTGCTATGAATGTTTCACATCTTTTGGTAGTTTGAGTTCAATTTTGTGAATAATCAAGTGATACATATGCTCGCTTATGATCGGGGACTCGTGATCAAGTAGCTACAAATCAACTTTCTGCATGGTTTTGTGTCCTCGTTTTGAAGTTGTTATCCTTACGACAAATCATGATCATTCCGGACAGTTTGAGATATTGAAATATTGAAACAGGGATATAGTGGTTGAACTTTCTGCTTTTGCATGCCATACTTTTGCACACTGATGTGGCATTTTAGTGGAGCAGAAAGTTTCATCTCTTTGGAGGACTGTTGTTTGGTTTACCTTGAGGTCCCATGTTTGTCATAACCGAACCCCTTTTGAGAGTTTCTGGATTGCTTTATTCTTTTAAGGATAAAGATCACTCTTTGATTCTTTCACCATACGAGTCACTTTTCCTCTTTGTTTTGATGTGTGAAGCTTTTTAATTCTTTCTATCTGTTACTTTTGGGTGTTTTCAAATTCTGTTTCTCTGATGACTAGGATCGAGCGACTGGAAATTTTTGATGAATTTGAAGAGTGGCACATGATGCAGGCAAGTCAGTTTTCATTCTTATTTTAGGAAAAGGGTCTATTTGGAAATTATCATAAATTGTGAGCAACTTAAGTATACTGTGTAGGGCATCACCCAAATTATGTTCAACCACCGACTACCCTATATTCTAAAGGGCTAAAGCAGTCATGGGCTTGTTATTTTGTGGAGGGAGCCACTTTTGTTTTCTGAAAACTCCCTCATTGCATAAACCAGTGTTGCCTGTTTTTATCAGACTTTAAGCTTGGTAACAGAAAACTGCACTCATGGAGAATCTTTACTTTCAATCTGATAATGCTGCCCATCCTCATGTAGTTTTATTTACTTTGGATTTGGGGTCCATGTTTCAACATGTATCTTTGGAGAGGATATGGGAAAATATCTTTGATTTTTGTGTTAGATTTCATACATTTATTAATTGTCTTGACCTTCTGATTTTCAGGAGCACTATTGTGTGGCTTATGCAATCAATGACCCAATGGTATGTATGTATATATTGGATTCCTGTTGCTGCTTTAATTTTATTGCTAGTATTTTTCTCTTTTTGTGTGATGATCTGGCAAAATTTAAATATCCTCTTTGCTAAGAGCTAATACTTGTGAGACTTGAAAGGAGGCTCAGAAAGGAGACATTGTTCATATACTTTTGGGAATTAAGTGGTTTTTGAAAAGTTGCTTTGGTTCTTGGAAGGTGTTTGGTAACACCTCAAGAGCCAGAACACACGAAAACTGACTTTTGGAAGCTCCTTATAGTTGATTTTGAAGCCAAGGCCTTTGAGTTATTTAAGAACCTAAGCTTAAATTGATTAAAATAACTCTATTATATAAGAGACTTTATCAGTAATTTTGGTGATTGTTGTAACACACAGAAACCATATGGTTCCAAACACCTTTAATATCTGCAACCACAAGACAAAAACACAGTACATAAAAAGCTACTGTTGGGATCAATATCACTACCATCCAAAAAATATCTCAAATTGGGTTGATTTTTAAGAAGTTTTGCTGCTGTACAAGGCATTATCAGAGTTTGGTGAAATTGCCTTGTGGCATATTCAGGTGGAGGTTTAATAAAACCGGTAATGTGGTCTTGACTCGAATAATGTCCTAGCCATAATCAATGTAAAACATTTCCGTCAGCTTTTAGTTTGCAATGAGTGGTCTGACTCAATCTGCCTCAGTACAGAAAAACCATGACATTGATATCATTGCTCATAGAATTTGGAAGCATGCAAGAATCGTTCAAAACTCAGAGCGTCCGAATGATTGTGGGCAACACCTGTTAGTCCTGTATCCACGGACCTTGCTTTTCTTTGAACATCAGCCTCGGCCCTGCACATACTTGTCGAGTAGAATGGAACTTCACATACTTTTGTTTCTTTTGCTGTTCGTGATCCAACAGGGACTGTTCAGAGACTTCGGTTTTCCTAAAGAGAGACCCCAGCGGCCAGTGCAATCCCCATGAGTAGCGTAATGTAACTGAGGGTGGCAAACGCGTGTGCGAATCGTCGTACCGGCTCGTGAGGAATAAATGCTTTGACGAGCTGTTATGAATGTGGATGCGGTCTTCTCGGGCTTCATTTCGTTTTGGTTTTGGCTTGAAGTGAAGACAGATGCTTTTCTTTTCTTCTTCTCTGGGCCTCTGCTAGCTGTTTGGCAACAGAAAACGTGGGGGGTCCCATAAACGTCGCGGAATTGATTTTGTCCCTAGGCCTATGTGGGGTCTTCAGTATATTTCCGGATCTGTTCCTGAGACCGCATCTTCACTTATCCTTAATGCTTGGCTTCTTTCTTTCTTGCTTTCTTGCTGTTCATGATGCCACTTTCTCTGTTTCTTCTCCTTTTCTGGTGGAGATGGTGGGAAATCTTGAGTGTTGCTATTGTCAGCAACGTTGTGCTTTTGTTAATTAAGGATCTCGGAAGCTTTCGGTGCTTTGCACTATCGAATGTGCGAGTGACGAAATTGTATGGTGATTTGGTTACTGAATGCCGGAGCCAGTTTTTCCTTTGCTCATTCCAATGTTCTTCCGAGTCCAAGTTAACGTGAAACTTTTGTGTTTCATACGAGCTAATTGTCATAAACTTTCTTTTTATCTCTTTACAGCTAGGTCCCAAATTTCGGAAACGCAATCAGATTATGACACCCCCATTTAGCTCTCATGGGGTGATTCTACCCAGAATAGTAGTAGTCAGATCTTATTTGAACCTCATGAAAAGCACAATGGGATGCTACGTCCAATGTACTTTTTGACTTTTTGGCCCACTTGAACGGCACTAGGAGAGCCCATTAGGAAAGGAGTCGAATTTTCATTTTTCATGCATTTTCTTCTTCCTTTTCATCTTCTTTTGTTTATATTTTGGGGCCAAACGTCGATCATCTTTTGGGTAATCTAGAATCTCCATTGCTTCTCCCTTCTGCTTATGCAAGCAAAGGTTCCGTTTCCATACGACACGACACGATCTCTGGATCAACCCAACTCGACGTGTTTAAAAGACATGCTCGAATCCAGCTTTCGTCGCAATTGTTAAACAATTTCCCGAGTTGTGTGACCTAATTGGACGAGCTAGTGACGTGGAATCTTTACATGGAGGGGAGCGAGTACCTCCTAGATTGCGCCAAAGACCATTAGAATAATGAGCTCTGCGCGAACCAGACATTTCTGGTCTGTTTCGAACCGCGTAGATCCGCTCTGCTGTCTTCTCCTCTAAGCAATTGTTTAGGCCAAAAAAGGACGGTTACATCTTTTGCAGGTTCGCGTCTCAAAAGCCCAAGCAGACCACGACTTCAGGATCTACGATATTTGTAATCAACGAAGGAACGAAGACGAGAGAATTTGTGGGGCCATGGAAAAGTTGAGAGAACGCAGAGAAAAAAGCACTAGGAAAAGGAGAAGCCACGAGGCTGGCTGGGTCAGGGAAAAAGGGGCAGGAATATGCCCTTCTTTGTAGTATTATTCTTCTAGGGTTTAGCACGTGGAAAGACGTGAACAGTGAACACCCCCCCTTTTGACATGTTTGGATTTCATAGCAAATAAATTAGAAAGAGGCGACAAGGGTCGAGCAGCAGCAGCGTAGTTACACTTCGAGAAATTACCATAGCAATGTTACAGCTGTCGTCAATTGTTCAATTTGAAATATGATTTTGTGTATCAATCAAACTCCTTGGCGTTTCTTTTCGGCGGCATTCGATGGGTTTAATTTTTGTTCACAAAATGTGCTACATAGGGTTTACTTTCGTCGCCCCAATTTCTACGTCCACCTTCCTTTTTGGTTGTTGAATTTTGATATGAAAATCTTGTTAATGTCAACATTCAATCAAATGCCAGCCTGGGAAATCGAAAGTACAAGATGTTACTTTGAGTGAACATTAGTGTGAAAAGTATTAAATGGCACAATTTGAAAGTCATAGGCAAAGCTAATTTTGAAAGCCCAAAAACACAGTAAGCTGGAAAAACCAGAGCCACATCAAGCAGACCTCATGGCCACGTCTAAAATCAGGTCAAATGCGGCTTATACCTGGCAATTAAGAACATGTTTTCAAGGAATTTACATGTGGTTGTACTTTGTAAAATAATAGAGAAGTCATTTTCTGACGTTTGTTACAGGAAAATTATTTTTCTAAGTGAACCAAATGCCAAAAAAATGTGGAAAGAATGATTTTCAAATATTATTTTTGTTGTATTTTTTTAAGAGTTGAAAGGGTGGAATGGGCGATTTGCTTGGCAACCTTCTAGGGTGTTACCGTAGGATTTCCACATTAGAAATAGAACATATGGTTTAAGCCATACTACTGCTCATTTTGAGTAAACTCGCCGTAGGTAGAAGTAGAGTTGGGATTATTCTAGGTCATGACACAGGAGAATGTATGTCGCCCAGAACCAGGGCATGCATTATTGATGTGGAGTAGCGATTGTGGGGTTTTGAACTTGTCAAAAAGGAGGTTCCAAACTACTTTTTATAAGTACCATATCACTAGGCCAACCACTTTGATGGCAGTGTTACTTTAAATTAATGTTCTATGAACAAATTGGTATTGTTAGGCCACAAGCTCAAAGGGTCTAGACAGTTTCGCGAAAGCTTCTGGTTTTAGGGTGGAAAGTGAGAAACTAATCCCATTTGGGAAAGACTAGGGGTAATTAAAGAACAGTCCTATGTACGAGGATTGCACACATGATACATGTTCGATTGTTCACACCATCAAATGTAAAATACTCACTGAAGTTTTAACTTGCATCGCACCCGATTCATGAGATGAGTAGAGTATTTCGTGGACTCGACATTTACCTATTCGTTAAGAGTTTTCTTGGGCATCTTTTAGCTTCAATACTCTTGCATGCCAGAAAGATCCTGTCCATTTGTAAAATGTCTATTCACAAAATTCGTATGTATCATACAACCTCAGTTAGTGATACTAGGGTTTTGTCATTCATTTTGCTTGAGTTCTCGATGCAGCATTCTGATATACGAGGAGGGGAAAAAGGAGAACATCAACACCATCGAGTCTTCATCTCCGGATCTTTTTCTTAGTGGAAAGTACAATTTTTTTTTGGTCGAAATAGTGGAAAGAATAATTGACGAGGTTATATTCGGTTGAACAATTTTCTTTACACAAGTTATATATTTGCATGGTATGTGTCTTTGTCAACTTATTTTACACTCCTTTCGCAATAATACTCGTGTACACAAATAATTCCTCAACAACTATTCATTAAATATAGGTCCGGAAATTATATAGATATATAGATATCATGCACATTATTATCTGTAATTTCAGTTTCGAATAGTCTCCTATTTCAGTTTCTTGCCGGATTTCATTTACATTTCTTATTTTTACGATCAAAGAGGGACTGACTTTTACCTTTTGCTCCTTGCTTGATCAAAAATCTTGCGGCTCACACACTGTGACATTTTTTTTTTAACTTGAAACACCAAAAAATTTAACAAAATGTACACATTGTTTGAATCTCGAATAACCTTCTAGATTTTGACGGGATAAACTAACACCAACACTACATCAAAACCAAAGTTTGATCTGGTTGATCGGCACGACAATCGACTGTAGCTTTACTTTTTGTGAAGGGTTCGAGGCATAAAGATTAGGTTTTGAAAAGACAAAATCGTACCAGTATTGGATGCCCGTGACCCCAGCTCTCGTGCACCGCGGGATGAAACGGGACCTACATATGTCTCACTCGATCGGAGGACGGGAAATTGCAATTAGGGCTTGCCTCGACCGGAGCATGCAAGTACGTCTCTAGGTTTAGGGTTTCGTGTGAGCTCTTTTCCAGTTGTTTCTTGATGGCCGGGAAAAGTGCAACCACAAGATTGTGATTAATTTACAAGAAAGCTTGTTTGGTTTGCATAACGCATCCTTGTCTCTTTCAATTTCGTCGTTTCTTCCAAGGTGGGGCTCGATCGGATGGTGGGAAAATTTGCGGCTGAGGTGCTGAAAGGGGCTACGCCGGCCCCTCTTCTTGTCTCTTTCTCTGAGGTTACCTTTACAATAATTGATAGGGATAACCCTAACCCTAACCCTAACCCTAACCAGGAACATCCTTTGGATCCTTGATTGGTTAAAGAACTCCCTCAACATGCTGCAAAAATTCTCTGATTCCTTCTTCTCTCTGATGCGATCTTTGATGGTTTAATCTCGAATCGTACTGCACAAGTCTCGATTTTTCTTCATGAAATGCATTTGAGGGCTTTGATGACTCGATCTCAATATGGCAAGACTCCACACGTTCTAAGAGAAGCCTCGACTGTTAAGAACTTTGTGACAGAAATTTTGTGGATTTTCGGTGTCTTCGTCCATCCCGTGAACTCAATAGGTGGAATTGAAGGTTTTCCATGATCTTGGATTTAAACAAATATCCTATTCATTTTCAGATTCGATTTGGATATATGCGAATGTCTGCTTAGGTTATGTAATTGACTGATTTTCTTTATTGCTTTTCTTTTTCAATTAGTCAATTAACACTACTCGACGTACTGTCCTCTTTTTAATTGGACCATCATGTCAAGATCGCATGGATGAGAAATGTCAATATTCTATCAGCATTATAGATCTTGCTAGTAGGAATGAATTTGATGGCATTTGATCATAGTCGAAAGCTTTTCGCCATCCACAAATGCCCGATTGAGATATGTTCATTTTTACTCGACTCTTTTTTCAAATTATCCCATGAACAATCCGTCCGACAGACTACCCAATCAAAGTGAACGACGTAATCGGACTTATTCCTAAGAATAAATGATGGAATTTCCCCCACGAACAAACTTTCATTTTCAAACAACGACGAATTTCGGCATTGCCATGGTCAAATTTGGTCCAAGATTAATCTCAAGATATTGTAATTTATTATCGGTTAAAGTGAGAGGGGTGCGAAAATTGGAGGGAGGTGCGTTGAAGTCGAAGTCATTTGGTCAATTGTATCTTGCATAGTATACGGAGAATATAACGCGAAACACGAACCGTGGCAAATAATAGAGCACGACCCCGACATCATCTAACTCTAAAGTCTCATGAAAAATCCAAATGCTTTGTATCTATCTTTGTTGCATCTTTTCACATCTTTTCCTTTACTTTATAACTTTGAGCCCCCACAATCATATCTTCTCATGGGAGCATCCACCTTTAATGGAGTTTCTCTCGTTTTATCCTCGAATGAGACCGGCCTTCGTACTTTTAAAGCTTATCTCTTTAACTGGAGTAGCGTCGGAGAAGTTATCGCATTGTTTACTCTTAGGTATTCACTCATCCCTAGTGACTTTCACAATCGTATCAACAAAGTGTTCATATGTACTGAACTTATTGCCATGCAATAGCACCGTGCAATCTGCCAAAAATAGAGAAACAGTCACAACGTGATTTACATGATTTGGCCTACAGTTCAAACTTCCGTTTACGAGGAGAGCAGCAACGGTAAATCAAGTATAAACAAGGAGATTACAAGCTTGAGTGAGAAATTGCCTTGTAAGTCTGATTAAATTGAAATAAAAACGTCAAATTACAAAAACTTTGGATTCATATTATTGAATAGGAACATGAATTTGCAGTACATGATACATAGCATAAATAATTTGGGGGAGTCTAAGAGAAGCTGTCCTTCTTCTCCTAATGCATAAGGGGCCAAATAAAGCTGGTTCTATGCAATTGCACCGCAAAGGGTGAGCTATGATGGTCCTATCATTCATCCAAATATGGATTCTTCCATTTCTCTTGCTAGACAACAAAGCAAAGAAACATAATAGAGAAAAAGGGGATGGTCCCTCCTAAATAAAGAGGCCCCCCACCCCGCGAAAAAAAAAGGCCCTAAAAAAGGAGAATTTATCCTGAATAGCATGAAGAATCATATACCAAAATGCTGAAACTGAGCAAAACACCCTGAAAATGGAGGAAGTCTGTAATTCGGGATATGAGAACTTTTCGGCTCGATTAATTCTCGTAGGTGGATGCAAATGGACCCATTCGACTACATCAAGCAAGGCTCGATCCACCCTTGACCCAAAAAATAAGTAAGGCTCGCTCCATATGGCCAGCATGGTTCCCAAGGTTAACAAGAGTGGGAGATACCATGATTCGAATACAGGATCTATTACATCTAGATCGAGTATTTAACCATTCAGCTAATTCCTCTTGAATGTAGATAAAGTATGTCGTCTAAACACTTATAGGAACACCAAACCCGATACAATAAGCAACAAATAAGAACACCCGGTGGATCAATGATACCTCATAGATACATGTCATCATACAATATGAATATACAAAACAAGAGCATTCGACTAATAAGTGATCACCATGTCAACATAGCATAGCTCACGTGGTTTAACCTCGAAATAAATCTTCATTGCTAAAACGTGGGGGTTCCTACTTCTCACTTGGGCAGGAATAGGAATGTTTCCATGTCTGAATCCAGCAATTTTTTTTCAATTACGGTTGCAACTTCATTCTCTGAAAGGAAATGGAATATGCATGATAGTGATGGCTTTGGACCTTTTTTAAATTTTTTTACGCTACCTTTTTTTTATTATTATAATTCAATCAAAAGCTCCACAGTTGATTTCCTCCTATGGCTACATTTCTTCGGTGCAAATGGAGGGTGAGATTGCCAAAGAGAGGACAGAGAAGGGGGAGAAAACATAAACGGCTATTGTGATTGCAATCATGATTGTAATTGATTGCCCATGTTTATGCAAGCAAAGAAAGCAACAATGAATTGAAGAAGTGGATGCATGAACGATTGATGATGCTCTAATCACCATTAGGGTAAAGGCTGCATCAACCACATGTGATCCTAGCTCCAATCGATTCACCAAATAGCAAAATACAGAAAAAATATTTAATATTCCCAAAACAAGTTAAGATTTATGAACAATGCAAGGTTGTGAGAGATCTTATCCCGGCCATGCATCTCACACGAGTCAAAATTTTATTCACCATCCTTACTCCAGATGCTGCAGAGGACGGCATTGGGTTTGCAAGGGTTGGGTCGAGGGGGTCCGCACGAGGTGGGGGTGATACCGTCGTCCTTGCATCCGATAAACCTCAAATGTTTTCTAGGGATGGATGACAGACCGGTCAAAGTAACTCAAAATTTTAATAACCCATTATAAAAAAAAATACGTGAAAAAAAGAAATTGATCTGGCGACATCCTCTCCATTGATTAAGGAGAGTTTTACAGAGGTGATTGCATCGAGGAGTAACTTTCAATCAGTAACCAAAGATTAGGGACTTGATTAACGTGCACATCTTCCTTGGTAAAGTTTGAAAAGGCCCGCCCATGAAAACAAGTGAAAATAAGAGGAAAGCCATAGCAAGAAAAGTGATCTGTCGAAGTTGTTTTCTTGTTTATCGAGCGGCACCCATTAAGAATGATTGCCCCCCGCACACATGATAACACATCATCGCCTTTTTGACCGGAAGGTGTGGAAAAAAAGTGCCATGGCCCTTTTTTTTTTTTATAATTTAGAGAAAGAAATGTACTTGGAATGAAAAAATAAATGAATATTACCTTGTTATAATTCATGTTGATTAAGTGTATTTGCACAATCATAATGTGAGTCCCGCGTTAATGATTTTGATGGATTTGATTTACATTATTTGTAAATCCAACGAGCTTAGACATCGCTAGATTTGATGGCCTGGGCGAGACTTAAGCCTCGATTGTGGTCGGTCGCCGGCTGCCATCATGGCTGGTGACTAGCCGAGAAAGAAGCAAAAAAAAAAAAAAAAAAATGTGTTATTTAAAAGAAAATGAGGTGAAAGAAGATATTTAAAAAGTGGAAAATATTTTTTTCACTTTTGAATGAGTTATATTCATTAGTGAAATTTTTTTTATATTTAATTAATTTTCCGTGAAACGAACGATCGAAAAATTTAAATAATATATATTTTTTACAAATTATTTTTCATGAAATAAATGAAATCTAAATATAGCGAAAAAAGATTAATAATCCACGTAGGATTTAGGAAGTGACGAACAATTATCAATCGTGATGATTTTGACCGGAAGACGTGGAAATAAGTGCCATGGCCTTTTATAACGGACTCCCCAAGATAACGTTAGAAATTCTTAGAAAGAGTACACTTCAGTTTTAGACCACTAAGTGTGGTAGCTCGATGGTGGAACTCGATCAATCCCACGCAATTACGCAAATTGCCACCATCCTTGGACCGGAGAAGAGATTACCGATACAATAACGAGCGCGGCTCTAAAGTTACTTTAAGCGGGCGGCGTCATTTGAATATCAAATTCTACTCGTTCGAGTTGTTTCTAGGATTATGTGTACAAACATAATGTAATAGAAAGTAAAAACGACAAAAAGAAATTGAAACACGAGATTTATTCTTAAACTAGGGTTACATCTAATAAATGGTTTCATTATAATTAGCATATCTCTGCTCTCAATTACAATGAGGGGTGAGTATTGTTCGGGTGAATGGTTCCCACCATGGAACAAAGAATTGCTCACTAAGGATTGGTTCCGAAAAATTGAAACTGAGAATCGCTCATTGGTTCCATGGATCCACTCGAAAGCCAGTCCCAACAAGCTTCACGCACATGGAGATGACCTAAAGTGAGAGAATGAGGCAATGAACGATTAGAGGCGCGGCCGTAAGTTGATGGAAATTGAAAGTTGAAGCTATGAATTGATGGACGTTGAGCTTGAGAGTTGAGATCATGAGTAAAAGATAGAGAGATGACTTAAAGAAGGTGAGAGTGAGACGAGATGCTCATCCAGTTGATGGATGTTGTGCTTAAGACTAAGGATTTTAAGGTTTTCATTTTTCTTATAAAATTTTCTTTTTTTTGTTGGAAATTTTTCTCAAAAATTATATATATATATTACTTGTAACGACTCGGTCCAACGAGGGTGGGAAATGATCACCAAGGTCAGAGGGTTTGGACAAGGAGTGTGTCATGGCAGGCTTCTAAAATGGCGAAGGGAGCATGGATGAACTGAACTGTGCACCGAAGTAGAAAATAGCGATTCTGAAATATATATATATATGAAAACTAGAATTAATTCACGGAAGCGCCTTTTGACGTAACAATAAACTTTGTTTTGGAACTCCAAAGTTAAACAAGTCCAGGCTAGAGCACTACTAGAATGGGAGACTTCTTGGACAAGTGCCTGCATGTACGTCAATGGACAAAACCGTGAGGCTCGGTATGGGATGGGCTAAAGCGGATAATATCTCGAGTGAGTCAATCCAGAAATGTCACATTGCTGGTTTGGTCCGATTCGAGTGGGTGGGGTAGGTAGTTCCGTGCCTATCACTAAGAACCGGACTGATATTCACCGATTGTAGTAAATTGGAACCAGGAGCTGTTCGAAATCGGGCAGTTCCCGATTCTTTTGCACACCTTTAATTACAACTATCAATTTATAAGACTATATATAGGCAACAGTTATTCATGAGCTCGTGCCCTAAACTACTAATAAAATACGGGGCCCAAATTACAAAACCCCTTTGATGACCAGGGGATGCTATCTTCTACGATCCCCATCGTGATGCCCCTTCCTCCCCCACCCGCTTACCGGAAGAGCGGGATCCCTTACTATCCCGTGGTCGACGGGAGTATTAACCACGCCCCACCTGTGAAACAGTCTCTACTGCTCGGTGGGCAAAGATCAACCCTGCATTACCCCGCGCACCCGTCAAACACACTCTATAAGAAGAAATGTTCCAATTTCCAAAGGCAAAAAAAAAAAAAAAAACGTCGATTCCACGTAACGCGAGATAGATAAGCTGCGCGCGTTGAAAGCTCTTGGTCTGATTACGCACGACACACGGGAGGAGACGAGACGGTTTTCTAACTCAAAGCATTTCCTTAACGAGCACGAACCAAAGATTGCCTCCCCCCCGCTTTTGGTATTGGATACAATCAATACCACCTGCACTCCTCTTCTCCTTCGTTCATTCATGCCTTAGTCTTACTGTTGGCCTCTCCCCCTCTCTCTCTCTCTCACAGGCTAGAGAGAGAGAGAGAGAGTTCAGACAAAGAGAAGATGGACAGACAAAGAGAGAGAGAGAGAGATAAAAATATCAAGAACTAAGAAAGAAAGAAATAAGAAATAGCAAAAGGGGACGAAAGGAGCTGAGTGAATCCAGGGAAGTACTGACACCAAGTTTCCGACTTCTTCACACCAACGCCAACCGAAGGGGGGAAAGCGCGAGGATCAAGCCCCACCCGAAAAACAGGAAAATGCTTTCTCCCTTTTATCTGTTTTTTTTACCTTTTCCTTTTGTTGTTTTTTTTTTTAATATTACTATTACTATTACTATTACTATCGTTATTATTTATTTCGGGTTTTCGGTTCTTGGCAGCGAGCAGTTTCCCACCCACCGCCCCCACCCCCGAAGAAAGAACAAGAAGCAGCCTTTCCTCTTCCTTCTCGTCCTTCTGCAGCATCATCCCCCATTTTCAATCCCTTCAATTCAATGAACGCTGCGTCGCTGCACGCTCGAAGCGCCAGGTTTTTCAAATCCACCACTGCCCTCGAGAAGGAAGGAGGGAGGGCAAAAGAACCTCGAGCCTCGTCCTGTTCATACAGAGTGTGCAGCTGACGAGAGAGAGAGAGTGAGTGAGTGTGTGTGTGTGTGTGTGTGTGTGTGTGTGTATGAGAGCAGAAGATGGGAGTGATGGTGGATCATCAAGATAGCTAAAGCACGCGCACAATGCTCTGATGGGTCATCCCCTGTTCCTCTCTCCTTCTCCTTCTCCTTCTCCTTCTTCTCCTGCTGCTGTCGCAGCCTCACCGTCCCTCCATTGCCCTCTGTGAGCAAGGTGGCTGGAGGGAGAAAGAGAGTGAATTTGAGCAGTTGTAGCTGAGGGTAGTAGCTGGGTAGTGTGGGTGGTGGTAGTGCTGCTGGTGGTGGTGGTGGTGGTGGTGGTTGTGGTTTGTGGGTTGTGGGTGGTGGGTGTCTCGTGATTTTTGATGGGTTGCGCGGCGTCCAAGATCGACAACGAGGACGTGGTGCGGCGCTGCAAGGAGCGCCGACGCCTCATGAAGGCGGCCGTCTACGCCCGCCACCACCTCGCCGGCGCCCACGCCGACTACTGCCGCTCCCTCCGCCTCACCGGCTCCGCCCTCTCCGCCTTCGCCGACAACGAGCCCCTCGCCGTCTCCGACCAGACCCCCGCCGTCTTCGTCCTCCCCCGCCGCCAACGCTCCCCCTACTCCTCCGCCGCCGCCGCGGCCGACGCGTCCCAGCCCTCGTTCCGCCGCGCCCCGTCCGCCGCCGCCGCCGCCGTCCCCGAGGCGGCGGTGCCCGAGGCGCGGCCCCCCGCAACGCCGCCGCCTCTTGCTGCTCCGCCGCTGTCCCCGACCATCGCCAGCTCCAAGCTCCCTCACATCCTCTCCGCCTCCGATCGGAATCCTCCCCCGCCGCGCGTCGGCGGCTCGCACCACAACCGCCACCGGCGGCGCAACAGCAAGCCCATGAAGCTGCCCCACATCCTCTCCGAGTCGAGTCCCAATTCCTCCCCGCGAAGCCTCAGGTCCGACTTCGCCGCCGGCTTTTATCCGACCGCATATCCCAACTCCACCTACACCAGCACGCCGTCGCAGGCCTCCTCCGTCTGGAACTGGGAGAATTTCTACCCTCCTTCGCCTCCCGACTCCGAGTTCTTCGATCAGCGCGCCCGGACCAATAATCAGCGGCAACCGCAGCCCGAGAACGACGAACAGGGGGACGGAGACGCGTCGGCCTCGGAGTACGATTTCTTCCGCCGCGACGCCCCGGGCAAAGTCCGGGACGGCGAGGCGGAGGCTAAACCCTACGATTTCAAGAGAACCGCGGCCAGCATTGACGGCGGCGGCGGCGAGACCGAAAGGGAGGAGGTGCAGTGCAGCGACTGGGGCGACCACTACAGCACCACGAGCTCGTCCGAAGATGTGGAGGAAGGCGACGACGACGACGACGACCACGACGGAGCGTCCAGATCCGAGATCGGGGGGACGCGGTCGAACTTCGGAGGATCGGCGCGGAGCGGCGTGGTCAGCGCGGAACCCATGAAGCCTCCGCAGCCCGAGGTGAGCTTCGGCAAGTCCGACGATAAGTCCGAAGATATGAGCTACGGGGAGCACGAGATGGTGGAGGAGGAGAACAGGATGGTGGTGAGGCACAAGGATTTGAAGGAGATCGTGGATGCCATCAAGGAGAATTTCGATATGGCGGCTTCCGCCGGTGAGCCGGTGTCGGTGATGCTCGAAATCGGGCGTGCCCAGCTCGATCGCAGCTTCAAGCAGCTCAAAAGTGAGCTTCTTTTTTCTTTCCGTTTTCAGTCTCGAAGAAATTCAAGTTGTTCTGTTCGGATCAGATTAAAAATCGGAACTTGGTTTAGTTGGTGTTCTTGAATTGATTAGATTAGATTCCAGGTTTATGTGATTATACTGGGTCGGCTTTTGCCTTGAACTTTCCTCTAGGATCTGGGTCGATTTGACCATGTTCTGATTGTGAATGATTGAGATTTTATCCCTTCTCTTGTTGTTGTTGTTGTTGGTTGCAGAGACCGTGTATCACTCGACGAGCGTGTTGAGCATGTTGAGCTCGAGCTGGACATCGAAACCGCCGTTGGCAGTGAAGTACCGGCTCGATGCCGGCGCGCTCGCTGAATCGGGCGGTTCGAAGAGCCTCTGCTCCACCCTGGACCGGCTCTTGGCTTGGGAGAAGAAGCTGTATGAGGAAGTGAAGGTGCCCTCTAGCTTTCTTGTTCCTCTCTCTCTCTCTCTCTCTCTCTCTCTCTCTCTCTCTTTGCTTTGTAAATCTGTTAGCTGTTTAATTCTTATTCGAGTAATGCTAGGCATGCCACACTTGGTTTGATGTGATGTTACCGATGGGTATTTGAGTAAAGTGGAATACAACCAACTTCAATAAGAGACTGACACTTTTGCTTAAAGCCTAGATTTACTGTCTCTCCTGGCATACTTAGTGGTACTCTAATTGTATGTCCTATAAATTGTATGTCCTTTAAAAGATCTGTAGAGAAAAAGGGTGGTCCAGAATGACTCGGATTCCCACCAATGCCAATTGCGTTGGTCTACAGCAGTAGTTTGGAATTGTCCCAAGTGCCCTTCTCGCTTTGTTGCTATTCTCTTGTGCATTCTCTGAGAGTTGGTGTTTCTCGAAAAAGTGGAGGATGAAAGCTTTGGCTTTCTAGTGCATTGGGAGCTTTGCTTTTTCTCAAATCTTTTGTGGTTCCATTAACATGACCGAAATGCCCTGCGGCCTTTCGGCCAACTCTGCTGGGATGAATGACCACCTTTGGTTGGCACTTGCTACTGTGGGATAGGGACAAGAATATGCTTGTGGATGGGCCTGCCTGATCTTATCACACTGGGTTCCTTTGTTGTAGAAGGCACTCCTTGTTTCTTTTTCCGCCTCTGCATCTAAATCCTTTTGACATTGTGGAGTTAGAATCCCTCGGATAGAATGTATATGATGTTTAATGGCATTTAATTCTTGGCAATGGAGATGTAGTTTGGCATGCATATCATGAGTATAGTGGAGATAAGCATGTTTTGCTGGATGCAGCGGACATCTGAAGAGTTGTATTGTTGGAAATGAGAAAATCAAGGAAAAGTTGGTGTGGTCCCAATTGTTAATAAGATGGAAAAAACACTTCGGATGTGCTTTCGAGTCTGGACATGTGAAATGACGGTCTTTGGACACTTAGGTGAGAAAATGTGATCTCATAATGAAGATGCATGTTGAAAGAAGTGGGGGAAATTCTGAAAAAGGCGTGGGTAAGACACTATTGAGAAGGATTTGAGTTTTTGGATCTTACTAAACTTTTGATAGGTTACCCAAGTGCAGTAGTTTAAGTCTGTACGATGATCTGCATAGTTGACCCCATGTAGGAGAATCAAGTTTGGTTGTCTCTGTTCTTTTAATTTGTTGTATATAATGCTTTGTTCCAGAATTTACCACAGATTTTCGTTGTTTCAACTGACCAGTGATTCATAAGGTGTTTAATGTTTTGTTTGCATCCGTTTGCACTTGGTTTTCTATTTAATAGAAGAAGGTACTGCCTCATTCAAAATTCCAAGGAATGTAACTACCTCGTTTCCTTTATTTTTACCCATCAAATAACCAAGAACTAAAACAGAAAAGAAGAAAAAGATTTGCAAAACTGTGCACCTTGTCCCGCAGTAATTAACTATGCCCTACAATATTATATTTGTTGAAATTCATTATATCTGTACTGTCAACTGTATTAATGGCTTCACTTAGATTGTGAAAACACTGTTTTTTCCTCTGCTAAGTTAGAAGAGATAGTGCACCATTAGGTTGCATTTGAAGGTCAGGTAAGAGCTTAGACTAGTACAGAGATTTGATCTTTTGTGTCTAGGCCTTCTCCTTATGTGTTTGGACGGATTTCCTCTTTCACATGTTTTTTATGCTATGTGGAAATTTAATTGCTCGTTAAACACCCGTTTATTGAAATAGGCTAGAGAAGGTGTGAAGATAGAGCATGAAAAGAAGTTGTCAGCACTTCAGAGCCAGGAATGCAAGGGAGAAGATGAAACCAAGTTAGACAAGACTAAGGCCTCAATAACGAAGTTGCATTCACTAATAGTTGTTACGTCGCAGGCTGTCTCTACGACCTCAACTGCAATTATTGACCTTAGAGACAGTAAACTTGTCCCCCAGCTTGTTGAACTCTGTCATGGGTGAGTTGTTTACTCTTTTATTAACAGAGGAGGTGTAAATACTCATTTTATTGACTTTTTGACTGTGGTTGGTCATGCATTTTCATATTTAACCAATGACTGAATGCTTAAAGTGCTGGAGTTTACCAGGCTTTGGAGAAGTTCCTAGTTGCACTGCAAGGTCATTATACTGTTGAATATTATAAACAGGTTTAGTAAATCGTCGACTTAAAATTAATAGCTGTAATCAACTTTAGGCAAATTTCTTGTTGACTTCGAAGATGAATAGATTGTGCTCTTCTTACTGCATTTTTTCTCGTAAGATGCACAAAATAATGTGGTAAATTATTTTCTTTGGGGAAGCATTGTGGAAGCATTGTGGTAAATTATGTAGATCTGCAGACAGACTGGACTGACTGTTTGCTTGTTGGAGTCATTTTGCATGTGCTAGAGTTCATCATCAGCATACCAACTTGGTAGGTGGGCTCATTATGAGTGTCTGCTTTCCCTTGCCACTTGCTGAAACCATGTGGGTCTCACTCTGCAGTACAGTTCAATCAGTAGCAGACCTTAAATTCACAAAATGGCCTCGATTCTGCATCTAAAGGATAGTCTTATTTTCTTTGCCGTCACCAGCATTTAACGTTTTTGTGACACAGGCATTTCTTCTGGTAGTTTGGCACAAAAGACATGGTTGTACATGACCCACAAACATGTCTTTAGAGAGTGAAGCACTTATATATTTGGACATAGTAAACACAATTTTCTGATCCAGTATATATATAGTCAAGAGTCTCAAGATTGAAATGTGGTCCATCATGGCAAACAGAATGACACATGCCGTTATGGATGAAGTTGAGTCTTTGACCGGTAGAAACTAATACTGCTAGGTCTACTGAGACTAATCTACGAAGTTGGTATATTGAGAGATGTGATAGACTCTAATTGGATGTTGCATCTAGTCCGCTTGTTTTAATGCCCACTGGCAGTCTGCCACATTGCTTAATATACCAATTCTGCAAAGCATTGTTAATATGCCTAGCATTGCTCATAATAATTGACTGAGTATGATTAAGAAATCGCTGCTCTGGGAGTCTTACTGCTTATAAACTGCTTGGAAAATGGGTTCTCCTAGTCATATTGACCGTGGAGTTTTCTTCCCTTGGAGTGTGTCCTTGACTAGGTAAGGTGGTTGTTGGTTCATTCCTTGCATCAGTGAGTTTGTTTGGAATGGTAGTTTGGAGCAACCCAACCACCTTTTGTTTTTTCCATTCTAACGTTGAAAGGTTGTGCTTGATTGCCCACTTGGCAAGTGTATTTTCTGGTTCCTTCTACAAATAAAAAATTGGAAGCTTTCTGCCAATTAACTTTGCTGGAAACTTCTGTGAGCACGTAATTTGTGTGACAAGTTTAACTTATACAAAAGAGGATCTGGACAATCGAAAAAGTGCCTGCTGAATAGTGCCAAGTCCTGTATGGAAAGAGAAAGAATAGTCAAGACTGAAATCACATCATGAAGTGCTGACTGATTTGAGCATATCAAATGTCTCGTCATCTTCTGGAGTACCCTATGCATATCTGGATAGTTTTTCATGCTGAGTAAATTGGTTGCAGAAAGGAGGGTGTATAGAGCAAAATGTGAAAAGCTAGTTGTCGTTTCAAATGTCGAAAGTTGTTTTGTAAACCTGACATGCGCCATGTAATTGACATACTGGAGCTTACATATTTTCAACTGATAGGTTGTTATGTGACCCTGTTCTCATCTGTAAAATTATTCTCTAGTCTTTCGAACTATGTATCTGGAACTTTAGATTTACTGACCTGACAGAAAAGGTCTCTTTCTGGAGACTATATGCTTAATATCAGAAACTTGTCCATTGCACTCATTGCAGGTTCATGTACATGTGGAAGTCAATGAATGAATACCATGAGATTCAGAACAACATTGTGCAGCAAGTCCGGGGCCTTGTGAACAGAGCAAACAACGGTGAATCTACTTCTGAATTGCATAGGCAGGCGACTCGTGACCTTGAATCAGCTGTTTCTTCATGGCATTCCAGTTTCTGCCGCTTAATTAAGTTCCAACGTGATTTCATCCATTCCCTCCACGGCTGGTTCAAACTGACTCTCCTTCCTGTTGACAATGATAACAATGGGACCCGGGAACACTCTAATGTCTATGCCTTCTGCGATGAGTGGAAGCTTGCACTAGATCGTGTCCCAGACACTGTTGCTTCTGAAGCTATCAAGAGCTTCATTAACGTTGTTCATGTAATATTTGTAAAACAAAGTGAAGAAATGAAGGTGCAAAAGAGGACGGAGGCTGCATCGAGAGATCTTGAGAGAAAGGCTTCATCTCTTCGGAGCATAGAAAAGAAATATTACCATTCATACTCTATGGTTGGTATAGGGCCTCCCGATCCCGGGCCCGACAATGGCCAGGTACTGGATGCTCGGGACCCACTGGCCGAGAAGAAAGTTGAACTTGCAACCTGCCAAAGGAGGGTAGAAGATGAAATGCTGAGATATTCCAAGGCAGTGGAAGTGACGAGGGCAATGACCTTGAACAATCTTCAAACGGGTTTGCCAGGAGTTTTCCAGGCATTGACTAGTTTTTCATCCTTGTTCACGGAGGCGCTCCAGGCGGTATGTACTAGTTCTTATGCCATCAGTTAGACGTATGTATACACATTCTTTCGGTCCGGTATTTTTGTTAAAGTGGGAAGGATGAGAACTGGGTAATTTTGGCAGTGGGCTCTCGCTATTTATATAGAGTTGTATTTTACTTATTTGGAGGGAACTCGTTTATTTGTAAATATTGAATTTTGCGATGGTGTCCTTATTTTTTGGATGGGTGGTGGACTGCTGGGGCATGTCCCTGTACAGGAAGTTGCTTGGTCTGTTAGTGTCCTGGAGTTTTGCAATGGATAAAAGAAGCATAATGCTTTCTCTCCCTTGTTCTCTTGTAAGGTTGTTTATAGTTCTACAGGCACATAAAGTCTCTACTGGAGCATTAAAACTAGGAATATTTGAAGTTTCGTCATTGTCTTGTTTGAATTTCCCTTGAATTTTGCAATGACACTCTACTGAAATGGCTTGCGAGCTCCTTTGCTTGACACAGACTGGATTGTTTGAATTCAATGAGAATCTTGAAGAATGACTCTCGTATTGGTGAGAGTCGGGTGATCATGAACTTGGTTAATTGTCGCCACTACAGTTGAATGAAGGAGACGAAACTCTCTGTCGGCTTGAAATGTCATAGGTATGATATGAATACCGAACTAATCGCCCAAGTTAGTGATGTGTGATTGAAGTTTAATGGATTGGGCGATTTTGATAATGTATGTTTTAGGTATATGCACATGGAATCCCCTATGAAAACTTGATTTGCATGATTGATGATGAATCCAAGATAGGTAATCTATGGTCCATGCCTGCTCTTTGTGTGCAAGGAGTCCAAAGAGGATGGACAGTAATCAAATTCATCCTCTTTACAATTGATTTTTTAATGATGTATGCCCCCAAAAAAGCATATGATTCAGTAATTAGACTATCCAGTAAATTTATTTGACACTACAAACTAATATGTTTAGTTAGTTGGGTCTGTACCAGTGAAATCGACTGGTACGACGTAAGTATTATTCATATTGCTGGTTTTACAACTACAGCCAAGGTTACACAGTTTGGGATGGGAGTGAATTGCTGCCATGACACCCATGAAGATTGAGCTTGAGAAATTTCGATGGGAAATGCATTTTCGACTTGTGGCGTGTTAAGATCGCGTTATGTCGGCAACACACAGCTAGAGGGAGAGGAAGAATGCCGGTCGTGACGTGGGCAAATGAGAAGCTATTTTCGATGAAGAAGGCTCGCATCATTCTTCTGTTTGAACCTAGCTGACGAGGTCCTAATGGAGGTTGCGATTGCATCGGTGAAGTTATAGAGGTGCTTTGAACGACCAACAAGGCGCATCCGAACAACGATTGTTTAAATTCTCGATGACTAAAGATATGCTCGTGTCGAAACGCCTCGGCGAGTTCAGTTAAATCATCTGGAATCTAAAGAAATGTAAGTAAGGAGGTTTTTTTATGGCGATCACGTCTTGTTGAAACTGATTTTTTCTGGCATGCATGTGTCATGGGCTGACAGATTCTTGACTGTGGAATAGATCATGCGGCGCTTGGTGAGTCGAGAACACTAGGCTAGCCTTACTTCTATAGTTATTTCTAAAAACAATATAGCGAATTGCATCCTTGTATCAAATTATACCACGCCCGGTTTAATTTGGACATTCACTCTCTCAAGCGAGACATATTGAATTCTTCAGTACAACTATTTGTTTCGATTAGCCATGGCCTCATTAGAAGAGCAGTATCAGATTCCGACTAATTTATCCGTATAAGGCCAACCTCGCATTCAGAGCTCATCAGAGTTGTTTCCAACCTATCCCGTAACTCTTAGTACAAACGCCCTAGTGCCACTCCTGCAAATAAGTTATAACATTCTTTTTGCATCACTTACTCTTCACCTCGGTGCCACGAAACTTATACTCTTTAGCTTCCAAGGTACGGTAGAATTCAGTCCATGACACATGCATCTTACTGGTACTTTGCTGAGATACCGTCACACGGGCCGACTTTTTCAATGCAACGCTATACCATACCTCATTAACCGTCAGTCAATCGTTGGAAAAATCCGAATCGCTGGATGACAATAATGTATCAGGCGAGTCGATTTCATTGGATGAAGTCAGAGAGCAGATGGCCGCATTTGGATGGACGTCGATTGGAAAGAACAGAAAAACTTTATGGTTTGAGGTTAGTCCCGTGATCCTCTTCTAATAAAGGCAAAATATCAACAATTTCGAGATTTCAACCCCCAATCTATTTTGAAAATTTCCATTCATGTATCTGCTGCAGGATTTTAGGCTCAATTTCCCGAAGATGGCACAGTTTCGTGCTTGTTTGTCTAAGAATATGGCTTGATGGAAAGCTATGTGGAGGAAAGCTGGATAAAATGTGTATATTGATTTTTCATATTGAAAATTGTATGAGTACATCTCTATTTATAGTACATAGAGCCTAATTAATGTAGGAAAGAAATATATAGAAAAATCAATTTCTAGATGTACAATATCCTGATAAATCAATTAAGGACAATCATATCAATTTATGATATTAGCAATATCTTTATCATATCAATTATGAGGCAACTGTATCACTCCCCCTCAAGCTAGTGGCCTTTATACATCGAGGATGCCTAGCTTGCTCGGTTGATACTTATCTTGCCTTTGATGCAAATGTTTGGTGAAGATGTCTGCAGATTGCTCTGTTGTCCTTATTCCCATTGTCTTAATCACTCCATCATGGATTTTGTTTATGATGAAATGACAATCACATTCTATATGCTTCGTTCTTTGATAAAAAATTGGATTTACTGTCAACTTGAGTGCAACATCATTGTCACAAAACAAAATTGTTGGTTTCCTCACCTATACACCAAGATCTCAAAGCAATCATCTTATCCAGAAAATTTCCTGGCCAATCTTTGCCATCGCTCGATATTCTACCTCTGTAGATGATAAGGAAATAGTTGTTTTGTTTTCCACAAGAGTAATGAGTTTCCTAATTTGATACAGAACCCTGTTACTAACTTGTTGCTTATAAGGTGAGTAGCATAATCTGTGTCACAATATGCCCTCATTTCCATGTCGTTCTCTCAAGACAGTAGTATTCCCAATCCTGAACATCCTTTCAAGTACTTCACTACTTTCAATGCAGAATTCATGTGGGACTATTTTGGATCATGCATGAATTGATTGAGGATTTGTATTGCATAGCATATATCGAGTCTAGTCATGGTGAAGTAGATGAGCTTCCCAGCAAGTCTTTGGCATGCCGAAGGATCCTTGAGTAAGGGGTCCTCATTCACAGGTGATAATTCTTTGTCATATTTAGCTATTCTCAACTTAGCATTTTGCTCAACTAGAATAACAACTGATTTGAAACCGGATAGTCCTGCTTATGATATTATTTACAGAATAAATTTACGTTGATTGGGACAAATTCCTTTAATTGATTGTGCAATTTCATTCTTGAGAAAATATTTAAGGGGTCCCAAATCTTTAATGTGAAAAGTGGAATTCAAGTATTTCTTAAAATCTTGGATGGCAGACTCATCATTTCCCATAATCAATAATATCATCGACATATATCAGCAAGCAAATGAATGTTGTACCTTGACTCTATGTGAATAAGACATAGTGGTGTTTGAACTTCCTAAACTTTGTAGTTGTGAGTGCATTGGTAAATTTAGCATACCATTGACAAAATGCCTGGTTGAGTCCATATAGGGATTTACGAAGACGACAAACTTGATCATCCGCCAATCTCCGAAGTCCCGGTGGAAGATCCATATAAATTTCCTCTTCAAGATCTCTATGAAGAAAAGCATTATGAACTTTCGTATGATGTAGAGGCCAATCACGAAGAGCTAAAATGGAGAGAAAAGAACGAACAGTGACTTCCCTGGCTATTGGAGAAAATGTCTCCTCATAATTGAAGCCTTATCGTTGTGTGAATCCCTTGGCTACTAGCCTAACCTTATATCGCTTATTAGATCCATCTGTCTTGTATTTGATTTTATACAGTCACGTGCACCCAATGGGCCGCCGATGGGGTGGTAAAGGAATAAAATCCCAAGTCATATTCTCCATGAGGGCTTGTATCTCGTCTGCCGTGGCTTGTTGCCAACGGGGATCTTTAATGGCCTGGTCGTACAAGGATGGTTCTTGTTCCTCATATATCCTACCAATGCGACACCATTATTTTGGTGAAAGACGAGCAAAGCTAACATGAAAAGATATGGAATAGTGTGCACTAGATGATTTTGAGGCAGAACAAATATAGTCCTTTGTCGATGTGGGTGGTTGCGTTGCGCGGCTTGAACATCGAGGGGGTGCAGCGTTAGACTGATTGGGTGGCCCATGAGAAGTATGTTTTAGAGGACTTGACGAGGGAGCCACGGAATCCTCTGAATAATAAAGTTTGTATCGCACTATTCATTTCCAATGATGAATTGGAATCAGTTCCCGGTGCAAGAGGTGTCGTATGAGAAACCATAATGAGCTGCGAAAGTGATAAGTCTTCCTCACTTAAAAATGTGCATCGATTGCCAGTTTCTTCTAGTCATTCTTCTGAAGGCGCTTCGTCTTGGAAAGGGAAAGTATCTTCATGAAAAATAACTTTCCTACTGACAAAAAGTCGTCGGTCGATGGATCAAGAATCAAATATCCTTTTTGAAAAGTGGGGCATCCCATGAATATGCACTTAAGGGTACAGGGACCCAATTTGTCCTCAGGGCCCACTCTAGATACATAACATAAGCATCCAAACACATGTAGGTGATGGATATCTGGTTTTTTGCCAAAGAGTAATTAAAATGAGTTCATCTATTTAGGATCCGAGATGACATTCGATTGATCAAGGAAGTTGTTGTGATCACATAGTCTCGCTAGAATGTTTTAAGAATGGAAGCTTGGTATTTGAGGGCATGAGCCACCTCTAAAAGATGACGATATTATCTTCTGACAATCTCATTTTTGTTGAGGTGTGTAGACACTGGAACTTTCATGGAGAATGCCATACAATATGAAAAGATATGAACATTCATGACTAAAAAATTCATGGGCATTGTCAATATGAATTCGTTGGACAGACTTGCGGAATTGATGTTTTATCAAGGCAAGGACCTAAGTTTTGGATTGCATGAGAATAACGCAAGTCACACATGAATGGTCGTCCATGATTGTAAGAAAGAATTGAGACCCATCATGATGTGGAGTGTGATATGGTCCTCAAATGTCCATATGTAATAAGGCAAAAGCGTCATTAGCACATGATGTGCTTTGAGTGAAAGGTAATTGTGATTGTTTAGCTAATGCACAAATAGAGCATTTAGGATGAGGAAAAAGGCACTGCGACCCAGACGCTGAGGAGATAATTAGACATTTTTATTAATGTTGGCATTATTTAAGGTGCCTTTATTCAAGGAAGAGAAATAATAATTTTTGGGTAGTATGGCCCAAAAATAAAATCCATCATGCTTTTTACCAAGCCCATCAGTTTTTCAGTTGAAAGGGCTTGAAGGAAACAGACATTAGAATAAAAAAGGATTTGATAGGAGTTGTCTTCACAAAGTTTGGAGACAAAAATGAGATTGAATTGAAATTTTGGAATGAGGAGGACATTTTTTAGTGTGATGAATGGACTGAGACGGACGTTTCCGCTTTTAGTGACAAAGGTGTCACTTCCATTTGGATGACGGACCGAACTGTTATGGGAGGATTTATGGATATGGGAAAGAAAATGTCTATTGCAAATTATATAATCACTAGCACTTGAATTAACAATCCATGCTTCAGTTGAAATAGAGCTCATTAAGCAAACGGATATACCTGCGTAAGTGGCGATTTTGTCTTGGGTGCTTAACTGGCTCAAGGCTTTCATAATTTGTTGGAATTGATGTGATTGATGGGATGGTTAATTCTGGCATTTGCTGCAACTGAAAAATCTCAATCTTTCCTTTCTTTGTCTCCTGGCTTCCTTTGTAATTTCCAATAATTTTCTTAGGTATGATAAGGGTGTTTGCAATATTCGCGAAATTTACCTTTTCCTTCGTTGGAATTTTGGCCGTTGAATCTGGATGACATGGCCAAATCTCAGCCATTGGATGCTTTCCACGCAGGTGCTGGCGTGGCAATGTACACTTCATTTATTTTGGATGCGGGCAAGATGAAAGATGGGTTGTCAGATCACACTGCAAGCCCTGATCCGTCTGATCATGTGATCCAATCTCAGCCGCTCATCTGCATTAAGCCTCGGCTACACCTTGGACCGACCAACCTCGGGGACATGATTAAATCATGTTCATCATCCTAAACGAAGAGGTGAGGTCGTCTTCTTCGCTCGGGAACCCTAGGTCCGTGCCTGAGCGAGCAAGACCTCCATGGCTAGACTTCGCCGCGGCTCGTCGTTGCTCCTACATCGCCTTTTGCCGCGAGGACAACATTATCGCCAGCCTTCAAGTACTTCGTGGAGGGGAGATGTTTGGGATTCCTCTTGTACATGTACAAGTTGATAAATTCGATTGAGTGAGGGTACGGGATACATGGCGAGGATTTGGCTCCAAAAAGTTAAAATAGCTTTCGTTCAGTACGAGTGGAAATCTAGTTACCTTTTCCCGTCCCTTGATTGCTCGGTATTGAGCAAGGGTAGCTTCGGGTCCCTCAAACTTCTCCTCGGCCATTTCAAGTTTATTCCAGAGGTTTCCTAGTTTTAGCTTTGACAGGGCATGGATTATCCCAAAAAATTTTGCCCAATCAAGCCTACCGTACATTTCTTTAATGTTCTCCCAAATTTTCTTCGCGTATCTTAGTCGGGGGCAGTCCGGTGGCAACCTCCAGGGTGAGACAATTGTCGATCCCCGCGTTCGGACCAGCTGGTTGCACTTCCTCCAATGTCGTACAAGCCACTCGTTGGGCGGAATCAACACTGTTTCGTCGATAAATCCATCCTTGTCTTTGGTGATTAGGGGGCACGGCTGAGTTCTCTCAGGAACAAATGGAGTAATTTTCCGATCTCGAGAGTTGCTGCGCAATGAGGCGCAATTTTGGGGTGGAGGTGTACAGTGGCTCACTTGGTTTCAACTAGCCGCTGGTGGTACCTACGAAAGGTGAAAAGCTAGGGTTGTAAAACTGGAGCTAGGTTTGCCCCGAAACCCAGGGACCCGATCCGATTTGGTTCGGGAAATGTCAACCCGGTCCAAGAATCAAGTTGGGCTCGGTAATGGGATGTGGGCCTCCTCTTGGCCCAGTATTTTCCACAGAGCCTATTGATGGGCTTGACATTTTTTTTTTTATGACCGAGGTGTTCACGCGGCCGGCGATCTTGCGCTCAAACGAGCGGTGAAGCCCGACTAGTCCTCGGGAGGTTAGCGCAGCATCACACCACCACGATCCTCCACTTAAATCACCGACACTTACGAGTTTTGAACCTATGATCTCTCGTGAAAGGAACTGAGCGCAAACTATCGCGGCCATCAATAGGCGGGTATGGGCTTGACATATTTGTCTGGCCCTAAATGGGCTGAACTTGGACAGGGACCCATTGGATGTTTGGACCTGGAAAAAATTACACTGAATGGGCCTGGCCCGGATACTGTCCCAATTGTGCCTAAGTTGGATCTGGCCCCTTGTTGAACCCGATCTTCCTGTCTTTCCTCTATTTGGTTTTCTTCGGCCACGCTGGATGTATCAATGCGTGGACCCGAAGGTGGATCATTGGGGGAATTATGTAAGGTGCTAGATTTGGTGTTACTGATTTCTAGCCATCTTTTCTTGCAGGCTGAAGAATGGTGTGTGGAAGCTGGTTTAGAGCGTAAGGCTCTGATACCATGTAAAAATATGGCTTGATGGAAAGCCGGGTGGAGGAAAATTGGATAAAATGTGTATATTGCTTTATCATACCGAAAACTGTACGAGTACATCCCTATTTATAATACATGGAGCCTAATTAATCCAGGAATGAAATATACAGAAAAATCAATTTCCTGATGTACAGTATGCCAATACAGTAATAAAGGGCAATCGTATCAATTTATGATATCAGCAATATTTTCATCATACCAATTATGAGGCAAGGATATCTTCAGCAGTTTAGGCCAATCTCTTCTTCTTGACATCGGCATATTCATATAGTTAGAGTGACTTTTACGGGACCTCGAAATACGATATTTGGATAGATGGGGACGTTATGCTTTCCAAAAAATCTTTCGGATGTATGGGTTTAAGCACATTTATGATGATATTGGATGAGCTTCACCTGCTTCTAAAAATCTAAATACCCTCAAATTAATTTTTGTATCATAAAAAATCTCAAACTAATACATCCGTGCTAGATTTACTCCAAACTAGTATATCTAGTCACATTAACCCCAACATTTAAGATATTTTTTGACACAAAAATTAGTTAGGAGTAAGTGTGGCATGGGTGTGCTAGTTTAGAGTTTTTTTGTGATTGAACAAATGTGGTACAAGTGTACTGGTTTGAGAATTTGTAGTGGTATTATTATTATTATTTTTTTTTTGGTTAGGGAGGGGGATTGTGTGGGAACCTTTTTGTTTTATAGACTTCTGTTCATTCTTTATGAAATAGTCACTGCCACTTTGTTCTCCTACTATAGGTATAAAATATTGATCGAAAATCCTTAAAGGCTTAAACTTGCACAACGATTGCGACATAACATACCTAATGGAAAAATAAATAAAATGAAACGGAAAGTGACTTAACATACCTAATTAAAAATGAATTTAGCGTTGCACCTTCAAGGTCAGAGGAAGCATGTTTTGCCGCATGTTTCACATTTTTTGTCCCTTTTCCCGTGTCTGGAAATTCTTATTAGAATAATCCTCAATATATTAAAATCAATTTAATAAACTAGTTCACAAGGGAAGCGATCGACTTTTATTAAATGTTAAATGTAATTTTAAAGAGCCTTCTCCTTTATGTACCAAATTCTTGACTATTTTCACCATTTGTCAGCGAAATAATAGAATTGAGGAGTGGGGATTGAAACACACATAATTTAACTTTTGAGTGATTATAGCATACACCGGAAGTGTAAAAAAAATTGCACTAGCAGCTATATACACCATTGAATGAAGAGAGTGGCTAGTTATGATCCTCCAATTAAGGATAGATGAGCCTAGTTTTGCAAAATTTTCTTTGCAATGGCGGTGTACTCCCCTCTCGTTTTTTGATATCCCAAACAGAGCCTGAAGTCGCACCTTCCACCAGTTGTCAATGGATCATTACCATATATTAGACAGAAGTCGATTCTCCCCCCGGTAAAGAATCAAAATCATCCCGTTCAATAAATTTTTTAGCTGGCTAGGGGGCAAATTACCAAAAAATTCTTAAATCTATTATATTTGTGTCAATTCATTTTTAATTTTTTTTTTCAATTTGACCAATTCAATATTAAATCTTTTGAGAATTTGCCAATTTAGTCATTCCGGCTAATTTTGGTCGAAAATTGCTAATGTGTATGCCTATCGTCCTACGTGGCACAGCTGGTGCTGGAACTTCTTTTAAAACAAAACATCGTGCGTGGAGATATAAATTTATTGTGTTCTTGAATGGGATAGGATCAACACTCTTTAGGAAGATTACATAAGATGCTAGCGCATTAATTAATTAGGAGGAATTATCGTAATTTTGTCGATGATTATACGCTCTTGCGGGCATGTGTCATGGACCGTGATTCTCCTATACTCTCGTACCTTTGTGAGTGGAACTTGGTGGTATCATAGTGAAGCGTGAGTAATGCAGAGGGGATGATATAACTGGTTCGTGGGAGTTGTGTTAGGGTGGTCTGTGTTAGGTTAGAATATATCCTTAGGAGTTCTGAAGGCGAAGTTGACCTCCTGTGTACAAATTGATTGGGAGCCGATGCCGCTTTCCTGATGAGGCCATGACAGGCAGAAATCAATTATTGTGCCTAAAGTGTTATGTGTGTCTCGCTCAAGGGACTAGATCGCCGAGTTAAACTAGGCGTGATACAATCCGATACGAGTACGCTATTTGCCGTGCTGTTCTTTGGAACAACTATCGAAGGAAGGCTGGCATGATGTTGTTGGCTCGTCAGGCGCCGCACAGATTATTTCACGACCAAGGAACCGTCAACCTGTGATACATGGATGAAGGTTGGATGTCACTACCTGGTCGACCATGCGCTCATTCATGGAGACTGTACGTGCACCATTTGGATACCATAGTGCTCGACCGTGTCAATGTCACCCGGTCATTATATGTAATTGTGCACAGTAGCGCGTCACACATTCTTCTCGTGCTGCCCAAGACAAACATGCACTTGCCCTTTCCTTCTATATCCACCATACATAATTTTGTGTTGACATGCATGAAGATTATAATGAAAAAAATATAAATATAAATGAGTAACTGTCACTTGCATCTTTTCACCATCCGCGCATGAAAATATTTTCTATTATGCATAGAATAAATCTAAAAAGTCCCTTCCATGTGGGGTTGTTGTTAGGTTTTGTATTTCTATAGTTTACACGGTTTGCACGCTACATGAGATGATGTCATCTATGCCCTTCAATGTAATGAATATGTCTGTCATTAATTCCATAAATGATTTTTCATCTCATTCTAAACTAAACTTGATGTGAAAATTTCATTTATCTTTGGGATATGTTCACTAGAAGTCTTAAAATTTATCGTGAAAGTGCAATTGAGTCGTAAAACTTTCAAAAAGTACAATCAAGTCTTAAAATTTGTCACATTAGTTCAATCAAATCCTAAAGTTAACACCGTCAATTTGTCCAACGGAAAATGCTGACTTTGCATTTTTAAATGAATTAATCTCTCTTATGTGGCATTTTATTATTTTTATTCAAATCTTAAAAACTAAAAAGGCTAAAAATTAAAAAAAAAAAAAGAACTGAAAAAAAAAAAAGAGATGGGTAGCGACCTCCGTTGACCCCTCCGGTGATGGGCGGCGGCTGCAACTCCCACCTGCGAGCCCCGGTAGGTTTTTCATTATTTTTAGGTAAATTTTAGATTTTTTTAGTTTTTAATTTAATTTAAATAAGATTTGAATAAAAAATAGTAAAATGCCACGTAGGAGAGAGAAATTCATTTAAAAATGGCACGTCATCATTTTCGGTTAGACGAATTGACAATATTAACTTTAGGACTCGATTGAATCAATTTGACAAATTTGAAGATTTGAGTGTATTTTTTGAAAGTTTTAGAATTCAATTGCACTTTCGTTACAAGTTTTAGGACTTCTAGTGAACATATCCCTTTATCTTTTACAGGAGCATGTAACTTTTTGTTACCACCAAGATTGTAGCTCAGCACGATAGGCCCAAATAATTTCCTTTCAAGTGTTTAGATTTCCGAATTTCTAGGAGTCTAGGAATTGAATTCTATGTCATCCCACATTGAAGGGGGCTCAACTCATATGTGCGGTTGGCATACTTCGATGTGGTCACGGTGATAGGCAGACCCGTCGTAGGAAGACCTCTTCGAAGGTCAGTCCATGGCTCGGTCGCACACGGTTTGGTGGGATGACTCAATGGCCGATTTGGTGGATACATAACTCGAACATTCTGTGCCGGAGTGTGAAGGTTCTATAATAGCGTCCGGCAAGGAAGCTAGGCCGATCGCCCCTTCTCACTGTTTATTTTCTCGTAGTAAGGTCTCGATAGTGATTCGGGCACAAGTGACGCTAGCTTTCTATTTATGGAGAGAGTTGTTAATGCTGGAAAAGGCTTCCACGTGGGCAATCGTGACGTGATGGAAGGAAAGTGTGAGTAAATTGTTGGTCACGTGGAAGAGTGCTGTGGACCTAGGGTTTATATCCTTTAGCTCACCATATATTTCTCATTTTGGTCCACTTTCTAAGGTCACCATCCGAAGGCGTTTTTCACATTTCGTTTCTTTCCCCCTCCTTCAACCGCGGGTTGGCTAAAAAGGAAAACATTCCCCTTTTTCTTGGGACATTGCAAGTTTGGAAGAACCAAAGTAGGGGTCAATTAAAGCGAGTGCAATGTAACTCCTCAAACGAGAAGGGATTCTTCTTCCCTTATCAAAGATGCGGAAAAGAAGTCGGATAGTTTGATGTCAACTTCTCACGACATGACCAAGTTGGATACTATGACTTTAGAAGAGAAGAACAATCTTGATTATGTGGGTAGATTGTCCTTGGCAAAAGAAATTGTTAAGATGACAAGCATATTGAGGAAGGAGTTTAGTATATGATCAGAAGAAAGAGTCATATCTATCGAAATTTTCAATTGGCATGAGTCGGAATTGTATACCCTAATGGATAAACATCGCTATGGGGTTTGGTACTTTTAGAGGAAATGGAATCTCCATTTCAGCTTCTCAGCTTCCCCCTTTCCATGGTGATGTTTGACTTGCACTTTCTGGAAATAAATTAACCTTCCTGAGTATAGGAACTCCTCCTTTGGTGGGAAGGAATGTTGGGCTTGTTCCCAATTTTCTTCTAAATAAGTCCCTGATTTTACATGCACCCCTCTATCTCTCTATCTTAGAGTAGGCATCTCGCCTCAGCACTGACACAATATTGTCTGCTCTGATCACGACTATTACTCAAAGTTTATCTATTAGGACGACAACATATATCAACGTGATAGAAGAAATAGACATATTTGAAACCCGACATCCTCAACCCTAGCTTTGATACTACTATAGGCAACCCCACCTGGACGCTGGCACAATATGTCCGCTTCAGTCAAGGGTCACTCATGAGACTTTAATTAAAAACTCGGCATGTTAGTTTAAAGGTTGCTTGAGACTTATCTAATAGGTCAACATTTCATATCCAATTCATATCCATGCGACACGAGATAGGAGATATATTTGAAATGTTGGCATCTTCCACCCTGGCTTTGATACTATTGTAGTTAATGTCACTCGGGCGCCATCATAATTAAATCACTCGGGTGGCATCTTCCACCCTGGCTTTGATACTATTGTAGTTATCCTTGCAAGACTTTAATTAAATCACTTCACAGTAGTTTAGAGGCCTTGCGAGACTTATCTACGGGGACACCAACCATATCAAGGCAATATAGGATCAAACACATATTTAACTCTGATACTACTGTAGGTATTAGTATCACTCGGGTGCCAGCTTTGTCGCAGTCTTTTACAATAGGTCCACCTATCTTTTACATCAATCAGGATTGTCCGGATATTCGTCGGACGGTGAAGAGTAGACCCGTTCTCTTACCACATATCTGTCGTACCGTGAACATCATATTTTCCCACAATAAAACGTGATGGTCGGTGCACCCAAGCCATGATTGGTGAAGCAATAAGCTGTCCTTCGGCCATGGGACATCTTATTTCGGTTCTTGGAAGGCCGCTCTTATTCGAGCTGGCTCTTTGAATTTGGTGAGAGAATTGAAAGTGTTCTGGTCTGTGTTCGGAGTAGGAACTGGGGGAGAGAGGGAAGAGAAGTGCCAAAAGCGGAAACGTTCGAAAGAAGAGAGAAGACACGCTGGTATCGTCGACACATTTCAGATGCACTGGGGCGAGAGGATCGCAGTCATCCACACATTTCAGATGTACTGTAGCTAGAAGGTCGCAGCTATGTACCAGACGCGCAGAGTGTTAATACATACGATGAATCATTAAGGATTTGGGTGTTGGGGGCCAGTTTAAGAGAAGCTCCGGAGGGAATTCGTGATGAATTGGAGTTCATTGCAAACAGGATTGGTCCTACATAAGTACGTTCCTCCACACTGAGTGAAGACGGCAAAGATGTTAACTAAGCGCATGTCTTGACGGTGGTGTCTCAATGGGAAAATTACCAAAAAAATTATAAATTCATTATAATTATGTCAATTCAGTCATAAACTCCATTTTTTTTGCTAATTGAGCCTAAACCTTTTGTATTTATACTGATCCAATCCATTTGGCCAATTTTGGTCGAAAATCATCGACATGAATATCGGCTATCCTACATAGCACGACTAGAGCTCACGGAAACACTTTTAAATAATATTTTAATAATTTTTTGAATTATTTATTCTTTTCTTTTCTTTTTCCTTTTTTTTTTCTTTTTTTTTTCTTTCTCTTTTTTTTTTTCCTTCCCTTCTTCCTCTAACTGATTGCCAAGGCCCGGCAATTGGCCAAAAGGCAAGCGCCAACGAGGTCGACCTCTCCAGCCACTGGAAAGGGCAAGCCTCGCCCACCCCTAGCGAGGCTCAACTTCGCCCTTGCCGGCCATAGATTTGTGGTTGCTTGAGGCAAGGCACTTCCATGCACTCGGTGTCGGGGTTTGGCTTAGTCGATTTTTGGCCGCAAGTGAGAGGAGCTAGAGGGTAGTGAGTGAGAGGAGCTAGAGAACCACGAATGAGGAGGGAGGGAGTGGCCATATCCGTGAGCTCAAAACTCAAGCGACTATGGCTTGTAGCTTGAAAATCTAGTAGCCATGGTCAAAGTGAGAAGCTATAAAGCCCATGGCCAACAACTTGAAGCTTTGGTGGCCACGGTTGAGCTTAGAGTTCAAGTGGCTAGATCAAGCGAGGGCAAGCCTCGCCAAGAAAGGGAAAGAAAATAAAATAATATCAAAATACTATTTCAAAATGTCTACGTCAACGCTAGCTGTACCACATAAGATAATCGATGTCCATGTTAGTGATTCCCGGCCAAAATTAACCGGATGAACAAAATTGACACAAATGCAAAAGATTTAGGACTCAATTGGTCAAAAAAAGATTTAGTACTGAATTGTCATAATTACAATAAGTTTAAGATTTTTTTGGTAATCCTCCCGTATCTCAAATCTCGTGTCACAAAGTGCCCCCTTTAACATAAAAACGAGAATTTGTCTAATCAATCTTAAACCTATTTACGGATGCTAATCCAATCCTAAACTTTTCAATCTTGACTATGTAGTCCTAAACCTTTGTGAGTAATTCCAATGCCAGGTAGATGGCCAGTGATGACTAGATCGCTACATCAACGATTTCTAGCAAGTTTCGGCGAAAATTGGTTGGGATGAATGCATTGGATCTCGCGTAAAGGCTTAGGACAAAATTGGAAAGTTTAAGAGTAAAATGCTATCTGTACAATAGGTTTAGGATTGATTAGGTAATTTTTCCAAAATGCAAATTATATGCTTTGAAGATGTATATTGCTAAGTTTAACAATTTTCTTTAGGGCCACAATTCTATCTAAATTGCAGTATTATACCGCTCCATTATAAATAGGTGAATATCATCCGTACGAAGGACAAAAAGAATTACTACAAGATATGGCATTTAGTCACACCTCGTTATGCAATGAGACGGTCCTTGTTTGTACCATAAATTCACGAAAGAAAAAGGAAAGAGAGGAAAAAGATGGTGGCTCCGTCACTTTTCCCCTCTCTTTCGATGTTCACATTGGTCGCCATCTTCTCAGCGAGCGATGGCTATCGTTTAGGAGATCCTCATATTGTGGCGCTTTGAAGCTTGGTTGTTGGAGTGGCTATGGCGTTTTTGTCGTGTCGACGAAGACGAAGCCGAGGGGGTTTTGTGGGAAAGGACAGCTGATGGAGAAAGGGGTTTCTGAAAAATCTGAAGCACGGGCCTCGCCCGACGCGTGACGATTAACGAGCGGGAGAAAAATTGCGGCTGACGTGGAGGTCCGGGACTATGAGATACTTTGGCAACTTCTTCTCTCTCTTTGGTTGTTCAGAGCGCCGGCCATGAAAGACCTACTACGTAAGTACACAGTACGCCAGCCTCACTGCACTTCTGATGAATTCCTTGCAGCTTCATAATTACTTCCACTCCATTTTCAACCTACAGATATAAGCACAGCCCTGAATCGTGCACGTCATTGATCTTGCCTGCACGTTCGGAGACTGTTTCAGGCAATGCATACTTATTATTCTTTGATATGATGATCTTAATCTATTGTGCTTTTTTCGTGCAAGTTATCGATCTTGCCTGCACGTTCGGAGACTGCTTCAGGCAATGCCTACTTATTACTCTTTGATATGATGATCTTAATCTACTGTGCTTCTTTTCGTGGACAAACTCTTTGCTACAAAACATGCATATTCGTAGGTCGAAAATTTACATAAAACCGCCGGTCCCAAAAGCGCCAATAATCCCGAGCGATTTGAGCCATGACATTCAAGCAAACGGCGAGCCGAATTTCCCAACACGAGATCTCAAGAATGCCTCGGGCCGACGAACCGATGCAACGGCATTATCCCATAAAAGAAAAACAGGATGCTTGCAAAATAATGTCTGCTCTAATTCATCTCACTCCCAGTCAAAAATAGGTTGTCCCGAGCCTGGGATTTCCTTGACCTTGTGAAGGGAAATCTTCGTTTGATTTCCTCCTTCGCTGTCGATGAAAGTTGGCAATTGTTAAGGAAGGGAGATCCCTTCAAGTTCCACTATTTACACTCATGTCCAATGCTTGTGGTGATCATCGGTAATGCATGCTTAGCATCCTCTTGGCCGTTGACTTGAAAGGACACGTGGAGCTGACGAAGCCGTTCACGAGGTGGAGATACGTCTTGAGCTCGTGACACGTGGCCATGTTCCCTTCCCGGAGGTAGGGAGATTCCCTGCTGCTGAGCCGCAGCTCCTGCCCCACGTCAGCGTACACCCAGCGCGCGTCCTGCACGCTCTTCTGGAACCACCGTGGCATACCCGCCACGTGGATCGACCTTTCGTCCGCCGACGTGTCGCCGTCCTCGACGACGAAGCCCGGGAGCCTGGTGACCAGATCGTCGGAGTTGACGATGCGGAGGATCTTGGTCCCGCTTTCCTCCAGGTGGCGCCGGAAGCTCCGGTTCCCCACGCGTGGCCCGCCGAAGGAGACGACGGTCACCATCGGCGCGCCCTCCAGAGTGGAGCTGATGTCGTAGGCAGCCAGCGTGGCGAGGGCCGCGCCGAGGCTGTGCCCCGTGATGGTCAGGCTGAGCGGCTCGTCACCGTAGGTCTCGACGATCCGCGCGATCTCCTCCCTTATCATCTCCCGTAGGCTCGGGAAGTTGGCGGTCCTGGAAGTGTATAGCCTCAAGAACCCGCTCTCCACCATCGGTGCGTCATCCTCGGTCCCGTCGTGATGGTCGTGGAGGCACGTCAGGGTGGCGCGCAGGTTCTCGATCCACTCCAGGCACGTGCCGGTGCCGCGGAGGGCGATCACCACGTCGCGCCTCCCGAGGCGCTGGATCTCCCGCCGGTCCTGGCAGACGGCCACGTAGCCAATCCAGCTGGACCGGGTGGACATCCAGCCAGGAGCCATCCTGGCCCAGCGCGGCAGCTGGACGCCGCACGTGGCGCGCAGGTTCCTCGTGGGCCGGTACCCGGTCTCAGGGATGCCCGAGCGGGCCAGGAGCGAGTTCCGGGGGTACTTGCAGGTGCCGTAGGTCGGGGATGAGGGGTCGAAGTCGAAGGAGCGGTAGGCAGCCTCCACGAACTCGCCGTAGCGGAGGATCTCGCAGCGGAGGGTGTCGTCGAGCGGGTCGAGGAGGCCCTCCCAGTCGTCGCATCCCTGGTACTCCATCCACCTCTTGCCGATCTTAGCAGGTTGGAGACCGGCCACACCGGCGCAGTATTCGGCCCGAAACCTGGCGGTTCGGGAGGAGCCGGTCTTGCCGGTTCGGACGATCGGTTTGCAAGTGAGAGAGCGAAGGCTGCACAAGTTCTCCGAGATGGACGGAGGAGCGAGTGAAATAGGTGTGCGTGCGAGAAGCCTCATGTCGGGATGGAGGAGGGTTCTTGCTGGTTTGAGATGGGGGGAAGAGATCGTCATGGTCTTGGTGGGAGAAGTGAAGTGGAGGTTTTATAGTGGGGTGGGGGGGATAGTGAGCCGAGCGCTCATGAGCACGAAGGGTCAGAGCGCAAAACCGAGTAAAAGGAGAAGGAAATAGAGCAACAACAAAAATGTGGTTGGAGAAATTGGGGTGCGTGGACGGCAGGGAGTGAAGTCGAAGGAAGGAAGGAAGGAAGGAAGAGAGAGAGAGAGAGAGAGAAAGAGAGATAATTTTCGCATAAAAAAAAAAGTGGACAAAGGGGAAGAGGATTTGGTCTTTCGGCCAATGATTTTCCGGACCCATGTAAAATCTTAGTATGACTTTACAGTCCAGGGAAAGATCTGAGTCGAAATCTGCAAAACCGGCCCGAATATGGAGCCTCTGGTACTCGATTGTACGGGGGGAGTCGACCTTTGTACCGCCCTACTGATTCGCACGCGAGAGAGCGCGATGGACCATCCTGCCCGGCCCGGTGCTCTTCGTGATATCTCTATGAATTTCAGCCATTTGATACATGAAAACAAGGCTTTTGCCAGTGACGCATCAAAAGAAGCGATCTATAGGATTAGGGACGTGCAAAACGAATCGCTCAAATCAGAAACTATCAGAACTGGACTAGATCGGCCGGTTTGGTCCGGCTCCCAGAAGTGTCGGTCTGGTTCTCAGTTCTTAAAAGTGGAATCAGTATCCGGACGATCCAGTTTTCGATTTCAAAGGCTAACTACATATGCTTTTTTTTGTTTCAAAAAAATTAGTAAAATGTAAACTAAATCCTGAGTGAAATACGTTGTTTTGTTCGTCTTTTCAATTTGAAAATCATTACTGAAGTTTGATCATTCATGGTTGCAAAATAATCCTTATCTCTCAATGATTTGTGGCTTTACTTTATTGTTTTCGATCTGCAATTTATAAATCTGCTTTTTGATTTTTATTTATCGAAGAAGATTTATGGCACATAGTTATGGTCCTTTTACTCATATTTTTTTTTTCCTAAAAAAGTAGTGAGGAACGCAAAGATATGGCCTTTACCAAAAAAAAAAACGCAGAGATATGGCATTAAGTACTGAAAAAAAAAAGTGACTGGCTCTATTAGATCGGAACGGACCGGTATCAGGACCAACTGGTCTGGTTCCCAATTCCCAATTGGGATCGAAGATCTACGCCCGATGCGCATATATCCATCCCCTTTCACAAGACTAACATCACGTGACATGCCGAAGTAGTGTCACGGTACTATTATATGTTAATGATTTTCATCCATTTGATGCGAGGATGCGTAATTGGATGCGTTTTATCGTGGCGTAGGTCTATTCAAGCTGTGCAAGCGTTGCCCAAGAGGGTTTTTGTCGGAGATTGGTGGGGACAGGTAATTTCTTTCCTTCAATTTAACAATGTTACAGAACAAAATCAAAGGATGTGATGATTAAAAGGAGGGTCCTTCCCACAAAGAACATAATATCGATAGCGATGGGTTTGTCTTTCCGTCACCGGGTCAGCACGTGGTCACGCTCGTGCGCGTTCTCCGTTCTTCCTTCGGTTTTCGTTGACGGCAGTTGGGACCCCGACGGAGTCACGCTTACAAAAGCAACTTCAATCGAAAAATTATTTTTTTAGGATTAATTCCGCGAAAATTCCCAAGCTAATGTACCTGTAATAAATTTACTCTAAATTAATATTTTGATCACAAAAAATTCTAAACTGATACACATTTGATAAATTTATCATTTATTAGTTTTCGTTCAATTTTACCGCTGAATTACTGAGTTAAATGGCATGTAACAGTTTTCAGTTTGGGGTTTTACCCTTTGTTTATCATAGGTGTATCTGTTTATGATTTTTTGTGGTATTAATCCAATTTAACGGAAACTAACAGATGGTAAATTTATAACAAATATATCAGTTTGGAGTCTTTGATGATTAAAAAATTAGTTTGAGATAAATTTGTCACAGATGTACCAATTTAAGATTTTTCGAGATAAAAAAATTAATCTTTGATAAATTTATCATAGGTATACTAATTTAGAGATTTTCGTGATATTAACCTTTTTTTTTATGAACACTCCGACCCATGCGAGCTCATTTCATCTCAACCATTATATGCTATAGGTCTCACGTGAGGCTCCGAGACTATGGTGGCTAGAGGCGGGCGACAGTCGGCAGGGGTGGTGCAACCTCAGTTGTAGTTGACAGTGGGAAGAAAAGGACAAATGAAGGAAAGAGAGAGAAAGATAAGAACCCAAAAAATAGGTTTCCTGTCATTTAAAATCGCCAAGGCTAATGGATCAATCATGTAGATGTGATAAATTTAAATGCGCACCCTAAATGTAAAGATTCACTATTTTAATAGGGAATATTACATAAAAAGCCCTAAACGTTTGATACGAAATGCGATCAAGTCCTAAATGTTTTAGAAAGTACAATCAAGTTTTAAACAATTTGAAATGTATGCAATCGAAACGTTTAAAACTTAATTATACTTTGTGCAAAACGTTTAGGACTTTTGGCGGAATCCTCCTATTTTGTCAATTCAATCTAGGACAAAGCTATCGATTAACTTATGGATGTCAATTCAATCCCAAACTTTTCAATTTAATCAATTTAGTCATAAATATTTCGACAATTTGCTAATCCAATCGTTCCAGCTAATTTTGATTGAAAATCGCTGACATGGACAATAATCATCTTACATGGCGTGGACAGCGTTGATATCAACGATTTTTTTTTATTTTTTTTTCAAAATTTTTGAGTTTTTCTTTCCTTTTTTTTTCCTTCTTCCTCCACTGATCATTGCACAAAGGTTGGCCACTGGTGAGGGCTGGCCTTGCCAACCTCTAGCCGAGGGTCGGTTGCGTTGTCGACCACACTGGGCAAGGGTGTTGCGGCCTTCTCTAGAGGTCGGCAAGGTCAACCCTCACCTAAGGGCTTGCGACGTCGGCCATCGCTAAGGTCAGGCGATTAGTGGAGGAATAAGGGAAAAAAAAAATGGAAAAAGAAAGAAAATTGCAAAAATTGTCCATATCAGCACCGACTGTCTTATGTGGAAGGATGGCCAGCGCTAACCTGAGCCACCATGTTAGGCATTTTGATTGGAAGGACATCATTGGCAAATCATCCAAAAGTTTATGATTAATTTGGCCAAATTGAAAAATTTATGACTGAATTGACATCCATACAAAAGTTTTAAGACTATTTTGGTGAATTGTCCCCACTTATAAGTGACCATGCCTTCTACTCTTTTTCATACATAATTTTTAATTGGTCATTTTACGCTAGTGTTTATCTTAAACAAGACAACCCCAGAGAAGGCCCTACCATAATGATCCAGCAAGTGTTCTGTCATCACATTAGAGGAAGAGGAAGTCTTCATCAACCAGGAATCGAGCAAAATAAGACCCTATTTAAGTAGTCATTTATGAATCATTCTTGAATACATCTTTGCACATACGGGTAGACATCGAATTGGAAATCTTAGGCTACACGTGCAGAAATGGAAATCGAGCAAAGCTTCACGAATATTTCGCTCCGGATAGAGTTCCGGAGATATATATTTAATTTACTTATTTACGTGCATAACTAGGCTAAGGAAGAAGTTCTCCTCATCTCAATAATCATTTAATTATTAAGGGGGCGTGCGCATGAATTGATCCGGTGGCGATCAGCATTGGGGAGTCCCCTTCCTTCACGGACTTTCTGGTCCTGCGAAGTTTCTGAGAACTCATCTTCAAATTATAAAAGAGAAAAAAAAAATGGAACTTCGTGAATAATAATAATAATAATAAAATGAAGCTTTATGAAGAACAAAAAGGTGGGCGACTGTGGAATAAAGTGGAAAAGTGACCGTTAAAAAGCAACCGGCTTTCCGACCGCCGTCCTTTCTCTGATCGCCTCTCTCCCCCTTTAATAGTAACTAGAGATGCCAAAGAATATGCACATAGAGTGGCAGAAAGTAAGAGATATTATCCAGGCGCGCCGGCTAAATTTCCAATAAACACATGAACTTATCTCTATAAGTTGGGATGAGTATTGGTCCAGGATAGAACCAGAAACCGGCCATAAGATCTGGTTTGGTTTTAGGTTCCCGAGATTACCGGCACGATTCCTGGTTTCGAGAAAAGTTGAATCAGTACTGTGCGATTCGGTTCCCAATTCCTAGGTGATAAACAAATTGGGAACCGAAGAATTGGACCAGGAACCGATGAATTGCGGTTACATGCTTTCAACTTTTTGTTGTTTGTTTTATTAGACATGCTAATCTTTTATAAATTGTTGCTATTGACAAATGAGAATTTTTGTTGTTGTGTTCACTTTCATTTTGCTTAACTAAAAATGAAACAAAGAAAAAGGAAGAAAAAAAAGAAAAAAAATTGGCCGGTTTCTGGGTAAACCTTAGAACCGTCCCTAAAACCAATTGACGGGGCATGTTCCAAGTCTTTCTAGAGTACGTACGACAGATTTTAGGTTTGAAAAACTAGGGAACCAATTTCAACATATAGATTCCAAATGGAACTTGGACAAATCCTGAAATCGCTCACTTTTACCTGCAAGGCAAATATATCCCCACTTTTAAAATGATCCCCAAAAAAATATGCCAAACTTTTACTTGGAGGACAAAAATACCCACCTTTAGTGTTTTTTCATCTATGCAAACTCACGAAATTGCTAGAAATCATCGATTTGAAACACTAATTTTCAATTGAGGCTAAAAAGAATTAGTCTAAGCAACCACTTTTTTCAATGATTTTATTAAAGTAAGAGAAAAGGTAAAATAACGGGAGGAGAATTAGTAACCAGTCTTTAATTTTTTTCATTCAAATATTCGTTCCATCATGTTTTGTAACACGAGATATCCAAACTTTTCTAATTGGGTATGGCTCGACCAAACGGTGAGCGTAGAACGTACTATGAATATTGATGTGCATGTAAACTACCTATAGAGTTTGGTGATATGAGATATTCAAATTTCATATTTATGGTTTTTTTTATGTTCACTATTTGACCTTTCCGTGTTGTTTTTCAATGGTGTATTTGTACTAACTAGTGATTAATATATATCATTAAGGTTGTTGGTGCAATGTTAAATAGGCCACTTGTATTTTACGAGATCAAGAGTTCAGTTCACGTCGTGAAACGGACCTTTGAATAGTGCATACTACGTTGTCTAACTACAGCATACCTTAATAAAGAAACTTTCTAGTTGCTAGCATTTGGTGAGTCTATGGTATGGTAATGGGCTTGTTTAACCTCGGATTCTCAAGTGGTGGGTGGTGCAGATGGCTCAATCTAAACATTTTGTAACGAGAGCTGGATGCTTATACTACGCTTGAAGGGGATAACTAGCACAAGTTGTTCTTCCTCGCTCTTGTACTAATAAATTTTTTATTTATTATTATGAAAAAAGAAGAAGAAGTAATGATCTTCGAAATAAATATATGTTTCAAATTTTAGGAGATTATCAATTTTACCCTGTCAAATTATGTTTTTTAAGGGAAAATAAGAAATTAATGGTGGTTAACATTCCCAAAATGATAAGAACCGATCCTCCCACTAAATCTTACTGGTGGAGACGATATGTGCGTTTTCCTTTTTCTGAGGTAAGTTTAAATCTTGACTTGCTTATGACAAGAAAGCACTTCGAATGCGAAGATGGAGTCAAAAAATGACTTCCTTCAAAGACTAAAGTCAGTCAACCACCATTTGATCTAACATATAGAACAAGAAAGATACATAAATTATGTCAAGGATGCCTAATGGAGGTGTTAAGGTCTTAGATCTATATCGATTTGGCAAAATTTCTCCAGGGTCGAAGCAAAGAGACGATGATTTCTTTGAAACCTAACAATCCCGACATAAATGACCTATCTTGGACAGGAGTACTCATGGCCTTAACCAGCACACAAGAATTAACACATGATGGCATCATATCGCAGTATATGAGAAAGAAAAAAAAAAAAGGAAACAGGAGGTTAAGGAAGCAATATTGTTGGTTGATGATCAAACGACAGAACCATGTATTATCTCAAAATGGAAAACGCTGCCACGTCAACAATTTTCTGAGACTATATTGGAGTTTCACTTAAAGGTTTAGAATTGAATTAACAAAAATATTCTGACAAAAAAAAAGAATTAGCAAAATTGAAAAGTTTAGGATTAAATTGATATCCATTCAACATGCTTAAAACAAAATAGGTAATTTTCCCTACCTCAAGTGTACAATCTTAGATAAATTACGAAAAGTTATAGCATGATTTATGAATTCCATGGGCCAATATTATATGCATCATTGATTATGTGGGTCTCACCATTGGACCCAAATATTGATGCTTCAAATGGACTTGATTTATATGATTTATAGACCTTCCAATAATTTTTTTTCACAAATTAAAAGTGATGAAGGTTTTCTGACACTCAATTGACCAAAATATAGTCTTTTGGGAAAATTACCAAGAAATTCCTAAATATTTTGTATATGTGCCAATTTAGTCATAAACTTTTCAATTTGATTAATTGAGTCATAAATCTTTTAACGATTTGCTAATATAATCCATCTGGCTGATTTTATTCTGAAACCGTTAATGTGGGAATCGACCATCCTATGTGGCCAAAGCTAACATAGACAATTTTTAATTTTTCTTTAGAATTTTTTCTCTTTCTTTGTTATTCCCTTTTCTTTTCGCTAGTGGCCGGTCGCCGACAAGGGAGAGCGCCAGCAAGGGCCCCCTTTGCTAGATTTGGCAAGGGGACTCTTGCCTTTGCTTGCCTCGCCCAAGCCAAGGCGGTCTCACCCTCTCCTAAGCGAGGCCCAGCAAGGTTGACCCTCTCCCAAGCGAGGCCAACAATTGGCCACTAGCAAAATGAAAAGGGAATAACAAAGAAAGAAAAAAAATTCAAAAATTGTCCACGTTAACGCTGACTATACTATATATCATGTAAGACGGTTAGTATCAATGTCAGCAATTTTCAACCAAAATTGATCGGATAAACTACATTGGCAAATTATCAAAAGATTTGAAACTTCAATTGATACAATTGAAAAGTTTAAAGTTAAATCGACACAAATATAATAAATTTAGCCCCCCCCCCCCCCCCCCCCCCCCCCCCCCTTCTTTACCCAAAGTGTAACAACCAGCTACCAAACATGAGCGTTGACGCAATTATCCCTTTTCCTTACACCCTTGTTGATCAGAATCTTTTCAGGATATAGAGAGGAGGACTATCTCGACGATCACACGTCCGATTAATTAGAGATAATATCCAATTCTTGACCTCGCTCACGTCTTGTACAAGTCATGTCCAAACTCCAAAAATCATCTTTTCGAGGCACGCCTTGGATTAGCCTTTGGCAAATTCCTCTCCATCTATCGCCATCGGATATCCAACTTTTGTTACAAAAAAAAATGAATAAATAAATAAAGATGCTACGTTCTTCCTAGTGATCATTGCTCTCTTTCGCTAACTTCATTTTAATGCTGACGTGACTGATGGATACATTTATCTTCATTTCGCTAATTCCTCGTCCACGTAATAAAGTTACTCATAAAAGGCAATGGCGGAACATTCTTTACGTCTTCATAGAAATTGAGGGGATGGTCTCTCTTTTTCTCTTTAGTTGGTTCTTTCAATTCCCACGTTGAATGAATTCTTAAGAAAGATAGTCTGTGATTGGTGCTCCGACCATTACAGCCAATAATGGACAACAATCCTCAACCCCCAATGGTGTTTCAAATCATCACATTACAAGACGCGTCCATCACATTTGGAATTCACTGCACACAATCATAGCCTTCCAGATGTGACTATAACCATCGAAATTGACGGTAAACGACTAGATCTAAGGACGAAAAGGGCCTCTAGACCTACTAGGTCCCTCCTCCAAGTTTCTTGTTGCCGTCGGCACCACAACCATCGACGGTGACATGATGGAGCTTGGTGTGCGGTGTCAAGCTCAACGTTGCCTAGAAAAGGAAAGAAAAGTCTTTTGAAAAACCAACTAAGCTTTCTAGTTTGAGTTAGGATCCCCCATTCGCCATGCATGAGGCCTGCCCATTTGATTAAGGAAAAGTTGAATATTCCTAAATTCTTATGCATTGGATCCTTTCTATTGCAATGTCTCATATTTGCTTGAATTATCTGTTGTCTTTTATGTCTCCTGATTTACTTAGGTAGTTGAGTAGCTCATGAAAATAAAAAAGACAAGTCAATCATGGAAAAAGCAAGTTATTGACGACTAAACCTCACATCATATCTCTCAAGCCCTGAGGTGGATCAAACGCATCGAAATCAACCAATAACCTACGGATAATCGGCTGCATCTTCTGTTTCTGGAACTGAAATGTTAATATGATGTCCTTACCCACTAAAAATCTTTATACTGTTAGACATCGTAATCAAATGTCATCTCAAGGCTATAGCCACGAAGGAACGTGCTTATCATTTGGTAATTTGGTGCGTTAGCTCTTTTTCCGAGTAAAAGAGCAAATGATGGATCGGTCATTTCAAAAAAACATAATTTTTGGCCCCCCAAAAATAAATTCACATAATCTTTACGTCGTGAAGATCAATAGGAAAGAGTTGGCAAAAGCAGCAAATTCATTCACGGGGCGAGGTTGCATCACTTGTGTTTGACCTTTTTTAAGTGCCGAGAGCCCACCCACTGAAGAAGCATTTGAGATATGAAACACGACAATTCATTCACGGGCGAGGGCATTATATCCTTTGGAGATAATGTACTCCACCTCCGGTTGTCATTACATATTTTTCATGTTTCCAATCTTATTGGGTTGGAGTGGACTCCTATAATGAGGCAGAAGCCTCCATATTTTTCATGTTTTCCAATCATATTGCGTTAAAGTGGACTCTTGTAATGAGCCGGATATCTCCACATTGTAATGAATTTGATTTGTCGCAACCGTTGAATTCGACTAAGTGGGAGTCACATGCCCTAATGTCATGACACATTAGGCTTACATGAATCTGATATACCCAAATGAGTTCCCATGGTGGGGGTGGGGGTGGTGGTGTCAAGAGTGTGGATGATTAGATTTGATGGCAAATTGGATTAGGGGTGGTGAGCCTTAAAGTTGGATAGACATGCGTCGCAATATTGTGATTGACACAACACATGATTTCAAAGCAAGATATGACAGATCTGAATTTGAGCATGTCATTGTTATTCGCCTCTCTTTTTCTCTAGATCATCCAGTTTATTGTTTTGTTTTGTTATCAGATATGAAGGCGTTTCTCATATACAACTAGATCGGGCATTATCAAGAAAGTCATGTCTTTAAAAAGCTTGTGAGTTGCTAGTATTCAATAAGCTATTTGTTCAATTTTCAAAATATATATTACATTTATCACAAGATAAATCAATGCATTAAGACTTGAAAATGTATATGTATTATTTGATTACTTAAACAAGTGAAATCCTTATTTAAATTAGATCTTCGGTTAAATTCATTAATAAGTTAGCTTTACTTCTTCTTCTTTTTTGTCAAAAGCGTACTTCATATCAACTTAAATAAGTTAGCTTGACTACTAAATGAAGAGCACCTCACGTGAGACCCATCTAATATAATGGTGCTTATGAAGTAGTCTCCCATGCGTCAAAAGAAGTCAATATTGTCTCTTCTTAGACAGAGTGGCGGCTTGCTATATGGGGCTTTTTATGGTTTATTGGCAAACCAATCCTCAGGCGTAACTAATCTTAATTATGAGCATTTTATCTTAACTCTTACATAAAATGTCTCAACATATAATAACTTATGATGTTTATTTATAGTGTTTACGACTGGAGGTGCGATTTTCTCTTACTTCGACCCTCGGGCCACGACATCCATGGAGAATGATCCTCCAATCCGGGGATAATCAAGAGGAACCTAAGCAAGGCCGATGGATTATGGGGATCTTTTAGGAAAGGAAATGGCATTTAGGAAATCAATCCCGAAGGTCAGGGCAGCAAAAACTAGATAGGAAAGAAAGGCTACCACGGCCTAACCAAGAGAGACATTCTACCGTGACAGGGTACAAATATCTAAATTGGATATTTTTAGATACTTTTTCATATCTATTGCCGATATTAAGTTATTCATCCACATTATATTTTGAAAATAGGTTGGTTGAACTTGAGAATTCACACTACAAAAAAACAAGATTTTAGCGACGAATTTTACGATGAAAAATTTGGCAAAATTCATCGCTAAACGAATTTGCGACGAATTTTACGACGGAAAAAAATCCCTCGCTAATTCGGCGTCGCAAAATTTAGCGACAGAAAATATCAATTTTCGTCGCTAATTTGCAACGAAAAAAATTCGTGGCAAAATTCGTCACAAATTAGCCACGAATTATATTCGTCGCAAATTAACCACAAATTGTATTCATCGCAAAATTCGTCGCTAATGTGCCACGAAATTTTTTTTGGGTCTCTAAATTGCGACGAAATGTTTTTTTTTTGTCTAAAAATTGCGACAAAATGTATTCGTGGCAAAATCCATCGCTAATTTTTTATGAAATTTTTTTTTGGTAATTAATTTACGACCAATTGATCCGTGGTGAAATTCGTCACTAATTTGCCATTCCAAATTTTGACTTTTGCCATAGATGTTGGTCCGAAACGGATTTAGTGATGATTTTTTATTAATTCTTTAGCGATAAAGTGTGTGACGAATATTGTTTACGGACAATTTGGATTTTAAATCTAATTAGAAGCAAAATTAATTTCTAGAATTTATATTTAACATTGATTAAATAATGGAGTAACTGCAGCTCCAACGGGCTCGGCGCGGTGATCGGCACAACAGTTGGCTAATGAGCAAGGCCTCGGCATGGTCGTCAGCATGGCCCTCGACCACGACAGGGCAAGTGGTCGGGTGAGCGGGGTGCAGCGACGGGCGATGGCCTAGGCGGCTAGGCGACGAACGAGCAAGCGACACGGCCGGGAAGCGGCCAGGCGAGCAGCGAGTGGCCGAGGCAATGGCTAGGACGACAGTAGGCTCGACCGGGCTAGCGGCTGGGCGAGCGTGACGACGGCGAGCTGGGCAAGCGACGACGGCAACAAGTGGCTGCTGGGTGGTGATAGCGATGGCGTCAGGTGGCGAGAAGGCGAGCGACGGTGACGATGGTTGGCGAGCTGGCGACGACGGGGACGACGGGTTGGCGGTCTGGCGACAACGAGCTGGCCAAGACGGAGGGCACAGCTAGGGGGGTCAGTGTTGATGGCAACGGCGTGCGGTGACTGGACGGCGATCGGGGGCGGCACGGTGGCATTACAGGCGACTGGATAACGCCAGGCGAGCAGCTGGATGCGATATAGGCAAAGGGTCGTGTGCGCGTGAAAGGAAGAGGAAGACAGCTAGCCAGGGGGGAAAAGCACGGTGGCAGACGGTGACAGCGATGGTGATAGGCAGCCAAACGAGAGCCGGCGCAAGGCGGACGACGCGCAGCGATGGGGCAACAAGTGGCGGCTGCTGGTCTGGGTGGAAGGTTGCACTCGCGGTTGGCTCGGGGTGAGGCACGGTCAAGGGACGACGACGGTGGCCCGGTAGCCGGGTGGAGCCTGACGGTCGAATGGCGACGCGGCGACTAGACGAGCGACGGTGGGGGTCCCATCGGTGAGTATTAGGCGGAGCAACAGACGTGCACGCGAGGAGGAAGAAGAGGAGAAGAAGAATAAAAAGGAAGAGCGAGAAGAGGCGGGAAAAGGACGGTTGGGCGGGAATTTTTTTTTTGGTCAAATGGGCGGGAATTTTTCCTTTTTTTTGGTCAAATTCGTCATAAATTTGCGACGGATTTATTTTCCGTCACAAATTTGTGACGGATTCCAAAAATAAAGGGCATTTTCCAATCCGTCGCAAATTTGCGGTGGATTTATTTTCCGTCGCAAAATCCATCGCAAATTTGCGACGGATTTATTTTTCCGTCACAAATTTGCAACGGATTTATTTTTCATCGCAAATTTGCGACGGATTCCAAAAATAAAAGACATTTTCCAATCCGTTGCAAATTTGGAACGGATTTATTTTTCTGTCGCTAATTCGCGACTGATTTATTTTCCGTCGCTAATTTGCGACGAAAGTGATCTTTGCGGCACATGTGTCCATTTTTTTAAATCCGTCGCTAATTTGCAACAAAATTAGCAACGGAAATGTTTATACCGACCAATTTTTCGAATCCGTCGCTAATTCCATCGGAACCTTGAGTAGATATGCTTCTACACTTTTACATACAATGACACATTACTCATATTTGACAAATTAGTAAATGCCATGATCTAATTCGTTTAAGGGTGGCAAGTCTAGTGATGTTTTTTTTTTTTTTCATTAGAGCAGCGGAGGAATGTCAAACAACTACGGGAGGTTGTTGTGAAATGGATCGATGTGACTAGCATTACGAACACTGTGGAGAAATATGATTGATGTGAATGTCGTTGTTACAAACAGACTCGATTAACGCTTTCTCAAATAACAATAAGACTCTGATACCAAGTCAAGAATGTGATAAAAAAAATTAATAGCAATATACATATATATATATATATATATATATATATATATATATATCATTGTCAAATGAAGCGTACACGAACCTATTTATCGGTTTTATAATATGACTATCTAAAAGGGAAAATATCAATTACAATCAATTAAAGGAAATATAGGGAATCTTCTAAATATTTCTCTAATAGAATGCATGCCTTCTATTTACTCATCATTCAGATGTAACTCTTTAGGAGCAATTCATCTAATTGGTTAAATCAAATTGGTTAGGTCTAAATAAGAATATCTCTTTTATATGATCTCATATAGATATCCCCATATAGATACATTGATTTTACGTTTCATACATCCACCCGATTCCAATCTATTTGAAAATTGCTATAATTTATTTACCTATATATTTACGCATACATAAGAGCTACGTGCGGAGAAAACTGTCATATTCAACTAAATAGATATCTATGTTATTTATATCTAAGTCTTGAAAAAAAATAAGATAAGATTTGCACCTATCAAATCTAAAAAAACTTATTTGGGAAGAGAACATTTTAAGAGATTATCTAATATCTTGAGTTTATAATAGATCTTCTTATATAATTTGAATTTGTAATATCTAATCTCTCTTAGAATTAGACGTGTAGCAAATCGTCCAATCTCTTTTGAATTTGAACTTGTAACAATCATCCAATTTAGTTTGAATTTCAATTAATAATTGTTAGTTTGCATTAGATTGATTTCATTAGGCAATATTTAGTTTGTCTTGTGATGGAGTATATACCTTATGTAGTGGTCGTCCTTATCACGAGAGATTGAGACATGGTAATCATCGTAATTAGACTTAGAAGAATTTAGGTTTAGTTTTAGAACACTACCAAAAAACAAGGTTTTAGCGATGAATTTTGCGACAAAAAATTTGGCAAATTCGTCACTAAACGAATTTGCGACGGATTTATTTTACATTGCTAATTCCATCGCAAATTCCGTCGCTATTTTTGCGACGGATTTATTTTCCGTTGTTAATTTGCGACGAATTTTTATTTAGTGGCAAATTTCCATCGCAAATTAGCGACAAAAACTTTCCGTCACTAATTTGCGACGAATTTATTTTTCGTCGCAAATTAGCGACAAAAAATTTTCCGTCGCTAAGGCTTCATTCGTTTGGCGGAAAATATTGTGTTTTTGGAAAATGTTTTCCCGGAAGTCATTTTCCTGGAAAATGTTTTCCCGAAACATAATTTTCCGGTATTTGGCAACTAATATGAAAAAGTTTCGGAAAATATTTTTTGCTGGCGGTGGCAGTGGCGACCAGCGACCAGCGGTGGCGGCCGGCAATCGGCAGCGACGGCGGATGAGTGGCAACCGACGAGCGACGGTCGGCGACCAGGGGCGGCGGCAGCGGCCGGCGACCGGAGGGAGGAAGGTGGAGTTTGGCGAAAAATGATTTCCGCTTTTCAAAAGCGGAAGTCATTTTGCATGAACTTAAGCTATTTTGTGAGGGAGGAAGGAAAACGTTTTCCACCCCCCGAACACCGGAAAACCCAGAAAATATTTTCCGGAAGAATATTTTCCGCCAAACGAATGGAGCCTAAATTCCGTGACAAAATCCTTATTTTTTTGTAGTGTCACTCATTGAAATTGAATAAGTAAATAAAATGGAATTGGATTCAGTTGAATTGTACCAATGAATGCTGTAACTGTAGGGGCTTAACTTTACTTTTAGGGAGGACCCAACCCCATGACTACTACCTTTTATAACATCAGCATGTCACGGGGAGGTTATAAAATAGTTTAAGAAGAGGCTCGAGAAATCCTTTATCAGTGATTGTGAATGACTGATTTTTTTTTCAATCTTTTCGACCCATGTTGCGCGAACTCTTAACATTACACTACTATATCCCCAATCCTTTGCTTGCTATGCAGTGACAATACCAATATCCACTTACTGTTGTTTCCACATACAGTTGCTGATACCTAAAAGGGCCCAACTCGGGAACGGACATGAGGGAACCGCAGCATGGGGAATGTCTGTGTCTCGTCGCAAGGCTCATTTTGAGTTGTGGGTCATACGGCCACTAGAACCATTAAAGCATTCAATTAGTATAGAACTCCTGTCTCACAGCTAACCACTCTTTCCTTGTTGCCCGACTTTCTTTTTTTTCTTTTTTCTAATTCAATGCCCCAAGTTGCTGCCGAGAGGGACAAAGAATTATCAATCGTATAGAAGAGAAATCCCCAATCCAGTAACGTTTCTTCTTGAAAAAAAGACCTTGAAGGGAAAAACAATTCCCGTTCGACATATTCGAAACCTATTCGAAACGAATTCGATCAATGCGGAAAATGTACCCAAGAATCATCAACATGTATCACCGATCGTACAGGCACATCACACAACGAACATACCTGGTTTTGTCACAGATTAAATGTCGCTTTGCGCTTCGAGAGTTCTTCGATCGTCACGTTCTCGTTTTCGCTCCGATGGAAAAAACAGAGAATACGTTATTTTGAAGAAGTGCGTTTTGCTTATGGAAAATCACCATCTATTTTTCCAAGGGGTGCCATCTATTTATAATGATCGACAAATTACCACCTCGCGGGCTCTTGTGGCTCACGGGCCGGGCCGGGCTTGGCCCATCTTGGGCGGTCCACCCATTATGTCTTTCATCTCCCACTCGCCCATGATGGACTAAGCACAACTCTTTTCCTTACAAAGTTCATATTGGCAAATAATCCGTGCGACCAGCATACTACGAGAGCTCGTTGTTATAAATCTGTTAGGAATATATAACAGCTCAAATTGGACATTATTCAGAGTATAATTAGTATGCAGTTCCCTAGATCAATCAGTCACATTTTATCTCTCTTGATCTCTTTTAATATCTCATATATTGTATTCATAACTATGATTTACTCAAAATTATAATTAGTCTACCTGTGAATACAAATATAGAATATGACATCATATATTAAATTGATCCTGCTCTTTCCTTAAACCTCTCCATTTCGGTTCAACTCGCTTTTCTAGAAATGTTCCGTTAGACCGAATTATCATGATCATTGGCAACATCCTAAGATAGCATACACTGAATAGAAATTTTGAAAATAAGTAAGAGTCGTGAGGGCACTTTAATTAAAAAAATATTTTTCCTCAAGAGTCTTACACGACTTTAAAAATTGAGATCATAATTTTTGTCACTCCTTATCGATCGTCTCATGCATACGTAATATGAAAAACATATTACGGTATTCTCTCCTTTTCCCATAGAGCGTATGTTTTTACTCTCAATACCATACAGATGATAGTTTAGACATACTCAATGTCTAACTTAAGTTCACAAATCTACTCTACTTATTAGCGTCTATCAGAACTTCCATTTGGCATTTAAAGGCAGGTAAAGTAAAAAATGTGGATCATTTCACTTTCGGATATAATAATCTATATATATCCTCATCTTAGCATTCTGTTAAGATGACGTCCATGCTTCAAGCTTGAGCTCTCAATTATCACCTAGATAACAAGCTTAAAACTGTCTCATCTCTATTCATCACACAGTGAGTAGAGGCGATTACCCGTGTAAGAGGGCTAATCTCTCATCTATCTGACATACCTTTTCAATGTAATGTACTCAACATCGATATTCACAAACGTCATACAAACTTATAGGCTTTGATAATAACAAACTTCATTAATAGTGAACATTCAGGAAAAATTACAATATTCAGTACATCATATTCTACACGGTCCTAGAGATCTCACATGACCATGGAAAACTTCTCTAGGAATCGGCTTCGTCATAGGATCTGCTATCATCCTTTGTGTAGATATGTATTTCACGTTCACTTCCTTCCGTGCAACCATGTCCTTGACATAGTTATATTTGATATCTATATGTTTGGTCTTTCCATGGCACTTGGGATCCTTAGTGTACGCTATTGCTGCTTGGCTATCACAATAGATCAATACTTGGTTTGCAGTACTCTTAGTAACACCTAAATGATCCAAAAATCTTCCAAGCCAAACAGTTTCTTGTGCCGCTGCTGATAGAGCCACAAACTCGGCTTCCATTGTAGATAAGGCTACACACTGTTGTTTCTTACTGCTCCAAGATATAGCGCCATTATTCAGTAAGAACACGTATCCAGAAGTAAATTTCTTTACTTTTAAATCTCCTCCCCAGTCTGCATCAGTATAGCCTTCAAGGTGTAGATTACTTCCTTGATAAGTCAACGCATAGTTGGCACTTCCCTTTAGATATCTCAGGATTCTTTTAACGGCGATCCAATGTGCTTGACCCGGATTTGATTGATATCTACTTACCATTCTAACTGCATAACAAATATCAGGTCTTGTACATATCATAGCGTACATCAAGCTTCCGACAGTACTAGTATATGGAACATGTTCCATTTGCTCCTTTTCTTGTGAAGTCTTAGGACACATTCTATCGCTTAATACTTCGCCCTTTGCAATAGGAGTATCTATTGGTTTACAGTCTTGCATACGAAATCGTTCAAGGATTTTATTCACATATGTCTCTTGTGAAAGGGATAAAGATTTCTTTGATCGATCTCTTGAAATCTTAACTCCAAGAATGTATGCAGCTTCACCCATATTTTTCATTTCGAAATTGGAAGATAACCAATTCTTGACTATTTTAACAAACTCCATACTGCTCCCGGCAATTAGTATATCATCAACATATAATGATAAGATTAAAAATTGATCTTTGGATCTTTTGATATATACACAATTATCTTCACTAATCATAACAAAATCATATGCCATTATGGCATTATGAAAACGTATATACCATTGTCTTGAAATTGCTTAAGGCCATATATTGATTTCAATAGTCGACACACCTTGTGCTCTTGGCCTTTTGTAATGAAACCAACAGATTCTTCCATACAAATTTCTTCCTCTAACTCTCCATTGAGGAATGCAGTCTTTACATCCATTTGATGTAATTGAAGATCCATACTAGCTACTATTGTCAGAATAAGACGGATAGAGGTAAATCTAACCACAGAAGAAAAAGTTTCTTCAAAGTCAATTCCTTCCTGTTGATTATATCCTTTCGCCACTAGACGAGCCTTATACCTCTCTATTGAGCCATCAGTCTTACGCTTTATTTTGAGAACCCACTTGTTCCCAATGGCTTTGCGTCATTTTGGAAGATCAACCAATTCCCAAACTTGATTTGATCTTAATGACTTCATTTCTTCTTCCATTGCAAGTATCCATTTTTCCTTATCAAGGCACTTTAGAGCATCATTCACATTTTTCGGCTCATCTTCATCTTGTGGGGCGATCATGAATGCTTCTCCTTTAATGTCAAAACATCGACGGGGAATCTTATTACGACTTGATTGTCGTATGGAATGTTGTACTCCTAATGATTCACCATGTTCCATTTTGCTCCCACTCGAATTAGATAATGGTGGTGTTATCTCTTTAGGTGGTTGCATTTGAGACTGGGTTGCATTCAACTTTTCATTTGTCAGAATGCTCCCACTTACTTCACTATCACGATCCATAGATTCGTATAGTGAGTAATCTCTACCTACTTCGTCCTTTTTAGGAAATTCATTTTCTAAGAATGTGACATCCTGTGATTCAAATTCAGTTATATTTCCGCTTTCTTATTCACCTATAAATACATATCCTTTTGAGTGCTCTGAGTATCTTATAAAAATACTCTTTTTGCCCCTTGGACCTAATTTTTCGTACTTGTGAGAAGACTCATGAGTATAGGCAGCACAACCCCAAGGTTTTAGAAAGCTTAAATCAGGCTTTCTACCTGTCCATAACTCATATGGAGTAGAAGCGACTGATTTAAAAGGCACACGGTTAAGTATATAAGCAGCAGTCAATAAAGCATCACCCCAAAAAATGATGGGCAAGTTAGCTTGTGCCATCATTGACCTAACCATTTTCATTAATGTTATGTTTCTTCTTTCCGCAACACTATTTTGTTGAGGAGTATGTGAAATAGTTAGTTGTCTTTCTATTCCCTTTTCATCACATAAATTTCTGAACTGATCAGACAGATATTCTCGACCTCGATCGGATCTTAATGCTTTTATTTTCTTGTCTAATTGATTTTCCACCATGCTCATAAATCTTTTAAAGCAGTTTAAAGCCTCAGACTTATGAGAAATCAAATCGACATGTCCGAATCGAGTATGATCATCAATGAATGTGATGAAATAAATAGACCCGTGCCTTGTTTTTATATTCATTGGACCACAGATATTAGTATGGATTAATTGTAAAGGAAATTCAGCCTTTGTTCTCTTTTCAAATGGTTTCCGTGTCATCTTTCCTTCTAGGCAATGCTCACATATAGATAAATCAACCTTTTTTAATATTGCCCATTAAGCCATCTTTAGCCAATCGATTCATTCTTTGTTGACCAATATGACCAAGTCTAGCATGCCACATGTTCACATCATTCTCATAAGAATCAGATGATGTAAATAATGAATAACTAATATTGACTTCACAGTAATTAACATCCAATACAATGAAACCATCTAAAAAATATCCAGAACCATAATAACTTGTTCCTAAAGACAAGTCTACACCATTGTTATGGAAGTTTACATTAAAACCAAGTCTTATTAAAACCAACACTGAAACTAAGTTCCGACGAATCTCTGGAGCAAATAGCACATCATGAAGAAAAAATGTGCGTCCACCGCGTATAAGTAGTTGACAGGTGTCAATGCCTCTAACCTCTACTCTTGAATTGTTCCCTACGTATATCCACTTTGTTCCTTGTGGAACTCGTCGAAAATTCCACGAAAGCTTCTCTGTCTTTCGCTACATGGTTTGTGGCTCTCGAGTCTACAGTCCACAAAGGATTAGATTCAGTTAGAAATACCGAACTAGACACATAAGTAGCATTTTCATTAATGCTAGGGGTTTGTACCTTTTTTGGCTCACCACAGTCGCAAGCAAAATGACCCTTCTTACCACAGTTGTAACATTTCACTCTTGAAATGTTTTTCTTGAAAGGACGTTTTCCTTTCTCTTGTTGGTTGTGCCTCGGCTTCTTCCCTGAAAAACTTGCTCTCTTGCCTTTCCACTTCTTTGACCCAGTAGGGTGCTTCCTCTTGGAGCTCGAAACTCCATGTGAGCTAAAACCAACAAAGTAAATGTCAGTTTCTAGCTTAGCCGCCATGAGGCGATCCTCTTCCAGTTCAAGATGCCGCGTAGCATCCTCGAAGGTCTTGATGCCCTCATTGTGGGTCAGATGGATCTTCATATGCTCCCAACTTTGAGCCAAGGAGCGGATTACTGCCTGCACCTGCTGTTCATCAGTGAGTGTGTAGCCGGCATCCTTTAGCTCACTAATCATATTCGACATCTGCCTTAAATGTTGTTTCATAGTCTTTCCATAGGATATCTTGTATGAGTCGAAACGGATAGTGAGTTGTCTCAGTTTAGTCACAGAAGTTTGACCAAATCTTGATGCCAGTGTAGCCCACATGTCTTTGGCGTTTTGAAAACGTCCAAACTCTCGCATAATGTCATTGTCCATGCTTCTCAGCAACGTAATGCGAGCAAGAGAGTTCTTTCTCTTCCAAACAGCGAAGGCATCTTTGTCCCTCTTGTGTTGGGCAGTTGTCCCATCTTCAGGTTCTTCTATAATCTGGTTAAGAGTTTCGAGTGTCTCTTACTCTTCCAGCACATATTGAATCTTGAGACTTCAAATCTCATAATTGTCGCCATTCAATTTTTCTCCCTTATTAAGTTCAGCCACTATGTTCTTAGTTGCTGAAACCATCGTATCTAAACATATCAAACATATACACACGAATTATTAAAGCCTATCTAAATGCTTCATCAGCATCATGATTACATAAATTAATCATATTAATAAATAGTTTTATAAAAAGATCTTAGAGTCGAAAGTTCACTATGTTCCCAATCATCGTCTAAAATTCTTAATTTGAAATTATCATTAACATAATTATTTATGTGACGAAACTAATTCTTCAAAAGTTATTCAAACTTTTAAGAACTTCCCACATATCATATAACATATAATATAGCAATATGAAATAAGAAAGTACCAAAAATTCATAGCCATATATTTCATAATATATTCATAAATATGTAAGAACATGTAACATCAACTAAAGTATGTACTGAACTGATTCCAAATCCTAAAAGGACAAAATCAAGTGTACCAATCCAACACATATACAGGAAAGGACTCATAAAAGATTTTAAAAAATTCTATTCTCTTTGGAACAAAAATGGAGCCTCCCAAAAAGCCCTTAGATCTGGGCCATGGTTTGCGCCGACACCCATTCAATGCAAGGGTTGACATTCTCCTTACCCCGACCCTTATGTATTCTTGCAGAAAATTCTCCACAAGTATCTTATAGCTTTGACCCTTTAAGGTTTTTTTAACCTTATCAAGCATTTTTCCCAACTCCTCAGGAATAATGCATTTTAGGGCTCCGACCATTACATATTCCGGCATTACAAAACTGTTCCAAATGATATCCTAAATCATTTTGTTGACCTTGATGATGTGTTCTGTCATATCATTTCGAGCATCCCATCGATAAAGGGCTAGCTTAATTCTTAATTTCTCAAGCCTTTCCTTTTGAGCCGCAATTCTTGGGATTATCGGAGTGTGTCTCAAATGTACCATTGTTCCTGCAACGAATGCAGAACAAAGGGATTACTTGTAATCCACGATACATTAACATAAGCAATGCTTATTTATATACATATGGCTTAGCACTTGTATTTCAAAAAATATAGAGAAATACTAAAGAAAATGCCAAAAAATATACCCCTAAGTACGTGTACATAGGGTTTATCGTGCATTTTCACATTCATAAGTGCAGTAAACATGTCATATGAATATACCATAATGTAGAGCATTCCGATACGAGCACGTCGATACCAAGAACGCCCAAATCGGAGTTCAAATGAGCTCGAACGGGCCGAAAGACCGAACTTGGTCATTTTGCCCTGTTGACACCTAAATTTCGACTCACCATTTAGTTGTAATTTGCATAAAAATTAGGGATTAATTTTTAACCCCTAAACAAAAATATTAAAATTAAATAGCATTTAGTTTTAAGAACATTTATTAAGTAGTTGCATTTGCATTAGACTGGTAGCATATGGGCTTAACAAAATTTAATTAAACTGGGGTTAATGGACTCAAGTACAGAGATTTTGAACTCAATGGAATTAATTGGATCAAGCCAGTGCGAATTAAAGATTTGGCCCAACTCATTATTCTCTCAAGTGGTCGAGATTGACATGCGCATTGCACTCGTGATACATCAAATTATAAGATATTGAGATAACATCATGAAAATCTTTTGGTTGCATTAGGGTAGGTTCGTTAAATGTGGGCGAAGGAACAAGGGAAGAAAAATAGGAAAGTGAGTTATTTTATTCTTGGCCATATTATTCACATTGCTGCAACGTACAGGGGAAGATTGTGAAGTCATATTCGGTCAAGAGGGGCAGTGAGAAATCCGTGCTAATAAGTATATTGTTTAATATATAATGAGTGAAAACAGGGGCTTCATTTCCTCAACAAGAGTTGGTCAACCAGGGAAAGAAATATTTGACTGAGGAAAGAATATGTGAAGAAGAAGTTGGTTCCTATGCGGTATAAATAGGCCATTGCATGGCCGAAGGAGGGAGATGGGTTGAAGTGGGAAGCTTAGAGAGAGACACGACTCATGATCCACAGAAAAAAAGCAGAGAATTCGGCTACGAAGAAAAGGGTTGCTGAAGAAGACCAAGAAAAGACAAAAGGAGAGAGGAGTCATGGTCTTCCTCTAACTTCACGTCCAAACTAGCTTCTCACTGCAAGCTTTTCACTCCAACGTCCCCGTTGCCGGTTCTTGTGGCTGCTCATCCGAGAAGACGTTGCTGCTGTCCACTTCCATTGACGTTGCTGCTCTCTATCTACTGCTGTCCAACTCCAGCAAGACTCCCTTGCAGATCACCTGGGCGAGACCAGACTTTCTTCTGCAGCACCGGATGCCCCGTTGTGTTTGGCCAATCTTCAGCAAGCTCTAGTCTTTGACAAACCACTTGAAGCCCAAACACTTGCACCAACGAATCAGCGTCCAGTCACTCGCAATACTGAATATCACGAATTTTTAGTTTGTTATTGTATCTTTTCTGGTCAAGATCGTCAAGCGCTTGTTGGTACCAATGTTAATGTGAAGCCGGAGACGCCCGCCACGCCATTGTCCCCGCCGTGAGCTGCTGCCGCAAGTCGCCGCTCCCGACGCACCGCCGGTCGCTAATCTCGGGCTGCAATCTCGATCCACTGCTAGTAGCCGCAAGCCCCACAACCACCGTCGTTTGCGAGTTTCATGAGCCATTAGCCATCGGATTGAACCAAGCAACACCGCTGTCCTCATGGTCGTGCCCGCCGCTAGCCACACCGTTGCCGTGATCTGCAAACCCGATCCACGTGATTCAAACTTGGAAAATTATCCACGAAATTAGGTAATTGAACATTATCCTATATTTTTCAGAATATTTAATTTCCTAATTTGCATGTTTTGAATATTTCATGAATATCATGTGGATATTTAGATATCTTAGGATAATGTTTGATATATCCGCAATATTTGAAAATATTCAAAATTAGGAAAATTTCCTAATTTAGCAACGTATCTGGACGACTATCCGACCTTATCCCTAAGGTACGATGCGCGGTGATACGGGAAATTATTATCGTATCCATAATCACTTGGATACGATAATGATTTTTATATGCTTTCCAAATTTGAATAATCGGCTTTCCGTCAATATCTATAACCCTATAGATGTGACCGATAGTTCGATTTTTGTGCCTAATCCGAGTTTGAAACAAATTTTGCGGATCGCATGGCTGTTTTAAATGTGGATGCTATCTCTGTTTAAATTGTTTTTCCTTTTCAAATAAAAAAAAGAAAATTAAAAAAAATATCAGTTAGATTTGAATTAGAGTTTTGCATGTTTAGGGAATCCTAAATATATCTAGAAGATAGAGTAATTATTTAATTTAAATTAGGACTTGAGATAATCTATTTCCTAGTTTAAATTAAGTAATATTCTAATCTTAATAGATTATTTAGGTCATTTTTTTAATTTCGAATTTTCATAAAAAAAAACCCAAAAAAAGTCATCTTAGGATAGATTAAATTAGGATAGATTGCATTCATGATTTGGGTTATTTTTAATTTCGAATTTTAACAAAAAAATTTCAAAAATCAATCATGTTAGGATATGTTAAATCATCATAGATTGCACGTTATTTTAGGCATATTTTTATTCCGAATTTCATTAGAGAAAAATACCAAAAATAAATCATTTGCCTGTCATTAGAATTAGGTCACGTCGTCACATGACATATAGTTTGCATGCTAGGTTGCATTAATTGCATGTTATTTTTGCACGTCATTGCATATAGATTAGATTTCATTTAAATAAGTGAAAATCAAAAGAGAAATTGAGTGAATTGCTTGTTAATTAGAAATCATATTATGATGTTAATGTGATTTTCTAGCTAACTATGCAGATGTTTGCGTTGCTTCGAGGTAAGTAATTCTTCCAATCTTGCAATTTAATATTCAATTATTGAGTATTAAATTGGTGGTTTGCGCGCCCGCATGAACACCTCACATGCTAGTAATAAAGTTAAAATGGATCCAAACTGCATGTCAAAATATTTTTGTAAAGAAAAGGTACCGAAAGGGCGTTAGACTAGATCTAGCGTAATCAAGTCCCCGGGCTTAGAATCTTTGGTTCGTAGGAATAAAACATATCTCCCTATGTTTTATTTAGGTTTCTAATCGACCTACCGTAAATTGATTAGTTGCGACTCCAAGCATAAAAATATTTGCATGTTAAAGACTTAAACCCTAAGTTGCGAATTGGTAGGGCTTGGAAGGGCTCGAGTTAAGATTAGTCTTAATAATCCATTAGCCCGAAAAAATGAAAATTTTTTTAGGTCGTGACATGCCCGGTTGAACCGGACCGGTCCTACCGATTTGACTGGTCAACCGGGTCGGGTCAACGGGTCGATGACGTCACGCTGACGTCATCGTCGGCAATTGGCGGCAACCGACGCACCGTTTGGCACGGCCGCGTGTGAGCCTCACGTGCTGTCGCGCCTGAGGCCCTTGTCAGCGCGTGAGGGTGCATGCAGCCTCCTCCGGCGACGCACCGCCCATCATTTTGCTCGTCTCGACGAGTACTTTCTGTTTATGCAATAAAATTAAAGTTTTGACAAAAAACAAAAGTCAAAATACGCATGAACAGTTCGGCGACGCAAAGAAAACGGACCAAAAACGAGGCCAAAATCGTAAACGGGCAGAATACACTTCAATGTTAGAGACAATACACATGCATGATCGGGAAACAAGGAAAACAGGCTCTGATACAAATGAAGGGAAAAACAATTCCCGTTCGACATATTTGAAATCTATTCGAAACGAATTCGATCAATGCGGAAAACGTGCCCGAGAATCATCAACATGTATTACCGATCGTACAGGCACATCACACAACGAACATACCTGGTTTTGTCACAGATTAAATGCTGCTTTGCGCTTCGAGAGTTCTTCGATTGTCACGTTCTCGTTTTCGCTCCGATGGAAAAAAACAGAGAATACGTTATTTTGAAGAAGTGCGTTTTGCTTATGGAAAATCACCATCTATTGTTCCAAGGGGTGCCATCTATTTATAATGATCGACAAATAACCACCTCACGGACCCTTATGGCTCACGGGCCGGGCTTGGCCCATCTTGAGCGGTCCACCCATTATGTCTTTCAGACCTCCAGCTACCGAAGGGCATGGATTGTTTCGAGATGTACTCTACAAAGTAAGAAAAAGCAAACATTGCAATAAAGCACCGGTGGTTGTAACTCCTATAGTCAGCTTGTCTGAACGAGTAAAGCCAACTCAAGAGAGAGGTAAATGGAAAGACCCAAAAAATGTTACCTGCTTGAGGGAATTCGATTTCCTCAGCACTGCTACTTCCTTTTTGCTACCGGGGTGTCACTCAAAAAGAATGTAGGTGGCACTCCTACCACTTTGAAACGAGTGATATTCTTGGCATCTGTCTCAATCTCGAAATCATTCGATTCCGTCTGAATTAGGTTCTATTCCTACTCCTTCGACCAATTTAAAGGGATGCAACACCCTTGTTTTGGGTAAAAAATTTATGGGTTCCAATCCTGTCATCCCACAGCTCGCTCATTGATAGAGCGATAGATCTACCATTTTATGAAATCTCTCTTTTGATTAGACCCATTGACTTTGAAAGAATTGAATGAGGAGCCGCCGATCGATTGTGTCCTTGGTCAATTTATGTACTCTATACGTATCCCTCATCTCAAAGTTGAAAAAATAATTATGGGGTATCTTATCTCATCTCTTGGAAAAGGTATTTGATATGCCTCTTAGAGACATTAAAAATTATGAATCAATGTCGACTATAGCCCCTAGCCTTCCAAGCTAAAGATGCGGGTTTGATTCCCACTACCCGCTCTATTCTTTTTGTACTCTCTGTAGCTGACAACCACTCTCCCTACACTTTCTGATTCAAGTGTGATGTCAGGTCTCTTTCATTTTTGGATAAGTACGGGAAAAGACTATGAAGATTGAGTTCAGCTTCAAATTAAGTCTAATTGTAAACTTGTGTTTGATGGACCAATATGTTGAAAAATTAGAACTCAAAACATCCCGTTCTTTTAAAAGTTTAAGTTATTAGATGAATAAGCGATTTAGTATATAAATATTCTCACACTCCCTCATACATAGGTTGGATTTCAGTTTAAGCCCTAAAGCATGAAAATATGTGATCAGGGAGGCAAATAGAGGCTTGGAAAATTTGAATTTAGGACATTTTGCTCTTATATCATGTGAGATTTTGTGGAACCATTATCAAACTATTTCAAAAGCTTAAATTGTTAGATAAAAGTGTAGTTTAATATATAAATACTCTAACACTCCATTTGATGCGAAAACTGGACTTTGATTTAAGCTCGAAGCATGGAAATATATAATTAGGGAGGTAAATAGGGGCCTGAAAAGATTTGAACCCAAAACCTCCAGCTCTGAAATCATCTGAAATTTTGTGAGACCACTGTCAACTATTGTAAAGCTTAAACTTTTAGGTTGAATTTTATAATATAGGATTAGAGCCAGTGCTATGTTTTTTGCATATGTGCGTTCGCCCTCATCAATCATCCACATGTCGTGGTCAAATTGCATGCGTAGCTTATAATTCGGCTTGCAAGTGAAAGAGGGTGTTGAAATATGGTTCGCATCGCTTGACAACCGGTCCTATATACTATTTATATTAATGTGATCTCTCTCCATCTAACACCTTAAGTTTTTTGACAAATGATAGTGATTTCACAAAATCTCACACAGTGTTTGGCCTAATCCGAAATTTAGATATCTCCGAATTTATTTCAATAGAAAAAATCCTACATCCCACACCCAGATAGGATATATCTTTAAAAATATAAAAGAAATATGAAAAAGAACTAAGCCAAATCCTGGAAGAGAGATAGGGTTGGAAGATGAGAGATTGGTGGCGGCCACCATGAACGGTGACCAAAAGCGCGGTAATCATTGTCTCGATCAAGAGCATGACGACGATGGTCGTCATTATTTGGATAGCACAACAACTATCATTACCTGTTCTCTATCTCCTATTTCTATATGCAATGAGTTTCTATATAGGCGCAAATGATAACAATTCTATTCCAGAAATCAATTTCTAGCCAGAAATGGATTTTTCTATTTCTATTTCACGGACAAGTTTCTGAACCAAAATATGCATCTGATAACGATATAAAATTTATATTTTTGAATTAGAAATTCGTTTGATAACGACACAAAATTTCTCATTCTTGAGAGATTGGCAAGCAGGAGGTAAGGGATGGCTGACAGCGGGCGGTGGTGGGAGGTAGTTGGCGACAGGAGGCGAGCGGCGGCAAGAGGTGGCTGGCATTGGGTGGCGGAGGAGGACGGCGGCTAGCGACAAAGGACAGTAACGGGAGGCGGAGGACGATGTCGAGAGGCAACTAGCGAGTGGGCGGCGCAGGGAGGTGGGCGATGTTGGACGGCGACGTGAGATGGCAGGCAGCGGGAGGTGGTTAGTGTTCGGCGGCGGCGGGAGGCGGGTGGTGGAGGAAGGCAAACAGCGGGAGGTGGGAGATGGCCGGCAGAGGAGGACGGCAGCGAACGGCGGTGGACAATGGCCAGCGGTGGTGGGAGGCAACCAGCGGCAACGGGGGGCGATGGGTGGGCGGCCGGCTAGTAGTGAAGATAAGTGAAGAAAAGAGTTTTTATTTTTCATTTATGTTCTAAAAATAGAAAAGTAAAAAAAGTTTACTTCTGATTTCTGTTTCAAACTTATTTCTAAAGTAAAAATTTATTCCATAATTAAAAAAATGAAATTGCATTACCAAACAGATTTATGTTCCAAACATGTCCCTGGAAACAAAAAAAAATAGAAAAATAGAGAAATAGAATGGTTAACAACGGTGCCCTATTTGTTGCCTCAATTTATCCATGTTAGAAGGGAGCATTAGTATTTGAATATTCAAATAATAAAAAAAATAGAAGAAAAAATAACATTGAGACGGTTATAAATTCCATAGAATTTCCTTTATTTGCTCGAACAAACCAAAGTTTAGTTTTTTCAACTACATCATATTCGACCAAAAAAAAAAACTACATCATATGATCTTTCAAATTAGTTAAGACTCCCTAATTGATTAAATCCGGTCGCCTGACCAAATTTGCTGGTCACGCTTAGGGACGGAGGCTTTGGATTTAGATATTTCTCTTGATTCTAGTGTCTATTGCACATATTTTGATTGAATCAATTTATCGATTATCAAATCACATAATTTAAATGTAAATGATGTGAATAAATTGATTATAATTCTCGACGCAATATAAATTTTAATTGATTCCAGTGTACATTGTGCTTCTTGTTGCAGGCTCTATAGTTCAATTATTATTCTTCCAATATGCCTTTTATTGTCATCTATCGACTGCACTTTGTAACATGCATTGTTGGCGGGGGACTTATATTTTTTTACGAAAGAACATTGTAAATGAAAACGAACGTGTAAAATTGTTATCATAATTAAAAAAAAAATTGAAAATTGGATCGATTACTAAAGTTCACAAATTCACTCCTACAATCCACATATTTCAGATCACCAGCAGTATACTTCACCCCCTCTAAGTCTAGATCCATCCCTGGTCCCGTGACATTGGCCCGCTGTCAGCGGACCACCATGACACGGTTGGGCAACTCACAGTGACTCGGCCAAGGTACTTCCATCGGGTTGTCTCTGGATCTGAGATCCTGTACTGGACCCAACGACAGGGTCCGTACGACGATAGTGCGATTGCCGCGATCTTGTAAGTAAGCTGTGAAAGAGCACTCGTTGGGGGAAAAGCGTATTAAACTGAAGTTAAACATGGTTTATATTGAAGCCGGTCCTGAAGTTCAGATTCACTGTGTCTTGGCCAAGCTCTAGGATCATTCGAAAAGCAGGTTTTGGTGGGCAGAGAGTGATGCTGTGCGAATGGCGACGGAAAGGAAACCACGCGGATCTCTTGAACTTCTCCCTCTTTTGTTTTCTTCTTGGGTCAAGATCGGAATTGGACTTTGACCCACCACAGAGAACTCCTTTTTTGGGGAAATGATGGCGACTGGTAGTGGCGAAATGAACAGAACCAGTGCACGAGAACAATGCCCTTTTGCCACTCCCCGCTGAGAGATGGTGAAAGGTCAGATGCATTTTCGAGGCTATGATTCGAGTAAGGTTTTTCTTGGCATTTTCCAGGACTCGTTTTCGGCCCCCCTTGAGATCGTTGCCCACTTTTCCCTGAGAACGTCTCGCAGCTTTTTTGTACTTTGTCAGTAACTTGTGAGTTGGAAGTAAATTATTGAGATGCCACGAGTTGGATTCATGGAATGTTGCAGTTGTTTTGGAAAGATAAAAAGGACACTGACTATGCTATACCTTCAGCACGGAAAATCATTTGAAGTACAGCTGTTCGAGCGACCCATCAACTAAGCCGTAAATTGGGGGTCCTCCTTGCGTAAAACTCCTGCATTGATTTAATTTGATAAAGTCACCTGACGTGGCTCGCCGGAGAAACGATGTCATTATACAGCATTGAGAATGATGAGATTGGACTGCAATCGGAACCCTGAGCACCATATTCAGTTGCAAATACGAATTTTGTAGGTAATGGGAACTTGCTGCTGAAATTTGCAATGGAGAGTAGAAGCTAGAGAAGCGGCTCGTGATTGTCTCAATGAAGTCGAGCTCTTCCACAAGACGAATACATCGAGGTGATTAAGACGGAATTGAATAAGTGGAAAATCGTGAAGGGCCTTAGGACATATGAGTTGCCATTTTGAATCTCTCACCGATGGACGAATTGAGCGAGATGAAGTAAAAAAAACCAAAGCATAGGTTAAGCTAGTGTTGTTCAATGCCTGAGCTCTACAAAACTAGGTCGAAAGTCTCAATTGCGGAGCCAGTTGAAGTTAGAACAAATAGCGTTCAATCGAGGCTTGATCTTCTGGTTCACGAGCTACCGCTAAAAGTAGGCAAAGCCAAGAAGGATTGCGGAGGTTAAAGGAAGAAGTGGATAAGGCCGCTGAGGAATTAGAAAGAGTACAACCGCTCTAGTAGAATTCATAGCTCAGGAGAAAAAAGTCTTCAAAATGGATTGAGCAAAGTAGAAGAAGGTCTGGGAGACGAGAACAGCACCAAGATACCAATTTGGCTGGAAGAGTGCGACTTTTTTCTTCACTTTGCCTCGTTAGACTTAACTATCTTTGAACAAAGTCGGGCAGGATATGTTTATTATTAAATTAATACAGCATAGGATTCTCATCTTAAATATGTTGCTAGAGTAACTTATTAAGTGATTGATTTTCTAAAGTTATGATATTTAAGTAATCGCTTGAAAGATCGTGATATCAAAGTGAACACCGTGCGAAAGTTATGATATTATAAGTGTCCTTTTCTCGGCAATGATATGTTGAAATTTAATAGGATCACGAACAAGTGTCATGGGTTAGTGATGGCGAAATCGATATCTGGACCTAATAATGCCCTTTTTCTTTAATTTTGTGAAGGCCTTGGGCCCCCAGTCCATTAAAGCACACAAGGCCCTCTTGCTGGGCTTCTTTCTTCCCAAAAGAGCAACAATTATGCAAGACTTAGCCCAAACTCTAAGCTCTTTGACTTGGCCCATTTTACTAGGCCGACGAGGGTCCTTGATCATGCTCGGTGTCTCCGTCGGTGTCTCAACGCATCTCAAGTGCTTATACATAGCCCATGAACTTCACACCTATCCTTTATTCTCACAAATTAGCCGTGGGAAAAACTATCCAAAAAGTCATAAATTCATTATATTTTTGTCAATTCAATCATTAACCTTTTAATTTTGCTAATTAAATCTAAACATTTTTCATGTTTTACCAATTGAGTTCATTTGATCAATTTTGACCGAAAATTGCTAATGTGAACGTCGGTAGTTCTATGTGACATGACTTGCACTAATGTGAACAATTTTTTATATAATATTATAATATTTTTTCCGATTTTTTTTTGTTTTTTTTTTTTTACACGTTGGCAGGTGAGGACAGCGACATCCTCGCTAGCCATAAGCAAGGGCAGCGACGCTCTCGATGGATATGAACGAGGGTGTCGCACCCTCCGGCAACCTCACCAAGCAAAGATGTAAAATGAAAAAAAATGAAAAATGAAAAGAATAAATGAATAAATAATTTGAAAAAATATTAAAAATTATCCACGTCAGCACCAGCTATGCCACATAGGACGGTCATTGTCCAGGTCATCAATTTCCAACTAAACTTAGCTAGATGGACTCATTTGGCAAAACATGAAAATGTTTATGACTCAATTGGTAAAGTTAAAAGGTTTATGATTGAATTAGCAAAAGTGCAATAAGTACAATTTTCCCATTAGTTGTTTAGATGAACCAGAGAGATGGATACACAAGTTAATTATTTGGATGATGAGATATCAGTTGATCGACAGAGGTAGAGGATCTCGGCCCTTATGAACTTTTCTTTCATAAGCCTCCCCCCGTCTACATGGCATGATATTCGGACAGTTACCATATGTCCTCATCCAAAAGTTTCATCAAAATCATCCTCAAGTTTTGACCTAGCAATCCATATCAATAATCTAAATAGCCAATCTAATGTGTCTTGGGTTCACCTAATGCTTTCTCCTCTATATGGCCAACCGATACTATAGCTTTCGATGTTAACCCTAATTTGTAACTCGAGATCCATCCATGTAGAACGTACCTCATGTGTCTACAGTAACCGTCCCGTACGTGCGGAACGGGGAGATTGCGTACCTTATGGGGATTAGTTGGACGTTGAAAATGCTCCGGACATGCGCCGAGTTATATTGTAATCCACACGCCCGAACAGCAAATTTTTGCTCCCACATAGTACACAGTTATCTGATTTCGTCCATGCTGTTGTCATGTTGCTGTCGAAGGAGAAAGCCTTTACTTTCTAGGGCGAACCGAAGGCCCTTCTCGGCACATTCATCGACTTTTTCTTCAACCCCCGTCACTTGATAAACCTCGTCCGGCCGATTAGGTGGAGATGACGAATATAAATTCGGAAGTTCGGAATCATGTGGTGGATGTGACCAAACCATTTATCAATTTGCAAGTAAGATGATGATGATAGGAGACAAGCTGGAATGCAATTCTTGAGCTTGTTTTGCTTTGATTAAAATCCAATTTATTAGGTGGTGACGAGCCTGCAGGCAATAGTATTGTTCTATTAGGTGCTCACTCGAATTCCTAGGTCATCGCATCATTTCCACTGAGGTTCGTTGAGAGTGTTGAAAAATGCATGGCATGCCTGATCAATTCAAAGATTTTTGCCCAACTTCATTTGATCTTCACTAGAAAAAGGAAATTCAAACGATAAAGAATGCGAATAAGAAATCGTGCTCTTAATGATTCAACCAACCTCGTTTTGTGGTCCACGAGAGACTATCACTTTCATATAATAACTAATTCATTTTTTTTATTGTTATTTTTAATAGTGAATAAAGTTGGAGAAGAGAAAATGCGTGATCATGCTGAACCTAATCCCTGCATGATTCGTTAATTATTTTTCTTGTGTGTGGTAGGTGGTCAAAGATAACGTCGGCTTTCTGTCGAGGGCTAGTTTGGGTTTTACATTCTTGACGCGCAAGGACGCAGGGTTTGTCAAAGAAAGGCGGGGGTAGGTTTTGCTTAGCCCGGCCACATCGACCTTGCGTAAAGGATTCGAATTATACCTTCAATGGGGGAAGTAGCTAATGATTGCTAAGAATGTTCGGGAGTCATGCTATGCGTGCTTTCAAATGCACAAAAGCTATCGATACTGGTTAGATGTAACGATTCGGTTTGACGAGAGCAAGGAATGGTCACCAGGGGCAAAATGCCTGAAAAAGAAACGGCTCCTGACAAGTTTCTAGAATGATAAAAAGAACATAAACAAATCGAATAATGCACAGATTATAAGAAAAGTGATTCTGGATATATATAGGAATTGACTCACTGAAACTCTTTTTAACGTAAAGAAAATGATTAGCTTTGGAACTTTAAAGTTAAGCGTGCTTTGGTGGACCTATAACAACTTAGTGAGCGGTTGCCAGATCCAGAGAGCTTAGACGAGGAGCGATTCTTGGCAAGCTTTTAGGATAGCAAAAGAGGCAAAAATAAACCAAACAATGGGAGAATGATTCTTGAATGTGTGTGTGTGTGTGTGTGTGTGTGTGTGTGAAAACTAAAATTAACTCACGAAGACCCATTTTAACGATACAACAATGCTTAAATGCTTAGCTTTAGAATTCTAAAGTTAAGCGTGCTCCTAGGATGAGTGACCTCCTAGGAAAATGCTCACCTATACGTCAAAAGAAAAACCATGAGACTGGCCAAAGAGACAATACCTTAGTGAGTTAATTCAAAAATGTTACATTAGAATTGAGTTTCAATGAGATTTTCGGTTTTGACATTGGACGTACAAGTAATATTGACACCGAATGCGGTTAATTTTCTGATCGGGATCAACTGAATTGATACACTTCATCCTGACTCAAAATGACATGGACGAACAAGGAATTTCACATGACAATACTGACGGATCAAATTCATTCACCGGACGGATCCAATCCTGATCAAATACCGAAACGGTAATGTACATACTTTCGGGTCACTTCAGCAAATACGGACGGCTTTCTCTGAATGATCTCGGTACACCTAGCATTTCTCTTTCTCGACTGCAGAAGAGGACATGGAGAGATGAAGAAGTAGGTGAATGATGGTGATGGACACATGTGCAGTGTCTTCCTTTTTAGCTGGCGATCGACGTGGGGACGCTTATACTTCCATAAACAAAGCCCATTGGGTCTCCTGTCGTTCTTGCCGAGCTGGTTGACTCGTACATGGTGGAGCCATTACCCGACGAACTTAAACCATCCCATCTCTAAAGTCGGACACTTTTGAGAGAGAGAGAGAGCGTGTCTCTTAGCGTTAGGTAGACAAGACAGAAGAAAATTGGAGCTTCTACCTAAAAACTGGTTGCCCACTTCTGCTGTTAGAATTAACATATTTTTTCTAAAAGATTAAATGGGGTGACTTCTTCTTCTTCTTCTTCTTCTTATCATCAAATTAAGGAAAAAAAAGGATAAGAAAATGGGACAGAGTTCATGTATTTGAACAGTACCAGGTCCTGGTGCCTTATAAAATGCACAACAGGCCTACGAGACCTTTTGCCTCTCTCCCTCCCTCCTTCCCTCTAATCTCCCTCTCTCTCTCTCTCTCTCTGCTCATCTCTCATCTCTCATCTCTCTTGAGTTTTAGAGACGACATGGCAATGGCTTCTCTCATGCCGGCACTGCTCGTTCTGCTGCTGGCGATTCCGGCGAAGGTGCATGGAGCGACCCACACCGTGGGGGATTCCACAGGGTGGACCCAAGATTACGACTACTCAACTTGGGCTGCTGGCCAGAGTTTCAATGTCGGGGACACTCTTGGTATGCTAAGCTGCCCGATCACTCTATGGACATAGATGTCTTTCAATATTTGCTTATGCTTGCAAGCCTTTGAATTGCCCCCTTCAAAATAGTTTATGTTGCCCAACATGTTGCTATTGTGCTACTTTAAGAAATGAATTGTTGATAACGTTTCTAAAATGTGCATTGAGAAGACACTTTATTCGAGGAACGATATCGATGCATCGAACAGTATAAAACTTTAATATACGATGTGCTTTTTGCCATTCCTAATGGGGATATGGTTACAAGTCTAACTAAGGGGTGTTTGAATCAAAATCATGCGCTCAGATTGAACCTGAAAAGGACATATATGTGTGATGAAGTGTGTGTGCCGGAAATTTTATGTATGAGATTAGATTATTGAAAGTACAAAATTGTCAAAAGCTTGACATTACTGGGAAAGTAGATCTATATTTTCCAATGACATACATGGCTTTACTAATTTATTCTATCACATCCCGTCATAAACGATATTTAGATTCATTCATTTTTCATCTAGGATTAAATTATATACAAATGGACTGTATAATGTTCTTTTATACAACCCACGTTTAATCAAGCCAATCACTTGCAGCCAAATTGCTCAAATTCAGGCATTCATTGAATGCGTGGGTGGACTGTGCGCGTGAACTGTCTGAATCGATTCCATATTATATTTTATGAGAGGTCTAGATGTCTACCTGGACTTAGGTACAGTGAATCGTTGACCCCGCGATACTTCTTTGTGATCTAGTTTCCATGCTAGCACGATTATGATCAGCAATAATGTCCCCTTTTTATCCTAATCTAATAAGTTCATTAACCTTTTTTTTTCTCATTAACCTTTTTTTTTCTCTTTTTTCGATACATCAATCTAGTGTTTTCGTATACCTCGCTCCACACGGTTGACCAAGTGAGCAAAGACGACTACGACAACTGCAACTCCGGCAACGCCCTCCAATCCTACTCCGGTGGGTCCAACTCCATCACCCTCAGCTCGGCTGGCACGATGTACTTCATCTGCCCCACGGCTGGCCACTGCAGCGGTGGCATGAAGCTGGCAGTCACCATCGCCTCGTCGAGCACCACCCCCGGCTCCCCGCCATCGCCGCCCTCCACGAGCTCACCCGGGTCTCCGCCCTCCACAACGCCCTCCCCCCCCACCGGAACAACCACTACACCATCACCTAAAGCCAACGGAGCCACCAGTGTTTTCGGCGTGAGCAATGTGATGCTTGTGCTCTCATCCGTGGCAGCGACCGTGATTGCACTAGCGTGCTAGTGAAGAGCCAGTGCAATTTGCTGTGGAATTTAGTTCTCTTTTGTTGGTTGTTGTATGTAACATTTGGCGTGTGGAAAGACATGGTCTCTCGGATTCAATTTGATTATCTATTGAGGTACTTCTGATTCTCGAGCTATGTTAAGTTACATAAATTGCTATGTATTCAACCTACAGAACTAATTGGAATTTTCATGACCATTATGAATTGTGCTAATTTAAACTTATTCATATTTTATAACTAACTATTAGAAGTATCATAATCTCATAAGTGCGACTCTTCTTATTTGTAAAAATTTCTTTGTACATGTATATTTGATATATACGTCATATGCTATAATAATCTGTATTTAGTATATTTCTTGTAATTAATACATATACTAACATATGTTTTCTTGACGAATATAAACGAGACGGGGTGTGGCATTTTTCAAAAGGGCGCAGACAAACACCCCGCTGTCATGTGGAAAATTTGCTGGATGACTGATCGGATTGCTTTGGGTTTTTTTACTCTTTGGGTTTATTATTGTTAATAAAGCTAACAAAAAAAATTTAGAAAATAGCCTTGACCGGTCGACAAAGAACCAATGTCAGCTCGGTTCTTGGGTAGAATGGGTGGATTCAACCCTCGGCCTAGGAATCAAATTCTGATTTTCCCCAGAACCATGAACCTGCCCAATACTCCCTAGAGCCGGCCTCGAAACAAACCGACTAGGCCAGCTCATAAATTGAACCCGACCGTCTCTCATCCCTAACACGAATGGCCATGGCGGGCTGAGAAAAGGTCTCGGGGAATGTTCGAACTCCAGGGACTTTGGTTTATCCAATTTCATCCTCGAATCATGTCGTGCGATTTAATTTTGAACCCCAAGGACAATACACGACAATTTCAAGTACTCCGAAGACTATTGTGCAATTAACTCTCATTCTATTATTGCACTAGACAAAAACCTCCATAAATCTCCTTACTACTCGTGCTCGTGTCGCTCCAAAAGGTATACATTCCTCAGTGCCCTCAATTCAATTTGCAATACCTCCATCAATCGATTCCTCTCGCAATTTCCTTGCTTTGTTCTTCCTTGATTGTTCCTGTCAAGACAAGTTTATCTTTCCCATTCGTCGATGTTAGGGGGTAGCCAAAATTTCGTTGGCTACTTTCTCCTCAAGTAAGTTCTGAAGCTGCTGTTCATCCCAAGCAGAAGTGGTATTGTCTATTAAGTCAACAACCCATTTTGAGGATCATTTCGATTTACAGGTCCTCCAATCACTCCCAAACTTATCCCCTAGGATTCTAATGTACTCCCCATTGCCCCACAGTCGATTGATCTGAGTTTGATATGGCCTCTCTACCCAGCAATAAACTCTGACATCCCTATGATGCTCCGTGCGTCCCTTCCCTGCTAGCCAGAAATTTGTGTTGGGGAAGTAGAGTCCCTTGAAAAGTTGGCTCCAGAGTGTGAATGGTGATTGTATCACCCTCCAGGCCTGTTTGCACAACATCACCCCGTTAAAAGCGATTAGGCCCCTCGAAGCCCATTCCGCCATTGCCCTTTCCCCTTTTGAGCGGCTCACATCTCTTCCAATGAATCCCAGATTTCGCTTCACCGTTTTTCCATCAGAACGAGGCAAGTTTCTGTTCTATGGCTCGACAAATTGATATTTGTATTTTGAAAATTGAAATAGCATATTACGATAAAGCCTGAACTACTGCTTTTAGAAGAATGTCCTTCCCTGCTTTCGACATAAGCTTTTCTTTCCACCCCTCCTCCAGTTTGATGTTCACTTTGGCCAAGCTGCACGCAAACATTTGTTTCTTGGAAGTCTTCCACCAATTTAAGCATATCCGCCTGATTATCTTCCCATTGATGTTGGTAAAACTGCCCATTCATTCCATCTCGCTCAGGTGTTTTCAAGGCTCCCAGTTGGAACAAAGCTTCTTTAACTTCCTGTAATGTAATTTTGGCAATTTAGGATTTCATTCACCTACTCCATGGTCAGACAAGGGCATTGGTCAAGAATGGATTGAAAGTCCCGGGTGCGCACCGAGCTATACAAGTCTTCGAAAAAGTCTCCGGTTGTCCTTTTAAGTCCACTAGGGTCTCGTCTCCCTCTTATACTTCCAGCATGACTCCCTTCTTTGGATCGTCGTCGTATGAAAATACTTAGTATTTTTGGCCCCTTATTTCAGCCATTTGTACAAGACCCCATTTCCCAATACATCTCTTCTTGTCGCCAAAATTTTTTATCTAGTTCTTCAATTGTTGGACCCTTTCTCTGTCATGCTGGAGATCTTGGCCAATCTTCAGAGAAGCAATCTATCGTTGGACATTGGAAAATTTCTTCTTGCTCCACGAAGACAACGCCATTGTAACATCATTCAACTTTTTCTTCAAACTCTTGTTTTCCCTACTGGAAGAATGCCATGTTGATTTTAAAATGCCTTCGTGTTCTTCGTCGTCCATCCAAAATGCCTCGGATTTGAAATCCTTTCGTCTCTTCACAGCTTCTTCGGAGAGTGACAGTAAAATAGGACTATGATCTAAGCCGATAGCAGGTAAGGCAAAGGCAACTGCATTAGGAAACATAACTCTCCATTCCACATTACTAAGAACTCGATCTAATCTCTTACCTCCGCAAAATCCTCCCCTTCTCGGTTGTTAGCCCAAGTAAACTTGCATCATTTGCATTCTAAATCCATCAGTGAACATTCTTCAAGGAATTCCCAGAAAGCCATCAGTCTATAGTGATTTGCCATTCTTCTCCCCACTTTCTCCTAATGGTCTAGAATTTCATTAAAATCCCCAAGACAAATCCAGAGAATGTTGTTGACTGTATCAATCTTCTTGAACTCCTCTCATAACAGAATCCTCTTCTGGAATATATATGGGGCATGTACAAAGGTAATGCGCATGAGTTGCTTGCTATCTTCATCCTCGTAGACCAGGTTAATGAACACATCGGAGTAAGATTCCACTGAAATTAATACTCGTCCCTTCCATATCACCGTCAAACTACTCACAATCCCTATTGAGTTCACAACAAAGCTATGTTGGAAAATTTAGCCTTCGTTTCAGCCTGAGTGCTGCTGGTTCTATATTTTCAGTTTCCATTAGGAACATTACCCTGAGCCCTTTTTGAACCACTAAGGCTCGCAAAGCTTGAATAGTCGGAGGTGTGCCCAACCCCTAACAATTCCAGCTAAAAATCTTCGTTGTTACGTACCCTAGTGACTTATTAGGGCTAGCTACTAAAGTCCATTCGGTTTCTCCTTTCCGTATTTGGATTGGAGTCTCAAGGAGCTAAGTCTCATCGAGACCTTCCTTATTTAGCTTCAAAGAGCCATAAGGGAAGACCTCCCTAGATAAACCCTAGAACTAGACCAAACAAACAGGTAGGTTCCAAGATTCAAAAACCGGGAAACGATCCTAACAATGTAAGTTCCCTGAAAACGACAACCCCTAGCTAGTCAAGCATGCCTACACTCTTGGTGGACATGGCACCGTATGTCCATCGTCGCGTCATCTGTTCGCTCAAAATATGGTCCGCGAATGTGTCAACGTCAGATTTTAGACGGCTATCATGTGTAAAAGTCTAGTCTAAGATGTTTTTTTTTTCCTTCTGTCAAACCGAAAAGGATTTATGATGTCGCAGAAAAAAAAAATCTTTCAAAAGTATGCGCCCAATGAACCGACCCGGTAAAAAACAAAAGGATTAATACCATGAAAAACCCCAAACTGGTATACATGTGACAATTTTACCTCCAACTAATTTTTTAACCACGAAAAACCTTTAACTGGTACAATTGTAATAATTTAATTCAGAACTAATTTTTTTACCGCAAAAAACTCCAAACTGGTACATTTGTAACAAATTTACTCTTCGTTAATTTGAATTAATATCATGAAAAATCACAAATTAGTAAACTTGTGACAAACCGAGGGGTAAAACCTCAAATTGGTATACCCGTCAATTACCACGTGTCATCAAACTCGGCAATTTGACTGAAAAATTTAACGGAAGTTAATAGAGGGTAAATTTATCACAAATATACTGATTTATGATTTTCTGTGGTCAAAAAATTAGTTCGGAGTAAAATTATCACAAGTGTACCAATTTGAAGTTTTTCATGATAAAAAAATTAGTTCAGGGTAAAGTTGTCATGGGTATACCGGTTTGAAGTTTTGCGTGGTCAAAAAAATTAGTTTTGAGTGAATTTATCACAAGTGTACCAGTTTGGGGTTTTCGGGGATATTAATCAAAAAAAAAAAAAAAGTGTCGGTTTTCCTGTTGACCCGGTCCGGTCCAGAACGACCCGGCCCGTTACGCTCTCGCCAACCGCCATCACGACGGGGATGGGGTCACCACGGAAACCTAGCTCTTCATCTTCACGAACACCTGCCAGACCGGAAGGCCTTCTTCGAACCAGAGAGCGGAAGGGGGAGGGGGAGATGGCGCAGTACGAGGAGGAGAATACGGAGTTCTACGTACGGTACTACGTAGGGCACAAGGGGAAGTTCGGGCACGAGTTCCTGGAGTTCGAGTTCAGGCCCGACGGGAAGCTGCGGTACGCCAACAACTCCAACTACAAGAACGACATCATGATCCGCAAGGAGGTCTGGCTCACCCCCGCCGTCCTCCGCGAGTGCCGCCGCATCATCGCCGAGAGCGAGGTTCCCTTCCTTTTCAAACCCCCCAACTCTCCCGCTCTGGTTTGGGTTCCTTGGGGGGGTTTGTTGTTGTTGTTGTTGTCTGGGTCCGTTGATTTTTGCTTCGTTCTCGCGTGGTTTTTGCTAGGACGTGCTGTGGGATTGGAATTGGGGAGGTTGGGTTCTTCGTTTCGTCTCGTTTCGTTTGCTGTGTTTGGTTCCTGTTCCGTCCGTTTCTTGGGGCGTCTAGGGTTCTCATATGGCGTGGGTGGTAGGGCTTGGATTTAATGGGAAGAAGATGGGATTTTCACGTATGATTTGGAGGAGCTGTTTCATGGGGCTTCTCCTCCTGCCAATGCTAGAAGTTCTGTACAGTATAGCTCTCTGGATTGACCTTTTTCTTCCTTTTAGTGTTGCTTAGTGGAGACTGGTTATGTCAGTTCTTTAGCTGAGCGTTTTTGGGAGAGAACAGCTTCGGCCTGTTCTTTTGCTAGGAACCTGTCCTTTGCACGTTCTGTGATATCTTGGATGGTTCCTCGTGTTTTAGGACATTGTTGGGGAAGGATCTTGGCGTTCAAGTGTTGGATTATCCGTGCATTTTTCGTCATGTAGATTTCATTTTTTTTTTTTTAATTCTGGGTGCATAGAACGCAAGAGATAAGAAGAGCCTTTGCGATGATAAATCAGAAATGGTATTTTGCTTTATGGGATTATCTGAGGATTTAAATTATTTCTTCAACCAAGGATCTGGCCAGTGGTAAATCTGAGGCCTGGCAGCTGGGCACTGACCGGTGACGATTTTGGTTTGATTGCGGTCAGCAGCCATAAATTTTCATTAGATTCAGGGAAGTACTCATTGTTGGGTCACTGCCAATTTTCAAAATTTGTTTCTTATGCATTACCTTTTTGTCCAAATACTGGCTCTAATGGATCTCATGAGATCCATTGAAAACTTCTGTAACCTCAAATTTGGAGATTTGGCAATCGGAATCGTATGTTTGATGTTACCGAATGTCAATTAATGACTGGAGCATTTGCCCTGTGTAAACATGGTACTTGCTTTTGTGTGATAGACACACGCGCGCGCTGAGGGGATAAAAAGCATTGTAGAATTTGGCCTCATATTTATCCAATGAGGAATTTGTCTTTCAAGCAGATAGTTGTTGCCTTTATCCTAAAGAACTTATCACTTACAAGTTTATGAACATATTAGGAAAACAATTATTTAATGAAAGAAATATATGGTATTGTCGCTCTTCTCCTTTTTGTCTCTAAAGTTCTGTGTTGCACAGTATAAATACAAATGGAGAGGAGATGCTTAGAAGCTCATATAAGTTGGGACAATTCTGCCTATGTTCTCGGTTCCTCATCTGAAACTGGTACTAGAGAATGGCAAAGAAAAAAGGCAGAAAGCTGGTAATAGCGTCTATAAGACATTGGCAATGATAGTTCTTGTTAGAATTTCTGAGATGATCTTTGCACCATGGTAAAAGTTTCATTTGTGATACCATTTCTTTAACTACTTGCCGTACATGTAGTGGGGAGGAAATGCATTTGTGTTGAAGCATATGTTCTCATGGACGTTTGCCACTTTATGAATTTATTATGTATGCTTATTGTACCTGTCCATGCATAGGCCGGTTTTTTCTGTCACCGATCATCTTTGCGCCATGGTAACACTTGATTGGTGATACCATCATTTTAGGGCTTCACATGCTTCAAATTAATTTGCATTGTTTTTTCATCTCACTAATGAGATAAAATTGTTAGCCCATTGGTACTCCTTGAGGTTAAGTTTGGGGATTCATTTATAGTATTATAGGTTTTGTCCTCCTTTCAAAATGGATCAGTTACCTGGATATCTTTTTTTCTTTTAATTATTAGTTGTATCTTATTGCTTCTCGCTTTAGCATATTTATATCACATTTCTTCTCGGTGTATAATTGGGTAAAATCGACTGTATTTTAGATTATGAAGGAAGATGATAGTAACTGGCCAGAACCTGACCGTGTGGGACGGCAAGAACTTGAGATAGTGATGGGGAATGAGCACATTTCCTTCACTACCTCAAAGATTGGTTCCCTTGTTGATGTGCAGACAAGCAAGGACCCTGATGGGCTTCGGATATTCTACTATCTTGTTCAGGTTTCTCTTCATCAGCTCTCATTTCTTTGGCACTCCTTATAACTGTGTGTGGTTGATACGTAATGCTTTGGCAAGTTTCTCCTGTGATTTATATGTAGTTCCATTGCCTTTGGCACTCCTTATAACTGTGTGTGGTTGATATGTAATGCTTTGGTATGTTTCTCGTGTAATGTATATGTAGTTCCATTGCCTTTGCAGTGAATACGTTGTTTTGCTATTCTAGTTTTACAGTGGAATATACATGTTTTCCTTGCCCTCATTTTTATTGGTGTGTCCATAGGAGTTCTTGGCCATGTACAGCTAACACATGTACATGATACTGTTTCGTGTTAGAATGCTATTCATTTTATCAGAGACCTGATTACCGAGAACATATACATTGCCATTCCTTTGTTGTTTCAGCGGCTCATCTTACTTTTGACCTAACTGACAGTTCTAATGTGCTTAATGCTTATACTGGGTTTACACTACTGTGGCTTTTTAAGTCCTATTTCAGTTATATGCAGATACTCTTTCGCATTTGGTTTCATTTGAATGTTCTTAAGGTTGGAATCTTTTGATTTGGTGTGAAGCTGTCTTCTTTCAGCTTATATCCTCACTCAGAAATTGCCATTCTTTAGATGTGCTATAGTATCTTGGGTTGCCATCATTGATATGAAAATAAAATCCATTAAAGTTTCCTGTTTCAAGTTCATGTGTTAGCCAAGTGAGGAGTCAAATAATATATTCAGATGCTGGAGGAAACAGGCTTGTCACCAGCATGTGTTATACACGTGGAATGTGAAATGGTTTGTATCGGGTGGAGTTATCCTGGATAAAAAGGATGAGAACAAGGAACTTGCCACATGAAGCCTCTTCAACCTCTCCAATAATTTAATGATATGCTTAAAATACGATTAGCTTTGGTTAGTGAAAGTTACTTTAACAATGACCCCACATCCATCTCTCTACTAGCAGTATACTCAAGAGTCTTGAGACTCTTTCAGCTAAGAGAAAAGACAGCTGAGGCCAGGGGCTTCACCTCTTGAATCTATTTATATCTGTTGATGTTTCCTTTTAAATTCATACATTCTATTGTCCCATCAACTATGGTAAGGCAATAGGAGAAGTATGCTATGTCAACTCTTTATCAAACACTTTGGGTTAACTCACATTCATGAGTTCATGATAATAATAGAATCACTTGTGGTGCAGGACTTGAAATGCTTTGTGTTCTCTCTCATCTCCCTCCACTTCAAGATCAAGCCAATATAAGGAGGACATCTCCCAAGCATGTGGCTTCCAATTGTTTGATCCTTTTGGCGGTAGCCTCGTGGTCTGTCTTCATTGATTGAGCAGCATGCATAGTTTGGTATTTTGCACTTTGAGTATGACTGGTGGAATCTCCTTGTTGAGTTTTGGGTTTGTAACTAAACGATGCTTTTAACTCGAAATACCAGAACTCTTGATGCTCTCTCTCTCTCTCTCCCTCTCTCAGCACATGCCCGCATGCGCACGTGCACAGTGCTGGCTTCTCTTGAGCTCCTTGGAGGAGGAAAATGCCCGCCCTTGCACCAATTCAGTTTCAAGATTATGTTTTTGGGTGATCAGTATGTGGCTAGTCTAGCTAAGTTCTGTTTCTTTGTCTCAGTGTTGGGGCAAACCGCATGTATGCATGATCCAATTTGCACAGCTAATCTGATGCGTTCGTTGGAGAAGAAAGGATTGCTTGCTAAAGCTGCAGATACTGTCTTAATCTGTCTTTTAAGATTAGTGACTTCTCCTCCTAGTTCAAGTTGTGGAATCTATGATATAAGTACTAGAAAATGGTCGCATAATGCTGCGGGATTTGTTGAAATTTCAATATTATTTTGTTTGTTAAAAGAAATTTGTAAATATTTGTCCACTTCATTTATATTGAAGAACAATATATGTTTGCGGGGGTATAGAATAATATTAATTAAGTTAACCTTTTTGTAATAGACATTAAAGTACGGTGAATCCAAATCCAATAGCAACAATAATTACATGAAAGTTAAAGTCTGATAGAAAGGGGAAAGAAGAAAACAAGAAAGAAAGTCTGATAGAGGAAGATAAATGGGCCGATGAAATTTTGATCATTTTGACGTTATGTTCGCCGTTTCTCTCGGTTTATCACGTGTGAAGACTAGTGATCGTGGGTGTCGAGCAATGTCGTGAAGACTCGGGAGCAACGGTCGCGAAATGAATGCTGCAGCGCTTTCAATGCTGGAAGGCCAGAAAAGTTGCAATGGAGTATCATATGTAGAAGGAAACATGTACTTCCAGGCACCTGAACTCACTCAACATTACATTCAGAGAAAAAGAGGTTTTGTCAATGCAGACATTAAATGCCCAAAGCCTATTTTGTTTCTGAAGACTACTATTTTCGGGCTGCCTATTGGGTGCGAACTCTGAAGAACACGATGAACGCCACCCTTTTCGATAATGCTGAAAGCACTCTGTACATCCACGTTAATCTTTCTAAATTAGATGGTGCTTCATGTAGAAAGCAATAAGGCGAAAGATAAATTTTCGGTCCATATTTACATTGGACTGGACCACCTTCTCTTTACCTCAGTTTTCCACCGTACTTCCCTCAGCTTCCCATCCAAACCATAGTCTCTCTCCATTACAAGATTAATGCCTTCGTCGGAGTACCAGGCGGCGCCAATGCAAAGAATCCCGTCCTTATTAATGTTGACGTAACTGGTAACACCACCGGGCAACCAAAGAACAGTCGCATCTTGCATGTCGAGCATCTCTTCCTCCCCAAAGTATACTAAGTTCTCGGGGAAGGACCTTTTCTTTAAGGTCTCGGTGCAGAGGTAGACATATGCGGTCTCGTTGCCTTCTTCTGCAACCGACTCCTCGCCATATATCGGTGTGGCACTCACCTCAAATACCTTCCAGGAACCAGTTAGATCCGATGGCTGGGTTCTTTTCCGCAGTGAAAATGGCTTAACATCAAAGTCCATATCGCTGTCACATGACAACAGGCAAAACTTAGATTTATTCCACAAGAAAGATTGAAACCACAAGCATAATTGACAAACTCGAGAAAAACCAAAGACCTCAACTCATCTCAGCTGGCCAAGCATGAATTTGGAGGGAAAATACTACGAGAAATAACAAATTTAGGCTCTTGAAGGAACATTCCTCTACAGTACAATTGGTTCATAAGCATGTAATCCAACCAAATAGTAGCCAATCCAGGGAACCGAATTCAGAAATGCAAACAGACCAACCGCTGTGGCATAATCTTTAAGGTGGGCCAGTTTAGTCTATCACATATCTGATAATACTCCCAAATTAGAAAAAGATTAAGACCTTCATTTGTCTAGAACAAGCATCACCGCTTTGGGTATCACGGCATCTAGTTCGTTAGGCATCCAGCATAACCCTTCAATCTTTTCTTTTACTTTCGGGAAATGTAATGAAGGCAGCACTATGATGGGGAATAACACCACAAACAAACTATCCATAAAGCGATGCCACTTACTGCAAAATGTAGGACATGAAGTACAGCAAAGTCATTGCAGAAATAATTCACGCTTGTCATCTCAAAATTCATTCAGATGATTTTTTGCTGACTAACACTATAGGCCTGCAGATATAAAAGACTCTGCACGATCATCCTTGTCCTCTCAATTGGCAAAAGTAGTAACAACTTACCTTTAAAAAAGTGACAATAAAAACCTTCGTCGCATCTTAACAAGTCACGACTTTACTCTTCTTTAATTTCACATTTGTTCGACCAAATATAAAAATTCACATATTGCCATTGTTATTGCCGTCGACTTATAAATAAATACAAGGATAAAACCTACTCAAAAAAGAACAAAAAGATCTCAATTCTCAAGTATAATTGTTCTACCCTTTTATCAAATTTCGTTATCAACAAAAAAATCTGTAAAGTAAGCAGGGGACTTTTTCTGGACTCCATCCGCTACATAAACATGATATTGTGTCTGTCCACCAGATCAACAAAGTTAACTTTTCATTTTGACTACTGAGCAGGCTGCCTGAGACGACTTGAGAGTCGAACATCCCTGATAGGCCTCTCCAGTTCAATTCTAGTCCAGTCATATAAAGTTTTGCTATATGCGGAGTGAATCACTGCAACTCCACTTTCATTTAGACTAGTCAGGAACCTACTTGCAATTGGCAAGGTGCTTGAAGGATCAAATCATAAGATCCTGGAAAATCAGAAACTCATGTACAAAATTCAAGTACCTGTGCCAAGCAAAGTTTCAAAATATTGCTTCAAAGACCTATATCATCTCCATTACTTGAATTTAAGTAAAACTCGTTTTAGAAAACGTAAAATGTCATGATATAGAACTTTCCAGTCTGAATATAAATTTAATTTAATGTAAAGTCAGTAAAATTGCACCTATCTCTAGGAGGATGAGTCTCTAATGATCCTACCACCTTAAGGTCTACTTAAGATCCGAATTGTTTTTTCGGAATAGGAACAGATCATATTATTTGGACCAGGATTCTCGATAAGATGGAAACACAACAGGTCTAAGGATGAAAACATATCCAATATCAATGCAATGTGAATTACATTACCTTTCATCACGAATATTTGCCGGACTAACCCACTCTTCTTCATAAACGGCAACTCTCATTATCTGAATGTCCGCACCCCCATTGCTGAATTCTATCGTGTGGACAATCCGGAGTCTTTTGTGACAACCTTTAACCAGACACTGAGAAAAGGAAAGGGCAGATTAAGGGTGCAAAAAAGAAAATTCACATGACTATTTTTATTAAGAGAACAAAACAAGACACCTAAATTAAGCACTAAACAAAAGAAGTCCTCTTCATTTTCGTGAGCGCTGAAGAAAAAGCTTAAGTCTGGTCGCCTAGGAAGGTTAGATAGAAGCATTCTTAAAGCACCAATTATGTACAATAATACAAAATTCTCCGTGAAACAGAAAATTACCCAAGAGAGAATACCACTGTCATCATAAGTCACAAATTATCCACAACCACTGTCATCTCCGTGCATTCTTAGAAAATAAAACGAGTCCATAGTAGTCCCTTTAGATGTGAGAATTTTACTGTAGCATTTTACGGATGATGCACCCTTGTTAAAAGAAATTACTAGACCATTTTCTTTTGCCCTTGTAGTACTTACTTAAACTAAAGAGAATTCTGGCAGAGCAGCACATATTAGAAGGAATATTAGGGAGGCCGAGTCAAAGAATGTTCAAACCCACTAAAAGCAACATGACAACACCACAATCACGTGAAAATGGAAATCAGTGACAATGAATCAGAGATCGTGAGTCCAGCAGTGAGCATTAAGTACTCTGTTTCCCACCATATTGAGTTTCAAACAAACCTGACGCTGAAGAGTATCATCAAGACAAAACATACTCTTTGACCAACAAACGCAATTGCCTTTTCTTCCCTGATTTTATCTTTCTCTTTGACCCAGGTATACGGATGTGCTCTAAGTGTAGGATAACCAACCAATGACTACATATCTTCCATTATATCTGAAAATAAGAGCCGTCTCCATTAACTCTGACAAAACTCAAAGCTCACACAAGAGCTGCCTTGGTATTTGTACCAAAAATTCATATGATCTCAAAAAAGTAAAAAATGAGAAACCCATTCACATTTAGAGAGAAATAATGTATCACAATGAGACCACGAGCAACTAGGTTCATGGAGAGCAATTTAAATTGCTGCAAATTCTTTGTTTTCATAACGACACTGGGCAATAGATTTTTCTACACCTTCCCATAAATTTGTTCTCCACCAAAGTCCGCCTTAGTGGATGAAAGCTAAACAAAGATCGCAACTCATGCTCTCTACCCATTGAAAACAAACATTGCTGCCTTCGTCAATGGATTAGAATATGGTCGACAAAGTTGTAGGTGGTGATTAACCTCTTTAGTTGTGGCTGTCACAGCGGAAAGAGGGATCACGCTAGTAAAGGAGAACCAAACATAATAGTCAGACAAGTGCTTATCAAATTTCCTAGCTGGGATCTGTACATATATGATGCATTAAAGTCTCTTAGATAACTGTAGCATGAGGGGCAGGTAGTCTTACAGTCAGGAGGGAATTGTCAGATTAAGGGGAAAAAGAAACTACAATATAATCTATTCATACATGTGTACACATTGAATACTGATCAATTGTCACCATGTGCAGACCAAACAGTAACTTAATCTATGCTTCTTCTTGTCCAGGGATCCTTTCTGACCTTCTGGTTACAAAAGGACTACAAACACATTGTTTTGTTGCCCTAAAGACAGACTGTTATTGGAGGATGTCCTCCAGTCTCAATTTCCTGATAAAAACTAAGCATGATGCTGCATTCTACTTAACTCAAAATAACAAAAAGAATTTGCAAAAAAAAAAAACAATATTAACTTAACAAGTTGCATGTAACAGAAAACCCGCACCCACGTGTTAAATGTTCGAAATCTAGACTATTTACCTGCTCGAACTTGAAAGTGGGGTTCAAGTAATAATTAGAATCATCAACTTCACCGACAGGAATATCAACTGGGCCCCTGGAATAAGATCCATCCTGCAAAGAACCCTTTCAAGTAAAAATTTGATATTCGTATCCCGTCTGATATATTCAAGGGTTAATACTACAAAAAATCCCAAACTGATACACCTATGACAATTTTATCCGAAATATTTTTTTGACCGCCAAAAATCCCAAACTAGGACATCTGTGACAAATTCACCCTCCGTTAGTTTCCGTTAAATTTTACTATCAAATTACTAAATTTGATGACACGTGATAGTTGATAGCTGTATTAGTTTGAGATTTTACCCCTGTGTTTATCACAAGTTTATCAATTTATGATTTTTTGCAATATTAATCCAATTTAACGGACACTAACAGAGGGTAAATTTGTCACAAATGTACAAATTTGAGATTTTTAGTAATCAAAACATTAGTTTGGAGTAAAATTATCATAGATGTATCGGTTTAGAGTTTTTGGTGGTCAAAAAATTCGTTCGGGATAAAATTGTCACGGGTGTACCAATTTGGGATTTTTAGTGGTCAAAAAATTAGTTTAAGGTAAAATTGTCATAGGTGTACCAGTTTGGGGTTTTTCGTGATATTAACCCTATATTCAAAGTTGTTTTCTGCTACTTTCCGAATGAAACTTAGTATAACTAGATCATAAGTACCTTTTCGCCATAAGTAAGATGAAAATAGCTTTAATGATCTGATCATACTAATTTAATCAAGGACGCTATCCACGATTTTTGTGCAAATATCTTTTAGACAATTATACACATCGGAATATCCCATATGCCCAAACTATAGGCTTTCCAGCTTCCATGAATCAACGAAGCATTGAACGTCAACTTGGACAGCTTAGTTGTTCACATATTAGCCGTACAATTTTCCAGTTGCATGCATGTACTTTCTCATTATCTGAAAGTAATATGAAGCAGTTCATACCTCAAAGAAAACCAGCCCAGGTTCATAGCCCATGACATCTTCTTCCATCAAATCACTGGCCCCAAAGTTGAAAGAATCGAATTTTGGCAGCATACGATCTGCTGCACTTTCATCAATTTGGTCCTCATTTCCATCTTCAGTCCCTTCTTTGCTTTTTGCATTGCCTCCATTGTTCAATGATATTTCACCATAGGGATTCAGAGTTACCCAGTTTATCTTTCTCTGAATTTGAGATGTTAATTCTCCATTCGATGCTGGAATTTCCTGAACACAGGAAAGTGTGTAACAGTCATAGAGGTTCTCGTTTTTATTACCAATCTCTATGGGTTCCATTTCAGCAGTGATAGGTGAAAATACAGCTCCCACTCCCTTCCATATCCCGCTCACACTACTAGCAAATGTATTCCATACTGGTCTTATTACTGGTTCCTGAAAGGAAAAGAAATCCATGAGTTCATCATTAAGTTCAAGAAGACCAAAAAAATAGTCAATTCATATCAAGCGGTCTGAGGATAGCATCTTCTTTTGTTGTGTTTAGATCATATATCATTTTATACTCATTCAGATGAAAAATCAATTCTTTCAACAATTTTAAACTTGAGTCAGCACAAAAGTGCCTAACCCATCTCTAATCATTTTTGGCCCCATAAATGTTTACCGAGCCTTTACAGCAAATGAGATTTTCATCTTCCTTCAAATATAAACTTGGAGATTATGCAGGAAATAATCGGAAGTTTCAGCAACCAAATTATGAACAACAGCAACCAATGCCATTTCTTCTTCACTACTTCCGAAATCATTTTTTCTGTTATCGAGATGAGCCAATATAAAGCTCTTTCTCCTTCTAGAGAAGGATGAAATCGAGTCTTAATATCAAATCACTGCAACAATCTCAAATGTGTTGGAGATCTAAAGAATATAGTTCATTACAGACAGATAGAGAGCCGAATAACGCTTGAAATCGGTCCATCAACAAGTATTTCCCAGGAAAACTGCACCAATTTCATCGCAAGCAATGACTAACTATACAACATGCATAGCTAACAATGCAAAAATCAGGCGATTTCTCTCCTTTTCTATTTTGATTAAGCTTTAAGGAGAAGTTCACTATGAGGCACCAAGGGGATGCCAACCCATTACAGAAGAAGCTCAAGGCCAATATCTACCCTTATTTTGTGACTGCATACAGAACCTACAGATCGTACAGCAACCCTCATGAAACACTCTTGATGTCTGCTCAAATTAAATCATTATCTTTCCAGCAGCTGCATTAGTGAATGATCAATTATTTCAAGCGCAGATCACAAGTAACTCCGGATTCAGTCGATCTCAGAAATTTTTTGTATCAATTTGGGAAATCCGTCAATGGCACACAACCCCATTTAACCGCAAATAAGGCGGATATTCAACAACCTCAACGGAGAAGAAAGCATTGCCAGAAATTATAATTTGCTTAAGAATATCACACCAAGCATATGCCAATACTCAAGACCAATAACTGGAGCTAAAATCAACTTTTAAAGGGCAGAGAGGTGCTAAGAAATTAAATGAACCATGCCGTAGCTTCCTGATAAACACTATCTGTCACGGTTCTAGTGAGACAGATTCAAAGAAGCCACAAACTTTAAGCAAGTAACACGTTGACATCGAAAGCACCTTCACTCGGGAGGACATACGGATAGTCCGATAGCCTTCATCATTTACATCGAATTACAGAGCGACGACAACAATACCTAACCGAGAAAATGAATGAAAGCAACAGGAGTTTTCCCAGCCATCGGGCCGTCCAAGTTCGAATCCCGCACAAAAAGAAAGAAGAAAAACAACAAAGCAATCAATACAAGAAGGTGATGGAGCGAACCAAACCTGAGTCTGAAGAACCGTCTCGGCCTCCATCAACATGGCGCCGGACACCCTGACCTTCCCGTCCCTCCCTCGCTTCCCTCTCACCACTCCCCTCCCCCTCCCCCTCCTCGCCCTCGGCCTCGCCCTGTCCTTCTCCGCAGCGGCCCTCGCGACGTCGTTGTCGACGCTCCACACGTTCTCCTTCCTGTTGCCCCTGATGCTCACCCGCTGCTTGCTCCCGCCGCCGCCGCCGACGCCGCCTCCGCGGCGCCCGCGGTGGCCGCTCCGGGGAGCGAGACGGGCGGGGCCGGGTCTCGGGGCACCGAGGCGGGGAGAAGGCGGAGGGAGGCGGAGGCTGCGATTGTGAGCGGAGAGGGAGTGGCGGAACCCCAGCTGCGGCGGCGGCGGCGGCGGCGGAGGTGGTGGATTGAGGGCGGCGACGGCGGCGGAGGAGGTGGTCCTGCAGAGGTGGAGAAATGGAGATTGCATTGCTTGCTGCTGCCGACGAGCTTTGGAGAAGATTTGAGTGAGCGAGTGAGAGTTTGCAGGCAGTTCCCTTTTCAGAAAATATTGGGTGAGCCACGTAAGTAATGCAGCAAACCATTCATAGGTCGACACGTGGCGAGCCTAGTCCACCGGTCAAATTTCTAAAGAATCTCTCTGACTCCCTCGTCTCCTTGCTCCGTTAACGCTGTTACTGTCCTCCATCTTTCACTCTTTTGTCATGATGTCTCTCTCTCCCACCGAGAGTGCCCTTGCTCAGCAAGTTGCACATCTGGGACAAGTTGATGGCGGGTTTCTCCGGCGACCTACACAGGCTCGATCCGATGACATCTCTTATTCTACCAATATCCCCACAAGAAACCTAGGACAGCACCGATTCCGAACAGAAAAACTAGTATGGAGGAGGAGAGTGAGTTGAGAAAAGTCGTGTTCTCTAAGGTGGTTTACTTAAAAATGATTTGAATTCTTTTTTTCTATTCGGTGGGAGTGATCTTTTACTGAAACCATATTCTTCGTTTTCTTGTTCTATGTTCATGCGCCTTTTCACCTGTAAAAGTTTTTGTTCTCACTATATTCACATTAATTGCGTCTTGTGCAGTGGAGGATTGCCTGCAAATGTTAGTGCTGATTGGTAGTTTCGATTAATGTGATATGATAGTTTCTCTTGGGGTTTAATTATTCAACACCCCTTTTTGACAAACACGCGCGCTTTGAATTTGTCTTCCGCCAGTTGCCTCTCGGAGCACCATCGGTGGCTCCGATCCCGACCACGCCGACTCCGCCTCCGCCTCCGCCTATGCCGTCACCTCCCGAAGCCCCATTGGCTCTACCCTTCCTCCGTGAAGGCGCCTCTCTAGCTGTCAACCACACACATCGCCGCCTCCGGCTCTGATCCTGACCACGGTGCAAGCAACAAGTGGAGGCAGTGGCATGGTTGACAACTAGAGGAGCGCCTTTACGGAGGAAAGACAGAGAGTAGGGCGGAGAGTGAGCAAGAAGTTTAGCCGTATAGAGAGAAGTTTTCTCGAGAGGAAGGGAGAGAGAGACGTCGCTATCAAGAGCGAAAGAAGGAGAACAATAATGGCATTAACGAAGCAGGGAAGATAGGAGAGTCAGAGACTTTTTCAAAAATCTAACTAGTGGGCCCGCTTCGCCAGGTGTCGATCTATGGATGGTTTGCTACATTGCCTATGTGGAGTATTAAACTCATCCAATATTTTCTAGGTTTTTTGGTGTCGAGGTTGACCGTTGACTATTTAAGGTTTAATTTTCTGATTTTATTTAAATATTTATTAATAAAAAAAATACAGGTTTAATACCACAAATAATCTCAAATCGATACACATGTAACAATTTTATCACAAACTAATCTTTTTTCCATGAAAAATCCCAAATCGGTACACACGGATGCACTTGATATTATCCAAATTTCAATGATTTAGAGATAGATTCTTAGTTTTGTAAAGTTTTGAAATATTCCGAAAGCTCTAGTTTTTTTGCCAAAAAAACAAAACATTTGATGTATGATGTTACATCAAGGTCAAGCAGTTGTATTGTACACGTGGATAGCAATTGCTACAACTATGCGATTAGTAACTGATGAAAATTTGAGAGAAACTGAAATCAGTACGAACTCGAAACAATCCCATTTTGCGCTTGAGAAAATAAAGGGATCAGAAATGAAACAAGGCCGAGATGACATGATCCTACCCGACTTCCAATTATAATTTCATGACCTAAAATGTCTCGTCCCTGAGTATGAACCCAAATCGAGTTGAAACCGATTCGACCCGGCCGTTTGTCAAACTATTTCGCGATTTTATATAAAAGTGATGTAGGCCAGTAGCCGAATTAATAATTCCGTCATATGTCGATATAATTGGAGAAATATTTTTTTTCCTTTATTTAATGTTTATTTCTACGTTGGGCGTGCAAGGCAACGGAATTACGTTGTGGAGTTGACAGACGGCATGGAGAAATAAGCCCACCTTCCACCTTAGTGCTGGTCCGATGTTAAGGGGCCCACAAGACGATTGGGCTTGGAGAAGTACATTTCCAAAATCCGCAAGCTGGCCTTATCCGGCCCAATAGGCCCAGAAGATATTCTGTGGTGAGCTCTCACTCTATCTCTCAATCTTGAGTCTCACCGTCTTGGATTCCCTTTTCAAAATCCCGGCGAAGGCGAAACTCTCCCTGAGCAAAGTTCCGGTAATCTCGAGCCCTCTTTCAGATCAATGTTATAGGTTGTCACGATAAACTTAACGTAAATACTTAAAAATGCGTCCATGTCTTTTGTCGAATTGGGAATAGAATTTTAATATCTAAATAGACCACCGTCCTGCTAAAATAAAAGCACGAAATCGCGAATAAATGCCAATCGATTAATATGAGACCCGAGGTTCCGTGCATGCTCATGCTTCTCAATAAAAATGCTTTAAAGCCGTACTTTATTTTCCTAAAGAGCTATTTTCAACTCTTCAAACCGCAGTATTATAGGAAAATAGCTTGAGAGGGATCACTACGTCATCCTAGAAAATTTGCATGCCCGAATAAGAAAAATGGCCCCGTCGTTTCAAAACCTGCTTAGATAGAGAAGCAAAGGACATAGTCATATGCACATCAATACAAATGGCATCGTTAGGGTCCACCCATCGTTGTCGTCACACGTTATGTGACAACAAGTTGTCGCACGATAAGTTATCGCATGACACGTCGTCACATGACACGTCCTCATATGATACTTCATCACATGACATTATCGTTATGCGATGTGTCATCACAAGACGTAATATGTCAACTTCTCCCACGACGACAAAATGTTTCTATTGGACTATCACGTAGTTAACCCTTAAAGTTCCTTTGAAGGCTAAGCTCTCCATGCGCTCGACATGTTGTCACAGGACACACCATTAGGAAATATTGAATCATAAGTCCTAAATCTTATATACGGAATGCAACGAAATTCTGAACCTCTTAATCGATTCTGTTCAGTCCTAAATCTTTTTTAAAAAGTGCAAGCAAGTCCTTTCGATAAACAATACATAAAACTATCTATGTGGCACTCAAAATATTGTGCGTGTGGCATCCTCAATTGCAATATTAGTTTAGGGTTTAATTGCATTTTCACTAAAAGTTTAGGACTTAATTACACCGATTAAAATATTTAGGAGTTGATTACACTTTCTGGTAAATGGTTGGAATTTAATCAAATCAATCGAGAGATTAAAGACTTGATTGCGTTCCGTACACGAGGTTTTGGACTTATGGTAAAATAAATTTTCTCCACGTCATCACATTACACCATCTTACATGGCATAACACTACATTACATGTCGCACATGCCCTGTCATCATCATTCATACAAAGCATGCATGTTTTCGAAACACACAAGCACACATATATAGTACACGGAGTCATTCTCAGTGCGTCACATGTTACGAATCCTTCACCTAATTTCGTCTTCATATATATTAAGTTTGCGTTCATACTTCGCGAAATAAAATGATAAATAATTTTAAAGGACTCAATCGAAAATGGGGTACTGAGAAGGGTGTCATGAAGGTGGTAACCTTGCCCCCGCACGTTATCGAAACCTCCAGGTCGTAGATCTCCGAGTTTGTGATAGACGAGTCACCTTCGCCGGCGCGCCTAGATCGATAACACCATGAAAAGTTTAGGAAGTAAAAGAGCCATCGCAGCACGACCAGCCTCCGAAATCAGCACGCTGGGTACTTGGTTTCCTCGGTCCACAGCCCAATCATACCAAATGAACGCATTCTCTTAGCCAACATGGTTTTGTTAGAACATACCAAGATGCTCGGTCGAAATGATCCGATACTTGCCGCTCGATTCTGCATAAAACTCGGCTCGACCAACATCGTTTTCTCTCTCTAATTCCAAGTTCGGACTGACCAGGGAGATAGCATCTATAACAACTGCATTTGGTAGCCAAAATTATGCAGAACCATTAACCGGCGGTCGATATTAGCCCCCAGTTTGTTGTCCTTTTCATGGATATAGAGCTTACAGAAATGTCATGGTTGTGATCAAAATGACCGTCATACCGAGCGGTTTCACGAGCCACAGGAACAGAACTTCTCTAAGCTTTACAGAATGAACCTGGACATACCAGTTACAAAACTAGACATATCACATAATCATTCCATATACATCAGTTTGCAAGCTTTCGTGTATGACAAACATATAGTGGTGAATGTCTCTCTTTTCCAAAGCATGCACATTAGGCTCCAATTTAGGGTCCGCATTGAATAAATTAAAAGACGACATTGTACATTGAGCAAAAATTCATTGACCATTTGTATGATTATCCCTTGTTCGATCAACTCTCCAACGTTAACAGAATTTTTTACCATACATAATGAAATTATTTTATAGCTTACTGCCAAGTATTATGAAGACTTGTCATTATTTTAAAATTATTTTCTTCATCACATATGCCGAACTATCTTACATTGACATGAAAAGGCCAAGCCTCTCTTTCCTTACTTACATAAAGGCCCGAAGAGAGGATTCAAAGTGGCCCTCAAGTGACTCGACTCTCCCCTTTCTTAGTCATTGTCATGTGGAGGAACACACGGTTTTGGACTACTTGTAATTATTATCTTTTAGGCAGGGAGAAAAGGGGGAAAGCGGGTATAATTCAAAAAAAAAAAATCGAAAAAGCAGATTAAAAAAACATATCCAAAGCACGAACTCGACAGCTCATAAAGGCAAGAGCAATCTAATGTGGGTGACACCCTTTCGTGGTGTAGAAAGCTGCTTGGTCACTTTGCCTACCAAGGTCCCATCTCATCTTACGCAACTTGAATCGAGTGGAACAGAAGAAGAAAGGGAAAGAAGAAAAAGGAAGAAAGAGAAGGAAATGTTTGGCAAAAAGATATGCTCACCCCTACCTTTTTTCTGTGTACTCCCTCTTGAATTATGGATCGATTTCTGCTGTTGTCCCCATGGACGTCCATGTAAGAACTGATCATACTATGCAACTCGGCACGATAATGAGAGGGGACAAAGGGACATAGGGCAGCTACAGCATCGCGAGGGAACAAACTACACCCATACCAACTTACGGGGCCTCGTACCAAAAGATATAGCTTATAGTAGCAAGGGGGTCTCGAAGCTTATATTCAGGCCTAGAACGCCTTGTTCAGGCACCCTGTTCAGACGATATGGGACTTTTGCTCCAACACGCTCCACTGGTGCGATTGATGCCCGATCCTCATCACCGAGACCCTAGGGACTCGCCTATCCTCTGGGGATGGAGGGTTGAGAGAGTGACCCCGATAACGTCAACCAAACGTCGGGCTCTGATACCGACTTACGAGGGTCTCGTACCAAAAGTTATAGCTGATAGTAGAGGGGGCTCACAAAGCTTATATTCAAGCCCAGAACGCGCTTCCTAGGCGTTGTGCGACCTTGCTCCACTCTACACATATGAGTTGTGTTAAAAAAAAAGTACCACATGAGGATTTTGATGGGAAAATTAGGAAAAAAGCTATAAATATATTGTACATATGTCAATGTAGTTCTAAATATTTCGATCTTGCTAATTTAGTCCTAACATTTTGACGATTTACTAATGTAGTCATTCCTGCCAAACTTTGGTCAGAAATTGTTGATGTGGATGCCGGCGGTCCTACATGACACAGCCGGCACTGACGTGAATAGTTTTTTTTATAATTTTTTTAAAATTTCTGAATTTTATAGAATTTTCGTTTCAAACCAAATCCCCACATTTTATAGTGGCAGTTGTGATCCGAGATTCCGGAACAACAGTTGTGATTATCTATCATTACCCTATTCTTGGATCTAATGGATAATGGCTGACAAATTTCAGGTGCTTTCGAACTCGGGATTGTCGAAGTCAGATCGAGGTGATCCATCATGGGCGCCCTACAAATATTATTCAAATCCAACATTTGATATACATACATATAATTACTTCATGATTCATTGATATGACCGAACATGATGATCAATTTAGATTTAAGTTCTCTGTGGATGATTTATACATGACGAGGTATCGTATTTCTTTTGCGAAACCCCAAAAGCTAGTAGCAAAGCTGATGATTAATTTGATGCGTGCGATCCCCATTATGCGCATGATGTCATTTGGTGAAGGAATCTCATTCATCATCCAAGTTCTCGAGCGAAAGTTGTCATCGTGTTTTAGTCTAGCGGGAGAGACTATGTATCGGGTGGGTGTCATGATATAGTCACGCAATCCCGAGTGCTTCTAAGGGTCTATGCATGATTGTAGATGTGGCAGGTGGAAATGAATGAATGTTTCGGTCGATAGCAATGAAATGAAGATTCGAGTTAAGACATATGTTGGCGGTATAGAAGGATAATACCTAGATTAAATATTTTGTAGATACTTCCATGCCAATTTGACTCAACTTTTTCATACATACTTCAGATAGAATGATATTTATGCTTGATAAAATTATCATATTTTTGAGTGACCTTAGATATTAAAGCCTTATCTTCTGTTTAATTGTACCAAACATATAATTAGATTTTCTGCAGTCTAGAGGACATTAAGAGGATTTCTTATCCCACCTTATTCTATCAAGCTGCGTTTGGTCGACCGGATAAAAGTCAAGATATGATATGTTTTATCCTATCATGTGTTTGGTGGTGGTCCAGGATAGGATAAGGTCGGATATAGACTGGATATAGCCCGGATAAAAAAATCCGAGGAGGGGGGTGGAATAAACCCAGATAGGATTTCTAATGCCTATTTTTCTAGAAACGCTACACTTCACTCGCCGTCATCTTCATCCCCACACCTTGTGCGCTATCACCAAAAAAATTTCTTAGCTTTTTTTTATTCACTAACTCCTTTGAACCCGTGAATAGCAAAAAATAAAAAATAAAAATTATCATATCCGACTTTAAATCCGTAGTCCACTAAATAATGGACAGGATATGAATAAATCCCAAGATTTCTTATCCTATCATATCCAGTCCTATCCTGTTTAGAAATCCGGACGACCAAACGCAGCCTAAGATTATTGGTTACTAGATGAATCCGGATGACTAAATGCAGCCTAAGATTATTCTGATCGAAATACACTACATTAATTCGAACGCACAAACTTTCGTGCCCAAATAAAGTATCGGGCGAGAAGCACAACCTTAAGAAATCTAATCTGGCCAAGAAGAAAACTCTTTCTTTTTCTTTCTTAATCCCCAACTTCGGCATTTGCGATTGTTTACTGTGAAGCTGCATTATCCTAGTGCGAACACGTAAGATTAGCCCTTCGAAGCATTAATCAAATCAATTTATCTTCATTTTAATAAAGAAGGATCAATTAAATTACAATAGGTCATCATCGATCTTCGCAAACCCACATTGACATGCAAATCCATGTTTTTTGAACTGAAATATCGGGACTAAGATCGCGACCTTAGAGGAAGGGTAATTAATAGAAAAATAATATCATATGATATAATGTACTGAACATGTAATTTAATTCATTATGTATTGCACCAAGTTCCTGGGAGGAATGGAATAAATTTCGTGCCAACCTAGGCTTAATTAAAACTCCGTGGATCGATGTAAGATGGGCGTGCGTGCTCATTTAATGGTGGATAGAGATCCGGACCATATTTAGCAATGCAGATTTTGACTAGATCTTGTCTAAATTTCATAGGGTCTTTTCCAGGTCAAACCCCCACTCGGATCAGTTTGACCGCAATGATTGTCTTGGTTGGTAGTCAAATGTCAATTTAATAATAATAATAATAGAAGTAGTAGTAGTAATTAAATAAATGATTAATATCACGAAAAATCTTAAATTAATATATTTGTGATAAATTTATCACGAATTAATTTTTTAATCATAAAAAATTTTAAACTGGTATACTTATAATAAATTTACCATAAGTTAAATTGAATTAATACCACAAAAAATCACGAATTGGCATAAAATCATAAACTAGAACACCCGTTAACTGCCACGTGTCATCTAACTCAACAATTTGACCATAAAACTTAACGAAAACTAACATAGGATAAATTTATTACAAGTGTACCGGTTTGAGTTGTTTAGTCGTCAAAAAATTAGTTTGAGGTATATTTGTTACAGATGTACCAGTTTTAAATTTTTTGTAGTATTAACCCTTTAATAAATCGTTCTCTTAGGAGTTCCTATGATTTTAATTGCCCGCAATGTGCATCATGGAAGGAATACTCCTTTTTCATAGGATGATTTATATAATTAATTATATTCTTGGTTACTAGATGAAGCTTTGTCTCTTCAAATGCTTAAATTGTCAAGAAAGAAAGAAAAAAAAACAAATGAATGAGCCACGAGAAATTACATCGCATCTAATAATATGAGATGTGCGTGTAATTAGATTAAGTAGACATAAATATATACACAATAATAAGAGAAAATATGATAATATGTTTTTAGTTTTTTGGTCTTGTTAATGAGTGGCCCCTTTTTAACTACAGCCAATAAAGAAATATGTGTTTTCATTTTCAACGGACTAATTTTACATAACATGAGAAAGACAATGTTTTGAAAATGAATGTTTAACAAGTGCTCTAAAAAAACTTGTTAACAAAATCCTTCTTTGATATAACTATAGTACATGAAATTAACATCAATAACAAGTAGACCTCATCATGAACTTAAAGACCCGACACTCCCACACGAGCAAGCCCTCCAGTGGTGAGGCTAGCGCAAATCTTTTTTCACAAATGAATGGGCACAGAAATTTTTTGAGTCTACACTCAAGGTCTAGTCAGGGCATGCTCTAAATCACCCACCATCTTCATAAAACGAAACCTCAAGTTTAAAACTAAAGTTTTTAAATCTTTCTTTATATTGTCAAATTCCGTGCTTATTTATGTTATTTATCTTCTTTTTAATTAATATACATGTACTTTTCCCTTTCCTTTTTCTTTTCTGAGCATTTTTTTTTTTTGTTTATTTCTCTTTTGTCTTATTTCGACCTAGAATATTAAGATATATACCTATGGCGCAAGCATGTACTTCTCACATGCCAAAGCTTTCTAATAAATGGGGTGTCGGTGCCTAGCCATGTTCTCAAGTTTAGGTTTGGACTAGCCTCGATAAGACTCATATGAAGTACAAGCCCTACATAGGTGTAATCTGAACCCTAGATATGTCGGTCGAGCTGCTCATAAAAAAGACCAAACCTAGGGTTGGAAAAGAAAGAATGCTGCTATGTTGGTTTAATCCTTTGACCCATGTTTGTCAATTTTTTTTCCCTATTGTTGGTAAATCCTACAGGCTATGAATTATAATCATATAGTACATGCTAAGAAAAAGGGCAAGATTCACATGCATAGTGTTCTTTGGCCCTACCTTCTCGCATGACACCAAAAAAAATTTCTTGCCTCGTGTTACAAAAAATTTCCATTATAAAAGTAATATGCCCATGTTACCTTCATGATAACTTGGGACGTAGCTAGGAAACTTGATTTCAACGCTTGGACGCGGAAATTCTCCATGGCTTAGCCGCTTTGTTGACCTTCGATATGATGTGCATATTTAGTTATATTTTATGAAATACATGATGTGTTTAGCTAGTTCCCTAGACTAGTGTGATGTGATGAGTGATTCGGTAGAGTTTTCATTAGATATTAAATGCAAGCAATACTGGGTTCGGTAAATCATTGATTTGAAAAATATTTTCTTAAAAATAATTATTTATTATTATTTAAAAAAATTAGAAAATGGAGAATAGTTTTAAAATGGGCTTATTTATGCTCATATACAATCTCTCACAACACGTAGTTTGTGACACCCTTAGATTAAATCACTCAAGATGTTATCCGCTTTAACCCGCCTCATATTGAGCTTTACGGTTTGTCCTTTGGTTAAATGGGTACTTTCTAACATGCTTAACATTTGAGTTCTAATGCTCAGCATTACCATTACATCAAAAGACACATATTATGAGTTAATTCTAGCTTTACCCAAGAACACTTTTCCCTTCGTTTGTGCCAATTCGGTTCGTACCCACCTCATTTGCCATCTCAAACGTCTTTTAGGAGCCGCTCTTTATCTAGGCACTTTGGCACTCGCGAATACTCCCCACCCTTGTCGGATTAGGTTATTGTGGGCCCAGTAGCTTTCGCGTGGTTCATCCTCAAACCACACACTTACTAGAGATAAAACTATATCTTAACAACCCTAGATTAACTCACTCAAGGTTTGTCCGCTTTGGCTCGTTTCATATCAAGATTTATAGTTTTATTCTTTGGCGCACAGGTGAGCACTTTCCCAATGGATTTTTGATTTTCACTAAGCGTTGTCATTAAATCAAAAGATTTCGTTTGAGTGAATTTCAATTTCACACGCACACACACACATAGGTTTACCTATTTTGGCTCATTTTATATCAAGACTTACAGTTTTGTCCTTTGGCGTACATGTGCGCATTTTTCCAAGAGGTCACCCATCTAGCATTGGATTTTCAATGCTAAGCATTAGCATTATTGCAAAAGGAGTTGATTCAAATTTCACACATACACACATCTATCTCAAGAATACTTTTTTTTTTGTTCGATAAGTAATTTGGCTCATCCCGACCCCTCCGCCATGCTCAAAGCCTCTTAGAGTAGCTCTTTGTTCAGGCCTTCTGGCCTCGACGAACATTCATAGCTCTCGTTGAATCTGATCGTTATATAATTCATTGATTTATAAATAAACTAATAAGGTTAATATATCTAGCATCTTTTTCAATTATTTTATGCGACACTGTATATGCTTGCTTGAAATACAATTAATACAGCATCATGTGGGTTCAACCTGTGCGTCACCACTGAAACCTAAAAGAAAGGAACCCTGGTTGAAAAGGTTGATGCGAACGAAAAGAAAAAAATTAGCACCAAAAACTGTGCCGCGTAGCTGTTGATGATTGGACCAATGCGCAACAAATCTCAAGTTGTCGAAACTGCGACACATGTTTAGCGACCGATTACTTATACTCTCTGCCATAGTTTAAAAAAATGAACACCAACATCGACCCACATGGGTAGGTCTAGGTTCCTGTACATCAGAGTTTTCCCTTGGATGAAGCCTTAGGTCCACCATAGTTAGCTCAAGTGCTGGTAAAAATCGCCATGGCCCATCGTGTCTAATCACTAATATTCTAAAGTTAATATCATCAAAAACTTCAACCGATAAATTTATGATAAATTTATTTCAAATTAATTTTTTGATCATCAAAAACCTTAAATCGATATACTTGTGATAAATCTACCCTCCGTTAAATTAGATTTATACCGTGAAAAATCACAAATTGATAAAATTTATGACAAACAGAAGGGTAAACCCCAAACTGGTATACCCGTCAATTGTCACGTGTCATTCAACCTAGAAATTTTACCGTAAAATTTAACGGATGGTAAATTTGTTACGGGTGTACTAGTTTGGAGATTTTTACGGTAAAAAAATTGTTTTAGAGTAAATTTGTCATTGATGATATGTTGGAGGTTTTTATGATATTAACCCTATATTTTAAGTTGTTCATTTTCTTTTCGTCATCTATAACAACTTTGGCTACGATGAAAAATACAAAGAGAAGTGAACATTATTTTTTTCCAAAAAGAGTCAAATTACCTTTTTCTTAGCTCTTTTAATGGTAAGATGGAAATAGTTTGAGGGATTGCTAGGATGAGAAAGGAAAGAAATAAGTCTGTACGAGCGTGGCCAAGTGCACTCATAATGAGAAGAAATATTTAGCATATGTTCAAAAAGTATGCGTTTTCATTTCCCTAAAGAGACGAGAGGGGGTGATTGTTATTTAGAAGTGGCAGACATAGAGGAGGCTTTTTTTTTTCTGCACTTTCTAATGCCGTGCTTAACAAAGCATCGACATTCCGATCGGACTCTCCGAGAAGGAAGGGAGGGAGAAAATAGAGAAAGAAAAGAAAAGAAAGACGGGCCTTTACAAAAGGGGAGGTGAGAGGGGGGTCGGTTCTCAGTGGAAACGGGGACGCATGCTTTTGGCCTTGGCCCTGGCTTTGGCTTTTCCAAAGGCAGGCGAGCGAGGCGTGTGGGCAATTGCACGAAAAGCGACCCCCCAGACGCATGGGGGGGGAGCCGGGGCCGGGGACCGTCCGTTGGGTCGGGACCCCCCCTTGCCCCCACGCGAGGTGGACCATGGGACGGTCCCTGTTAGGCGAGAGGATGGAAACTCTTTAGGGAAAAAAAGCTTAGATGACGGCACCGTCGGTCTCACAGTAGCGACGGAGCCTCATCCCACCTCCTTCGTTTTATGCTTGAAATTTGGAAACTTCTCCGTCCGGTTTCCAAATGAATTTTACCCTTTTAGGCTCGAGCGATCGTCTCCGTACATTACGGCCTGACCTCTCCGGCCGGTGGCCCGCCTTCCACGGAACGCGACGCGCGGCTACGGTCGCACCGTTACCGATAAAAAAAAAAACAGAAAAAGGAGTAACGGCGCGGGTTAGCCCAGCAATGCCCAAACTCTTTGTACGTCAAGCGGGCGCCAAAGTACGGGATGGTGATGATGGCTCATGCGCTGGTTTGGGGGGGGGGGGGGCCCACCCCAACACGCCAAATTAAGAGAAGAGAAAAGTCTTAAATGAACTCAATCGCACGTCGCCGTTTCGGGCCCCCACCCCCACCCCGCCCCGGGGCGACCGCCCCATGTGACCGCAACCCCATCCCCCCACCCCTCCTCTTCCCCGAACGAGGGCAATTCCGTCATTTCGCCCTCCTCGACCCCATCCGCTGGCTTGGGAATTTTAATATTATTTATTTTATTTTATTATATTTTTTTCTTTCCCCTCCTTTCTTGGTCGGCTTCGGTCACGTCTTTTTCCTAGACGGTGCGATGAATGAATGGGGATTTGATGATGTGGATTTTTCGATTTCGACATTCGACGTCCTGTCCACGGGGGTGGGTTGGGTTGGGTTTCTCTCTCTCTCTTCCCTTTCTTTTTCTCTTGGGTCCATTCGGTTGGATTCTCGTGCGCTTTCGATAATCCCGTCCCGCTGTCGATTTGAGACCATTATGTCTGATGGGTCCATCTCACGGTGCGGTAGCAAATATGGTAAGCCGATGAATTAGGTGTAGGAGGTCCGGAGAGGCTTTTCACGGAAAGGGATTCGGACCACGCGGATCGAAAACCGACCTATGCCATTTACATACTTGAACGAGAAGGCAAGGAAAGGTTCCTTGATAACCACCGAAACAAACTTTAGTAGCCACCCTTCCATTTGAAAAGGGAAATGAGAGGAGTTCGAATCCCCATCTTTTCAGGAAGGTTAGGAGTGGAGATTTATGATTTCAGATTTGGGTTTCGACTCCCGCGCCCTGCAAAAGATAGAATAAAAACCTGAAAGTGAGTTGAGAGTTAGAGTATAATAAATCAAAATAAAATAAAAATAAAATGAAAGGTTCCTTGACGCTCGTACCTAGGACAACCGTTTCACGACTTTTCAAGTGATTTACTTTTGACCCCTATGATATATTCTACTAAATCCATGGACCTAGCGAGAGAAGGGGCAAAGCATAGAGAGATGGCTCGAAATCGAAATGAAGAGTCTTCCACCAAATGGGACGGGAATTAGGTGCACGAAGATATACTTTGTGTGACCGTTCGATGCGTTTGAAATATACGTATCTCGCTCTTTGATCAATCGAATACACACTTATGTCACGCTCACTCGGTATGCCCGTCACATGAATACCTCCTCCTAATCAATAGACATGCAAGCCGATCGTGCAATCCCTAGACTTTAAATTTTCGCGAAGAACACTTTATTCATTAATTCATTAAGTAACTAAATATAAGAGAATTGTCGTTCTCATTGCCAGCAGTATGCCGTTTTCAAACAAATGTCCCGGAGACACTCGAGAAAGATCGAGAAACACTCAAGAAAGATCGATAAACGTCCTCCCCCCTCTTTGGGCTTCGGTTAGGCGAAAGCATTTCCCTCTTCCTCCCGATTTCCGTTATCGTTGCCCTCCGCTCCACTCAACGCGGTCCCACTCGATTTCAATTTCCAATTTCAACGCCAATTAAAACCCAAATTTAAATCTAAATTTAATTCACTTTCCGCCCTTTAATTAAATTAAATTAAATTAAATATCTCTGTAATCTCCGCTCTCTAAAAAACGCACAGAGCACGTACAAGAGCCATTTCTAGAGCGAGAAAGCCGTAGCCTTAGAGAGAGAAATCCCTCGCCCCTCCCTCCCTCTCCGTATCTCTCTCTCGCTCTCTGTAACTGCTTCGATCGGGCTTCCCATGGCAGATCTCGAAACCCTAGCCTCGGGCATCCCTCGGTAGACGTCCGCCATTCCTCGACGCCGGCCTGCCGGAGCTCCGTCTCCGGCGGTCCTCCGTTGAGCTCCCACCTCGCCCGGGCCCTCCCCGTCTTCTTCCCCCCCGTCCGATTTTGGAGATCTCCGGACAGGCCGAGGCAGCTTCGGGGCCCCCGGTTCCTCTACTCCGGCTGCGGGCATTGGCGTTTCCAGATCGCTCCGGGGACGCGTGTGTTGGTTTCCGGGCGAGCTTCGAGGCGGAGGGAGGGAGGGAGGTGTCCGATGGCGTCCGCTTGATCAGTTCTCCCTTCCTAGGTTTGTTCCCGCGCGCCCGCGCGCGCGCTCGCCGGTTGGCATTGCGGAGGCGGAGCCGCGTCCTGCGAGGGGTTGGAGATTCCGCGGTGGTTTCCCCGGCGGGGACTGTTGCGGTCATGGTGCTGTAGTCGCTCGGTCGTTCGAAGGAGGTAATGAATATGGAGGATAGGGGAGGGTCGTTTGTCGCCGTCAGGAGGATTTCTCAAGGCATCGAGAGAGGCAATACCTGCCATTCAACTTCAGGTATTCACTGTTGCATAGTACATTCCTCTCTCTCTCTCTCTCTCGGAAAATAAATATCCAGAAAGTTTGCTTCGTCGGAAAGGTATTCTTCTTTGATGTCGTCTTCTCTAGCGAAGTCTCCGTTTAGCTTTTTGTCTTTAGATAGTCACTGTTAGCGGTCGGCGTATTGGATTCGGATGGTGGATTTGAATCGAGACATGTGTCTGCAGTTCTGCCTATTATTATAACTATGTACTGTTTGGATTGGGTTGATCGGGCCGGCGAGCCGCTTTGAGATGAGATGGCGGATCTCTAATTATGCTTCCGAGTTTTTCGCGCGAATAATTCTCGAACTGTAATGCTTTTTCTGACATCACGTTGCTAGAAAAACTACCGCGCCAGTCTGATGTTGGTTGTCTTTTTATCTCTCACTTTCTTTTTACTGTATGATAATTGGTCCTCCGCGGATCTCGAGTGGCACGCCGATTTGACTGTAGAGCTACCTTAAAGTTTCTAAACTATGCGCATTACTCAAATTTTGCTTTATCCTACTTTAAATTTATAATTCTTCATTCCGAACAAGATAACGTGTTAGATTTTGCTCTACATCTGAAATTTCCAGGGCTCAATTTTGATAATCAACCTTTTTCTCTTGGCTTCTGTATATATGTCTTTGAATTTGAATTTGAATAATCTACCTTAGTAGATTATGTGATAACCTCTGGTAGATAGCGTAGTCCTTAGTTTGATGATTTGTGCTAGATGGATTGCTCTAATCTCAGGCCTCTTGTAAACAGTCAGCAGAATGTGGAATATTTACTTTCATCTGGAAACTGTTTATTCATCCCTCTTTGTTTTGCTGGACATCAACAGTGGATACTTGTGCAGTGTATTCTGACACGATCATATGTCAAATCTTTAGATAAAAGAGCTGTTGTCAGATTGTGTGCGCCTACTTATTACTTGAGCCCTTTGATGCTTGGTATGGCAAATGATTTAAACACTAAGAGCTTTTATTGATGGCCGTGTCAGCATTTTCAGTTTGAAGATACAAATTTCAATTGTTAGGTGGTTTCATTTTGTTACAGCTGAAGTTGTGGCAGGCTCAGCAGCATGGCTTGGTCGAGGTCTTTCTTGCGTTTGTGCACAGAGACGAGAGAGCGATGCTCGTCCCTCATTTGATTTAACTCCTGCCCAGGTCATAATTTGCTAACTTTGTGACTAATTTTTCGTATCATACTGCATTTTATTGTTTAACCTGATTACTGTTCCTTCAATCAGTATCTTCTTTATCTCCTTGAACCTAAGATATTAAATGCACTGTCCAATGACCCATATCATCTAGGGATTACTGAGGCTGAAAGATAGCTTTTGTTCAAGCATCGTTTTTGTTCTTCTGCAGTTCTCCTTGCACCTTTTTTATGCACTCTGCTTAGTTTCTATGATGCTCTTTAGAGCTATTAACCGCATCAGTGTTTATATCTTCATTTTGTCCCTATATGCCTGTTAATGGTAATTCTATTGAAATTGAGCTGATTCTTCAATCAATTTATTATCTTGTAAGTCCTTCCGTTTATATGCCATCAGGAGGAAAGCTTGCAGAGGCTTCAAAGCCGCATAGATGTTGCTTATGATAGTTCTGTTCTGGAACACCAGGTAAATTTTATATCCACTTTCACATTTTTGTTGTTTTAACGCTATTTATATGATACAGCAAATAAATCAAGTTATGCTTATAACAAGCTAATCTTTTTTTTGCATTACCTTGTTGCACTATCTTAGGAAGCTCTAAGGGCATTGTGGCATGCTGCCTTTCCAGAAGAGGAACTTCGTGGTTTAATATCTGAACAATGGAAGGAAATGGGTTGGCAAGGGAAGGACCCATCCACTGATTTTAGGTAAATCTTCTTTTTCTATTAGTTGTTGCTAAGATGCATAATGTGTTGCTGACTGTTAATGGTGCATACGTTTTCAGGGGTGGTGGTTTCATTTCATTGGAAAACTTGCTGTTCTTTGCCAGGAATTTTCCGGTATCTCTTTATTTCAACTGTTCTTGTCCTAATTACTTGAATTCTGTCAAATCCAATAATTAGTTGGCACTGGAAGATGCAATTTATGTTTGCATATTGTAGAACATGTTACTTTTGGGTTTCTTATTTGAGGATAGGACCTTCTGTACTGAGGTATTCTGTTGGCATGCCTCATGGTTGATGATGTGAGTTTGTGGATTAAGATGTGGACAATTTGCATGCCTCACAGTAGAAAGCATGACATGCGTGTAATGGAATCGTTTCATATTTTTGTTGAAAAGCTAAAGATGATAAATTAAAAAAAGCTGATTGTGAGAAGTACACATATAGAGTATCAAACGGAAAATTGAAGAGAGAGCCAAAAACATTGAGCTAGTCAGGTTCCATTCTTCTTCTGTTTATTTATTAATAATGTTGGGTTGAATATAAGCTAGATGCTATTGCCTTCTCAGTTGTTAAATGTATCTTACCTTTCTATTATATCTTGTTCTCCTTTTGGCCTAGATACTGGTTTTGCTAGAGCTAGTCTGTTTTCGGTTCTTTTTATGTTTACAGTAATAATAATATTGGGTAGATCATGACCTAGATGCTATTACCCTCTCAATGGTAAATGAATCCTGCCTTTCTTTTATGATCTTGTTCTCCTTTTGGTCCAGATATTGGTTTCGCTAGAGCTAACCTGTGCCTTGGTAGATTTTGGAGTTTTTTAACATCATATTGTTAGCACTGCTTTGTCTGAACACATCAATGGGGTTATCTCCTTATCATATCTCTGCAGCTATTTCCTTTTGTGAGGGGAGGCGGAGACCGAGTGTGCAAATTTGTGTGAAGCATAGGCAAAAAGTTTGTTTTAGTTCTATATATGCTGTTATGTTGTTCATTTTTCAGGATGGAGCACAATTCTCTGTAGGAATTAATGTGGTTATGTGTGGGATTAAATTATTCTGTAATCTGAGTTTGTTTGGTTGATTTTTCAAGCACTTTCTTTTTTCTTCAAATCTTGTGTCCCATGCAATTTTACTTTGGGGAAGACATAAAACCTTTCCAAATATAAATCATTTAGGTTTTTTATTTTATTTTATAATTTTTTAGACAAAAATATTATTTTTTGGGCTTTCATTTGATGGAAGAATAGATTAGCGCTTTTTCTAAGTGAAAGCCAACAAGGTTGAATTTCAGGGATTTGTCTTTCACAACAAGTGTGCTTGAAGGACATTTCTTTTGATCACCTTTGTATCGAAGTGGAGGACTACTTAAGACAATGACCATTGCCTTTTTATAACATATAAGCCTTTTAACCAGTTAAAAGTGAATTGGTGCTAGTCTCTCCACCAAGTTTGATGTTACTTGGTTGGTATTTGAATGCACTTTACATAATCTCCTTATATATATAGTACCATATACCTATCTGGCAACTATTAATTAAAGCTGAATCACGACTGAAATAGTTAAATTTAGGGGGGGCATAAGAGGAAGGTTGCTCATTTGGATGGTATATTAGCTTCTTATTTAGTGTCCATGATCCCATGTTGATGATGACATTAATGCTCTTTTTAGAGATAGCACTAGGTCTTTTCCATGCAGCAGATTGTGAACTGGAAGGCTAAAGCCTCTCTCCCTTTCGTTTAGATTTACCAACTCACGAGAGAGTTGGCTCTAAGTCTTTATTTTGGCGATTGTGATTGTAGATTAATAATCAAAATCTGGTTGATACTTATCGACATTTGCAGGAACATGGTTTTCTTATTGATGACATTTGCATGTTCTCAGTGTATTAGTTTTCTTTTAAATAGTGCTAGTTCTTAGAAAGTCTTGGCTCGATCGATTTGTTTCCTGCATGAGGCTGTTTGTTTCCTTTTTGCTTTAGTTCTTTGCCACTTTTGCTACTCATCTTTACTCGTTTCCATTTGTTATAGTTGGTTCCTAGCAAAAATTTCTACTTTATATCGATCCTCATAAGAATTGCATCATTATCTGCTAATAGTTTTGACATGTATAGAGAGAGAGATCTGTCAACAAGCCCATAATTTTCTCTTTCCCTATCTGATGCATTGAGTTTTTTGAACCAGAAATCCTTTCAAGATCTTCTGAGGAAACGGGAAGGTGATCGGTCATTGTGGGAATACCCTTTTGCTGTAGCCGGCGTGAACATCACATTCATGCTTATCCAAATGCTCGATCTTGAAGCAGGTAAGATAGAACCTAATTTTCATTGTGAAATTTTTATATACATGATCATTTGCATGTAACGAATGCTGCAACGATGGGAACCATTGTAGCGACATCAATAAACATGGAGCCTTTTAAGATGCAGACAAATGTTAGCTCCTATATAACATTTGGAAACTATTTTGGGTGATTTCTGGTGTTTGGCACACTGAAATCAATCCTCGAGAGCCATTTTCGGTCAAAGGAAATTCCACAGCATAAAAGTTGGAAAATGACTTCCTGGTCCTGTTTGAAAAATAGGAAAGCATTTTCCAAATGACAGAGCTCATCCTCGAGAGATAACTGACTGCTCTTTGTGCTAATCTTTTAACGAAGGATTACTACTAATTTCTAAAGCTGAGTTCTCTGAAGACTTAAACTAGTGTTTCTTTTTTGATTGATTGGCATTTTGTTCTCACCAGCTCATTGTTAGACAGATTCAGAAATTCTCTCTCTCTCTCTCTCTCTCTCTCTCTCTCTCTCCTGTATTAATTTCAACATCTTCTACAGTTCTTTACAAAAACCCTTCAAGATTCATAGTAAAGAATTCGACATTACGATTCTTAAGAAATTTTTTTCGAAGGTCCATCAGAAAATTATTTGCTTCTATTTTTTAGGTACACTGCTTAACAACGGGAAAACTACCATTTTACTTGCAGATTTCTGATGAAAAAATTTCTTTTATCACGAAGTTTTATGAAAAAAGAGAATGCAACCTAAGGATATTTTTACACATTGTTCTTGAAATGTTGTTATCAATAAACCAAGTATCTGGATGATAGAACTTTGGGAAAGTAAATGCTATTTATAATGATGTATTCGATTGTGCAGTTAAGCCACGGACGCTTGTTGGAGCTACTTTCTTGAAGTTCCTTTCTGGTAACGTTGGCTATCTATTGCTTCATTCAGTTTAATAGTCTTATGTTGAAGTAGGTCCAGGAGAACCATGAAAGCTGACAAAAGGATTCTTTGTACTTGGAGTTAGAAATTTTTATTCTGTAGTTTCTAGTTTATTTCTGTCTCAATCTAGCATATACCTGTCTTCTACTATTTGCAGTCTATTTCCTGTTACTTTTTTATGACAAAAATAGTTCACTTGACAGAAAATGAATCAGCCTTTGATCTTCTATACTGCATCACATTCAAGCTGATGGACGATCAGTGGCTTGCTATGCGTGCATCATATATGGATTTTAATGTGAGTTTTTTATTTAGAAACTATCTTGACAGTTCTTTTCAATCTTCGAGAGTTGTGGATGTGGTTATGAAGCAAATTAGTTAAGTTGCTTGAACCTTTTGCCTTCCATTTCTGGCAAATAAAAAGCCCCTTTTAACAATTGAACGTTGGGGTTGCTCATGGCCTATTTGGTGGCCAAAAGTATTGCTGCATGTGGGTTATTTGAAGGTCCTGTTCAAGGAAAATATCCCCTGGTGTCTGTAGCAGTTTGGTGATAAAAACAATAAAATTAGGACCTCGCCTGCTGCTCTTCAGTATAGATTTTTTCTTAATAGTCAGATAACTTATTGGACAAGGTATTCAAGGGGTCTCAACCTGTATACAAGCAGAATATTCGGGCCCCTTACAATACCATGCGAAGCCTCCTGTCAACCCTGTATCCAGAACCAAAATAACAAAGTGAATTGCCCCTCTAACTTCTCCGACTCTCTTATCAAATAAGAGAGAGAGACCAAAAACGACACAACCATCTATCAACTGTTATACTCTGCAGTTATCCGAAGAACTTTTTGGAGCTCCTTATTGTACAACAATTTTCTCTTATCTGTTATGGATGCATGCTATCGTTGCCAGTTCTAATGCATAAAGTTCGGGATAAAATGTTTACTTACTGTTGCTTTCTGTTGCTTGCTTGCTTTCCCTCTGTAGGCTGTGATGAAATCGACCCGCCGTCAAATGGAAAGGGAGCTGCTGCTTGAAGATGTGACACGTCTTGAGGACTTGCCCTCTTATGGCCTTCTTGCTCGCTAGTGCGGCTCTGTAAGTTCAAAAAGTGGTCGATGTAGAAGCAGGTTTCATAGAGTGAACAAGGAGGTTACCTTTTTTTTAGCATCTCTCTCTCTCTCTCTAGATCATGTTTGTACGTCACATTACGCTCATAAAATGGCTTTGCATTTACAGTTCTCGAGTGTTATCCTTGATTCTATTGGAAAATCGAAACCTGGTTTCCCATGTCTGTAAGAGTGGCCCTGAATGTGTGATTCCGACCTTACACGGCATGATGATGTGTCGTTCAAGGTTTTATACTGATTATTCATGGGGATGAAGAAACAGGCCAGAAGATTGTCATCGTCACATGTCTCCACATCCGCATGGGATTTCAACAGGAGGGAATGAAGCATATCCTTTTCCCTTCTATATCACCCTTTATGCCTGGCAATTCACTTTCTAGCTCGAAGTACCATTATATTTTTGACAAGAAAGACACTTTAAAGAGACGATCTTTCCACTGTTTCTGCAACATAGAAACTGTGGACCATTGGAAATCATCTGTCGTTCCATCGATAGTCGTGCTGGATTACCGATCACGGATACACAGTCGATTAGATTATCATTGATCTGTTCAACACGACAGATTCATGGACACATTGGACGGATCACAGAAAAGAGAATGCCATAATTTTTCAATCTATAAAAGAAAGATGGGGCATTGGAGGCAAACAAGCACCTGCAAACTTCGATACCGAAGAAATTGATACCCTTATAAATGCAGATTTTCCCGCTTCAAAATTGAAATTATGCGCACCTCCTAGGCTCCTATACATCCTGAGGATTGAAACTGTATTTGAGAACTTCTTTATTCGTTTTGAAAGTTAAACTGTCCCTGAACCTCACTTTAGGATGTGTAGCAAGTGGACAGTACATGTATTTGAACATTCATTATTATTTGGTCAGTGGGATAAAAAGAGCAGATAATCAAAGCCTGTTGTGAACAAATTCTCTCTCATCCAAACTTAGCAAAACACTCTGAAGAGGTGTGCCACCTCCATAACCTCAGATGAATCTGCAATATCGGACAATGAATTCGCCCCGCGGGAAGATTCTCCTCGTAAGATCCCAATAAGGCCAACCTTACCAGGGATTCTCAAGGATAAAAGGGGTCGGGGCAAAACAAAGCATAGTGAAAACGGACATCTGGGTCTCTCCCCCCAAAAGCATGTCTCCTAGTCCTCATTAGATCTTTGTAAGGAAAAGCACATGAGACTCAACAAGAATTACCGCCAGACAACGACCAAAATTCTTATATCGTTCAAATCGCATCTGCAGTCGTCAACACAGGCAAGGACAATAGGACATCCACCAGACCAGACACTCAAGACAAAGTGGATCACAACTCAACAGTTGATAATACATTAAGTTAAAATAGACGAACAGCAAACAGAATCATGGCACATGAAAATCTACTCGTAGATCCAGGGGTGAACACTGCTTTGCCAGCTCACAATGCCTTCAGGAAACCACAGTGCAATTTCCTTGGTTGCGCTCTCGACCGAGTCGCTTCCGTGGATGACATTCCTGCAAGAGAAAAGTCAAATTTGATTATCATCGCACATAACTTTATCAATCCCACTATGCAAAAATCATTTCCTACGCAACTCTAATCTCAAAAATGAATCAGGATGTCCTAAAATCAAATGTAAAATCGAGACAAGACATCAACTAATCATGTATCCAAAACTTTATGTATCCCTCTGATGTGCTGGAAAAGAATTTACAAATGCAAGTCTGTTTGCTTTCTCTTTACTATCATTTGAAAGAGTTTACAAGCGATACCCCATTCTCTTGCATTAGATAAACTAATGGGTCTAAATAACTAAAACAAACATAAATAAAGAATCTCAGGACACAACCATTACTTGACGCTGTTCTTAGTGTCATGTGGCATTGGCTTGGTACACAATGTCACACCACTTCAAAGGTCTATCATCCCTAGTTCAGTGGCAACTCTGGCAGGGTAATCATGGAAAAAATTTAGTGATTCAATTGTAGGACTATTGATATTTAGCTGCTTTGAACTACATAGAATTGACCCATATGAAACTTTTTCTAACTAAGGAGCAGAAGTAAGGGGACTTCTCTCAATCTGACAATCACCGGCAGACCATCAACCAATTCCACTGTAATGTGTTCAATAACTTCAGCCGCATGAAAAAGGAAATCACCTGCCAATGTCAATGGCAAAATCACCACGGATGGTTCCAGGAGCAGATTCTGCAGGGTTGGTGGCTCCAATGATCTTCCTCCCGGTTGTCACAACACCTTTGCCCTCCCAGACCATGGCAACGACGGGGCCAGAGACGATATAATCAACCAGGCCACTGAAGAAAGGCTTTGCAGAGAGGTCTGCGTAATGCTTCTCAGCAAAAGGACGATCCACACTGACAAACTTCAGACCTGATTCAAATTGCACATAACATGCTTTCATCAGAAAAATATGCAATTCAAGCTTCCTCGAGTCCGACAATAATTTCTAGAAGATGCCTGCTCAAATGACAATGGAAAATCTCCATAATGATTTTCAGACTAGTGTTATCATATTCAAACAACAGGTTACTGAAAATTAAGCAGCAAAAGCAACGACAATCTTTTTCCTCCCGTCAAACGGATCGATCGCTGCATTCAACAACTGTCAGCTTATAAAAAAAAAGCATTTACCTTTCAAGGAGAATCCTTTCTTCTCGAACCTGCCGATGATTTCACCGACCTGAAAACAAGAATAGCATTCACGTCAAACCCAACCCAAGTGTGTTCACACCAGTTAAACTTAAAACAGCAGACATAAACTCAAGCGAGAGAACAATCACCCAATCCCCTGAAATCACCATCTATTCCCACATAGCAAGCTGATAAGTTTACGCCTAATCCACGCTCATTTGGATTCGGAGAGATCCCAAATAACGAAAAGAAATCTCAAATTTGATCTTTCTCGCATCGAATCGCCTCCACGAGAAGGAAAACAAGGAAAAGCCGAAACCCAAACCCCCAAACACCAGAACCCATCTTCTAGATGCCCATCAAACGAAAAAGGGTATCTGACAAATCAAGAACCAAGAACCCATATCCATCCCCACACGATTTCTCCCGTCAAGAAACGCCAGATCAAACACGCAAGAAAAGAGAAACCAGGCTACAACGTGACCAAGATCGGGTTGCGCGGGATACTCACGAGGCCTCTCTGTACGCCATCGGGCTTGATCATGATGAACGTTCGCTCCATCTTCGTCGGTCGTGCTCGAGCGAAGGGACGCGACGAGAGAGAGAGAGAGAGAGAGAGAGAGAGCGCGAGAGCTGAGATGGTGTGGGGAGGAGAGGGGTCGGGACTTGGTATTTATAGGTTGGACGGGACACAAACCCTAGGCCTGTCGAAATCTCCGAGGAATATTCGCTCGGACGCGGCCCCTAGCGAAATTTCCGTTCGCAGGCTGTTCACAAAGCCAGCCATCATTACAAGATTTCATGGGCAAATTTGATCATTGATGTGTGAAGTCTTAACAAAGCTCGATTAAACCTTTCGAGTTGATACCATCACGCTGTTATTGTTCAAAAAGACCAACTTGGCACAGGGGTCGTGCAATTTTCGACCAAAAAAAAATATTACTCCAATGACGGGTGTGAATCGATGAAAAAATAGGAATATAATGGAAAGATTAAAGAGACAATCATGGATAGAGTCTTGTTTATTTATTGGCCTATTTAACAAAAAAGGGATCAATTTTAGGTCCAGTGACAACTCTGACCCAAATCTTTTTTTGTCTCGTAAAAAATCACAAGCTTTCATTTAAATCTTAAATCTAGCTCGAACAATTTGAAAATTTCACATCGCAGTAGTCAGATTTAGGACTAGAGTAAATGTTGGTACTTTTTATTAAGACAAAAAAAGTTCGGACCAAAATTGTCACTCAATATAAAATTGGCGCTTTTTCTTGGAATTAGCTCTTTATTTATTCGGGTCAATGACCCCACTAAAATTATAATTTTATGTATTAAATACGTATAAATTTTTTGCAGGAACGTTCCAACCAAAAATTTTAGAATTTATGTACGAATTTTATGGATTATCAAAAAATAACAAAAAAGAAAAAACAATCTAAGATTAACTTGAAAATAATACTTAGTGCAACTTTTTATGGGACCCTAGCTTTGACATATGGCACAATTAATTTTCAAGGCAGAAAAGGCACATCCATTGCCTCCTTGTATCCACAAGAGTTCTCCAATGTAGAGCTTCAAACAATGGAGAGCTAGCTCGATACCCAGTGTCCTCAAAATCTACTCTAATTTTGGGTTTTCGAAAGGCTGCGCTTTTTTCACTCCTTTTTCTTTAAAACACTCCTCAATATAGTGTTTTGACAATTATACCATTCATGAGTCTTACATTTACTATGTGTTTCCCCTATTGTAGTTTCATTCTCTTCTTTTCTTTTGGGTCCCACTTTTCTTCATCTTGTTCTCCATCTCTTTCTTTCTCTTCAGGCAATTATCTTCCTTCCTGGTACATTACCGCGGTGTTGAGGAGGATGCAAAGCGCAAGAGGTAAAACACCACCTCGAAAAATAGAATGAAAAAACAAGGCTTGAAACTCCAATTCAGTTATAGACAAGCTTCTTCACCATGTTCAAGTAAGAAACAAGAAAACAACTCGGGCTGGAACACCACCTCGAAAAACATACCGATATAGAGATACAAAAATTTCTCCTCCTTTGTATAGGAAGTTAGCAAGCAGGGTCAAAAAAATTTCTTTGAACTCAAGTCGGTCTTCAAGAAAGAGAAAATGAAGGTCGTAGTGCAATGCTTTAACTCTTTGTCATGGCACTTGGCAATATCAATTACTTAAGGGTAACAAGCAATTAGATCAAGATGTAAAGAAGCCATACTCCTTGACCCTCGCCGCTCCACACGGACTGTGCATTGACCTTCACCACTCACACTGTCAATGGTGGTAGAATCAGAGTGATGTGGAGGTCCTGAACTTCGATCACCGTCACATACAGGTACTGCAGCTTTGGAGACCGGTAGATCTTATAGCGCATGTGAGCCACGTACAGCGCCTCCGAGTTCCATGCCTTAGATGCCAATCCACACAGAGAGCTGGATGTCGTAAGAGATGTGACTCTTCTCTGCTGCATCGCCGCCCTCAAAGTGGTACCATAATGGATGGTGGATCGGCATGTCGGAGAGGCCGAAGCAAACACTGCAGAGGAAGGTCTCCGACGGCTTGTCTCGGACGGAGATCTCAAGTGTGGAGCCTTGCCGACTCAGGCTTGTTGTGGCCTCACAATTCCGATGATATCACCCCTTTGCATCCTCATCAACTTTACCTGAGAATACCATGTTTTACAAAAAGTGTGATATCCTACAAAAGAGATAAAAGGAAGAAAATGAAGGAAATTGGGACCCACAAGAAAAGAAAAGAAAAAATCCAATGCATAATAGCTCTTGAATGTTGAAAGGTAGGATGAAGGGTAAAATTGTCAAAACACTACATTGGGGAGTGTTTTAGCCAAGGATGGACTAGAAAAAAACTCGACCCTTTCGAAATACTAAGGGTTGCTCAGGTGATGAGTTTTCCTCGCTCGAGACTCATGCTTGAGTCACCACACTTGCACATCCTCGTGGGTCATCTCCAGGCGCAAACCCGCGTGCTTTTGATATTTATTTTTGTGCATGTGGAATTTGGGAATTGTCATAACTAATAAAGAATCGGCCAATGTGCAAACTGCAAAGAGTCTGGGATGCTCCAACTGTTAGAAAAAGAAACTATGTATCATATGCCAAAGGAGGATTAATGGGGATTAGATTAAGAACATGTTCATAACATTGATTTGCTTGTAAAGTAAGGAAACCCTGCCCATTGTTTTTTTCTTTTTGCATTGCCCATTGTTTGGATAGTGAATACACTATATTTATCGAGATGTATGCATTGGACCCCATGCATAATCAGACAATGATGAAATGCTTCCTCAATTTGACATGGCGCCGTGCACAGAGGTCTCTGCCATGGACTTGGAATTCTAGGGTTGCCCTGGATTTTCCAAAAATTGAGCTTTAGGCTCTATTTATTTCGCAAAAAATAATGATATTTTTGGAAAATATTTTTCGGGAAGTCAATTTTCAAGAAAATGACAATATTTTTCAGTATTTGGCTGAAACCTAATAATGAATTGGCAAATATTTTCCTTTTTTTCAGTAAGGAAAATCTCATTTTATTTTCCTAAATAGACATATATTATTTGGGCGCTAGTGACATGCACATGGCTAGCCAAGGAACTTGGCACGTGCACCGGGTTCTCAAGCCAAGATCCGCGACTCTTGAGCATGAGCACGGGCATTGGTCTTGGTAGAGGTGAGCATGGTTCCAAAATAAAACCTAAAACCTGAGAACTGGACCTGTGAGAATTTGTCTAGTTTCAAGTTCCAAAGTATGTAAGGTATGTTATATATTCCAAAAATTGAGGAACCTGTTTCGACAGGTATGTTCTAGTTTCGAAGGGAGATGGAACCTATAACTTGTAACCTGTAACAAGTTTTTGTGTTTTTCTTGGTTTATATCTTCGTGTGATCCCATGGTATTTCATTACGTCTGATGATAAATATATAATATGGAACCACTAGTTTGATCTTCTATTTTATGACCAAGACTTTAACTTTGTTAATGTTTTATATTTTTTCTGTGTCTAAGGTCAATGGATTGTAGCAGTAAATGGTAATCATTAAATGTAATGATTCACTGCAATCATTCAACTAATAATATGAGTAAAACCTGAGTAGACCCTAGAATTGACCATTTAACTTGTGGCATGGTAGGTTATAGTTTTCAAGGTATGCATGGTAGATTTCAGGTTCCAAAAAATAAAAAACCTGTTCAACGGATAGGTTCTAGGTGGAATCCATACGGAACCTGGAACTGCTCACCCCTAGGTCTTAGGTCCATCGAAATAGAGCCCGAGAACTTGGTGCTTGTGTTCGGCTCCTTGACGCCTTGGTTCGGGTCTTCAAAGGTTGAACCTAGCTCCTCGATGCTTGAGCCTAGGTCCATCAAGGCCAAGCGCCGAGCTTGGGTCAATCGAGGCTGGGCCCCGAACCTAGTGCCCGAGACCCGATCCCCTGCACTTAGACCTAGATCCATTAAGGGTAGGCCTAGGACCTCGGTGCCCAAGCCTGAGTCTATCAAGGCCAGCCTTGATCCCCAGAGCTTGGGCCTGTGCTTAGCATTGATGGATAGGGTGTGAACGCAAGGGACTTGGCATGGGCACGGAAATCTTGGGCTTGAAAGTTGGGGACCTAAGCATGGGTGCTGGGGTCCGCAGGTTGGCCTTGATGGGCTCGGCACAAGCATCAAGGACTTGGGCTCGGCTTCGATATTACCAAGCCCTACGTTTCGTGGCATGGGCACTACTATCTTGGGCTCGACATCGATGGACCCTAGGGCGGAGGCCGGGGTCTTAGGCTTGACCTAGATGAACCTGAGCCGGGGCATTAGGGATCCAACCCTGCTATCAAAAGCCCAGGAACAAGCCTTGAGGTTCCTATGCCTAAGAGCAAAGTTTTTGGTTTAAGTGTCGATACCTAACTATATTTTGGAAAATGAAATTCAATTTTTTAATAAGAAAAAAATTTCCTAAATATAAACTTTGGTAGGAAAACATTTTCCTAAGCAATTTAAACTCCAGAAATGAAGAAATTGTTTTCTTGAAAAATATTTTTTACGAAACAAACGGAGTTTAGCGGGATTTTATTTTCTGTTTTTACATAGCGATTGCGACTAACCTGCGAGTTCTGAGCAATACGAAGGAGAAGAAAACTTTGAAGTCATATGGCCCTTTCAAAGTGGTTAATGGTTAACTAATTCTCTCCGTGCAATTAAGTCATTTCGTCTTTATTTATTATCTAAGCAATCTAATAAATTGCTAATAGTATGTTATCAATATCGAAAACGAAATTCCTTGTGGTGCCGACGTAGATAAAAGAAAGCAAAAAGGAAATAGAGCGTAGAATCTCTCGATGTATGTGCAATTTCAGTCCGAGATGTACCAACTAAATAGAATGTACCATCATCTAAGTTGAAACCACTAAGAGAACCTTGCGGCTTTATCCCTCGATGGAATGAGTACTTTACACGTACAGTGTTTGCAATCATGCCAGAGAAATAATATGGAAATTGGAAAGAAATTCAGTCTTAGCCCAGATTGAGAGGTTGGGCTAGGCCCACTCAGGCCGACTTAGGCTTTTAAACTTCAAGCTACTACTGAACACTCCTATTTCAGAGCACCAGATTGACATTTTGGAAGAAAATTGGAACTTTTTTCCTCTCATGCTCACAAAAATTTCAAAAATTTCTCAACTTTCTATCCGAATTTTTATTCCCTCTCTTTTCCAAATCGAGTAGGATGGACGATAGAATAATTTGTCTTTCTTACTAGTACTGCGACAATCTACAACAGCGTGACAATGTTTCGTAACTACTTTCCCGTAACATTTCTTTTGTGCCTGAAGTTTTTGTGTTTGTTTGGGATACGGGGAAGATGAGCGAAACATTTGAGTGATAAAATGAGAAATAATTTAGAATTTGGGGTAATTACGCAAAACGCCCATGAATTTTGTGGGTAGTACATGAGTGCCACTATCTTTTTAGTGTTGCGTATTAAGCTGCCTCACTAGAGTGTCAAACCCGCTCTCTTCAGCTCCTTCTAGTTCGTCTCCTTCACTGCTAGCTTCACCGCATTAAAGGCGATTTAGACACCAGTGAAGATGAGCCTTGGGTTGCGAAGCTGTAAGGGAGGCAGCGAGCACGGTTGATCTAGTAGACAAGGCAGTGGCTGCCGATGCAGAAGTGAAGGGTGATGACAAGGTGGTGGATGCTACGTGCGAAGCTTGGGATCCACTTGATGTCAAAGCTGACGATCTTGGGGTGGTGAGGGACAAAGAGGAGGTGGACAGCATTGAGGCAGCGAATAAGGAGGGCGAACACGCTTCAGTTGTGGACAAAATGTTTGACATCGCGGTAGATTGCGTTGGGAAAGTGAGATTTTCAAAAAAAAATTTAATCCTATTTCTTAATTTGAATCCGGATGTCCAACTGCATCCTAAGTCATTAGAACAGGTAGGAATTGAGTTTAGGACCTCATGTTTGGCAAAATGCAAGGTTTGCAATTATTTTACTTGGGAAAATGGGAAAATAAAAATTTGGATATTTCTCAAGTTTTTTGTGAGTATATAGAGGAGAGAAAATTTAAAATTGAATGAATTTTTCTCTCTTTCTTCACCTCCAACTCTTACAAAACATAGTATCACTTATTAAAGGCACATTGGGCACCTTTGGATCTTTAGTGTTTTGACAAGATTTACCGCATCAAAGGTGAGTGTTTCCTCCTATCCAGGTTATGACGCTTTGTTTTTTGACCCGGCAGCTGGTCAACCTGGATACCCCTTGTCCCTCTCCAGTGTTGTTTTTCTTCAAGGGAAAGGACTGAAATACCTTCTTACTTTAACATCTCGAAGTCCAGATGAAACCTTAGGTCCTAAAAAGGTACATTATTGAGAGCATATCTTTTATTGCAATTTCCTTCAATTTATTGTCATATTATATTCTATTAAACATTTTCCCTATGATTCTTCTAAAGAATTTCAGAGTCGCCTCAAGTGGAGGTTGCGAGTTTTCCCGTTTATTCATATAATGCAAACTACACAGGGAAAGAAAAGGAAAAGATTCACAAGGCTATCTTGGATCAATCTTATAAAACTGGCATTTTGCACATAATATGTTTTGTTGGAAGGGTACTAGGTCTTTTAATCTATGCAATTTTGTCAGAAGATGCATATTGAGGGCTTTACGGCGATGCAAACTACCAAGTAGGATTGACAACTTATGCCGTGCCATCTTCTAAGTTCATGTCGATATGTGTCTTTATCAAAATATTTCAACATGATTACAAACTGATTCTTTTTTATTAAATGTGGGTGAAAACGCAACAAATTCAAATTGACAAGTGTAACGGCAAGTCGGGTTTTGATATTTTTTTTTCTAATAAATTCGTTACCCTATTCGAATGATATCCTAATGTCGTTCAAGAGATTGTCACTTTTGATTCTAAGTGGTGAGGGAGTTTTCTTGAGCAGATAGGCCCAACACCACTTCATGGGGCTTTGGAGATACTCAATTTCCTAAACTAACATGCATGTTTCCAGGCCCAAAATGAAATTAATATGTATGTTCAATTACAGAAAAAGTCTGACCGAGATTTTGTGTCCCAATTTCCATGTCTCTCCTCTATGTTGGCCCAAGTTCCCAAGGAAATGTACAATGGGAACAATTTATTTGGAGTAAATCAAACAACAATGTCCAGGGAAAAATCCAGACTTAATCAAGCTTTCTGATAAGTAGTGAAGTTGATTCGATCCAATTGACATTGTAGATTAAGTAGTTAAGTTGTTCCCCTTTTTTAGCATACAATAAAAATGTGCATCCACTACATTATGCCGATCTTTTATGAATCCGTTTTTTTAAAAAAAATTTACAGTCTCTTTTTTTCTCCGAATGTCGTCAATTAGTTATTTCATAGATAGTTTATCAATAGAAAGATGCATAAATTATTAGTTCTATTTTTCTTTCACATATTTCAATTCTAAATTTGATAATTATCCATCTCATAAACAACATTGTTAAAAAAAATTAAAATCTTGAAAGTATTTTCCCTTTCGACATGTATTTGTCCAATTTAGTAATATCGTGTGAATGGTTTTTTCGATTTTTAATAATACGGTTACGTAATAAGTAAGCAATTATTGCAAAATCTTTTAAAAGTCAATTTAGCATACACTCTATGCGCTTGCACTTTTGCTAGTTACTAACAAATACGAAATGCATTCAATTATATAAAATTTAACAGTTGAGACAAGAAAGGCACATTAAATTTTACATCCTTGTTATTATTGCACACACCAGGCAAATTCCTATCTTTCTTCAATCTAGCTTTGCACTGCCAAATATCGGCATTTCCTATTCAAATTTCTGTAATTTATTGACGTCGAAGTTAAGTGAATAGAGTCGAGTGATCAACAATAGTATGGATTACGACTTACGAAGTGCCGCATTACATGCTTTACTAATCTAGTAGACCAATCTTAATAACTTTAATATTGATCATAATAGAAATAACTTCTGACGAAAAAGTAATAACATAACCCCACAATTCATAAAGCAATTATTTTGTCTGCCCAATAAATACATGTTTTATATCCCTAGTTTGGCCCATGGGTCCAGTATAAGTTGCTGTGTTCAAGCTGGATTTTGATTCGTGTTTGCCCGTTGCTCACTCCCAACAATGAGAACGCGGTAATCAACGATTAATGATGCAAGGCAGCCCCAGCGCCACTGCGGTATTGTCCACTCTAGTCGCGGTTCATCCTTGCTGGCACGGCTTTGACGATGTATGGTGATAACTTAAGGTTGCACGAGACTTATCTAATAACACAATAACATCTATATCGAGGCAATCCCTAACATGAAAAGATTACCCAATGCATGTATGTAGGTAATCTTAAAAATCAGTCCGTATGCGAGTGTTTGTTGTAGAAGTCCTAATTGTCGGAGAATCACTTGATTTACGTTCTGGATCTTAAATTCTGCAGATGAACGAAGCAAGGGTAGGACCACGAGTTTGAATCATATGAATCCGAGACAGGTGAAAGAGAATAAGTAGAAACTCGTTGAAAAAGAAGGTAGACCCATTAAAGACCGAAAGAAGAGACGAAGAAGAAAGCAAAGTCGAAATGTCAGGCTTTAATAAAAATCGTGCATGATGCCACAGTGCCACCAGCACCTGACTTTAGACGTGCTTAGTTAGGACTAGGCCGAAAACAAAACGTGAAGAAAATCCAAATGGGTGGCAAACGAGGGAGTTTCTATAGATTTGAACAAAACTGGGTTTTATTCGAAATCGTATACTATGATACTAAAACGAAAGACTACCGTCCACTTATCTAAACATATATCCGGAACATGTCGTTTAGTAACTAAAGATCTTATAGTATTTTCGGTAACGTGTTGGTCGAAATTTGACCTAAGATTAAAGTACAAAAACGGGCAATGCCCCGGCATCTTTCCTTTCAAATGTAGCGCACAATCAATCGCTCTACATTAACTAGTTAAGAAAACCCTAGCTTTCTTCCCTTTTTCTAATCCAAGACACTTTCCTTTAGCTCCATAATTGGCTAATCATGGTAGATAATTTTTTTTCTCATTGATCTTTACAGGTGATGAGTACTTGAACATTCTCTTCCTGGGTTTCTCTATTGGCAAGTTGGTTGGAGATGGCTAAGTTTCACCTGCACATCCCCTCCTCCAGATTTCAAACCGGTTCGATTGTTGGGAAAAGACGATATAATAAAAGAGAATGGAATTTATGTAGAGAGGAGCGAGCCGGATCGAGACAGATCGGGCCCGCCAAATATCCGATGCCTCACTCCATCATCATGAGCCATTAGAAGGCTTCAGACCTTGATTGAAAAGCCATGATTGTTGCATGGAATTCAGCATATATGCTGCTGCCCCTTTGCGCTGTCTCTCTCTCTCTCTCCTCTCTCTCTCTTATTGCTTCGAATTGCAATCTTTTTCTCATTTTTTTGTGCCTTTTCTTTTCTTGTGGTAAGAGAATAATACATTGCACTTTTGAACTCTTATCTTCGAAATCATGAAGATGTCGGATCCGTAGGTAAACTTCTTTCTTTCTTTCTTTCTTTTCTTTTCCCTCCTTTGCCAATTTGCTTAGGGAAATTGTTGGGGGGGTGGTTCGATTGTTGTTTCTCTTGGTTTTGGGGGAAATTATTGGTTCTGTAATTATTCTTGCCCCCCCTGTGGCTAGAAATAAATGGGACCACGGTTTTGCTCCCCTTCTTTCTGACACCACTCTTTTTTTATTTGGTAATTTTGTATTTTTGATTTCGTTAGCGCGTGATTCATGGCCCTTGTTAAATACCTAATTGAGACGACCTTTTGATTTTCAAAGCATTGATTGTCCTGTTTTACACATGATCCATGTCTTGAAAAATTAAATTATTCCAAATAAAATATGATTAGCAAATACGATTTCTATGTATATAACGATTGATACAAAATATAGGTTCCCACAATTTCCGGCAACGTTAAATAAATTGTTCCTCGTGTGCTTGAATGTCGGTCTTAAAACGAGACATGAGTTTTCCTAAATTTGATAATGAAAAGTATTGTTAATATATGATCACGTTTGAAAACACAATTTTCAAAAGTTATGTACATAATGAAGTTAGTGTACCCCGATGACATGTGTAAAACACAGTGCCATATACATCACTCTATAATTCTGCCTCTGTGAAATATTTCTAAACTTTTGTGATTTACCTGCCGTGCTCTTGGACTTGGCCTTTTATCCTTTTCTCTCACGTTAATGCTGAAAAAGAGATCGCTACTAAGCATTCTTTTAAAAAGTATTTGTTTGTATAGTGGGTCGAGCGGCGTTCAGGCCAGCTTTCGCACATGTTGACCGGTTTACTTCCTTGGACAATCTTAAAGATGCACTTCTCATATCGGCTTGATGCATTTAGAATTTTACTTTTGAAGTGCTCCCGATAAGACTTGAACCCAAAAACACAAGGAAATGAGTAAATTCTCTTGCCACATAGGTTAACACCTCCAACACGAAAACATGTGCATGAGTCAAATGCTACACTATCTTGATTCCACATTTGGAGAACTATGTAGTTTTGTGAAGATGCCAAGTTGAATTCTGTATATGTACTCCATTTGAGGAGACATAGAATATCTCTACTTATAGCTTCTACCGCTGACTTTCCCCCGAGAACTTGAAAAGGAAAAAACTAATGGAAGAATTCTGCCCAAGTCATGTTCCATGTAACCCGAATTTCATGTTCGTGAAATCTGTCTAGGGTTTTTGCAGATGACATGTGGGGCTAGGGTTTGGTTTTGATCTCTTTCCTTTCTCTTGTGTTAATTTAAGGCATTGGCTTCAGCGATTGTGCACAAGTCGAATGCCAATATTGCCATATGACCCTGGCAGGGATAGTAAAATATTGAGAATTTTAGGCGCTAACTTCACTTATGTAAGAAAATGTAATTAGTTGAAGTCGAATATAATATCAAGTAGTCCAGTAATTACGCACAGAGGCATCAACATGTGTTGCACAAGTTAATTGATGGCGGCCGTGAATGGCATGCCGCAAAAGTTTCGTTCACTTTGAGAGGGACGAGATACCTACCGATGTCTTGGTTCGGTGACTCTTTCGTCACGGCCATTAATTTATGAGGAAATAATGGTATATATGATTAACATATAAAATATTGGCATTATTTTATTATTGAGATGTCAATGGATCATTGTCCATATAAAGATATGTTTGCTGTTAAGATGTGATTTTGTGTGTACGCTTCTGTAAAAATGTAAGAATTTATGTCAATCAAGTGCCATAAATATATTCGACCAAAAAGAAAAAGTACCATATACATATTTCAACCAAAAAAAAAGGACTATTTATATGATGAGTCTAAGAGCCTCGTGCATCGTTTTGATACATTATAATCGCATTGCATCTGATGAGAAATATTAAAAATTTATTTTAATGGGAACTCCCTCCAACCAATTTGGGAGCGATGAGCATAAGTAAAACTATATTCAAATAACTTTGGCCACAATTCAAGTAACTATATTCAAACTCAACGTAATCTCTAGTAGCCCATCAAAAGGTAGTGATTCCTTACAAACCCTATCTTGACATGGATGATCTTATCTCGTAGGACCTAAAGCGTTAGTTCAATGGAAAAAGAAAAACTCATCTATTATAATGAAGAATTGATGTGGTCTGAAATAGTTAATATTCTGGATATGCATAATTTCTTGATCTAAACTTATAAGTGAAGGTAAATCAAACAAGATGGATTTCTCTTTGTGATTTCCCTATAATGAAGGCATCACACTTCTATTACAAATCCACATCAAATGGTAATTGAGTCAATTGTTGGCTGGATGAGTTGTGCCTCTTTACGGGTGTATCAATATTTGATTGAATATCTCAAGGAAGGTCCGATGTTAGCGATGATCGAGGTTTGTTGCAGGGCCTAATCATAGTGCAGAACACCAATACGGAGATTTAAGCTGATATGTTGGTGGAGAAAGATACTTGATCAACTAAGGGAAAACAAGTATAGCACAGCACACTTTAAGGTGGGGATTTGTTCATGTGCACCCATAAGGTATTTGGAAAATTCAGTTCAAAGAGGAATAATTAATGTATTTTAGTTGTACATTACTCATTGAGCTCATTTTTTGAGTAAATGTAAATTTAAATGAATTTATTAAGAGGATTAAACAATTAATATATCATATTTGTCTCCTCAGTATCTCCCAAAATAAGGTATTATATATATTGCGCTTTTTCAACACCGTAATGCTTCGACCAAAAAAAAAAACACCATAAAAGCAACTTAGCAAGTCTTTCATTCTAGAATAAGTGTGACCGGCTAAATTGGGAGCAAGAAAAAACCTGGAAAAGACAGATAACTTTTCAAACTTCTACAGCAAGATTTTCTAGAATAATTCATGGATAACACCTGGTTAGCGTGGTAGACTAGGATGTGAGGAGATTTCTAGTTTAGAAACTGTCACCCTTTCGAATCCTGTTAATTATGTGCAAATTATTTTAGATCAAGGCTACCTAAATTAATCAAAAGCTTGAATTTAATGGATTCATGGGGGCTTGCCACACGATTCATGGACGTCCAAGGTGCTTCCGGATTATAGTTATAAAAAAAAAAAAGAAAACCAAGATCCGTAGGCTTTAGCGAGGGAAATAGGTTAGGCCTTCGGCTGGGGGAGATCGCTCTCCCGTAGAAAGTCAAGCCCACAACGTTATATCAGACAGATCTGAATATTCTCAACCCAACGCCACCGTCAGAAAGAGCTTGTTCATCTGTGTGTTTGTGTACGTGGGAGAGAAAGAGAGAGAGAGTAAGATTGTTAACACAGCAGGTTAATCTACGAACTTCTCTTTGCCTTGTTTTTCCTAGTTTCTCCCTTTCGATGGAGGCCCTGTATGAAGTTTTTGTCGAGAGCGAAAGAGAGAGAAAGAAAGAGGGAAAGGTTTTGTTGTGACAGTGGGTGATGTGGAGGGGGTTGGGAGGGTCTTTTCAAGAGAGAGAGAGGGACTGTAGATGAAGTAACAGGTGAGGGATGAGTGGATGGCTACGAGAAATGGTAAACAGAAGAAATGGAGGTGGAGGTTATTATGAGAGTAGTCTCCACTTTTTGCAGGGAAGATTGAAAGTGGATATTCGACAAAATAGAAATAATAATTAATCGATATGTTCCCCTTTTGTCTACTTCCCTTTTTCTTTATCAGCGATGAACTGGTTTCAATGTAAAGTTTAAAAATATCGCGTACTTGAAATACAGAAGTGATCAATACGAAGACTCGACACATTAGAACCGAGCAAATTCTTAGAAAGCTCCGTATCGATTCATGTCCGAATCTTAGAATCATTGGGAAATAAATTTCTAGCTTGTATTCCCTATCATTGTGACAAGTGTATTCGTTCCGTTAATAAATAGATGTTTCTATTTCATGACTGCTTATATGAATATATTTCAGACCGATGATGTTTTGAGTTATTAATGATTCACTTTCTTAGCTTTCACTTTTAAATTCATGTTCCTATCATTTTTTTAAAATACATTTAGCATTTTCATTAATTTATCTGAATTTTTCGGCTCAATCAATCTTTACATATTCATGTAAACTGTCTCGTTTACATGTATTGTGTATAATATCATCCACATAACAATGGGGCGTTGTTTCCTAGGTTACCACTTATCTTAATGCAAACACGTTATCAGTCAACAAATCACTCGAAAAATATAAAAAGTGTAATTCTAACACACATTGCTGGTGTAAAACTTTTTCCGCAAGCGGTCCTCACTATCCTCAATTTGATGGATAGTTAAAACCCTTAAACGAATGGTGGATACTGTTGCTTGTGCAGAGTTTTTTTTTTCCACACTAACGGTGCATGCTCTAATTTTTGAGATAATGACACGAATTTTGGCACAATATACAATGTGATTTTAGAATTTTTAATTTATTTAATATGGTTCCCAAACTTTAGTCTAATGTTCAATGTGATCTCAAAACTTTTTAATTCGTTCAATGTGATTTGTGGATTTTTGGTATAAGTTCAATGTAGTTCTTGAACTATATGAAAATGTTCAATATATAATATATATAAAAAATTCATGAGTGATATTGAACAAATTAAAAGTTCAGAGACAACATTACATATTGTACCAAAGTTCAAGAATAGTTTGTGTTATTATCTCTTTAAGTTTTTCATACTTAAAATTAATTGTAAATCTTAATATCTTTAAATATTAAAATAGATGGAAAGCAATTTGATTTGGCAGGATTTGAGAGGCCTATCATTTCTTTCCCCATCTTTAAGCAGCCATAGGAGCACATACTTTGACATTGATGGAAGTTTTGATGTACCCACCACTCATTGTCCTTGTGACTTTTATTCTCCTACATGCCCATCCACAGATCTTAATATGCACTATTTTCCGATAATATGCTTTCATACTTTTACTTTAAAATAGATATAGTGTTGTCCCTTCTGAATATTTGAATGATTATACCAGATAGGGAGAAGTTTTGGCAAATTACTCAATAGTTGTTAGCTTGATGGAAGGAAATGGTAACCTAAACGAAGTACACGTTAGCACGTCACGTTAATCGTTATGCTACACATTTCAATTTTGTTACTTATACATACTTGAAATCTCACGAATATAAGGAAAATAATTGGTTCACTTGTCACATCGTCAATATTTACTAAACCATGACATCATATATTTTCTAAGTGGGTAGGCATCAAAAGAATTGGAGTATTCTATTAATATGAACTCCAGATAATTCCATTGCTGGATATGATGATTAACATTTGATTCACCACTTAAATTGAAACTCCAGTCCTAGTGTCAAATATCTGGGTGTCACTCATGTTGGATTCGAATCCATTGTTCTACAATTCAGCTTCCACAGAATATTGGGAGTTACATTATTATTATTATTATTATTATTATTATCATTATTATCATTATTATTTTGGTCGAAAAGTTACATTATATCCACTAATTGAAAAACGCACTTGGGTCACCATTAAACTCTGTATGTCAAAATGATCTTTTTCACATCTACGAAATAAAATTCCATAACAATATTATGGAATAATCAGATGTTACCCAAGAAAATTGGAGAATAATGGTAGATTCATTTGACATAAACGGATGATGACTATATACAAGAGAGAAAATTACCGCATCAGTCATAAACCTATTATACGGATGCCGATTCAGTTATAAACTTTTTAATTTTCATCTACAAAATAAAATTGCTTCATTAAATATTGGAATAATCACATGTTAAACAAGAAAAATGGAGAATAATGGCAGATTCATTTGACATAAAAGGATGATGACTATAATTACCCAATCAATTCTAAACTTATTGTAAGGATGCCAATTCAGTTCTAACTTTTTAATTTTATTGATTTAGTCCTACTCTTTTGCAAAAAATTCCAATGTAGTCCTTCTGCCGATGTAGCAATTTAGTCATCGCCGATCATCTTATGTTGCACACCGTCACGTCAATAATTTCTAGCGAAAATTGACCTGAAGGACTATGTTGGAACTTTGAGCATAAATTTAAGACTAAATTGACAAAATTGAAAAATTTAGAATTGAATTGACATCCGTATAATAGATTTAGGACCAATTAGACAATTTCTTTGCATACGAGACATCAAATCTTGAAACTTTTTCAAAATCCATATACAAAGAGGGTTTCCTCCACAATATAGTCAATCATTAATTGATTTGTTTCTCTATGCAATCAGTGAAAGAGACTCCCAAGATATTTTTTCTCTGGTTTGGTTGTTCGTCCATGTCTGATCTTATTTGTGTTCAATTTCTTCTTCTTGATTGGAGAGAGAGAGAGAGAGAGAGAGAGAGAGAGAGAGAGAGAGAGAGAGAGAGAGAGAGAGAGAGAGAGAGAGACTTTAGGGTTTGCTACACACATCCAAGCTGGTTGCTTTGTATTCAAATTGAATTACAAGAATTTATTGTATTTATTGTTCTTGTACAAGGTTGTAACAAGCTTACAAGTAAGTTATGTCGACTCCTAGATAGAGTGGTTAGCACATGCTTTGAATTTAGAGTTAGCAGTATAGTAGCTTGTAGAAGGGGAGCTTGTGTGTTTGTAGTTATTGGTGTGTCTAGACCTCTTGTACTCTTAATTGAAGGTTTTTTTTTTGTCAATCTACTCTTAATTGAAGTTGATTAGTAAATTATCCGCGGTTTTTTCCACTTTCACATGAAAAAGATTTTCCATGTAGATTTTGATGTAGTTTCTCTCTTTAAATTCTCTCTCATTACTTGCATTATTTTATGATGGTTATCGTTGGTTATTTTGATTGATTGATTTCATATCTCACTTAGGAGTGGAAGCTTCTTTCTTCGTGATAAATAGATTCCATGTTCGAATCACAATGTATCCATGCTCATGACTTTGAGAGTGCATCTCCATGTTCGAATCACAATGTATCCATGCTCATGACTTTGAGAGTGCATCTTTGCTCGACACAAGTGGACCGAATAGTTTACAATTTGTAGAGATAAGTTGAGTTGAAAGTATTTATACTTCATTTCATCCAGAAATAAATAATAGTTATTATCGAAAATTTAGTAAAGATGTGAAGGATTGAATGTTCAAATTGCATCATTGTATCTCGAAGTCACAGATCGATGACAGCTTTGCCTCTTGCCGAGGGAAGCTCTAAAAGTCTCACCCATGATTATAATGCCTTCATATGAAGAGAATGACATGCACAGTGCGTTCTAACTGCTGAAAATATGACTTTTCCTTTCCTGGTCTTAAGCAAGCATCATGATTACTTGATTCTTGTTATAATTGCAGTTAGTTTTGCCTAATTAATTAAAAAAAATCTCACTTTGTCCCTCTAACAATTTAATAACACGGTATAGATGTGCCATCTTGTCCTTTCATTTACGAAAAAAACCAATTTTTTTATATAATTGTTGAATGACATAATCAGGGATTTGTTGCAGGTTTATTTGACGTGAGCATTTTGCTCGGTGCAAGGATGACTTGGCATAGGTGGTGGGATTGGAGGTTATTCTTGTTCCTTTGGAATGTTTTAGAGAGTTTTGATTTGGTGGGCTTGGAGCGGGGTTTATTAGGGATGACTTGGCCTATTTCCAAACCCTTTCTAGTGGGTTTGGTGTTGGTCGTGTCCTTGTGACACGCGATAAGCTAATAAGTTTGCCATGTTCCCTTGACACATGACAGTTTGTCTACCATTGATTTCCTATGATAGAATTTCCATATGGCATGATCGTGTAAACCAATCTTTTTTATCCTCTCACTATATACACCCCATAGTTTCCCTCATCGAAGGGACTTTTTGGTCTTCTGAACGTTTGGACTTCAACACTTTTATTGACCTCGAAAGCGAATCACTGAGGAAATTCTCCACAAGAAGTGACTTGATACATCGCCTGCACTGAACATTCGGGACCATTAGAATTATCCGCTCTTCCTCTAACGCTCTCTCTACTTCATCCTACTTTTAATTTTATCATTGCGAGACGTTAACCCTTTCCCCAGACTCAAGGATCTCGTCGATTTCATTTCAGGCAGCAATTTCAAACACGTTCTTCGGCAAAAAGAAGAACACACCAAACGAAAGATGATGTAACAAGATATTCAAAGCCGGTACACTTATTTTTTACTTCCTTTGTTTGTTTCTCTTTCTTTATTCACATATTCACTAAAGAGCGAGTGATAGATTGAGTTTATATCTATGCATTATAGTGTATACAAGTATGTATCTTGAGTTCACTTCATCTCTCAGTGGTATTTCATTTACCATATTACCTGACTTAATGATATCTTTATTGAGAAAAAAAGTGTCAAGTTGGTTTTTATTTTGCCCTTTATTTCAATTTGATTGTATTTATGACATGATGTTGCTCAGAAAAGTGTCAGGTTAATTTTTTTTTTTCCATTTATTTCAACTTGATTGTATTTATGACATAATGTTGCTTAGACTACCATGGTGCCACTACAAGGAAATGGAGACCTGATGTTTGGGAAATGATTTATTATTCACATACACAATTCTTCAGAGATGTTTCAGACTTTTCGAACATGGAATTACAAAGAACATCAAAACAACAAATATGAATTTTATTTGGCGTGCAACAATTTATAGATAAAAGACGTATATTTCCCAGCAGGGTTGACTTCGATAAATGCAAGGTGATTTTGCAAAAAAAAAAAAAATATTGTTGACTCAGCACCCAACTTATGACAACAACGTAGTAAAAGTTTGCATTGTGAAAACATCATGACATTGATGGCACATTTGACGGGAAACAAGTGCATAGGTTAATGCCACCGAGGGTGGTCGGAAGGAATGAACATGGCCCTTTCCAAACCCAAATGAACCAAATCTTTTTAGCAAAAAGTTGCAAATCGACCACTACAAAACCTGACTTGTGGAGAGAACAAAAGTCAAACCCAGAGAAATGCAACCGATGGGTGTGAAGCAGGACCTACAAACTCCAAAGCTTGGTTCAAACCCTGTCTGGGGAAGTTGCTGGTGGAGACAGCAAACCAATGCCGAACAATCTTCATCTATTGGCGAGATGGGTGATCACCACTGCGTTCAGGACCATCAGCAAGCTAAATTATGTACCCAAAAGGAAGAATTAGGGCAAATCATAAAATCAAAGTTCCAAGTGAAACCTCCCAATGCCACTAAAGGCTAACTCCGCAAAATCTTAACCTGAATACCATTTTGTATTCCCACCCATCTAAGACATTGCCCTTTGTGCCATTTTCTTTTCGCGATGGAGCAAAAGCATGATACTTCAATCTACGAAGATCGTTGAGAAGAGTTTAAGCCTGAACCCACCCACGAATGTTATCATTTGAATTCACACTCACTCAAAATATTTGACCCATATTTTGAGTTATGAGCCAATTAGATAAATCATCAACTTCACCCTTATCAATCGTAAAAAATGAAATTTCCTTTTGTCATGAATATGCTTGCACATTAGACGATCAGTATAGACTAGGCAAACAGAAATTTTCCAAAGATAGAACAACAATAAATGGACTTCCTGGCTTATATACATCAACACGTTAGCACTCTCTTGATCATGTGTGTCTTACCATGTATTAGTCAAGCGTAAATGTTCAAATTCATCATTAATGATGATGCAAGATTAGATTTGAAGATTGAAATTATGGAACTCCATATTCCTCATGTTCAAGAATTCGTGGCTCACATTTCACGCTAAGCCCTGGTGCACACCATTTTACTGTTTTCGTGTGTCGAGCGAGACTCCACCTTAATAAGATGATAAGCATATGCTCCAATGGGGATTTGTAAATTAAAAACACTTCAAATCAAAAGCAAAATCAGTCATATCTAGATCAGCAGGAATTCTTCTTTGGTGGTAATTTAGGATTTAGGGCTCTTTTAGTACTACTCGATTTGGACTTGAGTATATCCTTAAAAAGTTCCAATTCAGAATTTGTTTGGATCTTGGGATTGTGGGGACGTAAAACATTCGGAGGGTATTCCTTCTGAGACTTCCACAGTCACTCCCCTCGTACCTCTTATTTATTTATTTATTTATTTCTGACTTGGCAAGAAAAGAAAAATGATTATTTGGTAAGAGTCCGGTGCATCCATCTGTTCAATGGGATAGATATCTCGGGCTCTTCAAAAATTAAAGTGTGCGATTTACAAAAGCGAAGAAGAAACATCATTCCCCTAGTTACTGTCTCGCACATCAAACGACATACACGCATATCTTCTCAATGAATTGGCAAAAATATTCCTATCTCTACTGCAAATATAGGGCTCAGCACAGAGAGAGAGAGAGAGAGAGAGAGAGAGAGAGAGAGAGAGAGAGAGAGAGAGACTGCACAACATAGTAATACCAAATAGTACACAGTCCTCTTTTAGACTGGACTGAAGATACAGGCACTACAACCCTAGTGGGAGCAGAAGTTGGAGAAGAAGATGGGAAGGGAATAATTTTTCTCCAGGAAAAACATTCCCGCGTAGCGTTTACCTGTTGACCAGAGGAGGACACTTTACTTGCGCTCGCGTGTGAACGCAAGGAAGTTGCCTTCGACAGCACTCGAACAGGTCGTACGGACGCGCGCACCGAACGGAACTGGTCAGCTGAAGCCTCCTTCATCGAGGTCGGATAATTTAAGGGGAAGGGAGGATTCGATCCGGATGGAAGGCGAAAGAGGCTCGTCATCGTCCTCGGTTCCGAACTACGACCTTCAAGTCAGCTTCTCCGGTACCAGTCATGGCATTCACGAGATCGGGTTCGTCCCGTTCGAAGACCAGAACCCAGTGCTCGGGTTCTTGACGCCGGCGCCTCCTCTCATCCCCGCCGGCGAAGGTGCCCCGACCGCTGCAACCACCGCCACTGGCAGGGTTGGGCTGGGCCACCACAACGGCCTTGTCGCCAGATCGTCTTGGAATAATGACCAGGTTGCTGAGAGATGAATTCTCTGTTACCGAATATAGCATCAATTATTATAGCTTTGACCGTATGATATCTTTCATGAGATGTTGTGCATTATAATGAATTTAAATCCTCCTTTTGGTTCTTTTTATGATTGTTGAAATGCTTGTGCACGTGTGGCTCTAGCTAACAACCGTTGCATATGGGGGCGAATTTAGGTTGGCGCACACGATCCGAAGGCTGTTAACGACGAGAATTGCAGTGCGAATCCTGGCGAAGGCAACAATTCATGGTACTTTTCGGATTTGATTTACCACTTTCGAAACAAATAAAGCATATACCAAATATTCGTTACCTAATCGATGCGATACACGGGTAATCAGTAAATCCTAATTGAAGCAAATTTAGTACGAGAAGCGTACATATCGAGGTAAGAATTAAAGCAGGCAAGCCTTTGATGGGAAGTCTTTCCTCGTAGGTGGCGGAGCTCCACAGCGGCGGCGGAGAAAGGGAAGATGAAGGTGAGGAGGAAGTTGAGGGAGCCAAGGTTCTGCTTCCAGACGAGGAGCGAGGTGGATGTGTTGGACGATGGCTACAAATGGAGGAAGTACGGCCAGAAAGTGGTCAAGAACAGCCTCCACCCCAGGTTTGGCATCACTAAAATCATAAAAATCAATTTATTTATTTTATCTCAGCATCGGATGATTACTTTTCATAGGCATTTCTGACATCACCAGTGAGAAAAGCATTCGCGCACAGATCTGGGTGGTTCACATCTGGAAGATTTTCTGAGCCCCCCCCGCCCCCTCCGGTCTCTCTACTCTATGCTTCAAGCTCATACCATGGATCTGATTAGAACTCATGCATTATATGATTTTCTCATCTGTTTCTTTTCTTCTGGTTGATCTTCTATGGATGGCGTCACAAAAGTATGTTGGAAAAGAAGTTTTGGGGTATGTTTGTGACTAATGCTTGGAATGTGATAAAATTTAAGAGGGTTGCAATGAGAATGATAGTCCAAATTGTGTACGAAATTGAGCTTAAAGAATTAATTATGGACTAATTTTCTTTCCATGGACAAGTTTGATGATCTTATAAGAGGTATGATACGTTTTAGGCGGATAAACATGCCTAGGGAGATGCGAAAAAGATATGTTTTGGGGTCATGTTTTTCTCTAACGATCGATGCCATTGATTGCACGGTGGGTTATCGCTGTGGGCATCACATGCATCCGATTTTGATTAACGCATGCGAGTAATGTCAAAAACTTGAAATCCACCAATCAAAGGTATGGTTGAAGAAAAATATTGGCCCTCTCCTTTTGGTCTTATAAGAAATATATATATATATATATATATATATATATATATATATATATATATATATATATATAGTTTAAAGTGTGAGTGAAACAAACAAAAATCATGCATGCAGCATGCATGCATGCATGTATGAATGCATGTATGGATATTGAGGTTTAAAGCAATTTCAAAGACAAGCTCCTTACTCTTATTGTGACGAATTCTGAGTCTGAAAACACAATAATTTTGCTTCTCTCACTCTGTGTCTATATGTAAAGCTCCATCACATATTCCCGAGTATCAATACCAGTGCCCGAATCTTGTAGAGAAATGACCTGCGTAATGGTTAAATTAGAACAAAGAAATGATATTGAAGCAATGAGATTCTAAATGATACTTTCATCTGTGAGCTTAAGCTGGTATAAAAATCTCTAGGATCACACACATGTAAGTTGATTAACTAAGAATTTCCATAATAATCGATAGACACGTGACATTTACACATTATCCAAGTTCATTAGTTACTAATGATTTTATCAATTAGTTTAACCCAAAGAAATTATCTGCAAGGTAAAGAAGAAACTTTAAGGTGTTGCCATGGTACGGCATGTCCCCAATTGAGTGAAGCCGATGTTGCATGTTAAGTTGTGTGAATTTCCTTGTTTTCTTTCAAATGATGATTCTTCTAATATGATGATCAATTTGGGTTAACTAAAAGATCGTGCCCCGAGAACATCTAAAAATCTTTTAGGGTAAAGAGAATGACAGGGAAATTTCATGTTTGGCCTCAATAAGTGGGGACAAATGAGCATCATCTTGAATGGAAGAATCCTCTGATGTTTGTTTGGAAGGCTGTTCCAAAGTGGAAGAATCATGCATGCTTAGGATCGAATTTGGACTTTTTAAAGATGATTGCTTCCTAGTATATCGACAACAGGACCGAGAAGAAGTTGTACGCATTGACTTACTCGGTCATATTAATCACAGTAATCCTTCTAAGTTAATCCTCTTTCAAGATAATATGACCCAGGCTTATTCCTGTGTGTCAATGTTACAAATCATTTATGAAGAAAGTCATCTGGAAAATGCTCAATGTACGCATAATGAAAGATTCAGACTATATTTTGGCAAATGCTCTTGGGAGAAAGTTACCGTCTGAAAATAGTTTGATGGATGGAGTTGTATAAATGGCCAGCCATTTGCGTGAGAAATGTCCGAAAATTGTATTTTTTGGTGGGATGCAATGTGATTCGGAATGGCCTTGTATATGCGAGTCTTCATCTTTACAGTAAATCTATGTAAGACTTTGCTCAAGCTTTCGAGGGCTTAGAGAGTCTCATGTACTTGAATTTACGGTGTACGATCATTTACTAGCTAAAGTTACTGTGTCATCCGGGTAAATGTCTATTTGGTAGATGGATGTATGGTTTTCATGATGGAATTGGGGGAGAGAGGAATGGGGCTGGCGGGGAGCATCTCCTTGCCCTCTTGGCATTCTCGGCGGTGCAGCTTTTATTAATCATATATACTATACTATGAAATTTCGCATAAAATCTCTATATCTCGTCTCTTGATTAGAGTATTGCGTGCTGTTCTCTCTCTCCTCATGCGCTAGATTTCTGGATGCATTGTTGCATTATTTCATCAAAACTCTTACATATATTGACTGAAATTTTAAAACTAGGGATTCGATTGGCAAATCACAATAGCTTCTTACTATGCTAATGGGAAATGTTCTTGTGTAAACGGCAAGTGTGATTTCTCATATGGTGCAGACTTTGTGCAGTTGATCTGTACAAATGTGTAGTTGATGTTGTAAATGGTCTGATACAGTTGAGTGAGCAGGATCGAGATTGTTTCATTCCCCTTTATTGAGAAAGTTTCATTCAATGTGCGTGCCAAAAGTAGGGTATTAGAGTAGTTTCCGTGCAACATTGATACCTAAGCATTTCTCCTTTTCTTCATTCTCTTTCATCGTTGCAACTGGCTTATTATTGCTATGTTAATTGCTACAGATTATGTAAGTGACGGCATTTCACTTATACGTTTTGGATTCTAATTGCAGTGATAAATAGTGACTACACTGTCATATAAGGTATCTATATACATTCCCATGAGCATAAACAGTATTTGCTTCAACAAAATACATGTTAAGTTGCCAGGAAAGGCTAGACACTGCTAGTATGTTTTTTTTATTCAATAATCAATTGAAGGCTGAAATCTGTGAGCTCATTTCTATTTATATTATATATTAACCATGGCAAAATTTATGTGAGTATTTATTTGATGTTCTCGCCATCCTGCTCTCAATGGTCAAAATGACATTCTTATACGCTTCATACATGCGGATATTTTTCTTTTTATTAAACTTGTTGCTAGTTTTCTTGTTGCGCACAGGTTTTTGAATTATTGTTAGCTCTACTGATGAATTATGTATATGTTGGATCTGTGAATTGCGGAATTGAAAGTATATACTTGTTCTTTCATTCACTTCATTTTAGTTGGTTCTTGGTCTCTTTCGACAGGACATGCATATTTATGGGCATATACACAGAACTGTAAGATTTTGTCTTAGTTGGCTTTATTAGCAAATCTTAATGTCCGTGAAAATGAAAGCATGTGAAATCCTTTGTCCAGTTAGGGTTCCAGTTCTTTCACTATTCCAATGGAAAATTAAAAAAAAATGGGAAAGGAAAGATTGGATACTGATATTATGAATATCCAGAACTCAACGATAGCACAAGACTTGCACATCCATAGGCTTCATAATTGAAGGAGTTCGAGTGTTTTCTCTGTGTTTTTTCCCCGCTTTTTGGAGTTTAAGTGATCAGTTCCAAATGAATGTAAGATTGAAGATAACGATCAATTAGAAATAAAATCTTTGGGCCACACAAAGGCCATTCTTTTTTTCTCCTTTTCCAAGATATTCCTGAATTATTCGAGTGTGTTTCGTAGAGTAATCAGATATGCCCTTAGTTGTGTTCATAGACAATTACTCGGTCTCAGAGGCTCTTGTTTTTGTGGATTGTTTGTGCAGAAGTTATTACCGTTGCACTCACAGTAATTGCCGAGTGAAGAAGAGGGTTGAGCGGTTGTCGGAAGATTGTCGGATGGTGATAACAACCTATGAAGGCAGACATAACCATTCCCCGTGCGATGACTCAAATTCATCTGAACATGAAGGGTTCAACTCGTTCTAGTATTGCCCCAAGAGAGAACCCAAAAGGCATTGTCCTGGTGAATTTTGGAGAACGTTGCCGTGTGAGGATGTTCTGAACGATAGTTGCAAACGGACTCCAACGTCCCTGGTCATGTAATCTATGTCTAGAAGTATAGTTTCGTCATTCTACTTGAACTTATTTGCAGCTTCTTGTGTATATTGTGGCTGCTACATTAATTTCCTGTGAAATATACAGCCTATGTATTCGCTTGTGCAACGTGACTTGTCTTCCATTGTTTGTGAATGCACTCGCGCTAGGAGATTTTTAGTCGAGGATGTATGAAAACGCAGTTCTTTTGGTTTGGTTTAACAGTTCATAGCTGGATCTCTACAAATTCTGCGGAGTCGGTTCAGTTTGTGTAATGTCAAAATCTCTGTCGAGACAGATCGGGTTGAGATGCAATATCAGTAGGCAGGTTTGGCTGATATGGATGAGAATCTAGACGGGCTGAAGATCATTTTCTTGGTGACGCTTTTTAAAAGCACTTGCGAGTTAGGAGAATTGCTTGGTGTTGCAATAATTTATTATATTGTCAGACGTGATTACTGTTCCTATTCCAAAAAAACGCAAACTTTCTCTACTGACACCCCTGGGGAAACGTAGCAGATGCCGTAACTATTCAAGTAGCTTTGGAAGCATGTGTACAAGATAATAACGAGGGAAGTGATCTTTACTCGGAAGGGTATTGAAATTATTCGCGAGGCTAGCAAATGGAGTCCCGAACTAGTTGCTTGTGAAGTATGGAAGGAGATTAAATTTGAATTAGAAGCAATGGATACATTGTAATCCAAATATTTACCGTTCGTTCGTTTTATTAAACTTGGCCCAATCTTTTACTAAAAGGATTGAACCGAATACGATTCAATTTATTTATCTATCTCATATAGAGATACATTTATCTAGATATACAAGATAAAAAAAAAACATAAGGAAATAAACAATTCAAAACCTAATATCCTAAAAAAATTTAAACTTTAGCTCTAGTCCCAATTTTATCGTAAATTTTTTTCGCTCATAAAAAACCTATGACTTTTGATCTAGTCCCAATTTATCCTAAACTTTTTTTTATTTCATAAAAAACTACCGACTTTTACTTGAATCCCATATTTACTCCCATTAATCCTCCGTCCAAAATTGCCTTTAGTCATGTGGCATTCTCATGCCATTGCTTTAGTTTTTTTCCCAAATTTCATATCCAAGGAAATGTCTTTGGGAGATAAATGTCCAACGACGTCTTATCGGATATAAAATTTGGGTAAAAACTAGAACAATTAGAATTAACTTTCTTCAATTGCTCTTACTCTTAAGAATTGCTAATAACTGTTATGAAAAAGTCCATAAGTTTCCAAAAACTGTTGGTGAAAAGAATTGCAAATCACCTGCTTCTTTTTTATAATTTAGTGGTCTCTTATTGACACTTTTATGAAATTATTAACTTATCTTGACAGTTTACACATGACTGACTTTTTTTTAAAATTCTTAACCAATTTTTATTTGTCTTTCTTACCAATCTATATTCAAGTAAGTTACCAATTGTATTTAGGGCCCATTTGGTTCAGCTTTTGAAATGCTACTTAGAAGAATGCAAATACTTTTAGATTAAAGCTTATTGGGAAAGTGTAAATGGCGTTTGGTAAAAAATCACTTGTAAAGCTACTTTGGGTTAAGTAGTATTTGGTAAATTTTTTTTTGCAAAATGGCTTTGGGAATTATCTTTTTTATTTAATAAAAACATATTTTACTCTTCGCTGGAGCTAGTCTTCCGGCGAGCTAGATTTGGCTCTGGTGGTTGTTGCCCGAGGTCAAGCGGTCTTCGGCAAGCCAAATCTGCTGTCGGTGGTTGTCGCCTGAGGCCAGGTGACCCTTGGCGAGGGTCGCGCGACCTCAGGCGGCCGTCACCTGGGTAGCGCGACGTTAGGCGGTCCTTGCCTGAGGTCGAGCAACCTAGGCGACGGCAACCCAGGTGGTAGCCGCCCAAGTCGAGCGACCCAGGCGCTGTCGGCTTGACGGTTGCGCGACCTCAGGCGGTTGTCGCTTGGGTCGTGCCACCTCGTTGGCTTCTTGCTGGCCCAATTCAGTGCTGACCGCCCTCACTAGCGGCCTTACGAAGAAGATGAACAGTAATAAGAGGGGCAAAACTGAAATAAGCCAAAATAAGTGAGAGTAATATAGGGATAAAAAAATTGGCTTCAGCATTTGTAAAAAATTGGCCTTTCATTATTCTAAATGCTAGGCCAAATGCTGAACCAAACGGTTCAGCATTTTGGGAAGTGGCTTTCGAGACTGAAAGCCCCTTTCCAAAGTTGAACCAAACGGGGCCTTAATACTTATTAGTTTAGGCTATTGTTATAATAATTAAATATTAAACCACGCTTTTATCTAACAATTTAAGCTTTTAGAATAATTGATAGTGGTCCCACAAAATTTCACATGATATCAAATAAGTTCATTTAATAGCTTAAACTTTCAGAATAATTGGCAGCGGTCCCATAAAATCTCACTACTATCAACTCTCATTTGAATTAGTACCAACTTTTATTTGTATGGATGGACACAAGATAGGGCTGGGGATTGGATTCCCATTTTCACCTCATGAAGCGGAGCAAAGCTCCGCTATCACCTCATACCTCGTGCTAGGCTCGCTAGTTTTGGCTATCAACTCTTATTTGAATTATTACCAACTTTTATTTGTAGGGATGGACACAAGACAGGGTTGGGGATTGGATTCCCACCCTCACCCCATGAAACGAAGCTTTGCCCCGCCATCACCTTGTACCCTATGCAAGGCTTAGTGGACAAGGTTCGTCACAATTTGTTCTTTTTTGTTATTTTTTTTTTTATCTTCGTTCACGGTTGATGTGAATTAGAATATTGAGAATGTACAATTACTATAAATTTCTTTTCATAATTATACTAATTATGCCACTTTAAATTTGGTCGAATTTTACAAATTTCTTCAGCTTGTCGTTGTATTCTTGTGTTAGTTTGTTTATAATATTTTTAGTATTATTCACTTAAGTATGTTTACTTTTTCTTTTAATTTAATTTCTAATAAAGTTACATTTCATCATAATATGTATGGAATAAATTGCTTGCAATTAACATATTTACGAGATTGATTAAACATTATATATATATGTATGTGTCTCAAAGATATATAAACGGATAGATTAACAGGATCCTTTTCCTGTCCCATTGCCAAATGCCCCGTCGGGCACTCTTTGCTGGGAAATTTGCCCAATTTGTGGCATGTAGAGATTCCCTTCACCCATGTCCATCCATATTTATTTGGCTTTTTTAATTTATCAATTTTTATTATCATTTATTAACTTTTGCTTGTTTTTCTTACAATCAACTTAAACATATCAACTCTCATATGAATTTACCAACCTTTAACTCTCATATGAATTTACCAACCTTTATTTGTGCAATGTAGCGGCTTTTCTCCCATTAGATTACCAACTAGCTTTGATTTACTAATTCCCATATGTTGGTTATCAATGTTTATTTGATATTTTTAAGTGTACTAATGTTTATTGAGTTATCAACTTTTAATTGGCTCACTTATCAACACATTAAATTTATCAACTATTGTTAAAAACTAGCATCCTTAATTAGCTTGCCAATAATGATTAACAACGAGCAACTAAATTTAGTTGCAAGAAGAGATACTCCGACAACCAAATTTGAGTTTGATTGCCATAAATTCCACTTCTACCTATCAAACTCTTTTTTGGTTACAAGATGAAATGCTTCTCGGCAACCAAACTAAAGTATGATTGTCAGATATATCAACTCTAGCAACCAAATAAGAGTTTGGTTCCCAAAAGTCGTTAGGGTGAGCATGGTTTCGTGGAAGAACTTGGAATAGAAGAACCGGGTCGGTGGGAACTTGTTCAGTTCTAGATTTCAAAATATGCAAGATAAGTTCCAAGTTTAAAAAATCGAGAACCTATTTCGACAAGTAGGTTCCATGTTTTAGGTAGGTGGAATCTAGAACAAGTTTTTATGTTTTTCTTGGTCTATGTCTTCGTGTAATCCTGCAGTATTTCATGGCGTCTGATAATGAGTGCATAACTTAGAACCATTGATCCAAGCTTCCATTTTATAACCAAGACTTTTACTTTGTTAATATTTTACATTTTCCGTGTCTAAATATAAGTTGTGGTCAGTAGATTGTAGCAGCAAGCGGTATTTATTAAAGGTGATGATTCAATACAATCATTCAATTAATAATACTGGTGGAGCTTGAATAGATCTTGTAATCGACCCTAGAACTTGTGATAGGGTAGGTTCCAAGTTTCGGGCTATGCATAATAGGTTTTAGGTTTCAAAAAATAAGGAACTTGTTCTAACAGGTAGGTTTCGGGTGTAACCTATACGAAACCTGAAATTGCTCACTCCTAGAAGTTGCCAAATCATACAACTTTTGGTGACCAACTAAAGTTGCGTTTGGTTTGGCTTTTGGGAAATACCTTTGCATAAAAGCAAATGACTTTAAGTTAAAAGGGTTGAAATGCAATAGTATTTGGTAAAGACTATTTGCTTTTAAGCTAAGGGGTTTTCACGAAATGCAATTACTTTTCGGTAATATTACTTACATAAAGAACTTTGGTTTTAAAAAAATAAAAAAGAAAAAATCACATTTGGAATCTTACTCGACAAGCTCTGGCCACGGTTGTGGCTGAGGTCGCGTAACCCTAGGCTAGGGATTGCTAGAGTCGTGGGATCCTAGGTAATAGACTGCTAGAGTTGCGCGACCTCAAGCGAGGTGACATCGAGGTCACACAACCTTAGGTGCGCTAGATATCAATTTCGATGCTGCGTGACAAGTTGCTAATCTCGACTTTGACCTCAAGCCAGGCGACGAGTCACCAAATTTTAATTTCAGGCCAGGTGACGAGTTGGAAACCATTGACCTCAAGTTAGGTGGCGAATCGCCGAGGGGGAAGACCTCGATTTCAAATGTTGACCTCGATGAGTTGCCTAATCGTGACTTCAGACCTCGACTTCGATCTTAGATCGTGGCTTCAAATTCGACTTTAGACCCAGCCAGGTGACAGTTTGATGAGTCGCTAGATCTCTAGTTGCAGGGAAGACAATGGGATTCGTTGCAACTCCTAATAGGGGATACAAATGCGTATACTCTCTCTTAGTCCATTTTTCTAAACTCAAAGCCATGAATGCAATTACTAGGCAGTCATTTGTTGTTGATATTTGTTAGATGATGGGACTACTCTGTGCTTTAGTCATGATAAGCAAATTGTGCAAGCGGAGAAGATGATGAACAGTGCAAAATCAAGGGGCAACAGATGAATTTGAAAAATTGAGAAGGGCAAAAGTGGAATAAATAATTCCATTAATTATGGGCTCTGGCATTTCGAAAATGCTGAATGCCCAATGCTAGTGGGTAGTAGCCTTGCGGGAAAGGCCTTTAGAGGACTTTGGAAATACTAACATTTCCTAAATGGGCTCCAAAAAATAGCTACCAAAAACTCTAACATTTGCCCAAGGGTCTTTAGAACCCCAAAGTCCATTTCTAATATAGCCATTGGAGAGTATTTTGGGGAGTCAAAGAATTGGTAGGATCGAAAAGGAGCAATCGCCTGGATACGATCCGCCTGTACAGTCTATTCTTCCCAACAAAAACAAGGTTTATCAAAATGTAGTTTGTTGTTGTTGTTGATAGTTTGTTGTTCTTATTTGAACAAAATGTGTAAAAATAGCTCTGACTCAACTCTAGTTCTCATTCAACCCCAAAAAAATTCTAGTTCCACACCCCTTTTCTCTTCCACTCCAAGCTCCCTTTACTCAAAAATGACTGTCAGTTGAGGGAGGTTCCATCTTTTTGACTTAAGTTGAGATTATCTCTCCCAATCTGATTTGGGAGTATTTTATTATTTTCATATAATTTTGTTTGTTTTGTTTTTTGCTCATTGTTGATGCTCTTCTTCACTCGCTAGGCGTATTTTCCACTTTCATCATTAAGTGGACAGAATCAAGGAGAAATATGGTGAGTACTAACTACCCTGGAAGTGGTTACACCACTTCCTCGAGTTTTAGAAGCTCTCATCTCTCTGTCGAAATCTAGATATGGGAGCTCTTCTATCTTGATCTAGTTCTACATCTAAAAGTTCCTTAGAGGTGTTTCTGTGTTCGTCCAACCTCTCCCGATCTAAATCTAAATCTCGAAGCTTGTTCAACCTATTTTTGATATCTCTATACAGTAATGGTGTTGAGAACATTGAATTTAGAGGCCCACCGCTCATTGTACAGCTACTAGAGAAGGGGATTATGGTGTGTGCTCATTATTGATAATAATGCGAGATTCAGTGATTGGCCACTATTTGTTCTATTTTGATGTTGTGTGCTCATCACTGATGACGATAAAAGATTCGATGATTAGCTGCTATTCATTTTGTTTTGATGCTGCGATAAATCCGTTTTGTTAGATGAGAGTATGCTTATCACAACGGTTTGTGCTTCGTTATTGTACTTTTTCTGTTTGGGATTTGCTTTGTTTTGAACCTCTCATCTATTTTGAGATATGAATCAAATATTTACTTTCGATAAAATTTTTTTGGTTCCCTTATCGTGAATTCGAAGCCTTATCAATTGCTACTTCCCTTTTGTTTGATATCCAAATCAAACAAAAAGTTGTCAATAATTCTTCATCAAATGATAGTGGCACGATAAGATTGTCCAACTCAGTTGATATAGGGAGATATCTTTACCATTGAGGTGATGAATCTATCCAATGTGTTCGCTAGAAATTGACTTGCGGTCTTCTATTTAATGGTCTTCCTAAGATTATTAGCAACCAAAACTCTACTAAGATGTTCACCTTCCATGGGTCTACCAAGTTCTCAAGAATACCTCATTCAATCACACTTATTCGCCTTTTATCAATGTTCACCCATCTTGTAAACATCTTTTCGTGGATAGTGGCAAAATCTTTCTTGTATCAACATCACCTGATAACATCTACATATATCAAATAATAACTAATAGTTCGTCTTGTTATTTTCAAAATAACATAGGATGGTTTTCTCAACACATATTCTATTGTAGGCATCGACAACAGTTGAATGTTATTACCCAATAGGTTTTATCTTGAGTATCTTGTTGGTTTGAATTCGTTAGGGTGTCATGAATTCAACAAAAGACAACAAGAAAGCTTGTTGTCCATGTTGCCAATGTAGGAATGTTTGGACAAACTCTTTTGGATCGCAAAAAACATTTGATTGATTGTGGCATTGATAGAGGTTATAAACAATGAACTCATCATGGTGAAATATTGGTTTATGGCAAAGTGACTAATGCTAATTTACGTAGGAATTGACTTGTCTTGAAAAGATTCGAGCGTGGTGGAGAAGATAGAGAAATATCGGATGACCTGCATCCGACCTTATTTCACTCAACACATGAAGGAACATAAGAGCAGCTCTCTTTAAAGGAGAATAAAGATTTGCATAAGTGCGCATTGTGTCATTCTTCTAGACGGTAGGATAAACCCGGCAAAGGAAAGCAAAAGAATATTTAAGCCAAGGTTTTGCAAAATTTCCAAATCACGTTGAGATTGTGCTAGTTAATCAAGTCATATGACAAAATGAAGTGGGATAAGGAGAGATACACAATGGACGAGGATGTGATGAATCATCCATTAGATGGTGACGCTTCGAAATAATTTGATCAAATATGTTCTTGGCTCGCATCATAGTCAAGAAATGTAATATCACTATTCACCTTGGCAATTGATTGTTTCAATCCGCACGACAACCTCATCTCTACATGTAGCATGTGACATATTATAGCTTTCCCTTACAATTCTCCTCCTTGGAAGTGCATGAAGTCATCGTTCAATTTGCTTACATTATTAATACCCAGGCCATGAGCTCTCGAAAGAGCTATAAGAGATAGAGATGTGTACCTGCAGTCATTGATGACTGAATTGAAAATGTGAGAATTTTGTATGGGATTATTACCAATTGTTCTAAAAGCTTAAGCTGATAGATAAAAGCGTGATTTATTATTTAAATATTCTAACGAAAAACACTAAGGGAAGGGGGATGCAAGGCATTTGATTATGTTGAATAACATACATTTCGTATGCATGTAGCCGTGCTTTGGACTTTCCTGCTTATGGTGACCTATCCAGATGATGTACAAGAGGTTATGAAGCATGTCTTGAGTGCAATGATGTATCAGTTCTATGGAGATAACATTATATTATCTGTTACATGGGGAATCGAAGATCCTTAGATGGTAATCTTGCATGGAGGAGTCGTAAATTTGACGGCAAGCATGAAGATTGATGGAAGCTTTGGGAGCTCCCCATAGGAGAAATTTTTGAAATGTCTACCAAGGGATGAAGAGATCATATTTGGCAAGAGTGGAAAAAATAAGAAAGGTCAACTTATTGTAAAATGAATTTGGAGGACAACTACCTTAATGGTATAACCTTTTGCTTCGAGGTAATCTTGATGACAAGAACATCGAGAACAACACATCTAACAAGATCTTCTATACCATTCTGAACATTGATGGCAAGACCAAAGTGATGCGTGCATAAGAAGCGCGAATGCCTCTTGAGTGATAATGGATCATGCGTGACAGATGAAGGATAGAGTGCAAGCGATTGGAACCATGGCATACATGATACACCACTAGCTAAGGATAAAGATCTGGACTGACGAAGTTCATCATTAAAGTTTACAGGACAAACCACCTGCTAATGATACATGATTTCAGAAAATAAGAATCTCACTACCAGGGCCTATAGGAAAGCCACCAGCCGAGGATACAACGCTTCTTGGCTGACTACCAAGGAAGAACTAACCTAGCGAGGATAGATATTTGCTAGAGACAAATCTCATATATTCTCGAAATCCAAGTTGACCTTTTTACATTTAAGTATTCTTCTCTATTTATAGAGGAACTAATACATAGGAAATATACTAAGCATTAAAGACATGGGAACTACCCAAAAATTAGGACATGGGAACTAGAAAACAATTTTTGAACAAAAAAAAACCTAGAAAACATTTAAAGACCTATGAACTAGAAAACGCATCAATGACATGGAGATCTTGACTCTTCGGCCTTGCGGTTCCTTTTCCATAATTCTTCCACTAACCTTGATAAAAAAATAACCATCTTAGCAGATCAATAAATATCCAAGGAAATTACTTGGAATAACCTCCCATCGATATATTGTTGCTTAACTTTGAGATTGGCAACTTAAAACCTGATCGGCAAAGGAAGAATCATCAACTCCTTAATTGATAACTTGATAGTCAATCAGCAACTATTCTTGCTTATCGATAACTAGCATGTAGAATCGACATAAGTTGATAGACGACAAAGCCCGATGCTCCCGCATCACAAAGATAACATGATGGCACGTTTAGACTTGAAAGACTTGTTTATAAAACCGGAGTTACATTTGGTTGAAGTTGGCGAAAGACTATCAAAGCCAAGGTGCAACCTACACTTTAGATCGAGAATGCCGGAAAAAGTTCCGGGAGTTTTTGAGATCTACAAGGTTCCATGATGGATATGTTACAAATGTGGCTAAATGTGTTAGGCCGGACGAGAAAATAGCTATATTGAAATCGCATGACTTCCACGTGCTCTAGCAACACGGGCTTGCCATTGGTCTACGTGGGTTCCATCCCGATGTTGCAACCCATGTCATGGACGAAGAGCCAGAGAGGAGAGCAAACCTATGAATGGGTCTTGTGCAGCTTGCTTGCGGTTGCAGCTCGGTCACCTAACCCTCACGAGTGACGTTGGACCCTTGCCGGCGCTTGGCCAGAGCTGCCGATGCCTTTGATTTTTCTTTTTATTTTATTTCGAGCGGAAGTATGTAATTTCAAGACAAAGATACCTTCAGGATTGGTGCAAAATTAGAGCTTCACAAAATTTTCAGAGTTGTCCACTTTGGAGCATGAAAAATAATTCAAAGTCCATGATGGGATGATACTCTACGTAAGGAGCTCTACACACCGGATTTCATGTTGAATTCCGTTCCTTGCGGCATATCAACAAACAATTGTTGAGCAACGACAGTTGTAAGGATGTAAACTGTTTTTCTGGGACTATAGGGTCACTCCAAAGGCAAAGTACCAATGGACAAGAGGTGTTGACTTCATCAAGCGATCCAAAGTGTTTAAATTAGAGGTTGCCAAATGGGTTAAGGACCCACATTTTAAATCATATGTAATGGACTACACATAATATGGGTTACTTGAAATTGAATTGTGTTTGTCGCAATAGAGCCCAACTATAAAGTGGGCTGTAATGGGTGTGTGATAAACCCATCTTTAATTCATACGTGACTCGATTTGTGGTATTGGAATAATTCGAGCAGTCGCCCTCACGTAGTAAAATTGTCAACATATCAAAGCTTTGATGAACTTTTAGATCATCTGCCATCGGAGAGTTCATAATTGCACGTGCAAGTGTGTTCAAAGTTGCTTGGAAAATTGCAAAGAGTTGGAGCCCAATTTGGATAGAATGTGGATTGGGATTTGGTCGGACCAGCTATGTGTCACTAAAATTATATTACCGGTCAATTTGATTTGGGCCCATTTTCAGCATACCCAAACTCAACCTGACCCATCTATCTGAAATGTATAGTGCATCCAAATGTTTGGAATTCATGATTCAATATGCAATGTGATCCCTAAAATTTTAATTTGTTCAATGTAATTCATGAAGTATAGCCCAATGGATTGTGTGTTTTAACTTTTAATTTATTCAATGCAATCCCTACACTTTTTTGTACATGTTCAATTTAATCATTGAACTATATGAAAATATTCAAATGTTGTCCTTCTATTAATTCAAATTTAGGGACAATATTGAATATTTTAGTGATTAAGTTCAAGATGTATAAAAAAATTTAGGGATCATATTGAAGTGATTAAAAATTTATGGACCACATTGCACATTGAGTTAAAGTTTAAGGATAATATTAAATAAATTAAAAATTTAGAGATCACGTTACGTATTGAGTCAAAGTTGAGAAAATATTTGTGCCGTTGTTCCTTTTTGGAAAGTAAAGAAGAAGAGAAAAATGAAATCAGAAGGAAAGAAACATATTCCGGTTCACCGTTCGTTTTTCATTCGAGCCGAACCGGGTCAAGGAACCGACGCCCACTGCACCTCCACTCTTTCTTCTTCAACTAAGATTCACAGTCCCGGGCTTATCTTCAGCCGCAGGAAGAAGCGCCATCCTTCAAACCCTGAACTCCCTCCCTCTTCACATCACCCACTTCGCCACCTTGCAAGAACCACCGGAAGACCCAATACCCATAAAGGAAGATGCTACTCCAACCTTCTCTCCACAACCACAACCCTTCGATCTGGCCCTCCCTGTCCTACCCCCGCCCCCTGCAGTCGAAGGTCTCCCACATCATCCTCCGCCACAGCTCGAACCCCTTCAAGCCGCCGGCCATATCGTGCTCCGTGTCGCAGGTCCACAGCTACAACACGGTGGACTACGAGCGGAGGCCGATGGTGAAGTGGAGCGCCGTGTTCAAGAGGATATCGCTCATGGAGACCCCCGAGCTCGGGGCGGCCACCGTGCTGAACCAGTGCGAGGACGAGGGCAAGAAGCTGACCAAGTGGGAGCTCTGTCGGGTGGTCAAGGAGCTGAGGAAGTACAAGCGGTACAAGCCGGCTCTCGAGGTAAGAAAGAAACAAGATGAGTCGAGTCGGTTGGTTTGTTTCATGGTTTGATGAGATATGTGCTTTTATGTGGAACATATCATGCCCTGTTAGGCAGAGTGATGGGTTTACGTGTTCCTTCAGGAGTTGGTTCTGCTCTTGCTGAAATTGCGACCCTGTTTTTAAACTTCAGGCCTTTGTGAGGTGGTTCATTTTTCTCTTTTTGTTTCTGTCAAGAATGAATATTGCTCGAGACAGTGGTGTAAATTTGGATAAACTGACCAAGATCCACTTGACATGGCTATGGGTTCGGTGGTTTGCAAGATGGGGGATTGGGACTTGGTTGGGATTCAAGGTCATAGACTTGCAAAATTGAACTAGCCAAAGACAAGCAGGCTGACCGCTCATTTCACTTGGGAAAAGGTTTCCAGATTGTGGTCCTTATTCTTGTTTTAAGTACTTCTTTGTTTTATGATTTTGATTGCACAGGGTTTTTGTAGCATTGGCACGTTCTTTGGCATCCCTGAGAATGTTCTTTGGCTAGTTGATTCTGTTTGTTGGCGAACTTATAGATGGTTTAATATCTTATACCCCTACTTGGTCTTTATATAAAGCCTTCATCACAGTCTCCGATTGTCATTTCTGTAAATGTCCATGGGATGATCGTGGGCTTTCAATGATGATTGGAAATAATTAGAGAGGTGGTTGCACTGATAATTTGTGGTTGTCAACTCACTATTATTCTGCCCTAAAGCTGATGAACTAGCGTTTCTATGACAATTTCTTCATTCATGGATGCAAAATTTATTTCTCCATTTTGCAGTGATGATCCAGAAGTTTCATTTAAAATGGGGAGAAGATAATTCATCACAAATTGGATCCTTTAATAGATTTTGGCTTTGTCCAATGTTTAATACTGCAAAATTTCTGCAGTTGCTGGTGTCACGTTAGCAGCTAATGGACTTTCTTTTTGGCCATTAGCAAGTAATAGACTTCAGGAGCCTTTTTATTGGGAAATAGCAAGGAATCAATTGGAAATGCATAATATGGGATAATTTGCACAGCTCATTGTTTATTCATAATGGTGTGCAAGTCCAAGTAAGATGGTTTGATCATGTTGAACAAAGTAGTATATATGAATCCTTTTTAAAAGTAAGGCGAGCTGAGCACCAGCTGAAATAACTTCCTCATCAATCAGTAGAATTACTGCTGGGGAGTCTCTGTACTATACAATAGAATAAAAGCTGTCAAATCTCCCTTTGTCTTTGGCAGAAGATGTTCTCTCAGTAGAAATGGTTTATCTAGGATATGACAGTTATGTGATTTAGGATGTTGACAACTAACCTTGCGATTATGCTTAAACTGACATTTAATGTCTTTGCGTGTAGTTGTCTGCACTTCATGATCATTTCACAAGTATGTAAACATTGCATTGCTGTGGGCAAATTTAATTGCATGGAAACCTGTGGGCTTTCAGTTCCTCATACAAGTTTTATTCGAGTGTTCCTGCCTTAGGATGTTGGTTGTTCATTTCGCAATGTGGACTGTCAAGTGGTATTATCAACTTCATTTTTTGGACTTCTGGTAACATACTTTGGATGTACATTCCTATTGGTTTGGCTATGTCTGAAGTATCATTGCATATTTGTCATTTGCGTGGATCGATGGCTGAGTGCATACTTCGACGTCTCACTATTTGTGAAAATCGCTCATTGATGGAAACCCAAGGTTTTTAAAATTTATGATCAATAGGACAGACAACTCCGACACTCAGTCACGTGCACCATACCCCTTGAAATGGAATATATTCTGTTCATGTTACTTGTTGCAGTCCCTGCTGTTGATTGTTTCCGTTGGGTTATATGTAGTTTCTGTATGAAATTTTTTTGAAATCCTGCAATTAGTTGTAGATAACTGCAGCCAACATTTGACATGTCTTTCTTTCACTTAGCTTTAGTACAGACCATGAAATTCTTGTATATTCTCCAGGTGTATGATTGGATGAACAATAGAGAAGAGAGGTTCAGATTATCTGCCAGTGATGCTGCCATTCAATTGGATCTGATTGCCAAAGTGCACGGCATTTCTAGTGCTGAAGATTTCTTCTTGAAGCTACCAGATACTTTGAAGGACAGAAGGATATATGGGGCTCTTCTCAATGCGTATGTGCGCGCCAAAGAGAAAGAGAAGGCAATATCCCTGATTGACAAAATGAGAGAGAAAGGCTATGCCATGCATGCTCTCCCGTTCAATGTGATGATGACCCTCTACATGAATCTTAAGGATTATGCAAAAGTTGATGCTCTGGTGTCAGAAATGATGGAGAAGAATATACAACTTGATATGTACTCGTACAACATTTGGTTATCATCTCGTGGGTCCCAGGGATCTGTGGAAGGAATGGAGCAAGTTTTTGAACAGATGAAACAGGACAGTACAATCAACCCCAACTGGACAACATTTAGCACGATGGCAACAATGTATATAAAGATGGGACAGCTGGAAAAGGCTGAGGATTGCTTGAAAAAGGTGGAGAGTCGAATCACTGGCCGAGATCGGATTCCTTATCATTATCTCATTAGTCTGTATGGTACTGTTGGTAACAAAGAGGAAACTTATAGGGTATGGAACACTTACAAAACAGTTTTTCCCACTATCCCGAACCTTGGATACCATGCCATGATATCGTCTCTTGTCCGGATCGGCGATATCGAGGGGGCAGAAAAGATGTACGAGGAATGGCTTTTAGTGAGGACATCTTTTGACACTAGGATAGGAAACCTTCTCATGAGCTTTTACGTTAAAGAAGGAAAATTGGACAAAGCTGAGGACATTCTTGATCGAATGGTTGAATTGGGAGGAAAGCCGAATTCAAGTACGTGGGAGATTCTTGCAGAAGGTCATACCGGGGAAAGAAGGATTTCTGAGGCTTTTTCTTGCTTTAAGGATGCATTTTTAGCCGCTGGGTCGAAAAGTTGGAGGCCTAAGCCGGTGACCGTGTCTTATTTCTTCGACCTTTGCGAGGAAGAAGGTGATTTGGAAACCAAAGAGGCTTTAGTAGGGTTGTTGAGGCAGTCCGGATTTCTTGAAGATAAAACGTATGCGTCATTTTTTGGCTTATCTAATGGGGCTCTGAAAGATGAAGCTGGATCCTAGGATGAGGGTGATGGATCCGAGGTGCTTCTCAACCAACTGCAGGGTAGCATGTGATGCGCTTGGGGTCTGCTTTATTGAAAATCTGTCGTCTACTTGGAGTTGACAATGAAAATTACTATGAGCAGGGCATGGAAATCCAAGTTCTGAAGCCCTAGACTCGAGCATTGAAGATATTGTGACAGAATAATCAGACCTCCTGTTTGCAGCCCCAGAATGCGAAGCTTGATATGCTTCTTGCTGTGAAGATGACCTCATGTACGTGGGAATCGCTCATGAGACCGATCCAGCTTCTTTATCTTATTTATTTTTATAATTCTCCACCATTGTTCATCGACATCTGTTAAAAGCAATTTTGGCATCATGAAGCTTTTGGGTTCTGAAGTAGTTCTGCTCTATTTTCGTGGGAGAAACATTTGAATATCATTCTTCTGGCATGTCAACTGGTTTATGTGCAAAGAAGGTAAAGTTGCTGTTACTCTTTCATTTTGAGGAGTACATGAGCGTACATACACAGATATGTATGTGGAGAAACTCGTTTTCTGCACGTTTTTTTCTTGGTTCTGCTCTTGCTGAGCGGATTGGGCCATCAATTTGGATAACCCGCTTGGCCACCTCATTGTATTGGTAAAAGTTTTAACTATTGTAAGTTTTTTCATTTAAGGCCACCCTCCCTGCACTCTTTTGCTCCCCTTAGAGCAAATTTTAACATGCAAAATTTGGCAGATCATCATTGTTCTTAGTTACCTCATTAGGTAACCTTTGGGGTTCTTGACCCTAGTCCCGCTTCATGTCCCGCTTCACATCTTTTCGCCTTTAAAAATTAGGCCATGTTTCCTCCATTCGGGACTCTGATTGATAGGTTACAAATACGAGCATAATCTATATGCCGATTTAACAAAATGTGAATGTGGGTGATTTCGGTGTTTGTAGTTTCACTAACTCAGAAGGCTGTTCGAGGAAACTGAGAAGGAACGTATGACGCTCGCGCAATCATAATCAATCTTTTCATTGATTACGCCTGTAGATCTTTAAGCTTATTTTGTTTTGGTAAGGGCCCTTAGATCTTTAAGCCTCAATCTCTCTCAACATTCAATTTCACTTCACTAAGTACTGCCGACAATTGAGAATTTGCCTCTACAGTCTGCGTTTTAAAATTGTTTATCTTCGGCGATTGTCATAACTCCCATAATTCCATTTTAGGAATCTGTACTACGTTTGTAGAGGTTCCGTGGCTCATTAAGAAAGGGGGTTCAATCGTTAGAACTAGAGGTGGCAAGACCCAACTTGGCATATCTGAAGGCTGGCCGGATCCAACCCGGAATTAAGAGAAGCCAACAACATGTACCCGACTTGACACGTATTTAAAATTACCCAAAGAACCCGAATCATTCAGCCATCCAAACCGATCCAACCTGAAGCCGAAGAAACCTGAACCCTAAATGAGCCCCAACATACCTAAATTCTAAGTAATCCAAGTTGAAAACACCAGAATTTCACACTTCAAATTACTCTAAGGTAAGACATAGTATATGCAAAATTAGTTTGAAAGTATTTACCTACCGTTTCAAATATGAATATGTACGATAATTGACCAAAACAACTGAAAACGAAAGCAAAACCAAAGCCAAAACCAAACTAGAGCCGGATCAGAACGGACTTATACAGAATTTGAGAGCCTGAAACTAGTAACAACCAGAAACCGTCCAAAGTTGCTTTTGAAAAATAAAGAACATGAAATGAACCAAGGTTGAGATGCCTTTCCAACCTAACTTCTAATTGCAACTTCATAAACCAAAATGTCATGTATCTGAATATGGATTGATATCGAATTTAACCAATGCACCCGTGTTGAAATTTGAGAACCCTAACTGATCTGATCTGCATTTGAAAATTAGACTCCGCAAAAAGGGAAACCAAAATGTTCCAAACCCACCCGACGCGCATTCGAAATTTTGTAAACCGAGAGGAACCAAAACCTGCTAATGTCCCGAAACCAGAAGTAACTGAATCAAAACCGATCCGATTCGCATGCTTGCCACCTCTACTTAGAACAGCAGAACCGCGGTTATGAGTAACTGAAACATCTCATCCTTATTCAAAATAAATCACGTCTCACTAGAACTGATGCCCAGATATCCTGATACTTGTTCTCTTGCGATTGCATTAGCACGCACCTAGAACGCAAACATTTCTGGCACTTAAGTTCCACTGACCTAACAAAGGTGATCATTAATAAACAAGAAGTTCCTTATTGACAATGGATAAACTATTACACTCTCTATCTTTACTGTTGGAGATACCTTTGTTCCTTAATTGATACGGTGATACACCTTTGTTCCTTAATTGATACGGTGAATATATCATCCAAGACATAGATTGATTTGATTGTTCTTAATTGATTTGTTGGGATATTGTACATCGGAAAATTATTCTTTCCTCTTTTTTTGTATATTCTTTTCCAAGTTTAGTTTGCTCTGTGTACTATAAATAGGTTTGTACTCCTTCGGTTTATACATGAGAAAGCAATATGCATAACTTTATCCCACTCTTCCTTCTTTTAGCTTTCCATCAGACCACATTCTTACATGGTATCAGAGTTCTTGAAATAAGCTTCTGCAAATTGCTTTTTTGCCTGCAAAGAAAAATGCCCAGGAATCAGAATTCGAAGTCTGGTTCATCAAACGACCCTGAAAACCCCTCAAATGACCCTCCTTCGGATCCAAGTCTAGATACATCTTGTATCACTGAAGAAAACCAAACGGAGGAAGGGCAGAATACACGACCAGCTCTGGTTCAACCCCAAGCAGGGCAATTTCCTTCGGTCCCATACGTCCAATGGGTCCCCATCCAAATCCAGCCCATTCAAGGCCAACCTGTCCAGACCCAGACCATTCACGGCCCGATGATTTCATCAAGCCAAGTTTAGACGGGTTCGGTGGAAAATAGTGGGCCAGAAGGAGGCTTACATCCAACTATTGAACCCAACCCGGTCCATGAACCGAGTTGGCATTTCCCGAACCAAATTGGATCGGGTCCGTCGGGTTTCGGGGCAAACCCGACTTCAGTCTACAGCCCCGGTTTCTTTCCTTTTGTAGGTGTTGCCGACGGTCGGCTGGAACCGGGCGATCCCCTGTACACCTCAGCCGCCGACGGCCCAGAACTGCGCCTCAATGCGCAACAACTCTCGGGATCAGAGAATTATTCCATTTGGTCCCAAGACCTCCGGCGTGCCCTAATCACAAAAGATAAGGATGGATTTATTGACGGAACAGTACCAATTCCGTCCGACGAGCGGCTTGCACGACACTGGAGGAAGTGCAACCAACTCGTGCGGACATGGATCGGCAATTGCCTCACCTCGGAAGTTGCTGCCGGACTACCCCCGACAGAGGACGCGAAGAAAATTTGGGAGAATATGAAAGAAATGTCCGGCAAGCTCGATAGGGCGAAAATTTTTGGGACAACCCAAGCCCTATCGGAGCTAAAACAGGGCAACCTCTCGGTCACCGCCGTCTTTAACCGATTATCAGCACTCTGGAATGAACTCGAAATGGCTGAAGAAAAACTTGAAGGACTAGAGGCTACACTAACGCAATACCGAGCAATCAAGGAACGGGAGAAGGTAACTAGGTTCTTGCTCATACTGAACGAGAGTTATTTACCTTTTCGGAGTCAAATTCTTGCCATGGATCCCATACCCTCACTCGGACGGATTTATCAACTGGCCGTGCAAGAAGAATCCCAACGTCTGGCGTCCACGGAGTACCTGAAGGCCGACGATCATGTTGTTCTTGCGGCAAAGGCGATGCCGGAGCAACGGCGCGCCGCAGGGAAGTCTGGCCGTGGAGGTCTTCCTCGGTCGAACACGGCGCTAGGGTTCCCGAGTGAAGAAGAAGACATTAGCTCTTCATTTAGATTGAACGGACAAGATTTAATCATGTCCCCAAGATCGGACGGTCTAGGACGCGCCCGCGGTACATTACAGATGAGTGGCCATGATTTGATCACTGGATCAGACGGTCCAGGACATACAAGGCGATCAGACGGCTCATCCTTCATCCTAGCCGCGCCTAAATCAGACGGCACATATCATGCCACGTCAGCACCCGTGTGGAAAGCATCTAACGACTGAGATGCCACGTCTTCTAGATCTAATGGCCAAAATTCCAACAAAGGAAAAGGTAAATTTTGCGATTTTTGCAAATGTCCTTATCATACAAAAGAAAATTGTTGGAAATTACATGGGAAACCAAGAGACAAAGAAAGGAAAGATCGAGAATTTTCAGTTGCAGCAAATGCTAAGGTTAACCAGCCTATCAATCACGATCAATTCCAACAAATTATGAAAGCTCTAAGCCAGCTGGGCACCCAAGACAAAATGGGCAGTTATGCAGGTATATCCTATTGCTTAATGGGCTCTATTTCCTCTGAAGTATGGATTATTGATTCAGGTGCTAGTGACCATATAGTCTGTGATAAACGTTTCCTTTCTCATATCCACAAATCCTCTCATAATACTTCAGTTCGTCTCCCAAATGGAAGTGACACTTCCGTCACTAAAATAGGAAACGTCCATCGTAATCCATCCATTACATTGAAAAATGTCCTCCTCATTCCCGAATTTCAATTCAATCTTATTTCAGTTTCCAAACTTTGTAAGGACAACTCCTGTCGAATCCTTTTTGATTCGGATATCTGTTTTTTTTCAGGCCCTTTCAACTGGGAAACTGATGGGCTTGAGTAAAAACCATGATGGACTTTATTTTTGGGTCACATCACCCAAAAATTTTGATTTTTCACATCTTTCCTTGAATAAGGGCACATTGTGTAATGCCAATGCTAATAAAAATGTTTCTTTATTTCATCAACGTCTTGGTCACAGTGCTTCTTTTCCTCACCCCAAATGCTCTATTTGCCCCAAATGCTCTATTTTTCATCACGTGCTAATAATGCCTTTGATTTGTTACATATGGATATTTGGGGGCCATATCACACACCACATCGTGATGGGTCTCGATTCTTTCTTACCATTGTGGACGACTATACACGTGCAATATGGGTTTTCCTTATGCAATCCAAAACCCAAGTTCTTTCCCACCTTAAAAATTTTCTTGCTTTGATCAAGAATCAGTTTCACAGAGCCGTCCAACGAATTCGTACTGACAATGCCCGTGAATTTTTCAATCATGAATGTTCATCTCTTTTCATCTTGAATGGCATTCTTCATGAAAGTTCCTGTGTCTATACACCTAAGCAAAATGGGATAGTCGAGAGAAAACATCGTCACCTTTTAGAGGTGGCTCGTGCCCTCAAATACCAAGCTTCCATTCCTGAAACGTTCTGGGGAGACTGCGTGGTCACAGCAACTTATTTAATCAATCGAATGCCATCTCGCATTCTAAATGGACAAACCCCCTTTGAATTACTCTTTGGTAAAAAAACTGGATATTCGTCACCTGCGTGTCTTTGGATGCTTATGTTATGTATCTACTGTGGGCCCTCGGGACAAATTGGGTCCCCGTGCCATTAAGTGCATATTTATGGGATACCCTACTCTTCAGAAGGGATATTTGGTTCTTGATCCATCAACCGGAAGATTTTTTGTTAGTAGGGATGTTATTTTTCATGAAGACATTTTCCCTTTCAAAGAAGAAAAATCTTCAAAGAGAAGACCGGAAGACACTGGGAATCTGCATCCATTTTTAAATGAGGAAGATTTATCACCCTCACAGCTTATTATGATTCCCCATATGGCGCCTCCTGCATCATTAGAAATGAATGGTGCAACGTCAACTTTATCAGAAAATTCTATGGCTTCTCCATCAAGTCCTCTACATAATGATTCTCATGAGCCACACAATCAGCCTAACGCTGCAGCACCTTGTCATTCAAGCCGCACAACGCGACCACCTACATGGACAAAGGACTACATTTGTTCTGCCTCAAAGTCATCCGGTACACACTATCCTATCTCCTCTTATATTAGCTTTGCTCGTTTATCACCAGAACATCGATGCTGCATTAGTAGAATATATGAGGAACATGAACCATCCTCATACAACGAGGCTGTTCAAGATCCTCGTTGGCAAAAGGCCATGGCAGACGAAATACGAGCACTCATGGAAAATAAGACTTGGGATTTTGTTAGTTTACCACCACACCGGCGACCCATTGGGTGTAAATGGGTGTACAAAATAAAATACAAGGCAGATGGTTCAGTTGAACGTTATAAGGCTAGGCTGGTGGCCAAGGGATTCACACAGAGAGAAGGTTTCGATTATCAGGAGACATTTTCCCCAGTAGCCAAGGAAGTCACTATTCGTTCTTTTCTCTCCATTGTTGCTCTTTGTGATTGGCCTCTGCATCAGATGGATGTTCATAATGCTTTCCTTTATGGGGATCTAGAAGAAGAAATTTATATGGATCTTCCACCAGGATTACGGAGACAGGGGGAGAATCAAGTATGTCGTCTCCGCAAATCCTTGTATGGACTCAAACAGACATCTCGTCAGTGGTATGCAAAATTTACAAATGCACTCACAGCTGCAAAGTTCCAACAGTCAAGGCATGATTATGCTTTATTCACATGGAGTCAAGGTACATCATCAATATACTTGCTAATATATGTTGATGATATATTAATTATGGGGAATGACGAATCTGCAATCAAGGAATTTAAAAAGTACCTGCATTCTACTTTTCACATTAAAGATTTGGGACCTCCCAAATATTTTCTCGGGATTGAAATCGCACGATCAGATAAAGGAATTTGTCTCAGTCAGCACAAATTTGTCCTAGAAATTATATCAGAAGCAGGACTATCCGGTTCCAAACCAGCTGTTATTCCAATTGAGCAGAATGCTAAGTTGACAACTGCTGAATATGACAAAGAGTTGTCACCATTGAATGAGGACCCATTACTCAAGGATCCATCAGCATACCAGAGACTTGTTGGAAAGCTCATCTACCTCACCATGACCAGACCTGACATATGCTATGCCGTACAAATTCTTAGTCAATTCATGCATGGTCCAAAACAGTCTCATATGAATGCTGCATTAAAGGTAGTGAAGTACCTAAAAGGCTGTCCTGGGTTGGGCATTTTATTGTCACGGGAAAACAATATGGAAATGATGGCATATTGTGATACAGATTATGCTACTTACCTTATGAGCAGAAAATCAGTGACGGGTTTTTGTGTCAAATTAGGAAACTCACTACTCTCATGGAAAATAAAGAAACAATCAACTGTTTCATTATCATCCGCTGAGGCAGAATATCGAGCAATGGCAAAGACTAGCTGCGAAGTTGTTTGGATGCGAGGATTACTTCGAGACCTTGGTATATGGGTGAAGGAACCAACAACTCTATTTTGCGACAATGATGCTGCACTTAAACTGGCAGTGAATCCAGTTTTTCATGAAAGAACAAAGCATATAGAAGTTGATTGCCATTTCATCAGAGACAAAATCCAAGATGGAGTGATCAAGACAATGGGAATAAGGACTACAGAACAACCTGCGGATATCTTCACCAAACCCTTATGTCAGAGGCAACATATGTATCTACTAAGCAAGCTAGGCGTTCTTGATGTATACAAGCCATCAGCTTGAGGGGGAGTGTTGGAGATACCTTTGTTCCTTAATTGATACGGTGAAGATATCATCCAAGACATAGATTGATTTGATTGTCCTTAATTGATTTGTTGGGATATTGTACATCGGAAAATTATTCTTTCCTCTTTTTTTGTATATTCTTTTCCAAGTTTAGTTTGCTCTGTGTACTATAAATAGGTTTGTACTCCTTCGGTTTATACATGAGAAAGCAATATACATAACTTTATCCCACTCTTCCTTCTTTTAGCTTTCCATCAGACCATATTATTACATTTACCAAAAAAAAAAAAACCTATTACACTCTCTAAGCTTTAATTGCATACTTGCGGTAAACATAGATGACGACCCTTATGATGACTGGCAAAAAAAGCAGTGAGAGTGATGTAGCAGAACTTGACCCTCTCGTCGGGCACAACGGCAAACAATGCCGATCCGTATGTAACCATCATCAAGACCGTTGCTGCCACGATCTCCAGCTGGAAAGGGTATTGGCAGGTGAGCAATATGATCAAGAGGACGGAGGTGGCGAGTGCGAATGTGTTGAAGACCAAGAAGACTTGAAAGGGCACCAAGTGGGTGGAGTAGATTGCGTTGCCCGCATTGTGCCCCTGGTTATCTTGCGACACCCCACCCGGCGGGTTGACCCTGGCCTGGAAGGTGACCGCAGTGATCAGGGTGGCAACGAGCAAGAGCATGTTGCGGATGTCGGTTTGTGCTGGGTCCCGTTGGATGTAGTTGAATGAGCTCCTTCTAGGGTCGATGCTGTCTTCCGAGGGGCTAGCCGTTTTCATCAAAGTACATTGAGCTAGAGAAAGAGCGATTACAATGCTGAGTCCGTGAAAGCTTCTATTTAGGCAACAACGTTCGGCATGAGTCAACGCTAAGTGTAATCAAGTCGTCTTATTTTAGCAATTACAGTTTTCTTGCAACTAGTGAATTTCTTTTCTTATGGTAAACAACTAGTAAATTTCTTTTTTATTCCTCCCAAGACGTGTTCAGCTAATTAACCACGCTCAGACTAGCCCCATGAGAGATTAGCAACGTTCAATTGTGTTGATTCGACGCTTGAAGTCTTGTATTTCTCACTTTCTTCTCACTCTGCAACTCGCAAGAATGTAGATCAAACTTGGGGGATTGTTGATCGATAAGAGTTGGAAGAAATGGAGGATATTTGTACAAGAAAACGTTTCGAAAGCGAAGTGACCGAGACGTGTCTTGGGTTTAAGATCTAAGGAATCTGTGTCGGTACAAGAAAAAAACAGTAACGCAAGAAACCAAACATATAAATGCAATGTGCGAGTGGTGGGATTTTCCCATTTGACCTAATCTGATAACGTGTGTATGAACACGAGTTTTCTTTTGTCTTTCGCAGTACTGTAAACATAATTTTCCTTTTCGTGGGCCGAACAACATCAACGAGCAGTAAAGGCAACATGTTTCTCTAGGATCAAATATACGGGATTTGTGGCTAACATCGGATTGTGTTTGAGTTACCGTTTATGTTGTCGATGTTATGCGAGAAATTGTTAGGTGGTGGAGGTTTTCGTCTCCTTTGCTGCCCACGGGTTTCGTGGCTCTGTGATTGGGCTTCGATTCTCTTCCTTCTCTCTCTATATATACACTTAAAGCTTAAGAACGAAAGCATATATATGTACATATGGGTTTTTCCTTTGACATATCGCGTAGCAGCCAGGGTCAATTCACATTCATGCAACAGATATGTTAAGCTGTGAGTCTGTGACATGGTCTGTTCAGCAGCGTTCTTCATGATCCAATCTGGATTGGGTCCACGTCCATCGACTTATTACGTGCAAAGACGGAGAGACGTTGTTTGGTCTTAAGAGGGGCAGTCTCGCCTTCAAATCATTTGGAAGGTACACTACATGTTTCATTTAAAAAATAAATAAGGTTAATACTACGAGAAACTCTAAACTGATAAATCTGTGATAAATTTATACTCAATTAGTTTTCGTTAAATTTTCCGTTAAATTGCTGAATTAGATGACACGTGTCATTTGACGGTTGTACCGGTTTGGAGTTTTACCTTCCGTTTGTTATAAGTGGACCAGTTTGTGATTTTTTGTCGTATTAATTCAATTTAACTAACAGATGGTAAATTTGTCATAATTATACAAGTTTAGGGGTTTGGTGATTCAAAAAATAGTTTGGGTTAAATTTATCACAGATGTATTGGTTTGTAGTTTTTGATGGTCAAAAAATTAATTTGGGCTAAATTTGTCATAAACATACCAATTTAGGGTTTTTTGTGATGTTAACCCAAATAAAAAATACAAATATAAATTGATATTTTTCCTGGTGCTAGTAAATTTTTGAAAGAAGTTGTTAAGGGTGTAAAGATTATTGACTACACTTTAGTTCGTTGGAAAGTTACCAACATTTTTTTTTTGAATTTACTAACTTTTATTGATGGTGTACAAATGGGGAAATTACCAAGAAAATCCTAAATTAACAATAGCACCAATTTAGTTTGAAGCCTTTCAAATTAGCCAATTTAGTCCTAGATTTTTTGAAAATTTGCCAACGTAATCTATCCGGCCAATTTTGGCCAAAAATCGTTCACGTGGAGGCCAGCCATTTTAAGTGGCATGATCGGTGATGACATGGATAATTTTTTAATAATTTTGTTGATTATTTCCATTCCTTTTCCTTTCTTTCTTTTTTTTCCCTTTCCATATTTCTAGTGGCCAGCTGGCCTCACTTGGCCGAGAGTTGGCCTCACTTGATCTAGCGAGGGTGGTCCTCGCCTAGGCAAGGGTCGGCACCCGGGTGAGGCCAGCCACTACTTTTGGCAGGTGGTCAGCGATTGGCCACTAGCGAAAAGCAAGGAGAAAAACAAAGAGAAAGAAAAGAGAAAATTCAAAAAATTATTAAAAATTATAAAAATTGTCCACGTCAGCGTCGATCAAGTCATGTAGCACGGTTAGAGTCTACGTCAGTGATTTCCGGCCAAAATTAACTTAATGGACTGCATTAGCAAATCGTCGAAATGTTTATGATCAAAATGGCCAAATTGATGAAATGTTTAGGACTGAATTTACATAAATACAATAGGTTTAATACTTTCTTGGTAATTTCCCCGTATGCAAATTATCAAATTTTCTTATTTTATACTAATTTTTATTTGTCTTTCTTACCAAAATCAAACTATTAATTTTTATTTGAGCGACTTACCAACTTTTTTCTGATTATTAACGTTTATTTGGCTATTCAAATTTATCGAATTTTTTATTATCATTTACCCATTTTTATTTGTCTTTCTTACCAACCCATTAAATTTAACAACTCTTATATATATTTGCCAATATTTATTTGTGTCACTTATGAGCTTTTGTCATAAAAAACGAAAGATCTTATTTAATTATACTTCCTTTGTTTTGTCATTTTCGAAAACCTATTCAAGGAATAGAATTTCCTCTCGATTTTCATGGGCAGCTGGGGATCAAAAAAGGAAAAATAAAGAGTAGAGAATAAGAAAATTTTCAAAGCTGCTCGCATTAGGCCTACTTTCTTGGGCGGACATGTTATGCAGCTGGCTGCGATTATATATATTCTCTTGCCCCACTTCACACATCAATCCTAGTACGAATCCTCATGCTCATTGTTCATCTCTCACAGTCATATGACTCCAATGTTTTATCCTTCATTCAATATCACGACTAGAATGTCGTGAACACAAGCCCTTGTTTTCGATTATTCTGATTTGGACCTCTCATTTCAAGATTGCAAAACCAATCAAATTTATTCGGAGATGCTGTCGTGCGGCCTTAGCAAAAGCTTTTTTTAATAAGTAAGAGTGAAGGAGTTACTTTATTTCACATTGAATTACTTTTGAATAATAAGTGAAGATGAGTTTTAAGTCAATTTTGAATTATCGTAACATCCCGGTCCGCTCTAGGTGAGTTATGCCCACAGAAGGAATGCCTCGAGCGACGCTCTAGGTGAGTTATGCCCACCAAAGGAATGCCCTGAGCGACTACATGAGGGGGTAACCATTTGAGATGAATTACTTAATATAGTCTTTGTCACCCAATGTGAGGTTTTGACTGCTCTTGGAGACATGGGCAAAATGATGATGTCCATTTAACCTTAGATTAACAAGATTCCAATCCCTCCCTCCTTTCCTCCCTCACTGTCATTTGTTGGGGTGATTAATAAGACATATTGTCGCGACCTAAAATTTTATCAAGTTAATAGATCATTAAGACTAAGTTTAACTCGGGCCCTTCCAAGTCCTACCAATTCGCAACTTAGAATTTAAGTTCTTAATATGCAAATGTTTTCATGTTTGGAATCGTCACTAATCTATTTGCGGTAGGTCGATTAGAAACCTAAATAAAACATGGGGAGATATGTTTTATTCCTCCGAACTAGATATTTAAAGCTCGGGGACTTGGTTATGCTAGATCTAGTCTAACGCATTTTCGGTACCTTTTCTTTTCAAAAAATGTTTTGGCAGACAGTTTGGATTTATTTTAACTTAGTCACTAATATATGATGTGATCATACGAGTGCTCAAACCATCAAAGTAATACCCAATAATCAAAACATTAAATAAATTGCAAGATTGTGAGAATTACTTATCTCGAAACAACGTAAGCATCTGCATTGTTAGATAAAAAATCACATCAACAATCTTAATATGATTTTTAATTAACAAGCAGTTCACTCAATATTTTTTTAGATTTTCACTTATTTAAATGAAAGCTAACCTATATGTAATGACATGCAACAGTTAACATGCGATTAATGCACCCTAACGCACAAACTATATGACACGCAACAATATGACCTATTTCTAATGACGGGCAAATAATTTATTTTTGGTATTTTTATGAAATTCGGAATTAGAAATGCCAATTATCTAAACATGCAATTTTAAACTAAATAAAGCAAATTAACCTATTCTAGAACAATCTTTTTGGTTTTTTTTTTATCGAAATTCGAAATTAAAATCAACCCGAAATGAACTATCAAGGTTAGAATAATATCTAATTAAATTAGGAAACAAATTACCCTAATTCCTAATTTAAATTATAAATTATCTTATCTTTTTAGCAAATCTCGGTTGTCTTATTCTATTAAAAAAAAAGTTATCTAGATATATTCTAAACATGCAACATTATCTTCTAAGAAATCAATTCAAATTGCATCTAATCTTTTTGACTTTTCTTTTAAAGAAACAAAATCAAATAAGAGATAAACACCACCATCAAATCAATATCCACACAATCCGCAAAATTTTTTTTATCAAATTTAAATGAGGCAAAGAAATCAAATTAACGGTCATATCTATAGGGTTATAGATATCGACGAAAAGTTGATTGATCGAATTTGGAAAGTAAACAAAATCTATTATCGTATCCAAGTGATTATGAATAAGATAACGATTTTCCGTATCGCCGCGTATCGTACCTTAAGGATAAGGTCGGATAGTCGTCCAGATACGTTGCCAAATTAGGAATGATTCCTAATTTTGAGTGTTTTAGAATATTGCAGATATCATAAAATTATCCTAAGATATCTATCAATCCACACAATATTCATGGAATATTCAAACTATTCAAATTAGGAATCTAAATATTTTGAAAATATACCGGATAGGGATTTTTACCTGATTTGCGGATTACTTTCCAAATTTGAATCACGTGGATCGGGATTGCGGATCAAACGATCGGCGGCAAACGGACCGGTGACGGTGGACCGGCGGCAATGGACAGCGGCGAGGCAAGGGTACGGCGACAGACAGCATGGGATCGGCGATGACTAGGCTTGGAGTTGAGCTCGCGGTGGGTCACGATTGGCTCATTAGCGTCGAGGTGGGGTAACAAAGCAACAACTCACTGGTCAACACTTTGGTTTTTCTATTCGCTGATGAAACTCTCTATTTTACTTTGGACATGCAACCCACCACCTTGGCTCACGGTTTTTACTTGCACCTCTCTCAGTTGGATGCCTATTTCTTCGACCACCGAATGACTCAAAGTTGGGTTGGACTTCAGTGAGCAATGCCAATTGTCGCGGGAACTTGTCCGGAAACAGCAAATGCGTCGGAGGAAAATCGCTAGCGTTGAAGGGATCGACTCATCTCCAAGAATAGAATGCCTCGTCGTTGATGCTCGGATCAAATTGAACTTCGTCGAAGGGGCTCCAACTGAATGTGTTGCTCTTCACCACGTGGGAAGTGGTAACAACAACACAGGCACAATGGCAATCGTGGAGCTTGATGGCTGTGTATTCAATGTTGTGTGTTTTCGCGCTCTCAGGAGTTGCATTCTGGAAAATTATCAAAGTCCCCCTTCATTGAAGGGTATAATCACATATTTATATTGCAACCCTAGGTTAATTGACCGGACTTCCTAGTCCTAATGGGCTTAGGCTTAGGCTTTTATCCTTTAATTTTTATTTAATTCCAAATGGGCTAAATTAATTCGGGCTGATTTAAGCTCAAATTAAAACAACCAAAGCCTTTTAAACTTGTGAATTTTGGTCCCCAATCCCTTGAGTGAGCCGAGTGCTCGAGCTCGGTTTATCCAATGAATTTTCAGTTTTCTCGCCACCGCCGGCTTGAAGTGGAATGCAATTAACCTATACGAACTTAAACTATGTGCTATGCAATTTTAATATTTTTGTTTAGAGGTTAAAAATTAATTTCTAATTTTCTATGCAAATTATTATTAAATGGTCGGTCGAAATTTAGATGTCAACAGCTGCCTCTCTTTGAAGGTGAGCTCTAAGATGTTGCATTCAAAGACTAAATGATGCCTAAATTTTGACCATGCAATGAATGTTATTTTTTGTGGGAGTATGAGTCCCATTTTGAAATGCAATAAAAAATGATGCATGCTGGCGTAAAATAGAAAACATACCTGGAATTACTCACCTAACTTGGGTGGTGAAGTAATTTGAGGCATTGCCATGATTCTTGAGATTGTTTGGCAAATGTTTGGACTCTATCCCAAAGGTATTGCCTGATGAACGCTGATAAACTCCGGTGACCTGCAATTCAGTCAAGACACGCGAAGATGTATCCAGTTATCATCTGGGGTTCTTGAGAGAAAAATTTAACAAAATGAAAAATGTTCCGACCTTTACAAACTACCTATACATCGCTATAGGTATTCGTAAAGATTTGGTCGCTGCACCTAATTATCATCGTAGGTGCGACACGGGGGAACTTTTCGAGATCAGGAGGATATTCCAACCTTTACGATATTCCTATACATCGCCATGGGTATTCGTAAAGATTTGGCCATTTTACCTATACCTTCCTCATAGGTGAGTCGCGGGGGAACATCTGTGATTGGAAGAACATTTCGACCTTTACGAGATACCTATAAATTGCCATAGGTATTCGTGAAGATTTGGCCGCTTCGCCTATACCTTCCTCATAGGTGAGTCGCGGGGGAACATCATCTGAGATTGGAAGAATAATTTAACCTTTATGAAATATATATACCTTCCTCATACGTACTCATAAAGATTTGGCCGCTGTGTCTATACCTTCCTTATAAGCGTGTCATGGGAGAATCTTTTGAGATTGGAAGAATATTCCGACTTTTACGAGATACCTAGATATTGTCGCAGGTACTTAATGATTGGCTGAACCAGAAGCTAGCTCGAATGTTCAGGGGTTCCTTGATAAAGTACTTGGATATCATCAAAAGAACCTGAAAAAGCTTGATCAATAGACATCTGGACGTTGTCAAAGACGTCGAATGATTGCAACACAATTGATTAAAGATTGGAGGCCTGTCGATTACTCAAACAAGTTAACGAATACCTGGATAAACACAGACATCCAAGGGATAAAGATATGCTTACCTGGTGATATCTCCGACTTTTGAGGGCGTGTCTCCTGCTAGACACGGTTTTAGGCAACATGTAATATGCATTCATTGACAATCAATAACATATATACTTACGCACTATAAATTCAATCGATTTTCATGCATGACGATTTTGTTGAATTGGCATTACAAAACTTCACTGGGGAGAATCATGACAAGACAATTCGGATTCACAAGTAGATGTCTTGAAAATGTCAAATGAGGGACTTTCAGTTCGAAAAGGCTTTTCACTCACTTTCATCGAAAAAGACTGATTTATGAGAATCGCTCTATTTCACCATCATGTGGACAAGGGTCCAAGTATTCTCGCAAGCGGTATGACCTTACGGATCTGAGAGGTCTTTACTAGGACCATAACGTGGGCTTGGTCAATGGCTTAGCAAAAGGGGACTCTTTGAGTCAAGGCTATTGAAAGAAAATACCCCGCAATTGTCTCCGGGTTTACAAGTTAAGAACCCTGCAAAATGAGATAGAAATGGACTTGCTCGCACTTCTTCGAGCTAAGCTTATAAACATTTGAAATTTTACATTAGTTCAAGTACCATAATCTGAAGAGACTTTGTGAGGGACGTAACGTAGGCTAGGCTCATGGGTTGAGAAATGAATGGATCATAAGGCTAAAAAGTGTGTATAAATAGGGTGAGAGTTGGTGATCATCTAGGCATTATCACCGGTCCTCTTTTTCGCCAGGGATTGTCTTCTCGGTAGATGTTCCATTAGTCCGAGAGCTTATCACTTGACTCCTTATGACTGTGGATGACTTTAACACATCTCAACATTTTCTATTCCAAAGTTATCTCTTTTTGTCTTCATTTTTTTTCATTCTCTTCTTCTTCTTTTCTTTTTTTTTTCACGGGCATTGGCCTTGCTTTTACCAGGCATACTGCTTGTTCATGCCCCCTAGTTTTTTTATTTTTTGACTTTTGACATACACTGTCTACAATGCATATATTGGCCAGCCACACTTTGGCTTGTTTAGACCGAGTGACTAACATTTGGACTTTCAGGGTCTTCGTCTTCTATCGGCGCTTCGAATATACTGCGTGGACAGTGGTGGCTTTTACCTTGCCCCAATGTGGGGGATGATCACCAATTGGGTTTAAGAAATGAATTTGCAGGCTCAATTAGGCTTAGCAAAGGATAAAGTGTGTATAAGATAGAGAAAGAAATGCTCTTCATCATCCTAAGGCACTTGAACTTCGTGTGAATACATCTAAAAAAACAACACTTGAAGATTGATGCAAGTAAGAGCAAGACAATTTCTATTCATTTTTCACCTTATAATGCTGACTTGCCTCCAATTTGCCCTGATGTGGGGTGGTTCTTAATAAGGGTAATTTGAAACGATTTCTGCAAGCGTTTAGGCTCAAAGTGGCGAAACAATGGATAATCGTAGTGTTTGGGATAGAGAAATGAATTACCTTTCGTCACTTCAGTTGCCGTACCTTTTGAGAGTTAACCTTTTATCTTGCAGACATGGAATTTTTTCACTCAACTCACTGGGGATTAGTGCATGGGACTGCATATAGGATAAGGCTTGCCTTTCATCATCTCGATGCGCCTCATTCAATACATTCAATTCATCCTACATGAGTTATCAGATTGTCCAAACAGATTTCCCCTTTTGAAATCGATGATGCAGATTAACAAAATAACCATACAGAACTTAAAGCCAATGCACACTTCCATCTTTAAATTGATTGAAACCATTTATTCATAAGTGAAATGTTTGTGACTTAGAGTATAAAACCTAACACTTGAAAACTTTTGCCGTAAAAATGTTAGATCTTCTCAGGGATAATACATCTTCATAACATCATAATTAACAGGCGTGGAAAACTCATGACCGTCCATTTCTGCAAGAATTAGGACACCTTCGGGGAGCACCTTTTTAATCATGTATGGACCGATGTAGTTTGGGGCAAATTTGCCTCCAGGAACAGGAAAGACTGGTAGTACTTCCCTTAGGACTAGGTTATTTACCTTGAAGTGTCTTGGACACACCTTTTGGTTGAAGGATCTAGCTATCCTTTGCTGATAGGTTTGACCGTGGCAAATGGCTTTCAATCGCCTCTCATCAATTATGTTTAACTGCTCATGCCTTTGTCGCATCCACTCCGTCTCGGACAACTCCACCTGAGATAAGACTCGCAGGGAAGAGATCTCTACTTCGACGGGTAGAACTGCTTTCATGCCATACACCAAGGAAAAAGGGATTGCCCCGACAGAGGTTCGGATCGAAGTCCGATACGCCATTAGTGCAAATGGCAACCTTTCATGCCAGTCATGATAGTTTTCAGCCGTTTTGGCTAAGATCTTTTTGATGTTCTTGTTAGCGGCTTCAACTGCTCCATTCATCTGTGGACGATAGGGAGATGAATTCAAGTGCCGGATCTTAAACTCGTTGAACAACTGATCTATGAACTTGTTGTTCAAATTTGTCTCATTGTCAGTGACAATAGCCTCGGGGACACCATAACGAGCGACTATGTCTTGCCTGATGAATCTTACAATATTCCTTGCAGTGACATTTGCATAAGATGCCGCCTCAATCCACTTAGAGAAATAATCAATCGCGACCAAGATAAATCGGTATCCATTCAATGCCTTGGGATTAATTGGGCCAATTACATCGATGCCCCACATTGAAAAAAGGGCCATGGCTCAGACAACTGATGTAATTTCGTCGGGGGAACATTTATTTTATCCCCGTGAACCTGACAATGATGATATCTTCAAACATGTTGGATGTAGTCACTTTCAAGACTGAGCCAATAATAATCCAACCTTATGATCTTCTTAGCTAATATGTGGCCATTCATGTGTGGACCACATATCCTCTCGTGTAGTTCTTGCATGATAGCTTTAGCCGTGTCCACACACCTTAGCAGGATCGTAGTTATAGAACTGCTCAGGATTGTGCCGCTTTGGCTCAGTGGTAAGCAAGCCTTTCTTTCGGAGGACCGCTAATACTTGAGACAACGACCTGGGGAGGGGAGTGAACTGCCTCTTGTTGTTTTTCTTTTGAAAGGGTTGACGACCTGTGATTTGTTGTTGAGTTTCTACTACTCGGGTTGCTGGGACAGAGTTAGCATTCCGTCGGCCCGGTTGGGTATAAGTCATATTCACTTCAGCTACCGGTTCTTTCTCCTTTCTTGTGCTAAATCTCTTGGTCGAAGAAGACGGCTCCACAAACCACCCATCTTTCAGCCCAATCTCAATCTGTTCGCCTATAGGGATGAGTTGATTGAAGTTGTCAGCCGAAGTGGCTACCATTCGATTACGGTACTCGAACGGGAGAGTTTTAATGAACATCCTCTTTAATTCACTGTCTATGGGTTCTGGGATAATCTAAGCGGCTATGTTTCTCCATCTGATAGCATAATCCTTAAATGACTCATTCTTCTTCATCTGAGCACGCTCAAGCTCATCGCCGGTGGGAATGATGTCCGTTATGAACTTGTACTGCTTTAGAAATGCTTCACTAACTTCCTTCCAGGTTTTGAGGCTATTTATTTTCTTCATGATATACCAGTTCAAGGCAGGACTCGTCAAACTTGCTTGAAATGCATGAATCATCAGGAGTTCATTATCAACGTATGGGGTCATTTGTATGTGATATAGCTGCAGGTAGGCTATTGGGCAGGAGGTGCCATTGTATTTGTCAAAGTCTGGCATCTTGAACTTCTTCGGGATTTTGATCTATGTGTATAGAGACATGTCGATTGAAAGTGAATCCTGTGAACCTTCCAACTATTTTACTCTCTCTTCAAGTTTGTTAACCCGTTCATCAGGTTTGTCCTTGTTGACGATAATCTAGACAGGGTCATCTACTAAATCGGGAAGATCGTCATCTTCCTCACTGTCGGCATTCTTTCCACCTTTATGCTTTGGGGTTGATGCCTCAGGGGATGCAGGAACAGGGGTTAGTCAAAGGACTTTGATTTCAGCGGACATCTGTTGCATTGCGACGAGGACTTACTTCACCTGGTCTTCAATGCCAACGACACGATCTCGTAGTCAGTTTGATCTGCCATTCTAGTTCTCGATCGCGTACGAATAGACAATCGTGATCGGTCCGTAATTATCTGATTTCCCAGATAAAACAAGCATACATAAGTGTCAAGAAGAATCACTCGCCAATCCATGACATTGGTTTGAACGCTTTGATTAAAAATGACGTTTTTATTGAAATGACAAATTTTTTTTTTTACAATGACAATGACTTAAAATCACCTAAAAAAGATGACTCAATTCCTAAACAAGATTAAAGACTAAAACTGAAAAGAGAACATAAATTCAAGCTTGTCTATTTGGCTTGATCCATAGTCATATGGAAGGCGACTTCCTTCTTTAATTGCTCATAAGCTCGAGCTATCTTGGATGCTTTTTCTTGAGCTTCTTCGGCCTTCCTTTTGAGATGGTTGTTTTTTGAGCGGGTGGCAGGCTTGAGAGGGACCTTGGGTATCTTCGGGAGTACTTCCTGTGGGACCTTGTGCTGTCGAATATACTCGGTCGTCGCGAAATAGGACTTCTGCTCCCCCTTGAGCTCTTTTTGGGGTCGGGCTATCTTTAAAATGCGACACTTCTTCCACATCTTCTGGAGTTGAGCTACGGTCCCTTCATGGTTTTCATCGTCATCGGTGAAGTTGACTTGGAGGAGTTCTGGTTGTAACGCTGGAAGGAGCCCTTGGAGAATCTGGTACTGACGAGACACTCTGGCGGGATAGTATTTGATTACACCGGTGAAACCCAATAGTACATCCGGCCCAATACAATTTCACGTAAGCCGAGCTTCCTTGACTTTGAACCAGTTAGCATGCCATTGGAAACTTTGGGGTCTAGCGTTTTTCATGAAAATGATCCACTCGGAGTAATGATAATCGGGTGCATCCCCTTGTTTTTCTTTATACCTTAAAACTATATGGCTAGAACCACTACACTTTGGTATTGTGAGTAAATCACCACACCTTTTTATGTGAGACAAAAACCAAATTTGCAAAAGTTCGAGGGGGCATGAAACGTTTTGTCAACATGTTGCTTAAATTTAGTGAGGGAAATGAAAGTATCGACTAAAATGGTGTTGACAAAATTTTTTTCAAGATAGACTTGTTGGACCAACCATGCAATTGACAGATTACATGCATTCTTACAGTGAGGAAAAATTACGAATCCAAAAAATGCTAGCAAAAAGATTCTGCCTTTTTGAAAAGACGTGGCTTTATCAAAATATTGACTCAAGAATGAAAAATGACATGTCCCACGATTTGCTTTCAAAACTTTTCCCAATTCATCTTTTCCGACATTCAAAAATTCAGAGAACATTAAGGTGGAATCGATTCCCAAAGGTGGTGTAACTAATTCCGACCCTAAAGGTTTTCCAATGATCACGCTATATTTTTTCAAAGTCGGGGTGAGTTCATGCTTACTGAATATAGAGGTAGATGTCTCGGGACTCCAGAAGTGTGCTAATACTCGAACGAGGCCAGTATGGACTTTGACTTCCAATAAGGGGAGTAGCCACCCGATATGGCCCTGAACTAGTTTACGGTTGGTCGGACTGAGCAGACTCCACTAGGCACGGAGCTCGTCCTTAGGAGCATCAAGAATTTGGATGTCTACCTCTCCCATAGTATATAGACCAAGACTCACGACCGACCTAATGTTATGGACTGACAAAAAAAAAATACGAAACATAAATAAATTGCGAGATAAAGGTTATAGAAAACTTACTTCATCAGATAGGATTATGGCAATCACATAAACATACGCATGAAATATAAGGTTTGATTTCTATCTAGACTCTGGCTTGCAAAGTGAAGACGCGAGGATTACTGAGTTAAACCAGTCATGGTGGTAGCTAGGCTGGGATTCCCCTGACTCCAGCTTAGTCAAGGAGCCGACCCAGGTTGCAAAGGGTGCAATCGTGGTGGGAACTTAATGACACCATGAAAGAACTTTTGAGACCAAGGAGGGCGACCCGTACCACACGGGTGCGGTCGGGGTATCCGCTGTCTCAGTACCATCCTAAAACTGTACCACCCAGGTCCGGTAGCGAGTAGTGTGTGTGGTGTAGTGTAAATGCAAGGCATGCACAGCAGGTTATATCATACAACGCTTCATGCTTAAAATAAATCATATATCCAAACACCTCCCTGCAAAACAATGGTTAATAATCATGCCTCCCCTTATACCTCCAATTCTGCAAAAACATTTAACACCTAAAATGTTAGGGACGTACCTGGGATCCTCGCTACCAAACAAAAATATTTTTTTGAAAAAACGAAAAAAAACAAACAAACATTTAACACATAGTCTTGGTCTCAAAAGTCCACTAAGAGTTTTAACTCAAATCCCCAACGGAGTCGCCAAGCTGTCGTGACCTAAAATTTTCTCAGGTTAGTGGATTATTAAGACTAAGCTTAACTCGGGCCCTCCCAAGCCCTACCAATTTGCAACTTAGGATTTAATTTCTTAACATGCAAATATTTTCATGCTTAGAGTCGCCACTAATCTATTTGCGATAGGTCGATTAGAAACCTAAATAAAACATAGGGAGATATATTTTATTCCTCCGAACCAGAGATTCTAAGCTCGGGGATTTGGTTACGCTAGATCTAGTTTAACGCTCTTTCAATACCTTTTCTTTTCAAAAAAGGTTCTGGCAGACAGTTTGGATTTATTTTAACTTAGTCACTAACATGTGAGGTGATCATACGAGTGCGCAATCCACTAAAGTAACATCAAATAATCAAAACATTAAATAAATTGCAAGATTTGGAGAATTACTTACCTCGAAGCAACGTAAGCATCTGCATTGTTAGATAGAAAATCACATCAACAATCCTAATATGATTTCTAATTAACAAGCAGTTCACTCAATATTTTCTTGGATTTTCACTTATTTCAATGAAAGCTAACCTATATGTAATGACATGCGAAAATTAACATGCGATTAATGCAGCCTAACGCGCAAACTATATGACACTCAACAATATGACCTATTTCTAATGACGGACAAATGATTTTTTTTTGGTATTTTTATGAAATTCGGAATTAAAAATGCCAATTATCTAAACATGCAATTTTAAACTAAAGAAAGCAAATTAACCTATTCTAGAACAATCTTTTTGGTTTTTTTTTTTTTATCGAAATTCGAAATTAAAATCAACCCGAAATGAACTATCAAGGTTAGAATAATATCTAATTAAACTAGGAAACAAATTACCCTAATTCCTAATTTAAATTAGAAATTATCTTATCTTTCTAGCAAATCTCGGTTGTCCTATTCTATTCAAAAAAAAATTATGTAGATATATTCTAAATATGCAACATTATCTTCTAAGAAATTAATTCAAATTACATCTAATCTTTTTGGCTTTTCTTTCAAAGAAACAAAATCAAATAAGAGATAAACACCACCATCAAATCAATATCCACACAATCCGCAAAATTTTTCTTATCAAATTTAAATGAGGCAAAGAAATCAAATTAACGGTCATATCTATAGGGTTATAGATATCGACGGAAAGTTGATTAATTGAATTTGAAAAGCAAATAAAATCTATTATCGTATCCAAGTGATTATGGATAAGATAATAATTTTCCGTATCGCCGCGTATCGTATCTTAGGGATAAGGTCGGATAGTCGTCCAGATATGTTGCCAAATTAGGAATGATTCCTAATTTTGAGTGTTTTAGAATATTGCGGATATCATAAAATTATTCTAAGATATCTAACAATCCACATAATATTCACGGAATATTCAAATTAGGAATCTAAATATTTTGAAAATATACCGGATATATATTTTTACTTGATTTGCGGATAACTTTCCAAATTTGAATTACGTGGATCGGGATTGCGGATAGAACAATCGGCGGCAAATGGACCAGCGGCAATGGATGGCGGTGAGGCAAGGGTACAGCGACGGACGACATGGGATCGGCAGTGACCAGGCTTGGCATCGAGCTCGCGGTGGTTCATGATTGGCTCATCGGCGTCGAGGTTAGATAACAGGGCAACAACTCACTGGTCAACACCTTGGTTTTTCTATTCGCTGATGAAATTCTTTGTTTTACTCTGGACATGCAACCCACCACCTTGGCTCACGGTTTTCACTTGCACCTCTCTCAGTTGGATGCCTATTTCTTTGACCATCGAATGACTCAAAGTTAGATTGGACTGGAGCGAGCAATGTCGATTGTTGTGGGAACTCGTCGGGAAACAGCAAGCGCGTCAGAGGAAAATCGTTAGCGTTGAAGGGATCGGCTCGTCTTCAAGAATAGAATGCCTCGTCGTTAATGCTCGGATTAAATTGAACTTCGTCGAAGGGGCTCCAACTGAACGTGTTGCTCTTCACCACGTGGGAAGCGGTAACAACAACACAGGCACAATGGCAATCGTGGAACTTGATGGCTGTGTATTCAATGTTGTGTGTCTTTGCGTTCTCAGGAGTTGCGTTCTGGAAAATTATCAGAGTTCCCCTTCATTGAAGGGTATAATCACATATTTATATTGTAACCCTAGGTTAATTGACCGGACTTCCTAGTCCTAATGGGCTTAGGCTTAGGTTTTTATCATTTAATTTTTATTTAATTCCAAATGAGCTAAATTAATTCAAGCTGATTTAAGCTCAAATTAAAACAACCAAAGCCTTTTAGACTTGTGAATTTTAGCTTCCAATCCCTTGAGTGAGCTGAGTGCTTGAGCTTTGTTTACGCAATGAATTTTCTGCTTTCTTGCCACCGTCGGTCCGATACGGAATGCAACTAACCTATACAAACTTAAACTATATGCTATGCAATTTTAATATTTTTGTTTAGGTGTTAAAATTTAATCCCTAATTTTCTATGCAAATTATTATTAAATGGTTGGTCGAAATTTAGGTGTCAACACATATCCGTTTTTCATAAATTGTCATTTATGAAAAAGACCACAAACAATGATTGGTCTACGTACAGGCGATTTATATCTCTAGCAATGATCCACTAAGTCCAATAAACTATTTACTAGATTCAAAATTTGCATAGAGAGAGAGAGCTTCACCAACGAAACATTGATTATTCTACTCAATAGACCATCAAAACCTAAGTCTATTGCGGCTTCTACACTTGCACCATTAGGCTCTTCTTTTTCTTTTCTTTTTTTTGTCTTCTGCTTACGGACATGCCAACTGAAAACACATGATTTTTGAGAGCTAATCCACTCAAAACCAAGATGCATCGCTTCCAACTACCCAAGGTGAAAGTTACAGTTTCCTCCGGACTTCACAATGACATACTTGCAAATTTGAATGACAACTCTCATGACAATCGGAGAAGCGGCAATGGACAACGACTATCGGAACTTCACCTTCACTGTTGGCATGATCCCGAAGATCGTGGGCCCGTAAGTCATCAGCATCAAGACCGTCACAATGATCACCTCGAGGAAGAAAGGGAAGCCCCAAGTGAGGTTGATTATGAGTAAGATTGATGAGGAGAGGGCGACCGTGTTGCATGTCAAAAACATGTGGGAGGCCAAAATACCCTCCATTTACCAAAATTTACTGCAAATTTAAAAACGCTCGTTTTGGAATTCTCGTAATGACCCAAATTTAAAGATGCACCCCGTAAAGAAGCTAACTTTATATCACAATGAATACTTCCAAAACAACAAGCAACAATGGGTCGTCAGTCAATTTGGAATTATGGTAATAACCAGGCTCGCTCTATTTGGGTAATGTCTTCGAAAGGAATATTCTAAGCGACAGCACAAAACGGCGACTATTTAGGAGTAGGTGTTTATTTATGAATTGCTTAATATAATCTCCCCAGTCTGACATGGGAATTTAAGATGTCGCAATTGCATCCCGCTTAAACAAGCGAAACTTTTGAGAGTCATGATTAACAAGATTATAATCCGTCCCTTGCTTCCTCCCTCACAAGATCTAAAGTTTGAGACGTCATATCTCTTTTTCTTAAGTTGTAGTTTTCTTAAGTTATAGGTGGAAGACAACAAAACAATGACTGTTCCGTATGCGGACCATTTATATCTCTAGCAAAGATCCTCTAAGACTAATAAAGTTCTAACAATATCTCAAGTTTCGGTACAGAGAGAGAGAGTTTTCCCAATGAAACATGCTTGTTCTACTTCGCATTACCATTAAAACCAAAGTCAATTTTGGCTTCTACAACTGCAAAATTATGCCTTTTTCTTCCCCTCTCTTTTGCTAACTGAAAGCACATGATTGTTGAGATATGACTTTTAACTACCCAACTTACCATTTGCATGCTTCTCCTTGACAATTTGCTCAGTACATAACTGCAGCTCTTAATGACAACCCTCGCAAGGAACGTGATGGATACTGGGTTTTATGGGTAGGCTGCCCATGTTGGGCTAACGCAGCCCATGACCCATTATAAGGGCCCATCTCAAGTAATTGCTTTGGCAATTACTTACGCATCATGTAACTGATCTTAACAGTTTTATCTTGTGAGATAAAGGGAACAATTATCAATAGAGAAAACGTATCACAGAAAAGAAAATGACGTTCTGTCGTTCTAAATATATACGACGTTTTTGTTCTCTGCTCTTCGTCCCGACGTACTATCCGAGGAACTCTCGAGCCTGCAATTGACGGCATATAATCCATGGAAACAAGGTATGTTCCGTTGAGTGATGTACCTATTCGATTAGCGTTTGCATTTTTTTTCTTGGGCATGTTTCTCGTTTGTTGAAGTCTCAGTTTTAAGAACTGTCTCTTAATTGTACGAGATTAGGAATAAGTTTCCGTCAGAACGGAACCGCTAGAATGAACAACAAGTACCGGGAGTTCACCGTCTTCATCTCCCTCGGTGTTATCGCCAAGATTGAGGCTCCGTAAGTCACCACCGTAAAGACCGTGGCAGCGACCACGTCGAAGAAGAAAGGGAAGCCCCAGGCGGGGGAGATTATGAGGAGGATCGACTAGGACATAGCAAGTGTGTTGCACGTCAGGAACACGAAGAAGGACATCTCATCCGAGGCATAGGTGGCTTGCCCGGCATTGTGCTCGTCCTGCCAGACCCCGCCGGGGGGATTCATGCCAGCCTGGAAAGTCATGGCGGAGATCCGGGTGGCCACCACGAGGATGTAGTTGCGGACTTGAAGGGGGTTCATTACGCTCATCGTGGTCGAAAAGGGAATTGAAGAACCCCGTTGTGGGCAAGCGGCGAGGCATGGCCATGATTTGCATTGAAGTATATCTTATGGGGTGAGTGAATCGCTTTAAAAGAGGCGAAATCGGAAAAAGCAAGACCAGGAAGTAGAAATTGACACTAAAGTCATTGTTTACCATTTCATGGACAGCTGGGGACCAAAAATGGAAAAGTAAAGAGTAGAGAATAAGGAAATGTTCAAGGCTGCTCCCACACTTTCTTGGGCGGAGCATGTTATACAGCTGGCTGCGATTATACATATATTAGGTCTCCAATTCTCTTGCCCCACTTCACACATCAATCCTAGTACGAATCCTCCTGCTCATCATTCGTCTCTCATGGTCATTTGACTCCAGTGCTTTATCCTTCGTTCAAAATTACGACTAGAATGTCGTGAAAACAAGCCCTTGTCCTAGGACAGTTCAATTAATTCTGATTTGAACATCTCATTCCAGGATTGCAAATTAACGCCGATCAATTACGTTGGAGATGCTGTTGTGCGACCTTAGCAAAAGTTTTTTTTGATAAGTATGAGTGAAGGAGTTACTTTATTTCACAATGAATTACTTTCGAATAACAAGTGACGATGGGTTTTAAGTCAATTGCGAAGTATTGTAACATCCCCGTCCGCTTCAGGTCGGTAGAAGGAATGCCCTGAGTGACTATACGAGGGCTTAACAATTTCAGAGTGGATACTTATTTATGAATCACTTAATATAGTCTCTCTCACCTGATATGAGGTCTTGACAAGTCAATAAAGCAATTCATTCAAAGAAGCGGGAATTTGAGACGTGACAAATGCTCTTAGAGACATGGGCAAAATGACGAAGAAAAGTGCCAAAAACGTCATAAACATTTTGCATTTGTATTAATTTAATCATAAACTTTTTTTTAATGTCAATTTAATTTTAAACCTTTTTTTGGTGCCAATTTAGTCATAAACCTTTTGTATTAGTGTCAATTTAGTCATAAACATTTTTGTCTTTGTGCCAATTTTGTCTTTTCGGTCAATTTTGGCCGGATTTTGCTGACGTAAACACCAGCTGGCCGGCGGCCAATTACTAACTCTAACACGGACAACTTTAATAATATTTTAATATTTTATTGAATATTTATTTATTTTTTCTTTTTTTTCCCTCTCCTCCCTCTTCCTCCTGCCGATCGCCGGACCGGTGACCAGCCAAAGGCCAGAGGCTGATGAGGTCCTTGCTGGCGTCAGCTTGCTGACCACTGGCGTGATTAATAAGACATCTCTTTTTTATAAATTGTCATATAAGACCACAAACAATGACTGGTCTGTGTACAGACGATTTATATCTCTAGCAATGGTCCACTAAGTCCAATAAACTGCTTACTAGATTCAAAATTTGCATAGAGAGAAAGAGCTTCACCAATGAAACATGCTTATTCTACTCAATGGACAATCAAAACCTAAGTCTATCGTGGCTTCTGCAATTGCAACATTATGCCTCTCTTTTCTTTTCTTTCCTTTTTTTTGTCTTTTGCTAACGGACATGCCTACTGAAGATACATGATTATTGAGAGCTAATCCACTCAAAACCAAGATGCATCGCTTTTAACTACCGAAGGTACAAGTTATATTTTCCTCCGGACTTCACAAATTCACAATGACCTAATTGCAAATCCGAATGACAACCCCCACGACAATCGAGGCAGCCGCAATGGACAACAACTATCGGAACTTCACCTTCTCCATTGGCATGATCGCGAAGATCAAAGCCCCGCAAGTGATCAGCATCGAGACCGTTGCAACAACCACCTCGAGGAAAAAAGGGAAGCCCCGAGTGAGGTTGATTATGAGGACGACTGATGAGGAGAGGGCGAGCGTGTTGCATGTCTAGAACACGTGGAAGGCTGTCATGTCGTGTCCGAGGTGTAGATTGCCCTCCCCACCTGGTGATTGTCCGCGTCCTCATGCCAAACCCCGCAAGGGGGGGTGGTGCCGGCCTGGAAAGTCACAGCGGCGATCAGGGTGGTCACCACGAGGTGGTAGTTGCGGACCTCATCGGGCTTATTTTCTCCCTTCGGGGTCGAACAAGGTCTTGGAAAACTTCCTTATGAAAATTGGTGTGGCGGATTGCTCATGATTTGCATAGAAGTAGGAGGGCATGTCGTATGAACGAGTGAATCGCTTTAAAAGAGGCAAAATCGGAAAGTAGAAACTGACGCTTGAGTCATTGTTTACCATTTCTTCTTTTCTTGGTTTAGAGATTGAGACGAATCAAAGTCGCGTTTGGCTATTAGTGGTACAGTGTCTTGCGCGCATGGGTGGGGCTTCTCACTTGCCAAAATTGCAACAAAGCTGTATGTTGATTGCACGAGAGTCCCGACCTTTGTGGACCACGCCTGTGAGTGGGAACCTTTGTGTCATCATGAAAACTAATTGCTCTTTTGTGTCCATTTTAGAACGTGAACTATTCCCTTCTTTATTTCTTCACTCCAATTTCACTTCTATCCTTTTCTTTCAAATATTAAGGTATTCTACCATTAGGTGATATTGGACCAAAATACCATTCGTCTAGGAGAATTTACAGCAAATTTAGAAACATATCATTTTGGAATTATTGCAACGACCCAAATTTAAAGACATACACCATAAATGAGTTAACTTTATATCACGACGAATTACTTTTAAACAAGAAGTAACGATGGGTCTTAAGTCAAATTGGAATTATGGTAACAACCCTACCTGCTCTATTTGGGTCGTGTCCTCAGAAGGAATATTCCAAGTGAAACATAAAACGACGATTATTTAGGAATAGGTGTTTATTTATAAATCACTTCGTATGGTCTCCCTTGTTTGACATGAGAACTTAAAACGTGAACACGAAACATGCTTATTCTACTCCGCACTGCCATCAAAACCAAAGTCAATTTTGGCTTCCACAATTGCAACATTACGCTCTTTTTATTCCTGTATTTTGCCTACTGAAAACACATGATCGTTGAGATATGACTTCTAATTACCCGACTTACCACTTTCCTGCTCCTTATTTGACAATTTGCTCATGACATACCTGGAAATCTGAATGACAGCCCGCACGAGGACCGGCGCTGCCGCGGTGGACAACAAGTACCGGAACTTCAACAACTTCCTCTCACTTGGGGTGATCGCGAAGATCGAGGCCCCGTAAGTTATCACCATCGAGACAGTGGCGACGACCACCTCAAGGAAGAAAGGGAAGCCCCAGGTGAGGGAGATAATGAGGAGGATCGATGAGGAGAGGGCAAGCGTGTTGCACGTCAGGAACACTAAGAAGGCCGTCTCGTGTGAGGCATATATGGCCCGCCCCGCCTTGTCCCCTTCCTGCCAGACCCCGCCCGGGGGGTTTATGCCAGCCTGGAAGGTCACGGCAGCGATTAGGGTCGCCACAATGAGGAGGACGTTGCGGACCTCGTCAGGCTTATCTTTCCCCTTGTGGTCGAACAAGTTCTTGAACTTCTGCCTTATGGAGAGTGGGCGCGATGAAGTGGCCATGATTGGCAAGGAATTAGAAGGCTTTGTCTTACTAGAGGCTGAACGGCCTTAAAAGAGGCAAAACCGGAAGAAGCGAGACCAAGAAGTAGAAATCTACGCTCGAGACTGAGAAGAATCAAAGTCGCGTCTGGCTATTGGTAGGGATTTGAGTGGCTCTTCAATTATTGAAATTGCAACGAAGCTGTATATTTATCGCACGAGAGTGCCCACCTCCGTGGACCAGGCCCGTGTGTGAGTGGGAACCTTTTTGTCATCGCGAAAACCAGTTTGTTCTCTTGTGTCGTTTTGTGGAGGGGGAATCTAAAGTTACGTCATTTTTTCTAGCGTCAATTCCGGTTCGTGAATGCTTTGATCATTTGAACGATTGGACCGTATGAAGTCTACATGAAAGCCACGTCAAACGAAATCAATTATTGATATGCAAGAGGTGCACGTACACCCTGGCGCAGACAATTTGTAGTGGGTGGGGCCCAATGGGAATGGATCAAATCCAATTATTTGATTCTTGAAACATCTGCGCTATTCTGTTCTTTGTTGAGCAAATAAAAAAAAAAAAACAATCCAAATTATGACACAAATATCCTAAATTTTTTTATATAACAAAAATCTCTAAATTTACCTACTGTAATATAAATAACCGCAATTTTTTTTATATATACATCCTATTACAGTTCCATCCAAAATATACTTGTCACACTGATATAAGTTCACAACAAAAAGTTTGGTGTAGGGATTTTAGTGACACAAAAAAAAAATATTTGGATTATTTGTATCAAAATGAACATAATTTGAGATTTTTGTGGTATTAACCCTTGTTTGTTTTCTACTCCGATTTCACTTTTATCGTTTTCTTTCAAAGATTAGGATATTCTACCGTTAGGTGATATTGGATCAAACTACCCTTTGTTTGGGAAAATTTATACCAAATATCAAAACATGCTCACTTTCCCTTTCTCTCTCTCTCCCTCCCCACTATTGGCACTAATACACCCGCGCAACGGGACTCGCTATCGTGCCACCGTCATCGGACCCTATCGCATCGCTGCCCACGTCTACCATCATCACTGTCTAGCTCACGCTCTTCAGCGTGGCATCGTGCTTTCTCTCCCCTCTCTTCACTTCTATCCACGTCAAGGACAGAGAAAGACTCGATGGTTGCAGCCCCCCAGGTTGCCTCACATCCTTGGACAAAACCAAATCTGGCATTGCCCTAGGCAAGACTTAGACTTGGCGCGGAAGCCCGTCCCGACGTGTGCAGAGGGATAAGTGATGTCGATGGGTGCCTAGGAATGGGCCCTTGGCGATGGCGGCGTTGCCATGGGGGGGGGGGGGTTTAGTGTCGGGTGGCAAAGGCATGGTTGTGGCCGGTGGTCGTGGGTGGGTGGTTGTCGTTCGTAGTTAGCGTGTGCATGGGTGACTTGCCAATGGACCTTATGGCAAAATGGTAAAGAATAAGTAGGGAAAAAAAGTGGAAAGATGAGGAAAAAAGTATGACCGATCCGAGCCTTCCAATTTCCTTGTTATTGATGTGTCCGGAGCTTAGGGTTAACTTAACCTAACGTTTAAAGGATCCTAACTCGAGTCGATCTCTATCCTTCTTTCAAAACCACTAACTTGCACTTTGAGTTTTGTTATTCGGCTTCGGAATAATAGACACAATCATCCACCACTATCATGGAATGGTCATTCTTTTCAGCCAAATAATTCTCACTTTTCGATGTCCACCCACATAGAGAATCCCAACTCTAAGCCCTCCAATATCCTTACCGTCCTGCCTCACCAATCTCCCTACCTTAGAGGGTGGCCTTGCTCTCTGAACCTCCCCAATTTTGCCACCATAGGTCTCTGTCTCCTCTACGACCACTCAGATAATCTTTCTCTAACCCTTCCATGGCTCCGTCTGCAACTTTGCCGCCTCAGCTTGGTGAGAACATCGCGGACCATAGACAAGAGGTCAACAATGATGAAAATGACTATGTAGTTATGGTCCAGAACCAGGCCGTCTGACCTTGATGTGGACTTTTCTTGCTCTTATAGAGCTCATGAAGCTTGTGAGAAGCTGGTCCTTGCAAAGTTTGCATTCAAAAGAGAGAGGTAGAGATGGAGAGACAATGTTTGTATTGCGGTAGAGCAGCGACTAAGGTGCGTCTGTTCAAGGGTTTGTCGTCGGAAACTAACGGTTATGTCTTATGGGTTGTCGTCCACACACAAATGACTATAAGGGATCTTATGTTCTGGTGAACGACCTGAGTTGTGACATATGCATCGTAGTCCATAAGATTTTTGAGGAACATTTGGCTATATTATTTACGAAAATTATCAAAAGTCTCAAACCTATTATAATTGTGTCAATTCAGTCCAAAATATTTTTTTTAGCCAATTGAGTTTTAAACCTTTGAGATTTGTGCAAATTTAGTCAATCTGACCAATTTTTGCCAGAAAATTATTGAGATAAGACGCCAGCTATCTTATGTAGCGCAACCGGCATTGACGTGAATAATTTTTAATAATTAATTAATTAATTAATTATTCTTTTCTTTCATTCCTTCTTTCTCTAGCTGGTCGCTGTCAATTGCTGGCAAGAGGAGAGGTCTAGTGAGGTCGACCTTGTTGGTCACTGGAGAAGGCAAACCTTGCCCTCAAACTTGCCAAGACTGGCTGCACCATGTACGACCGATAAAAAATTTAAACTATTCATATTAGTGCCAGCCTCGTTATGTAGGACGGCTGCGTTTATGTCAACGATATCCAGCCAAAATAAATTAGATTGGCACAAATAAATATTGAAAAAGGTTTATGACTCAATTGGTAAAAAAATTATTTTGGATTGAAGTGGCATAATAATAATAGGTTTAAAACTTTTCTGATAATTCTCCCTGTATCTTTCATTAGATTAAAAACCTATTTGGATATGTCTTTATCGACTTGTTTGGATCTGTCTTTATCGAGCTTTTGGTTAAATTAAAAAATATCTTGAAAATGCTACACATATTGTACATGTCTTTGTCAAGCTTTTGCCTAGGTTTTTTTTTTTTTTTTTTTCCATATTTCAAAACTAACCCAATATCGGAAAGGCCCACTAAGATCCACGATCCCACAAAAACAAATCAAATCGTCACTATTTCCCCATTATGGTTCCCATTTTTTTTTTTCAACTGGCCTCGTCGGGCAGTTTTCACAAAAACAAATCTTACCGTACATTTCCCTCCCTCTCTAACTCCTCTTCCTCGACTAATTAGCTAATCTCACGCTTTGTCACATGCATCGGTGTTGAAGGTATTTGCTTTGTTTATCAAGAGTAATTTTCTTTATTATTGTATTAAGGTCATTCAATTCTATATCATAATATATTATGATTTATAGTTGAGTCTTTATTATTTTCTTTATAATTTTCTTTATTATTTTCTTTATATTATGATTTATAGTTGAATCATAATATAATTTTCTTTATTATTTTCATTTTATCCAAACATGAAAAAATTGTTGAGTCTCTATTCACATTTTATAATTAAATGAAAAAATTGGGAGTAGAAATTTTTAAGGTCTTACCGAATACATTTATGTTCTTTTTCTATTCTGAGAATGGAAATTTTGTGCAGTTATCAAACACGTTTTTTTGCTCAGAAACTATTCCCGATAACATAATTAGAAAAAACTATTTTTAAACAGAAATTGTTCCTAGGAACATAAACGTTATCAAATAGACCCTTATAAATTGGGATTACTAAACGGATTTCTGTTTTTTTTCTGTTCTGGTCATAAAAGAACAGAAAAATAGAAAAACAGGATGGTTACCAAACATGACCTTAATGTGCAACGTCATCTCTAAATTTTTAGCTTGTTCAATATAATCCATGAAGTATTAGTATATGTTCCAATTTAGTTTTTAAATTGTATGAAAATGTCCAATGTCTAACGGAATCTGCCCATGCGGCTTTCAACCTGTTGACCTTGAATGGTGGACAACAAAAAAAATAGTTGTGCATGGATTATTCAAGTAAGATATTGTCTCAAATCAATATATATAATAATTTGTGTCATCAAAGAGCGATGGACATCTTAACGTCCTAATTCTTTTTTTCCTTTTTTTTAACATAAATGGATAAAAAGATGAACATGTTAACTCATTTTGTTTTTTAAGTCCATCCTGGTGTACAATAATCAATGTCATAAACAAAAACATATGATTTGTCGCTTGAGCAAACGAAAGGACAATATCGAATTTCTATATACAGTTTATGGACCGTAGTGAATAGATTAAAAGTTCGAAGACAACATTACACATCGCACCGGAGTTTGGGAACCATTTGCGTCGTTCTCCCTTTGAGAAACAATGTCTCTAGTCAAACATACGGGTCTGGTTGAATTGGATCTGGAAATTAATCCTAACCTGTGTTGAACAATTGACTCCGTGCAAATCAAAATCCCAAAATGGGATATCCCGATCAACCGCATAAAGAAGCAATCATAGGATAAAATAATTGAAAAAAACAGAAGCACTAATTTCATATACAAAATTAATAAGGAGTCTAGAGGGAAAAATAAAAGAGAGCCAAATCTCAAAAAAGAAAAAGTTGACCCAAAAACATATCTCAAATTTTTTAGAACTTGTCAGACCGACATAATAGAGAGCTTCCTGCGTCAGCACGGGCTCCATTGCATTTGCACTTATCTTTCAGTCCAAAAAGGCAACAACCGATATGCATTTTACCTTTGTCCATTGTTTTGTCGCTTTATTCCTCCCTTACCTCATCCTCAACACGCCACAGGCATTAAACTATTCATAAAGAAATTTTCACGTGTTAGGCCCCTTCAAGTACCATCTTCATTTTCCAAAAAAGAAAAAAAGTACCAATCTCCAACGGGAGTGATTGGTCTTGAATCGATAGATAATCCAATTGCCTCGTCGGTTGTTTTGAAAATCTTTATCCGCATATGAAGTGGTCAGGATAAAGATACCAAATTAAACCTAAACTTACGGAAATCAATTAAGTCTTGAACTTTTTCCGTAAATTTCCAATGTGGGTTCTCTAAACAATCACACCTAAGCATGCCAACGCGGCGGTCTAATTATCGCCGACCGTTCTACATAACACGTGACACGATCGGTATTTGACATAAAAGAATTATCACGAATTGACGTCGTTTTAAGATTTTTCTGAATTTTTTATGTTTATTTTTCTTTTATCCATTTCTTCTCTTTTATCCTTTTCTGCGAACTTTCATCTTTTTCCTTATAGTCTTCTTCATGGACACTGGTCCGTACGCCACGACAGATAAAAAATTAAAACTATTCATATTAGTGCCAGTCTCGTTACGTAGGACAGCTGCGTTCATGTCAATGATATCTAACTAAAATAAATTAGATTGGCACAAATAAATATTGAAAAAGGTTTAGAACTCAATTGGTAAAAAAATTATTTTGGATTAAAGTGGCATAATAACAATAGGTTTATAACTTTTCTGATAATTCTCCCTCTATCTTTCATTAGATTAAGAACCTGTTTGGATATGTCTTTATCGACTTGTTTGGATCAGTCTTTATCGAGCTTTTGGTTAAATTAAAAAAATATCTTGAAAATGCTACATATTGTACATGTCTTTGTCAAGCTTTTGCCTCGGTTTTTTTTTTTTTTGCATATTTCAAAACTAACCCAATATCGGAAAGGCCCACTAAGATCCACGATCCCACAAAAACAAATCAAATCGTCACTATTTCCCCATTATGGTTCCCATTTTTTTTTTTCAACTGGCCTCGTCGGACAGTTTTCACAAAAACAAATCTAACCGTGCATTTCCCTCCCTCTCTAACTCCTCTTCCTCGGCTAATTAGCTAATCTCACACTTCGTCACTTGCATCGGGGGTTGAAGCCGGCCTGGAAAGTCACGGCATCGGTTATGGTGGCCACCACGAGAAGGACGTTGCGGACCCTGGACGGCAAATGTTTCCCTTCGCAGTCGAAGGTCTTGAGTGACTTCCTTATTTAATAGTCGGGTGCCAAATTGTTCATGATTTGCATAGAATTAGAAGGGCATGGCCTTACGAGTGGGTGAATCGCTCTGAAGGAGGCGAAATCAGTAGTATGCAAGACCAAGAAGTAGAAATCGGTACATGAGTCATTGTTTACAATTTCTTTGTCTTGGTCCAGAGTCGAAGAAGAATCCAAGTCGCGTCTGGCTATTTGTAGGAAATGAGTGGCTTCTCATTTATTGAAATTGCAACAAAGCTGAATGTTTGATTGCCCGAGATTCCCTATCTTTGTGGACCACGCCCGTGAGTGGGAACTTTTGTATCATCGTGCAGGCTAATTGCTCTTTTAATAGGAAATAAATTTCGTGCTCATCAGTGTTTACTGATCAATCACGCCTCTTTGACATTTGTAGTCCAATATGGTCAATCAACTAATATTCCACCATCCCAAGATGACAATGTGATTCCAAGCAAGGCCACTCGAGGTTTATATAGATGTCATCCTCTTTATCGGCTTATTATTAGGATTTCATCATATAATTGTTCTTCATTGTTATTTCAACGTCCCTTCTAAATCTGTAGTCCAATTTTGGTCAATGTGTTGATATTGCCATTGATTAATTCTTAATTTGTATTGCCCCGTAGAAGATCCAATCTAGAAATTTAAGTTAATAGGTGCAAGGAAACCACATATATATATTTTGTCATAAAAAAAATGAAAAAATTTCAAATAAGAGTTAGAAGTGCCCTTATTTTTTCAAATAAAGGCATGAAATAGACCTTATTTCAAATAAGGGCCTGAAATGCCATCATTTTTTCAAATAAGTATCTGAAGTGGATCTTTTTTCAAATAAGGGCATGAAATGGTTATGTTCGTTTCAAAAAAAGACATGATTTTCTAGATGGTCAAAGACATTTTCGTCCTTTACCTTTTTTGAATTTTTTTTTCTCTTTTTTTTTTCCTTTCCTTTCTTTTTTCTTGTTCGGGTTTTTCTTTTCTTCTTCGCTGGTGGTTAGATCAGCAATGCTCAAAGAGGGTTGGCCGAGGGTTGCCCTTGCCCAATCTGGCGAGGGCCACCCTCGTCGGCACTGTGAAAAAAAAAAAAGAAAAAAAAGAAAGAAAAAAGGGAAAAAAAAAAGAAAAAAAATTAAAATTGTCTTTGGACGACAAGGCCCTTGACTCATGCCCTTATTTGAAAGTGTCATAACTACTTTAGGTCCTTATTTGAGACTGACACAACCACTTTATGCCCTTTTTGGACACAAGGTCCATTTCATATCTTTATTTGAGAAAATGAGAGCATTTCATGCCTTATTTGGTATTTTTCCTAAAAAAATAAATTGGGGTATTTAACACTCCTCACATGCAAGTAGGAACGAACAGAGCCACACATGTAAATTGGGTAGAACACGACTCTGATACCATGATAAAAATAATGCCGAATAGAGAATTACGAATTTCCTGCATGCATTCCATAATGAATAACACATGAGCCTATTTATAAGCTTTACAATATGACTATTTTGTTAACAAATTACAATCAATCAGGATCAGTCAAGGATGTACACAGTTAAAGAAAAATATGTATAATCTTAAGAGATATTAAGAATCGAGGGAAGTATACGGAACTTCCTAATATTTCTCTAACATAATAATTATTAATTTGTAATGATATTTGTCATTTTATGTCGGTTGAGTGTCCTTTCTCTTTGTAGGTAAGTAATATTTACCGGCATCCTCGAGGATTTCATAACCTTCAACAATTCCTCTTAATAAAATCTAAATGCCTTCAAGTTAAACACATCAATTTGGTCACGTTTTGACCATATACATTCAATAGGGAAAATTATCTAAAAAGTTATAAACCTTTTGCATTTTGGGGATTCAATCTTAAACTTTTCAATTTTGCTAATTGAGTCATAAACCATTTTATGTTTATCAATTGAATCCATCCAATCAATTTTGACTAGAAATTGATGACCTAGTTGCCGGCGGTCCTACATGGCATGATTGGTGATGGTCGGCACTGATCTGGATATTTTTTAATAGATTTTTTTTTTCTTTTCCTTTTTTCTTTTCTCTTTGTCTTGAGGGCCAGCAATGGTCACTGGCTGATCAGCCACAGACAAGGACTAAACGCCCTCGCTAGCATTGTGTGAGGGCATCATGGCCCTTGTAGCGTCTGGGCGAGGACCACGACGCCCTCACCAGATCTGGGCGTTGCAGACTTGTTCAAATCAGTTTTGGGAGTTGCAACCCTCTTTAGACCATGTGAGGGCAGCAACGCCCTACCGGATTTGGATGTCATGGCCTCACCTAGATCGGGTGAGCGAGTTGTGGCCCTTGCTAGACCTCGCGAGGGCCGTGGTGCCCTCATCCAGGGCCGACAAGGGCCGCGATGCCCTCGCTTGGCCTAAATTTGGCAAGGTCATTGCAACCCTCACAAGATCTGGGCAAGGCCAAGCATCGTCTCCTTGGCTTGAGCAAGGGCCGCGAGGGTTAGCTGGTGACCCTTGCTGGCCCTCAAGCCAAAGAGAAAAGAAAAGAAAAAGCAAAAGAAAAAACCAAAAAAATTACTAAAAATTTCAAAAAATTATTTAAAAAGTTAAAAAAATGTCAACGTTAGCGTTGATAGTTGTCGGTTATGCCATGCAAGACCACCAATGACCATGCCATCAATTTCCGGGCAAAACCGGTCGGATGGACTCCATTGACAAAATATAAAAATATTTATAACTTAATTGGGAAAATTGAAGGTTTATAACCGAATTGGTCAATATACAATAGGTTTAGGATTTTTTTGACAAATTTTCCTGTTCAATACGATACATCTTCCATGCAAATTTGAAGAAATTGAAAATAGAAAGATTATAAGACTAAAAAATTAGTATATTTTGTTTTAGTCTATGCACACATACGCGCCTAATCAATTATTAAATTTAGGTGGAATTTAGAATCTTATTGTCTATTTTCCATTAGTTGTCTTCTTTCCTTTTTTTTGGTATCCTGATCTAATTGTGCTATCTACATGCTCACCAAAAACATATAACATAAAACATTTTAATGTCAAATATCTATATTTTCCGAATCATTGCTTTAAATTTTACAATAAAAAATGTTATGCCACTTTATTCAATCGATATTTTCGTGCTCAATATCATTATGCTAACCTTGCTCTTTCATAAATTTTACTAATAACGGGTACTTTTTATCATTTTATTATTTATTTCCTTTTTTCTTGCATATCTTCCATAATAGTTACAATAAACTATAATGTCATTCTAGCATTAAACCACTTTAAAATTTATTTCCTGTATTTTCTATGACCTTCCACCAGTCCGTTTTACAAAAAAAAATCATTGAGTTTTACACTTGAATATATGAACGTTTTGCGAAATCAATTGTAAAAGTATGAACATTTTTTAAAAGTCACATTTAAATTTCATTCAAATAAAAATATTAAAACTTAAGATCTACAAAGTTTATTTCACGCGAATGTCACATCAAACTAGTTTTACTGCTAATTTGTCCCTTTCAAAATATGATTTGCATCATTACTCTATTAGTTGTCCTGTGCTCTTTTTTCTAAATAAATAAAAAAGTCTACCCGCTTAAACCTGCCATCTTTCTTTTTCATTAATAAAAGAAAAAACAATGAGTTTAACGTTGAAATCAATGACTTTTCACAAATTACAGTTACAATGTATCCAAAATATAACTTTTTTAATTTAAAGTTAAGAAATTTTACTACACTTTGTACACACGTGTTGTCATTATACTATTTTAAAAGGTTTATTCGTTCTTGTCATTATACACACGTATGAATTACATTATTATTATGCTTCCGTCATGCTTTGTCATCACGAGCACAGAGTCTTTAGGTGGCACTTGATAAATCTGTCTTGGATCAATTGATGTTTGAATGATTCCATGTAGACTCTAGGATAAATGCCATCAATCCCATAAGGTATTCCAATTAAAGACTTAATGTGCACATGTGAGAATGTTAAGCGAAAGAAGTCCAACATGAAGAATTAATGTAGTGAGAAATAGTTTTTATATCGTGATTGGTTCTTTTTTATTGGCTTAAGAGTTTGAGGGAAAGTGGATTCAACCGAATATATTAATGAGTTTGGACTTGGGCTCTGTTTTTGTGATTTCCTGAGGAGAAGGTATTGAGCTTTTACTATAGTGTCCAAACAAGTGGTATTTGAGCCAATGGTTGATTGTGGCCTCTCTGACTATGAATCCTATAGGTGGTCCGGCATGCAAAATGAGCTTTAATTCAAGTTTCCAACCTTCTTGGAGCTGCGATACAGTGAGACTAGACATTATTCCAAGATTGTGGGAGTTTCAAGATCATGGGAACTCCAATATAATGGGAATTCCAACATGTCTTAATTCCAACATCATCAGAGCTTGTCATAATTCCAACACTATTGGAGCTTGTCTTAAGTTCCAAACATATGGGAGTTTATCTTAATCCAAGAATGTAGGAATTGTCATGGTTTGGACAACGTGGATAACCTTTCCGAGATTGATGGACTGTCTAGACTAATTGGACATCGAAATTAAATGGAAGATGGCCGGCCAATTTTGGAACATGGATGAGGGTCAACAAGAATTCAAGATTACGTGAATCGTGAACAAGGCTGACCGAATCGGACAGGCATCGCAAATGGTCATTCCGCCCGGTTGAGGTCACGATTAAGACTCGATCGATAAAGAAAACCAAGGCTACTACTGTTTGGGCCATCAAAAGAAGTCCCTTCGTCAATTTGCATTGAATTTGTGGTATCTCGCATGTGCCTTAGCATCAGATTATCCTCGCTTAGATTTCTATGCATGTTGGTTAGTTTTACTTTTGCTTAGAAGAATTTTGATTATCTATTTGCAGACTCATCGAATATAGGCTAAAGCTTCGACCTTTGGTCGATGCTTTCGCTCATGTCAAAAATCCAATCTTTCAAAGAAAGATCAAATCTTCACCACTTTGTAAACATGCATGTAGGATATAGTTTGCCTAATTCATATGGATTAGTGAGGAAAATCATAAGAATTGTATCTTTTATTGTCATGTAGCTTCTAGGACATTCATGATCACCTAGGCAGTTTGCATTTCAGATAGTAAAAACGAAGGATTAAAAATATGTTAGAGGCATGCTTGGTAATTTTGCATCTTAAATAGGGAAATTATTAATTAATTCATGTACATCTAGATTAATTGGTTAATTTTGGCATCAGCATGTTGTTCTAAGCTTTATTTCGGCTTTGAAAAAAGGCCAAAAAATTAGATTAGGATTACATCTAGTTTGTATCTACGCGAGTTTTGCATGCATACTTAGATAGTTCATAATTAATTTATACTCATATAGCCATCTAGGGATGTTCGGCACTTAGATATAAGCATTTCATATATATTTTAATTTAGTGCACATTTACTTTTGATTTAAAGCTGTCATGTTTCGGGGATTAATAAAGAGGCCTTGTTTAATTTCTGCCCTGTACGACTCGGGTTCTCCATTTTCGTCATACACTATTTGATTTTGCTTCAATATTGCTTGATTCATTCATGCATGATCACCTTTTTATGTTAAGAGGATTTAGGAAAATAAAATTGGCAAAATCGCATGTCATTTTAACAAAAGAGAAAATGTATCGATGATAAGCGTTAAATCATTTAGCATAATCAAGTTCTTGAATTTAAGAAACTCTAGTTTGCAGGAGTAAGATGGGCTTTCGCATCTAACTCGAGCTCATAGCCGACTCATTAGGTTAGTGGCAGCTTCAAAGCAAATCATAATTTAATAATTTAATGAGAAAATCAAATTTTGATCAGTAAGACTTGGGAGGGCATGTGATAGCTGTAGGCGCCATCTCGAGAGAGGAATCATTTACGACGCTTCACAATCCGTCAACTTCCCTTTGGGATCACCCTCGGGAGGGCTGTGACAATCGAGTAGAAGAGTCAAAAGGACAGGTAAGTTGTTGCCAAAACTTGATCGGGTCATGGTAGAGTTCGAGTTGAGATATCGTTAGCGCAAAAAGATGGTGAATGGTTTGGCATAAACAACCAACAAGGACAGCCCAATTCCCTAAAAAACCCCCAACTTTGGGTTAAGTCCAAAATCTGTCCCATATTTTTTTTTTATCTTAGAAAAAATCCTAAACTTTAGGTCTAGTCCCAAATCTATCCCGAATTTTTTTTGTTTAAGAAAAAATCCCAAACTTTAAGTCCAATCTTAATTCTGCCCCAAATTTTGTTTTGTGTAAAAAAATGACCAAAATTCAATTTATTTTAAAAAATATACCCCATGATCCAGTTCCAACTTAATGTGGTACTTTCATGTCAATAACAAATCCACATCAATAAAGGTAATGGGGCTTTGTAGAAAAAGAAAAGTTCGAAGCAAATTTGGACTGAACTTAAAAATTAAGTTTTTTTTTAGATTAAAAAAAGTTTTTTAGGGTGGATTTGTTATCGTCCCTAACTTTTATATCCTAAAATGGTTTTCTTTTGGAGAATTTCAAAAAAAATTATTGGGGTGGATTTGTTATCGAAATAGAAATGCATTGTTGGCCTGTTCTTATCGCCTAATTACTTTGCTGACGTGGATTTGTTGTTGACGTAGAAGTGCCACGTCAAGTTGAGATCAAATCACGAAGGTATTTTTGAAAACAAATTGGAATTTCCTGATTTTTTTTTACCCAAAACAAAATTCGCGGTAAATTTGGGACTGAACTTAAAATTTGAGATTTTTTCTGAGACAAAGAAAAGCGCGGCATAGATTTGGAATCGAACCTAAAATTTGGGATTTATTTTTAGACAAAAAAAATTCGGAACAAATTTGAAACTTGATCTAAAGTTTTGAGTTTTTAAAGGAATTCACCCTAACAGGAACGGAGCCGGATCGCATCTGTCAACGAGGGTGGAGCTCTGCCATGCTACTTTGGGTGGAGTGAGAGATACAGAGAGACAACGGGGTGTGCCCAGGACTGAAGGACGACTTGCCGCGCGAAAGGAAAACTTGGGCGGCGCGAGGGGAAGATATGGGCGGCAATCAACGAGTGGGCGACGGTCGCAGTTGGGGGTTCTGTAATGAACGAATAGAGAGAGAACGGAGAGGGGATGGAATCGATGTGAGAGTGGGATGACCATTTGGTGACAAAGAAGTGCGTGATGACGTCTACATGTCCTAGTTCTTGCCTTAACACTCCGGCCCGGTTTAGCTAGAAAGAGAAGGAGTGTAATAGAATTAATCCTCGTACAAATCTTTTGAGCCGCACCAAAGATCGAACAAGACCACCTGATGTCGGATGATATCAGTCAAACCTAGTTGAGCAAACCAAAATCCGCCAAAAACCTTTACAGGAAGTCGAATTAACGTAACTAAATCGATTGAACCTGTTGGTCTGAGATGGTTTTGAAAACACTAACTAATATAAGAAGATGGAGGTGCAATTTAGATAAAATTAGGAAACCGTGAAGCAAAGTTAACAGTACTTGGGTCACGAAATTTGCACTCTCACGTTGTCGGCACATGTGCCAAAAGCATATGATTGGGGAATTATCTCTTTGTAAAATATAAGTTTAGAGCCACCTAATACATCAATCCTAAGTACGAATCCTCGTGCTTATTACACACCCCTTATTCACATATGACGCCGATGTTATTTTTCTTCCTTCAACATCACTACACGAATGTCAATGAATATAAGCCCTACTCCTAGGGGGACAGTTCAATTATTATGATTTGGACCTCTTATTTCAAGATTGCAAATCAGCAGCGTTCAAAATTACTTTTGAGATGCTATGGCATCATCTTAATGAGTTTTTGAAAACTATGAGCGTAGGAGTTACTTTATTTCACAATTAATCACTTTCATGTAATTAAAGATGGGTTTTAGGTTAATTTGCAATTGTTACAACAACTCAACTTGTCTCAAGTCACGTCATGTTCTCAAAAGAAATAATTTGAGCGACATTGCAGATCATGTTCTCAAAAGGAATAAAAGATGGGTTTTAAGTCAATTTGCAATTATTATAGTAACTCGACCCGCTCTAGTTGTGTCATGTTCTCAAAAGGAATAAATTTGAGCGACAGCATGAAATAGTGACTATTTAAGAGTGAGTGTTCATTTGTGAATTACGCGATTTGGTCTCTCTCTTTTGATATGGGAGTTTTTAGATGTCAGAAATGCACTCAAATTAAAAGAAGTGGAACTTTTGAGACATCACAATTCTTCTCTTGGACATAGGCGGAGTGATGATGTCCATTTAATCTTTAAATTAACAAGATTCCAATCCCTCCCTCCCTCACTGTCATTGTTATTGTGATTCATATTTCTTTTTCATAATTTGCAATCGAAAGACAGCAATCCACAAACGGTCTACATACAAACGATTTATTGATCTCACAAAGTGCTTACAAGATTTAAAACTTACATACAGAGAAAGAGCTTCACCAATGACACATGCTTATTCTACTCCATAGACCATCACGACCAAAGTCATTTGCGTTTTCTACAGCTGCAACATTGTGCCTTTCTTTCTCTCATTTGCTAATTGACACGCCAAACACACTATAATTAAGAGCTAATCCACTAAAAACCATGATGCATCATCACTTTTGACTACCCAACGTTCTTGCTTATTTTTTTTCCGACATGACGTACTTGTAAATCAGAATGGCTGCCCTCAGGATAACCGGAGCCGCTGCAATGGACAACAACGACTGGCCTGCCGCGAAGTCGCTTGGCGTGATCGCGAAGATCGAGGCCCCGTAAGTCATCCCCATCGAGGCCATCGCGACGACGACCTCGAAGAAGAAAGGGTAGCCCAGGGTGAGGTAGATTAGGAGATACATTGACGTGGAAAACGCGAACGTGTTGAACGCGAGGAACACGTAGAAGGCCGTCTCGTCCGAGGCGTAAACGGCCCGCCCCGCCTCGCGTTTCGGCTGACCTGTCCCATTCAAATTCAAGTCCTCCTGCCAGACCCCGCCGGGGGGATTCACGCAGGCTTGGAAGGTCACGGCGGCGATCAGGGCGGCCACCACCATGTGGAACTCCTGGAACTTCGGGGGCTCAGCTTTCCCTGGCTCATCTTTCCCTGGCTGACCTTTCCGTCTGTGTTCAGACAAGAACTCGAGAAACCCCTTTATGGAACAATGGCGCTCCGCCATGATTTGCGTAGAATTAGAAGGGTGCGCCTTACAAGTGAGTGAATCGCTTTTAAATAGGCAAAATCGGAAGAAGCAAGACCAAGGAGTAGACGTTGACGCTCGAGTCAATGTTGATAATTTCTTTCTCTTGGTCTAGAGACGGTTGCATACACTAACATTTCCGATATGGAAATAATTTTATTCAGAAATGATTTTTTCTATTTTTATTTTCTAGATGAGTTTCTGAGTAAAGGAATGAATTTGATAACTACATAAAATTTCGATTCTTGAAAAGAAAAAGAATAAAAAAGCGTATAGTACAACCTTAATTTTTTAAATTTTTTAATTATTTTCTGAGATTTTCTTAATTATTTTCTTTTTTCTTTTTTTTCCTCCCTCCTTCTTCCTCCTCTAGCCGATCGTAGGGCCTCGGCAATGGCCGAAGATCGGCCAGAGATGAGGGCCCGTGAGGTCGATCTCGTCGGCCATCGTCGAGGCTCGACAACTAACTAGAGGAAGAAGAAAGGAAAAAAAAAAGAGAAAAAGAAAATGATCTTGTTTTAGAAATTATTTTCAAAAATAAAATAGTAAATTTCTTTTACTTTTTATTTCTTTTTTAAATTTATTCCCTGGCCACTTTCTTTTTTACAAACGAATTTTTATTCTTTTTCTATTTTGAAGATCAAAATAACAAAAAAATAAAAAAAATAGAAACATTAGCAAAGAGGCTCTAAAAAAAAATCCAAGTCCTGTCTGGTTTCTAGTAGGAAATTTGTGGCTTTTCATTTATCGAGATTGCAAAAAAAAGCTGAATGTTGACTGTACGAGAGTCCCTACCTTTATGGACTAGGCTGGTTAATTGTTCACATTGGATTAAAATTTCATAAATCATTTGTGTCATATCTCCATCCTATATATACCGCAATCACACCGCCGTGATAAAAAGAAGCGGAATGCAACTCGGAAGAGGGAAATGAACGGCATAACACATCTAAATAATAAATGGATCAATAAATTGGAGAAATATATATGGGGGGGGGGGGGGGGGGGGGGGGGGGGGTGCATCCGGTCCATATCCATCATTGTTATTTTCATTTCACGGGACTATCGTGTAGACCTCATGTGATGGAATTGTTCAAATGGTCAAGCATTAGGCCTTTATTTAAAATTATTTAAAATATCTAGCAGGCTGGCATAGTACAACTTCAGATTTTTATTTTAAAAATAATGATACTTTATGTCCATATTTAAAGTTTTTCCTTGTCTTTATGAATTAAATAATTAAATGTGATCCATTTAGATTGGCCCCACCCCCAAGAGACACTATTGCCTATGCACGTGCATAGGTTGTGTACGTGCATCTGGTCCAAATCCATCGTTGTTGTTTTTATTTCACGGGACTGTCATGTAGAACCTCATGCGATAGAAGTGTTTCAATGATCAAGCATGAACCCGAATTTATATTAAGAAAATCCCCTAACTCTAGACTCTCCCAAAGGAAAAGGACGCCTAAGAGCAATCAACCAAGTCCGGTCCCACTCTACGATTTACATATATAAACTTCTATTGTGCATGGACATAGGTAAAAATCAGTCGATCCCCAATTTGAGTCCATCCAATGATCTCCTCTACTTCTATGATCCATTAAAAAATGTTGTAACACATGATCATAACGTTTCTATTGTAATGTATATAGAAGATACTATAATGTATAAAAATTCACATCTATCATTTTTCTCATTAAATACCGTGTGCAAAAGCAGGGATTAAGATACTATGTGAAAGAGAGACGTGACAAAAGCTAAAGATTATTTTGAAAAAGAGAAGGCAAGACCGAAGCTGTTCTGCTTTGTCGGCAAGGACCAGTGACCCTTGTTGTGGTGTTGATGAGGACCGGTGACCCTTGGGTGAGGGTTTGCAGGCCCTCATCTATGTCACACGGTAGTCGCCACTGTGAAGATACATTCATAAGACTATTCTTCTGATGTTCTGAACTTGAACCTCTAGATAACATTAGCTATGATTATGCCGTTCATGGAATTAGCAAATAGTGTCCTACCCGTACCACATCGACATTATGTGTATGTAGAACTGAATTCTTAACAGCAAAACCGCATTGGCAATGGGTCGTTTGTTTTTAACTTAACCTTCATTTTTACTTATGTTGGTCTAGGCTTTCCTCCGACGTTGGTGCCATGATTAATTTTTTGTTAGTTCATCAGAAAGTGGACTTCTTGTTGTTGATATACTCTTTCCACTGTCTTATTTTGTTGAGAAATAGCTAGTGTAACGAGTAGCTTTCGAAATACACGAGTGTGTGCTCTTGAATGCGATAGCAAAAAAAGGTGCAAGGTCGGATGTTCCAACCATGCTCAAAAGGGTGTTCACAACTGTGATAGTATATGGAATTTCATCTTTGGCACTTGAGAAAAATTGCGAGCTTAGCGATTGCCGGTGGTGTTGATGATATATCTCAATAGACCAATCCATTTTCGAAATGAGTTGTGCATTAATACATTTTGTCCTACCTTCAACCCGAAATATCGTACCTCGCAAACATTTCAAAGATTTTCAGTAAATAGCCAACATCTGTTCACATGGTTAGTTGGGCCTCCCCCCAAGGACTTGGTAGATAGGAAATTCACTCCTCTCATTTTGTTGCTGGATCTGCTTCCACCTCTTCCATCAATGAGTTTTGCAGCAATTACGGGCGTAAGGTAAACGTGACGAATGCCTTTTCGTTTCTTTTTTTTTTTTTTTTTTCTGTTTTTGTTTTCGTGATTTGAAGTGCCGATCCCTTTCAATGGTATACCGGGAGACGGAAATCTCCGTCCTTACGTGGTTAAGCATTTTCGAAATAGCCGAAAAGAGTTGATTGTACCAATGAAAAGGTCCGAAACTTAATTTCATTACATACATAAGACTTATAACTTTCGGTCTGACTCTCCCATCTGTATGCATGATGATGCTGGAGCATTCCTTGAAGACGTCGACTATGCAAGAGAGTTGCCGATCTAGTGGACAAGCTGACAATGATCTAACAAGTTGCCAATTTGCAAGCCTATTGTTGAATTCCAAGTCTAATCGATCACGACGGGTCCGGAATTTGTTCGCATTTCTCGAAAGCCATTAATTTAGTCATTGGAACTAGTAAATCATGGAGACCCACAACCAGCTAAACTTATTTCCCATATTTAAGGTATAGTAAATGTCGTTCAAGTTTCTAGAGTGCTTATTATGATTGTTTTCTAGTAAATCTTGTTATATCTTTCCTATAAGTCTTTTGTCTTTCCAATGAGTCTTTAGTAATTACTCATACTTAGAGGGTTGTTCTATGCTCATCTATATAAGCATGCTATGATGAATAATAGAAGAAGACTTGATTGATTCATAATTATTTGAGCCTTTGGCTTGAGAAGAAGAAATTTTTATTGTTTTGCTGTTACTTCTTAGATGGATTCCCATAGGTGGCAAGTATTGCTCTTATCTTTTAGGTTAGTTACCTATGAGTGGTGAGCGATTTGTCCATTTAAGTTCTTACTCATGTTATTTCCTACTTCTTTACACTCTCTCCGACGAAAAATTGGCATCAAAGCTTGGTTCAATGGCTAGTTAACATCAACGTGGACCAAACATTGAGTCTTCTATAGTAGAGGTGAGCACCGTTCCAAGATAGAACTGGGAACAGGAGAATTGGACCTGTGGGTCCGGTTAGGTTCTCGGTCTTAGGGAGGAAGGTTCTAGTTCTCGGTTCCACTTTTTAGGAACTGTCAGTTCCCAATTCCTTGTTCAGTTCCTAAACTGAGGCCTGGAACTGGAATCAAGAACCATAACTGCGTCGCGTTTCGGCTGACCCGTCATCTCATTCCTTGGTTTGTCCTCTTGCCAGACCCCGCCGAGGGGATTCACGCAGGCTTGGAAGGTCATGGTGGCGATCAGGGCAGCCACCACGATGTGGAAATCTTGGAACTTCCGGGACGCAGCTTTCTCTGTTCCATCTTTCTCTGGCTCACCTTTCCCTCTGAGTTTAGACAAGAAGAACTCGAAAAACCCCTTCATGGAATAATGGGGCTCCGCCATGATTTGCGTAGAATTAGAAGGGTGCGTCTTACGAGTGAGTGAATCGCTTTTAAATAGGCAAAATCGGAAGAAGCAAGACCAAGGAGTAGACGTTGACGCTCGAGTCAATGTTTATAATTTCTTCTTTTGGTCTAGAGACGGTTGCATACGCTAACATGTCTGATACGGAAATAATTTTATTTAGAAATAGTTTTTTTCTATTTTTATTTCGTAAATGAATTTTTGAGCTACGGAATGAGTTCGGTAACTGCATAAAATTCCTATTCTTGGAATAAAAAAATAATAAAAAAGCGTTTAGTACAATCTTAAATTTTTTTAAAATTTTTTAAAATTATTTTCTGAGATTTTTTAATTTTTTTTTCCTTTTTCGTTTTTTTCTCCCTCCTACTTCCTCCTCTAGCCGATCGTAGGGCCTCGGCGTTGACCGGAGACCGGCTAGAGATGAGTAGGGGTGTCAATGGGTGGGGTTTTCATTATACCCGATCCGACCCGATCCGAAACAATGAATATGTGTGCTTGGCCCGACCCGAAACAAGACCCGAACATAATATAGCCACACAATCGAGTCGGTTCGGGTCATGTTCGGGTTGGGTCGGGTTCGTGTTTTGGAAAGAGGGGACTTTATTGAGGAGCTTTCTAATGCCAGAAATGTGGAATCTCCCATTCTTTTGTCCAAGGGAGGATGCCTAGCAGGCTGGTGCTACCAAATTAAAACTTGCAGAAAAAGATTATTATAGGTTGGCATCAGTTTCACATATTTCATGGATGGAAATGCAAAGTATACAGTGTGGCTCTAACCAACATGTGAAATATGCAATGGAATTCGGCAACACAAGTTCTTCCAAAGAAAGAATATATCGCCTTATAATCCTAAAAGCATCCCACCTTATTTCAATATTCCAAAATAGAAAGGGACTTAACAAAACATCAAATAATCAACAGAAAACAAACATATAAAGAAGAAACACCCTGCCAAAGCATATATTCTGTTCTTCCCTTCTTTGAATAAGCTTGATAGTCGTAGTGATCTAAAGAGAAATCAAAGCAACTCCACCAAAAGTGAATCAAATCTACTCTAAAGCAAACCAAACCAATGCAACTCTACCAAGGCAACTCCACTAAAGCAGCTCCAATGTTAAACAACCTACAAGTAAGAAAGGAAGAAGACAACAATTTTTTATTTTCTCTCTCTTGTTTATAAATAAAGCGATAGTGCAAGCAATATGTGCATAAGCATTTCAAAACAATGGCTTTATAAAATCAATAATTGGTTCACATTGTAGTGTCCCACGTATGTCACGCAACCGTCCTCTTTGAAGAACATGGAATATGACCATTGACCTAGAATGTGGATAGAGTCGAGAATAATTTGCAGTGTAGAGATAATAAATAGAACTGATGTTGCCTTAAAATCACACCACAAGGTGGTGCTTGCTCAAGTTCCACTAGCAGAGCAAAGATCAGCTGCTAGAACAACAAGTACACAAAAAATTGAACTGAGAAAACTCTTGATACAATCACACACCTTTTAATTTCATTCATCACACAACAAAGAGGGAAAAGAGAAAAGAAAATTCCACCTAGGATTCAAAGAAACAACAAACATTCAAGTTCCATTGGTAGTTTTTGCTGAGTATACCTTTCCTAGGATTTCCTGGTGAAATATGTCGTCAAAGGTCATGTCAATACTTCCTCTCCTAACCTCGGGGTGTTCCGAATTAACAAATGGCCCGAGCTGAAACAAGTCTAGTTCAATCAAAACATGGTTTTTCCTATCCTTTTTCCCTAGTGAAGGGGAATATTCTACACGATTGCAGAATTAACAGTTATCTCACCAGTACAAATAAAGAAAGCCATCAATGCCTCCTGATGCCCCAAAAAATTAGCTAACAAGAACCAACTAGACATCAGCACCACACACGGTTATTAGCCATTCAAACTCTACATACCTCGAAGCGCAGTCAACCAATGCTACACATCCTATACTTCCAATTTTAGATTTCTATGCTCAGTTCGCATGGCAACCCTTCTTCCTCCTCCGACTAAACTTGCAAACCACCCCGCGAACCCTAATCCAGAACCACAACCGAACCTGCAAGCAAAACGCCTAGAAACCAACGTGAGAATCACTACAACCATCTTCACTAGCAGAGCTCCATCAGTCCACTTCTACTGCCAGTCCTCGAAAACAATGCAGCCAACGCGAAACGAAAACTTCACCGCCCTCTCCCCCCCAAATACAAACAAGCACGCGAAACCCACCATAGAATTTGCTTCACATCGAACAGCAAACCCACACCCGTTAGCGATAAACCCACAATTTGATATCAGAAAAACGAAACTTCGAAAGACCCACAATTCAAAATCCGCTACCTGACGTAGCGGCTGGCGATGCACGATGGACCCGCTTTCATTCACGAAATCGGGAGGGAGTTAGGGTTTGCGGGGATTGACCTGGTTCGAGCTCGATGCCTGCGGGGGGATGATGATGATGACAGTGGATCGAGGGAGGTGGGCGCAAGTCAAACTAGGAGGAGACGGGATCTGCTAGAGAGAGAAAGTGGCGACAAGGGGAGCAGGAGGACCCAGCACCAGAACCGCAAACGATCCGACACAGGGAGGAGAAGCCCAAGGCAGAGATGATAGGGTTTGGGGCGGGCTTGGAGCAAGAAGAACAAATGGCTCTTGTTTGTTTTGGGTGGGCTTGTTTCGGATGGGCTCGAGTAAATCCAAAACAAGCTTAAGTCTTATTTATATTGTTACCCAAACAAGTTAAGGCTAACCCGACCCAATATGAAAATTCCCTGTTTGGGTCGGGTTGATTTGGGTCGGGTCATGTTTGAGCGGGTATTTTTGACACCCTTAGAGATGAGGGCTTGTGAGGTTGACCTCGTCGACCATCGTCAAGACTCGACGACTGGCTAGAGGATGAAGAAGAAGAAGAAAGGAAAAAAAAGAAAAAAAATAACCTTATTTTAGAAATTGTTCTCGAAAATAAAATAATAATTTTTTTACTTCTTATTTCTTTCTAAATTTATTCTGATCACTTTTTTTTTACAAATGAATTTTTATTTTTTTATTTTGGAGATTGGAATAATAAAATAATAAAAAAATAGAAACGTTGTCAAAGGGGCACTAAAAACAATCCAAGTCGCGTCTGGCTTCTAGAGGGAAATTTGTGGCTTTTCATTTGTCGAGATTGCAAAAAAAAGCTGAATGTTGATTGTACGAGAGTCCCTACTAGTCATGGCCACGGTTCAGAACCGGCAGTTCCGGTTCGCGACCAAGTATGAACCAGAACCGGCCGGTTTCGGTTCATAATTTTTCTTTTATGTTTTTTTTTCCTTTTCCTTTTCTTTTTTTTCTTTTCTTCCTTCGCCGGCCATAGTCGGGGTCGGCGGAGGTCGCCGGCCTCAGGCGAGGCCGCCCTCGCCGGCGTCGGGCGAGGGCCGCCCTCGCCTGGGCTGGGCGAGGCTGGCGAGGCTTGACCTCGCCTGCAACTAGCGAGGCCGGCCTCGCTCGACGTTGGCGAGGTCGAGCCTCGCCAGCCTGATCTGGCGAGGTCGGCCTCGTCCAGCCCAAGCGACAGCGGCCCTCGCCCGATGCCGACGAGGCCGGCCTCGCCTGAGGCCGGCGACGTTCACCGGCCCAGGCTATGGCCGGCGGAGGAAGAAAAGAAAAAAAAAAAGAAAAGGAAAAGGAAAAAAAAAACAAAAAAGGAAAAATAGAAAAGAAAATAAAAAGTTACTGTTTCGGTGACCGGTTAACGTGACGGAACATTTTTCAATATAAATTGTAATTAAAATGTAAATTGTAATCAAATTTGGGGACAAAAAGACAAGAGAGAAAGAAAGGGTTTGAACTTAATAAATTATCATTAAGTACATTACAATTCGTTACAATGATCTATAAAAAAAGGAGCACAATATATATGCCCTAAAATGACCCCAAAACCTAAACATTCCATGCGCAGGGGACCAGAGGTCGCATGTCGTCGGATTATACTTCGGTTTTCCTAAACTCACGTGGGCATACCCGGTATAAGAAACAAGGGTTCTCGAAATATTTGCCAACTCCAATAATTCTTTTACCCTCAATCGTCACTACCCATTCTAGTACTGGTACCGGTACCGGTACCGATAACGGTAGTATCTCCGTCGTTAAAGAATTCAGATTCATTATTCTGATCTATATCCTGTTGCCGGTATTGAGTCTTCGTCCAATCAGCAACACAAACTTACATCTCCACTGATTCTGGAGCTAATCTTGAACGATGTTCGTCCAAAATATTATCTCCGGTACTGAATGTTTGTTCGACTGCAACTGTGGAACAGGGGGTTGAAAAAATCTGTTTTGCAATAAGAGAAGGGATTGGGTATTGGCTTGCGTGCCTCTTCCACTAGTCTAAAATTAAAAAATCTGTACTACCTTTGGATTCAGTAAACTCAAATGAAACGGTTAGATAAATCTCTAATTCAGAAATATTTCCTATTATTCCCTTTTGTTTTTTTTTTTTTGTCTATGTAATAAAAGTTGGTACTCTCTACTAATTTTACCTGTATTTTCATTTTGTATCTCCGTCAATTGAGAAGATCCAATATCACCTAAATTATATTTAGTATAAAATTCATTATATAATTCTATTACTACGTTTTTAACGTCACATACTATGGCTGTAACATTTATCGCATCATAATGTAAACATTGATAATACGTATGCAAAAAATCACTTAAGCCATCCAATTTGCAACGCGGATAAAAAACACAAGCAACTAAATAAATAATGAGAATTTCGCTATAATAACGTAGCCACTTCATTTTCATTGCAACTATAGTATGTTGTAATTCAACATCATTTTCATATTCATTACAAATTCCGAAAATATTAGTATACTCTACTAAAAATAAATGTGTAGTAAGATAATAAACACCGGACAAAGTATAAGTTATATCATTAAAAACCTTTAAAACATCTAAAATTTTTTTGCAAATATCTCACTCTTGTGGGTATAAATCAATCTGAGATATATTATTAAAAATGAATGCACATAATAAATCTTTATATGCTAAAGATTTACTAAGCAAGTGGAAAGTAGAATTCCAACGAGTTGGAACATCTATTAGAAATCTTTTTGGCTTTTTGCCATTTTCTCTACAAAATCTACCTCATTCTTTCATTTTTTGGAGATGTTTCCATAAAAATTGAATCGCCGTTTTTATTGGTTGAAGAAAAATATTAAGAGTTTTCAAACCATCTTATACACATAAATTTAAAACATGACAAGCACATCTAACGTGAAAAGATTTTCCGCAAAAAGTGGGTTTACAAATATTTTCTAAATCATCAATTGAAGCGGTATTTGCCGCGGCATTATTAAAACCAATTGAAAAAATTTTGTTAAGCAAATAATATTCTTCTAAAATTTGCCTAATTATTCTATAAATATTATTTGCTGTATGCTTATCATCAAAAACTCTAAATGCAATAACTCTTTTTTGAATACTCCACTCGTCATTTATCTAATGACATGTTATGCCAATGTAAGAATGATTTTGCCAATGATCACTCCAAATATCACTATCTATATGCACGCATCCATTAAATTGCATAAAGATTTTTGTAAAGATTTTTAATTACTCATTTAGTTGAATTTCTAGGAACACATTTTGCTTGTGGAGCACATGTTTTTTGTACAAATTCATTAAAACCAAATCTTTTTCCAAAATTAAATGCTAAATGCTCAATGGAAATAAATTTGCCTAATTCTTCCTTATAAGTTTTTTCATTAAAACGAAATAAAGGGGAAGTGTTAGGATTGACGTACCCGGAAATTTATTGTTGCCCGATATCAATTCCCGTTTCGGTTGGATGTTTGCTCTTAAGATGTCGTTTGAATGTTCCATATCTTTGTCCATCTGTATATTTATATATTTTCCCACAATATTTACAAATTATATCATACCTTTTTTGACCAATATTAAACCTTTCCATTTTCGTGAAGTGATTTCAAATGTCAGATGTAAATTCCCGTTCCGCTTCCTTTGTTGTAGATATTTCGGTAGGAGGATGGAAAATTTCTTGCGTCAGGATGCGCTCTACATTGGAAAAAATGCCGATTTCATAATCTTGAAAATCTGTATATTCATGAGGATCAAAAGAATGATGGGATTCCGTCGTGATATTCTTACCTTTGCCAGTTGACACTCGACTTCCACTTGCCATTTTTTGAGTGGATTGGGAGAATTGAGTGGATTAATTGGGAGAATTAAGAAAGAATTGCGTGGATTGAGAAAATTGAGAGAATTTAAGAGAATTTGAGAGAATTTAGAGTATTGAGAAAATTTGAGACTTGAGAGAAGAGAATTTGAGAGAATTTGAGAGAATTGTGAGTATTGAGAGAATTTATAAGAAAAAAATGAGAAGAAAATTTAGGATTAAAAAAAAAAGAAAAGATAACCATTGCAATTTTCCAACGGTTATCTTTTTTGCCCGTTTGGGCATTGGCCGTTGCCCGCAGTAGGGCCTGCATGTCTGCAGGCCCTGCTGCGAGGGGTTTTTTTTTTTTTTTTTTTAAATTTTGCCCGTTGCCAAGGGCTGCCCTGGCAACGGGCCGCAGCAGCAGGGCCTGTAGACGTGCAGGCCCTGCTAAACCTTTTTTTTTTTTTTTTTGGAACTGGAACCAGCCTGTAGGGCACGGGCCGATTCCGGTTCCAAACTGCAGGCCCGGGTTTGACCAGGCCGAAACCGGCCCGTGGCCATGACCAGTCCCTACCCTTGTGGACTAGGCCTGTTAATTTGCTCTTGCGTGTCCTTTCCTTTGGAAGATATTGAATAAATTAAAAGTTCAGAGATCATATTGAACATTGGCTTAAAGTTCAGGGACTGCATTGAATAAATTAAAAGTTCATGGACCAAATTGCATATTGGGTCAAAGTTAAAGAACTGTTTGCGTTATTATCTCTTAGTTTGTTTGAACATAGGAGTATGAATAGTGTTCCATCGCTAAAATAAGCTCCTGTAATGCCATCTATTGTACCTTTTACTTCGAAGTATGAAATGCCTCAATTCTCAGGCATTCGGGGTTGATGCCAATTGATGAATAGATCGATTGGTCACAAACAAGAAACAACCAAGAGGGGGATAAATTGATTCTCTAAGACAGGCCATCGGGCGTATGCAGAAATAGTTATCTTTTATCAACAGAAATGAAAGTGTAAGTATACCGATCAAGTAATGATGCAATCTGAATGTCCTAAAGATGCATGAAAACATCGATTCATGGGAAGTCGAACTTTCTCGATATGGCCACTATCATGATGCAAATAATATCGCCAAAGAGCTGAGCTAATAGTTGACGCTAAGTGCTGACCGAAGAGCTAACGCGACCCCTGAATTTTCCAACTGTACTTTCTGGCTGGCATCCATTCCCAGGAGACAAAGACGAACATGACAGGACGTGGAGCGCTGGACAGAGATGATCCCTCGCGCAAGCGAAAAAAAAAAAAGAACTGTATTAAAACTATATAAAAAAAATTATGTACATTACTCATTTCGATATCAAATTTTTTTTCGAATCATTTAACTGTCACTTTTTAAAAAAAAATGATTATTTAAGCGTTATTTTCGATTTGAGTTGCCGAAAGTCCAATGTGATCATATTTTATTAATTTCTCAATCCTATGTGACTCGTCAGCGTGCCTAGTTATCATATAACCCTTAAAAGGCATCATTTAAAAGTTGTAAATAAAAATCATTTGAGTGCCAAATTTTGTTTAAAGTGATCATTTTAGTGCTGGTTGTTATTAAAAAGTTCACTTCGGTATTAGTCGAATTGTGCGACGCCGTGTTTGACATCCACGTCGATTGGATTTTTTAATAAAATATGCCAAGTCATATTAAATTTTTTTTTATTATAACTGCCACGTAATTAATTTGATTGAAATTAACACTTAAGTGATCGTTTTTTATCCAATTTGACACTTAAGTGCTCTTTTTTTCTCCGATTTAATACTTAAATAATTAAAACAAACTTTTGGTATTAAAGTAAGCACCGCACATAATTTTTAGCATTTATAGTATTCTTCTCACGACAAAAAAGATTATGGATGCTTTGGAGATAATTATCTCCAAAGAGGGTAATAGAGCTCTCCCTTTGTCTAATTAAATCTTCAATTAATTTAGCAAATATTCAATGTTAAGTCTGATCTACTAGCTTTGTCAGTTAAATTTCATGAAAAACAGTAACAGTGCCGTGTGGCAGTCTGTCACATATAGCATGTTGTCGATTTTGTACGGGAGGACTTGATCGAGCATCTGCCGATATAGGATGTTGTTGATATCAGGACTCAATTTTGATTATGCAAACTAAAATGTTAGGGGTGGATTCTTTTCATGGAAACAACACGATTTGATTCCATTATTGAAATTGTTGTTTATAATAATTAAGAAAATTAGTCGACACAAAATATTTTCATTAATAATAATAATTTATACCTAAACATTTTCGTTCATGATAAAAAAAAAAAGGTTCTCAATTCAATTTTAAGCAACGTAAAAGGTCATTTTTAAGAAAATATTTCTCAAATAATTTTTTTGTCACAAAACAAATGCACGATAACACCTAATTGGATTTCAATAGTAAGTCTGAGGTTTTTGCTTTAATTATCCATCGATTTTATTCGGTGGCTCTTTGCATTTGCCAATTCGCTTTAAGAGCTTCTTTGCCCAAATCTTAGTATGGAATTCCCTAATTCAACCTCGCTTGTGAAAAAAAAAAAAAAAAAAATCTAAACTCCTAATTAGTGTTAGGAGCGATCAGTAGAAGGCTGATAAATTTATCCGAGGAGATCGCTAAGAGGAAGCCTAAGTTTAAACTCGTCAACATTTTTAGTTGGACTCATATTCATTCAAAAGCTTGAGCCAATGAATAATAAGCCAACTGAGATATATTCACTGCTCCAGACCACGTCACTTATCTAATATGGGACTTTTCTAATATTGTTCATATGTGTATCTCAATAATTTCTCCTTCATGTGTGAGCTCAGTATTAGGTCTGTTCTCCCTTAATTTAGGTATCTTTTTACATCAAGATATCTCAACTTGATTCTCCATTAATGTCCATCTTCATCCTTGATCTCTTTCTCCATACCGAACCATAAAGTCTACCATCGGGACTGTATTGTTACACCACAATGTCCATCTTGAAAACTACATTGGTCACCAGATTCCTTGCTTGAGATATTCATGCTCGCGTTGCTACACCACAAAGTCTGTCGCCAGAAAATCGTGTTGGTTACCAAATTTCTTTCTTAAAATATTCACTAAATACCAGAGTAGATTGGGGGCCACCAATTGATCTTCAGCTCTAACACCATATGCTGGAATCAGAAAGGATAGAAATTTTTTATAACTATGGAGTAAGAGCACACATATACAAAAAGAAGAAAGAACTATATTCAAAATACATTTTGCGTTGGCTTGCAACTCATACGACAAACACACACTAACTGGAGTTCCTCTCTTACAAGCTTAGCTCTATGTCTGTCAACATCGATGGTACGTGCATGTTTCGTCATCTCTGCTTGACATCCAAATTTTTAATGTCTGAATTTGTTACACTGAAAACACAACTTTTGAATTATCACATGTTTTGTACTCTCCGGTGGAATTCAAATTTCCACCTCTACCTTGGGAACCTCCATGACCTCGGTTACCGTGATGGCTTCATCGGTTTGAGTCAATGACTTGACTCTACAATGCGTACTCCGGATTCAAACCATTCTTCTAATTCATTCTTTGCTCGCGAGAGCATAATGAATCCATCAACCTCTCCAACGTCATGATTGATATATCTTGACATTTTTCAATCACCCCAATAATGTAATCAAATCTCTCAATCAAAGATGTTAAGATTTTTTTTCTATGACTCGCACGTCATTGAATTATTCACCGTTAGCCCTAAATTGGTTAACAATAGTTGGCACGCGATCAAAATACATCGAGATAGATTCAAAGTCATTCATGCGTAAAAGACTTGAAATCTCCTTAAAGTGTTTGAAGTTGCATCCGTCTCACATGATTATTGACTTTGTAGGATCTTTGCAAAATATACCATGCTGCCTTCACGGTCTTAGCGTTCGATATTTTTTCAAATATCTTTCCTCCACGGCTTGAAAGATCCTATATAATGCTTTTTGATCTATCTTTTAGACTCCACCAACAAATCTTTCTCCTCCTCCTTTAAAGGATCTAATACTTTAGCATTTGTCACTTCGGTGTAGCCATTCTCCACTATATTCCATAAATCTTGTTATTTGGAAAGAACCTTTATCTAGATGGATCAATTATTGAAATTCTTTCTGTTCAACTTTGGAAGTTGCAATTGAATGAATTTGGAACTGATGGATGTCAATGCCAGCTCTAAGTTTGTGATCCTTGGTCGTCTGGCTCTAGGTTCTCGGTCTCCGACCACTAGTTTTAATACTCCAATTCTTGATCGTTTTGCTTTGATACCAAATGTTAGGAGCATGAGTAAAAGCCTAATACCTTTACTCGGGGAGGTAACGGGAAGGAGCTCAAATTTAAGCCCATTAATATATCCAATTTACCCACCTTCATTCAAAAATTTAAGTCAATAAGTTATGGATCAACTATAATATATTAATTTGCTTCACACCACATATTCATTGTGAGGTTTTTCTAATACTACTCGCACGTGTCTCAACACCTTTGGTCTTCTTGTTGGCTGCCACCTTCGTCTTGCCATGTTAGTGATTGCATAATCACACTATTCCTGAAGCAGAACTTCCCGTCAGTGCTATTTCATTAAGCTTTGCTTCTTGAGTTCAGTTAAACAACTTGTTAAACACTCAGTATTATAAAGACGATTTCTTTTTGTACATCATATACAATGTCGATGGGCGCTTGGGAATGGGCCCATGGTGACCCTGGGGCAGAATGGGAAAGAAAAGATAGGGGAAAAAAGTGAAAACAAAGGAAGAAAAGAATAACCGGTCTGAGCCTTCCAAGTTTCTTATATTGAAGTTGAACATGTCAATATCTCTATATTAAGCAAAAAGAGTATTTTGTCTCGATTTTTTTTTTTTGCATATTTCAAAATCACTCCTATATCACAGAGAAAATACAAAAAAAATTATAATCCTATTGCATCGATACCAATTCAATCTTAAATCTTTTAATTAGGCTAATTAAGTCATTAACCTTTTTACATTTTTTCAATTGAATCCATCCTAAACCTATTGATTGTACCGACATAGACATTTTCTAATAATATTTTAATAATTTTTTGATTTTTTTATAATTTATAATTTTTTTTCCTTTTGCTTTGGTTGGCGAGGGTCATTGTGGCCTCACTTGCGGCTGATGAGGCTGCGGGCGAGGTGGCCCTCGCCTAGATATGGCATGACGAGGGCCTTTGTGGATCAGGGCTATGAGTGGGGAACCTTGTGTCATGTTGATAACTAATTGCTCTTTTGTGTCCTTTTCTTGGGAGATTCTAGAGTTGGAATTCACTTTCATGAGTCGCCAATCATTTGAACGATTGGACCGTGTGAAGTCTACATGATATGAAAACAACAATTGATACGTACTAGATACACGTACAACCTAGCAGTAATGACTCTTAGCGGTGGAGCCACTGTAAATGGATCACATTCAATTATTCAATTTGTAAAGAATATGAACTATTCTTTCCTTTGTTTTTCATTCCAATTTCTCTTTTATCCTTTTCTTACAAAGTTGAGGATACTCTATCATGAGGTGGTATTGCACCAAAATACCCTTATAAAATTTATACAACCGCGCCCTCTCTCCCTATCCCTTCCCACCATTGCCACTGACACACCTAAGCCACCGGACTTGCTATTGTGCTGCCGTCGTCATACTCCATCCCATCGCTTCCCGCGCCTCCCATCATGACAATCTAGCTCACGCTTGTTGGCTCGGCATCATGATTTCTCATTTGGATATTTACTCACAACTTCGGTATATTTATGATAGGAAAATGCATGTGCATTAATTCTATTTTGACGAATGGTGTACAATATGTTGTTTCTAGAGAGAGCCAACATTCAAAGTGGTGAGTGTGTGATGGACGTCATAGACATTTCAGCCTTTGGATCGAAGATAGGCACATATTTATTGATACCTGAATATTCCCGACCAGTCCTTTAAAAATGCGAGATTCAAGATCCCCAATCAGGACGGGACTTGTTTCTTGACTAAAAACAGTTAGACAGGTGTCCATGGAATCTCAATTGCATGTAGAAATTAGGAGTTTTGTAGCCCATTAGCAATTATGCATAATTTTCTCAATAAATCAAGAGTTGACTTTTTGGTCAAACCTAAAATGTTAACTTTGGGGCAAAGTTCAACCAAACATATGAAAATTACATATATGTGTCGATTCAGCATAGGCATGTAAAATTAGACCTTTAGATTTCAAATTTTTGTAAAAACGATCAAAGGTTGACTTTTTTGGACAAATCAAAGAAATTGACTTTTGACCGAAACAAATTAGAATTTCATTACTTTCCAATCATTTTTCATATTGATTTCTTTTGGGCATTTGTTTAGGGACAATGACAATTGAAAGTCTTGGGTTCGATTCTGACAATCTTAAATGAGTAAATTTTGAGAGGCGATCAACACTCAGGATTTATAATCGACGGTTAACTAGTCCGTTATCAGTCAAATGGAGCCTAACAAATTTTATTTCAGTCCAATTTAGGCATCCTAAGGGAATTTGGAAAATAACAAGCAATCGCGACAACCTAAATTAACCGGGTCAACCCAATTTGACCGAGGTGGACGTGGTCCCATTGACCCAACAATTTCGGCCCAAAGCCCAGCCCACTCAGCCCATCAAGGGAACCGGCCACACCTGTTAAATATTACCAAATTGCGACATTTCTCAAAGTAATCCTCTTAATTACCATTGAGCCATTAATAAAAATGTCCTGCCATGTCAATCATCACCATTCCTTTTAATTTAATCTCCAGCCTCCAAACCTTAATCCATGCACTTGGCCAACAAAGATGGGCACAAGGGAACACTCCTTTCCACCAATAAGGAGAATTCTTAACCCTCAAGCCAAAAGGTCATCCCTTGGATTAAGAAATCATCTAATGTCTAATTATGGGTAGAAAAGAAACATAAATCTCTCCCTTATCACGTCAACGTTTAGGGCACGCATGAAAACACACACATTCACCTTCATTTTTGCTCTCTTGTAGAAATAAACACCAAAATCCTCTATACCAAAGCCCTCTCTCCAACGGCCGCCCTCCCATAGGGTCATTTCCAGAGAATCCTGGTCTATTTATGGCGATATTTATGCAACACTCATGGTAGGCCCATGATTTTTTTATGAGTCTCAAGTGTTTATCCAAGGATTACAAGTGGATTCATAGTCTAAAATTGAAGTTCAACTTCAATCTATGAAAAAAAAAGGGTCTGGGGTAGGATATGATAAGCATAACTTATGATTTGATAAAGTCAAATGTGATAATGCTGTGTATGGTCATTTGAATGCTCGGGGAGGCTGATTAGGTTTGATTTGAAGTCGTTAGGGTCGGTTCAAAGGCTAGAGACTCCTAGTGTTGGATGAAATGTTCATTAGAGTTACTTGCTCTACTAATTAGGGATCTTCATATAATGATTGGCCAAATTAAGGAAAAGCATAAGCTACAAAGTTGTGAAAGACATCCTAAGCTTCTATTCGTTAGGTTGTGGTAAAATTTTGAGCATCATTTTCTAGGTCAAATCCACCTTGAAATTCAAATCTCAAAATCAATGAAAACCAAAATCTAACTCTGTTCATGAATTCTTGAACGGACCGATCTCAGAGATTTGAAAAATTAAAATACTTAAGCTCTGAACCTGTAGAAGCCACAGGCATGAAAGTTAAAGAAGTCTTCTCAAGCTTTCTAGTCGTTCAAATTTCATCATATCCCAAGCTCATTTTCTAGGTCAATTAATTTTTCACCGGTTTAGGTTCAGGAAAAAGCTATAGAGTTCAATTATGATCAATTTCAGAAGTTGTAAATAATTCATAAGGAAGATGATTAAATTAGGAAAAGTGTTGAACCGAAAAATTTTTAGAGCACACTTTAATCAATCAAACTGGAAAGTCGCATAAAATTTCATGTTAGTTTGATAGGTTAATGGAATTTTCAAATCCGGGCTTGGGACATGTAAGGGATTGAAAACTAGAATCTAACTGACAGCTAAAACGTAAGAATTCTCTAAGTTGTGGGCCGAATTTCGAATTGTGATGAAAAGATAAATTAAAGAATAAATCATGAAGTACCAGACTGGAAAGTTTTGTGAAATTGTGGATTAATTTGACACTCGAACCGAATTTTAGAAAAACTGGGCTCTAATTAGGAGAAAAACTGAATAATTGGGGGCAAATGTGCAAAACTCGAATGCTTACGAGAAAAAATTGTAAAATTTTCAACTGAGACTTAAAAGAGTACTTCATAAGCTTTCAATCAATGTAAGAATTAAATCTGAAATCATTAGGTTGACCTAAGGCATCAAAACTTGACTGGTTAAATTAGGGGAAAACTGAGAAGTCATCCCTAGTGGTTGACAAGGTCAGTCATTACTCTCCTTGCTAGATGTGCTTGTCATACGTGGTATGCTGAATGTTATTGGTTGATTGATCGATGACTGGTGAATACATATAACTGAATTTTCGTTTGGACGATACCGAGGTTTGCATGTAATGACGGGTAGTCAGGTGAGGGACGCCAAATTGGTTGATACCGAGTTTATACCAACTCACCACTTCACGAATTTTGCTTAGTGGAAGTCAGTCCCTACTTGGTCGAACTTAAGCACTTTATAAATCGCTGATATGAGGTGGATTGGGTATACATCGATTACATAATCAAATTCCCTCAAAAAACAATCCTTGATTGAATGGATTCTTTGATTTGAATGAATGTTTTGGTGATCAACTTCCATGTGTGAGCAATCAGGTTGATGACGGAATGAATTCTTTAAGATTGATGCTTGTATGGATGTTGTGGAATGATGGAGGAGGCCGAAAAGACACTATTTGGTTGATGACAGAGAGCTTCTTAATAGTTTTAATTAGGATTAATAACAGACTTAGGTTTTCAATCTTAGATTAGGTTTGAATGTAGACTTAATCTTTAGATTAAGTAATTCTAGGCGTATAAAAAGGTTTGATATCACCTAGATATGGGTTCAATAGCTTAGTTTAGACATCACCTTTAAAGAAAATAAAAGAAAAGATCAAAATTGGTAGTAACTAGCTTAGTTTAAGCTTGGGCTCACTTAAAAAATCTCTTTTAAGTTTTGAATTAGAATTAGAATTAGAATTAAGATTAGAATTCAAAATCAATGAAGAAGTTTGTAAGAGATCACATCTTGGGGCTTACAAACATGGCATGTAATATTCTTTACCCGTCATTGTAGCGGGTTGTTTTACGCACTTTCTTACTTTATGTAACAAGTACTTTATTTACTAGTTTTCATTACCATTTTCAATGTGTGTCTACATGATGTCATTTCCTTAATTGCATGCGTTTAGCCTAGTTGAATGCTTAGGCTAAAAACGTAAGGATCACAAGGCACACACAAAAAAATATTGCATGATCATTTAGCGGACTTAAACCTTAGGATTCATAATTTGAATAAAAGACTCTGTGAACATTTAGATAACAAACCAATTGAGTTTAGTACAGTTGAGCTAAATAAGGTAACAGAGTCCCCATATCTAGATTCTTAGGTTGTGTAGGAAGTGAGATATCCTGCTATATTTCACTTGGTTTCTAGCCCCAATAGGCTAGTGACAACTCCTTCACATAGAACTCTCCTAATCTTATTCTAACTAAACAAAAAAATCCCAATATCACGCGAGGTAATAGTTTGGGATAAGCCGTGCTGATTAAGGACCATTGGTCCACCTTCAACTTTACCTCTAAACCTCGCTCCCCCGAGGCACGCTTCAAGGGAGTGTTGTTACCGTTTGGCGACTTCGCTAGGGATTTGGTTATAGACCTTAGAGGAATTAGGCCTAAAATAACTCGATTGGGTGTTAAGTAATGCATCTTCCATGGTTACGCGTGTCGAAGTCGTGTGGAATACGAGGTTAGTCCACTAATAATGTTTTAAATGTTGATGCAGATTAGGAGTTATAAGGGGTAGATTATGTGTAAACCCCTTGTCTTGCAAATGGTGTAAGGAATGTATGGATATGTGGGCGTTTATTGGAATTAGTGTTTGATATAAATTGTTGTGTATGCTTTAGATGCTGCACAAACCGTGGTCTAAAACCCTGAATTGCAACCCTATGAAACCCACTGGAACAGTGTGAGAATGGATGACCTTGTTAACTAGTTTTGCCACAATTGGATGATTCATTCTCGTTCCCGCTCATCTCAATGAGAGAAAGAACCTACCTCGTTGACGAATTTTCCAACAATGGGCGAGCCTGATTATCTTATTGTGTTGGGAGCCTTAATATATCTCACATTTAGGTGTCAAGCCTCACAAGTCCCATGTGCATGTCTATGTGATTGGAAACCCCCTTCACTTCACTGGTTGTACGTATATCTCTTATCTTGTAGAATTTTTAAGATTCTCTTAAACTCTCATATGTACTTTCTTTTGTAATATATGGTAATCAATCAAAGCACATTATTTGTTGGTCTAGATACATTTGAGGGATCAGTCCTTCAAAACATCCTCATTCCCAAGGAAGCGTGCTATAAGCGACAACAAGGGAATGGGATGAGGCCCACATTGAAGCTGCTCGTTTATCCCTAAAAAACAAGTGGCTTTGCTAGAACTAACCTTGATTTCATTAGAATTAGACCAAGTCATGGGAAAACTTTATGTTTCCTCATTCATGTTTTAAAATTAGTTTGATTGTATAGGTATTTTGTTGAGAAAGAATTGTTTCATGATAAAATGAATCGAATTTGTTATTGAAAGAATATCACTTTCTTTTTATGAGCAAAGGTAATTGATCGATTACCATATACTATCCATTCTATTTTGTTTTCTCTTACAAGGAAATCTTGGCAAGAGACTATTTTTATGGGACGTAGCTCTTAGAAAGATCCTCTTCTTCTTATTTCATTCTAAGAGACAGACACTACCGAAGGGTTGCACTTCCTTCCTCCTCCGAATACCTACTTTGTTCTTTTTCCTTTCCGCTTCAATGGAGAACGAAATTGATGGGCTGGCCTCTTTGTTTGCCCAATTTGTCAACCGGATGAAGATTACTGGGACTTCGTCTACTCCAGAACCTGTAGCACCCTCGGCTCCAAGAGCCCACCGCTAATGATCCCAAGGGAAAGGCAAAAGAAGAACAACCATATGTGTCGCCTACAGTTGTTGAACTAGATTTTATAACTGAAGCCATAACTACTCAGAAGGAGGAGGAGAATAATAAGGGATTTGCCAACTTGAGGAAAAGCTCCACTTAATTCAAGGATACGAGGCCCAAGAAACGGAGGACCTGTCGCATTTTGCTCGAATGAACTTCCAGGAGAAGTTTGAGGTTCCTGGGTTCACATTGTATGATGGAACTGGTGATCCAAAGATTCATTTTAACATAAACATCAAAGTTTGTGTCGCTTTCAATATTTTGGGAGCAATTGGAGTAGTTCGCATTATTTCGTATTGTAGAGGATCTCTATTATTCTTTTGTGATATAATGGATGATAGTAACCTCGCTCTTCATACTAGAAGAACTCATTTGAAAGTTAGAGGGGAAAACGAGTTGATTCGTGTACTTTCAATTAAGTTTTTGTGTCTTGATTTTATAATTGCTCTTTAGCGTAAAGATTATATTGAACATTTTAAAAGTAGTTCAAGAATCTAATCAAACCAATTGATAGTCTTAGGATAGCATTGAATAAGGATCAATCAAAAGTCTAAAACTTTCAAGCGAAAATTGAAGATCTATAGGGTCATTGTCATAAAAAAAGTTTTGTTCATATATGGGATAATGACATAAATAGTCACTAAACTTTTGTCTAATATGTAATATGATTCCTGAATTTTTAATTTGTTCAATGTAATCTTTGGACTTTTGGTACATTTTCAATTTAGTCCCTGAACTATATGAAAATGTTCAATGTTATCCTTCCATTAATTTAAGTTTATGGACAATATTAAATATTTTTATAAAGTGCAGGAATTAAATTGAACATGTAATAAAAATCTAAATATTATATTGAACAACTTAAAAGTTCATGGATTACATTGCACATTGGGTAAAGTTCAGGGACCACATTGAATAAATAAAAAATTTATGGATCATATTGCGTATTAAACCAAATTTCGAAGACCATTTATGTCATTTCCTTTCATATATATTTTTTTCATTGTTATTTTTTAAAAAACAGTTTAGAGAATAGAATCTCCTATAGATTTTTATTGAGCTAGCTGGGGAATAAAGAAAGAAAAAAATAAGGAGTGGAGAATGAGAACTTATACATAAGGAAATGTTATCTAGCTGGCTGCGATTATATAATATGAGGTTTCTGATTCTATTGCCCAACTTCGTACGTCAATCCTAGTACGTATCCTTGTGCTCATTATAAATCACTTGTAATCATATGATTCCAATGCATTATTATTGTTCATTCAACATTACAACACCAATGTCGTAAACTCTGATTTGGACCTCTAATCTCAAGATTGCAAATTAACACCATTCAATTTACATCTGACATGCTATCGTATTATCTTAGCAAAAGCTTATATGATAACTATGAGTGAAGGAGTGAGTTCATTTCACATCAAGTAAAGCATAGAATCTCATTTCCGGCCCGCTCAACGTGGATCACGTCCGCAAAAGGAAAATTCTAAGTGATGACACAAAGCAATGACTTTTTAGGAATGGGTGTTTGTTTATGAATCACTTAATATGGTCTCCTTCATCCGATATGAGACTTTAAGATGTCAAAAGTGCATCCCACCTAGATAATTGGAACTTTTGAGATGTTGCAATTCCGCTTTTGGCGACAGAGATAAAATGAAGATGTCCATTTAACCTTATATTAACAAGATTCCAATCCTCCACCCCTTCCTCACTGTGTGAGGTGTCAAAAATATTCGAACCGAAAATTTCGGATCAATTTGGTTCGGGTAATAAGTCAAGGAATTTGGGTAGTTTTACCGTTCGGTTCGGACCGAGTTTCGGGTTTTTTCTTTTTCTCTCGTTTTCTTTTTCTTCACTTTGCGCGTACTCTCTCTCACTGTTCACTAACCTTTCTCTGCAGAAACCCTAATCCACCGCTGAATCCACCAACCATGCCGCAGAAGTTCGATGCCACCTAAGTTCTTGACATCTGCATTTGGGTCACCGGAGGCGAGGTCGGAGCTACCAGTTCCCTGGCCCCGAAGATCGGTCCCCTTGGGCTATCCCCTAAGAAGATCGGCGACGACATCGCCAAGGACTGGAAGGGCCTCCGCATAACGGTGAAGCTCACGGTGCAGAAACGGCAAGCCGCCGTTTCCAGTTTCTCTTTGTGCTTTTTTCGTCTCCCTTTCGTTCGCTGTGACCTCTCTGCTTACATTGGATCGTTTGGTTGGTAAATATGCATGATGTCGTCGCTCCCTACAAATCCGATCCGTTTCCCCTGTTTCTTCCCACGATCAATCTCAAAGATTTCGATCCTTCATCTAAGAAGCTTTTCTCCTCCTTCGCGTCTACAAATTCCGAACAGATTCAGTTCTCTGAGAACTTCTTCACTTGCAAGAGATCTTCCTTTTTTGGCCTTCTCACTAATTCACTCAATCTATTGTTTGCGTAGATAGACTCTCTGTGGTAGGTGCATGATAGAGGATACCTGGCAAAGGACGGTGATGTGCGCGTGCAAGGGGACCAAGGAGGTGGAACACACGGCGGTTATGGCAAAGGACGATGCGGCGGCGTTGGTCATGCAAGGTCGTGTGTGTGAGAGAGTGGCGACGAATAGAGCCTGAATTAGGTCTGCAACAAAAAGAAAAAGAGGAAACCCGACATCCAAATCGAACCAAATCAAACTGAATTGAACTGTGTTTTTGGTTCAGGTAAAAATATGAACACATTCCATGTTGTTCGGTTCAATTTGAATATCATGTAAACTCAAACTGAACCGAACCATTGACATCCCCGTCACATGTTACAAATAGTAAGTCATATCTCTTCTTCATAAGTAGCTATTAGATGCCAACAAACAAACACCGGTCTATAGACGATTTATATCTCTAGTAATGATCCAAGTCCAATAAAGTTTTAACAAGATCTAAAGTATGCATACACAGAAAGAGCTTGACCAATGAAACGTGCTTATTCTACTCCCAATAGAGCTGACTTTTGACCACCCAATTCACCACTTACTAGCCCCTTTTTGACAACTTGCTCACGACATACTTGCAAATCTGAATGACAACCCTCACGACAACTGGAACCGCTGCAATGAACAACAGGTAACGGAACTTCACGGTCTTCGCCTCTGTCGGTGTGATTGCGAAGATTGAGGCCCCGTAAGTCATCACCATTGAGACTGTTGCAATGATCACCTCGAGGAAGAAAGGGAAGCCCCAAGCGAGGGAGATTATGAGGCGGATCGACGAGGAGAGAGCGAGCGTGTTGCTCGTCAGGAACACGAAGAAGGCCTTCTCGTCTGAGGCATAGATGGCCCTCCCTGCCGTGCGCCCGTCCTTGTTCTCCTGCCATACCCCACCGGGGGGGTTGACCCCAGCCTGGAAAGTCACGGCGGCGATGAGGGTGGCTACCACGAGGAGGACACCGCGGACCTCGGGGGGCGAATCTCTCCCATCGTGGTTGAGCAAGGTCTTGAGCCACTTCCTTACACTACAAAAAAACTGAATTTTTGTCACGAAATTTTGCGACAAAAAAATTTTTGTCACAAATTTGCGACAACTTTTCCAACGAAAAGTAAAATTCGTCGGAAATTAGCGACGAAACATTTTTTGTCGCAAAATTCGTGGGAAATTTGCGACCAAAAATTTTTTGTCGCAAATTTTCAACGAATTTAAAAAAGTCCATATTATTCGGGTTGATCAAAATTGGTTGCAAAAATCGTTGGAAATTTCCAACGAATTCAAAAAACACAGTATTTTTTGGTATATTCGAAATTCGTTGCAAAATTCGTGAGAAATTTCCAACGAGTTTGGCAACGAATTTTCAAAACACCTTGTTTCTTTCAACAAATTTTAAATTCGTTGGAAATTTCCAACGAATTTTGCAACGAATTTCAATTTTGCCGAAAGAAATAAGGTGTTTTGAAAATTCGCTACAAAATTCGTTGGAAATTTCCAATGAATTCTGCAACGAATTTTCAAAAACCTTATTGTTAAGGCAAATGTTAAATTCGTTGCAAAATTTGTTGGAAAGTTCCAACGAATTTTGCAACGAATTTTAAAAACACCTTATTTCTTTCGGCAAATGTTAAATTTGTTGGTTTCAAACGAATTTTCAAAACACCTTATTTGCTTCGGTAAATGTTAAATTCGCTGCAAAATTCGTTGGAAATTTCTAACGAATTTTCCAACGAATTTCAATTTTGCCGAACAAAAATGTATTTTGAAAATTCGTTACAAAATTCGTTGGAAAATTCCAACGAATTTAACATTAACCGAAAGAAATAAGGTGTTTTTAAAATTCGTTGCAAAATTCGTTGGAATTTCCAACGAATTTTGCAACGAATTTTAAAAACACCTTATTTCTTTCGGTTAATGTTAAATTCGTTGCAAAATTTTTTGGAAACTTCCAACGAATTTTACAACGAATTTAACATTTGCCTTAACAATAAGGTTTTTGAAAATTCGTTGCAAAATTCGTTGAAAATTTCCAACGAATTTCAATTTTGCTGAACAAAAATGTATTTTGAAAATTCGTTGCAAAATTCGTTGGAAATTTCCAACGAATTTTGCAACGAATTTTCAAAAACCTTATTGTTAAGGCAAATGTTAAATTCGTTGCAAAATTTGTTGGAAAGTTCCAACGAATTTTGCAACGAATTTTAAAAACACCTTATTTCTTTCGGCAAATGTTAACTTCGTTGGAAAATTCGTTGGAAATTTCCAACGAATTTTGCAACGAATTTTCAAAACACCTTATTTGCTTCGGCAAATGTTAAATTCGTTGCAAAATTCGTTGGAAATTTCCAACGAATTTTGCAACGAATTTCAATTTTGCCGAACAAAAATGTGCTTTGAAAATTCGTTGCAAAATTTGTTGGAACTTTCCAACGAATTTAACATTTGCTTTAACAATAAAGTTTTTTGAAAATTCATTGCAAAATTCGTTGGAAATTTCCAACAAATTTTGCAACGAATTTTCAAAACACATTTTTTGTTCGGCAAAATTGAAATTCGTTGCAAAATTCGTTGGAAATTTCCAATGAATTTTACAACGAATTTTAAAAACACTTTATTTATTTCAGCAAATGTTAAATTCGTGGCAAAATTCGTTGGAAATTTCCAACGAATTTTACCACAAAATTTTAAAATGCCACAAACATAAATAAAGGCAAAAAACAAAACAAGAGGCCCATTTTTCTCCTCTTCCTCCTTTGGCTCCCCCCTCCCCCCAGCACAGCTGCTACTGGAACAGCTCTGCAATGACGCACCCTCCTCCATGGCTTCTTCCTCATTTGAAAAATTCTCGCCTAAAACCCTAGGCGACGACCGGACTCCCGAACGGCCATCGGAGCTCCTCCTCGCTCGAGCTGTAGCTTCCCCATGGAGTGGAATCAGGAGACACTCCAGTTCCTCTCCCAGTGCTTCCTCCACACGCTCTCCCCCTCCCCCGCCCCTCGCTACCAAGCCGAGTTTGCCCTCACAGACGCCGTCAACCACCCTAGCCAAACAAAGACCAACCCACGAACGGATGGGGAGCAGGTTGGGGTGGCGGGTCGTTCACTTCGCGAACTTGCCCATCAAGCTCCTCATGCCCGCCTCCTTCACCAACATCACCGAGATCGTGCTCAAGACCGTCCCCTCCGCCACCAAGATCGAGATCAAGCGCATGCTCGAGTCCCTCTACAGCTTCGACGTCGGCGAGGTCTGCACCCTCAACATGGAGGGCAAGAAGAAGAAGCGAGGCGGGCTGTTGGTCGCCAAGCCCGACTACAAGAAGGCCTACGTCACACTACGGACCTCGCTCTCGATCTCACGGGACCTGTTCCCGATTCGCGTCGTGGACATGGACCGGAGGAGCGTGAACAAGAAGGGAGGGTCGAGCATGGTCGAGGAGGGCTCGTGGCTGCGATTCCGGCGAAAATTCAAATTTATCAATGAAAATTCAAATTTTCGTCGCCAAAATTTGCAAAAAAAAAATTTCCGACGAATTCTTTTGTTCGTGGCAAAAAGCCGCCTATGCCGAAAATTTGAATTTTGCATTAAAATTCGTGGGAAATTTCCCACGAATTTTGTCATGACTCTATTTTCGTTGTAAATTATCAACGAAAAATTAAAAATTTTTGTCGCGAAAAATTAAAAATTTTTTTTCCAAAAAATTTCCGACACCGAATTAGCGACGAAATTTTTTTCGTCACTAATTTGTCGAAAATTCGTTTTGCCACGAAATTTATCCAAAAAAATTACCGACGAATTTTGCCACGATTTTTGCAACGAATAATTAGCGACGAACTTTGCAACTAACTTTCTAATGAATTTTGTGACGAAAAAATTTCCTCGCAAATTACCAACGAAAATTTAAATTTTTTGTTGCAAAAATTTGCGACGACGAATTACCATCGAATTTTTGTTCGTTGCTAATTTCATTGGAAATTCTTTTTCTAACGAATTTTGCCAAATTTTTCGTTGGAAAATTCTCGACGAAATTTGCAATGAAATTTCCAAGGAATTTATCCATGAATTAACCCACGAATAATTACCGATGAATTTTGCCACGAATTTTCCAACGAACTTTCCAAGGAATTTAGCCGCTAATTTACCATGAAGTTTCCAATGAAAAAATTTTCGTCGCAAATTTCCAACGAAAATTAAAATTTTTTGTTGGAAAATTTTCCGACGACGAATTACCCACGAATTTTTTTTCGTTGGAAAATTTATTGGAAATTCGTTTTCTAACGAATTTTTCAGAATTTTTCATTGGAAATTTCGTCGGAAAAAACATGTTTTTTTGTAGTGTTATGGAATAATCGCGTGTTGAATTGGCCATGTTCCGCGTAGAATTAGAAGGGTATGTCTTATAGGTATGTCTTAAATAGGCAAAATCGGAAGAAGCTAGACCAAGGAGTAGAAATTGACACTCGAGACTAAAAAGAATCAAAGTCGCGTCTGGCTAGTAGGATGCGCCTATTAGGAGGGGCTTTTCATTTGTTGAAATTGCAACGAATGCGAATGTTGATTGCGCGAGAGTCCCTACCTTTGTGGACCAGGCCAGGGAGTGGGAACCTTCTGTTCCGATGAAAATAAATTGCTCTTTCGTGTCCTTTTCTTCGGGGATTCTATGAATGCCTGATCATTTGAACAATTGGGTTATACGAAGTTATCGACGAAAAAAGATTTGCCTAAGTCACTTCATTTCGTTTTATTCAAGTTACTTCTCTTTTGTCCAAGTTTCTTCTTTTTTAATTGGAATAAGTATATTGAAAATCCTAAAACTTGTCACGAAAGTATAATTAAGTCCTAAAATTTATCATAAAAGTGCAACTAAGTTCTAAAAATGTTATACAACTTGTCAAATTGATCCAATCAAGTCCTTTCATTATTTGCATTCTTTAAAAATTTTAGGACTCAATCGTACTTTCATAATAAGTTTTACGACTTGATTTCATTTTTTTAAAGTTTTAGGATTAATTCTACTTTCGTGATAAGTTTTAAGATGTCTAGTGAATTTGTGTAATTCACTTTATTTTAGGTGAGAGAGTATTCTTTTTTTATCTACATGAAAGTCACGTGAAATAAAACAATGATTGATCTGTGCTAAGGTACCTGTACACCCCGGCGCAGGCAGTAATGACTCTCAGTGGTGGGGCCACTGTTGATGCATCGCATTCAATTATTTGATTCGTAAAGAAGATGAACTATTCTGTTCTTTGTTTTTCGCTGCAATTTCACATTTTATCTTTTTTTTTCAAAGATTAGGATACTTAGGTGGTATTGGACCAAAATATTCTCTTTCTAAAAATATTTATAACCATCATTGCCACCGACACATCCGTGCCTCCAGACATACTATCCCCACCATATATTCCTCATTTGTATATAGAGTTTGCAAAGTACAGCAAGTCTACTCACGATATATTTGTAACGCAAAAACATTCGCATGACGTCTTCACACAAATTTTCAATTTGAATGTCTCATGATTTTCAAGTAAGATATTCATCTTAGTTTCCGTAATTTTACTGGTCCCTCCAGAGTTAAGTTCAACCTTATCCCAAAAATTTCCCTTGCCCAGCTTCAAGAAAAACTTTACTAAACTCATTATAAGATAAAACACGATACAAAATATGTACACCTTTTGAGTTTAGAGTAAGTTTTTGTTAGTGGTCTGCCGTAAGAATCAATCAATGTTGATACTCTAATATTAGATGTGGATTGGGTTGTGTAGAAAAACCGACATTCACTATATTTAGGTAGTCATAATGTCTTGCTAGATACCGCTTATGACTTGTGGGTCAAAAAAGGTTTTGAGCACATTACTAATATTTAGTGAACTTACATGGTCGCACACAATAACGAACTGAGTTAATATTTTTTGTGTGCCGGGATCTACTTAAAATAAGAAGTAGATTTTAATTTATTATTCTATTCAACTTATCCACGCGGTCGTGCACGTTATGAAATAACGATTAAACGTACGATTGAAGGTGGACAGTTTGGTAGGCCTAAATCGCCCAGCCCACTTCTTTTAATTCGTGTAGCTAATGATGCTATATATGTATATATCAAGATCAAGAGACTCATTTGATATTTCCATAAGGATATCTCAATATATAAATTACTTTTTATACTTAGACCATTGTTTACTAATCACATACATCTTTGTAGTTTTCTTCTACTATTTACTAATCCCCAGGTCCTAGGCTACTTATGGTATCGGAGCCAAGGAGTCGATAAAGATATTTCGTATAAGATCATTTGCAGTGAAGGCGATTTCGTTCGTGTAGATCTTTTGAATTGAACTTCGGATGTGTTGCAGGCAGTAAAGCCCAATACGGTAATAAGTCCGTTGATAAGCATTGCTTAAGATCAATTTAAAAGAAGAAAGTAGTCTTTTGTAATGAACTTATTAAGAATATTTGAGTCTTTTTCTAGTTCTTTATCACAAATGTCCTCTGATCAAAGACTAGTAAACAGAGAAGAAATTAGCATGGAAGATTTCAATAAATCAATTGAAAATTGGTTCATCCAAAAATCAACCTTAATCAAATTTATAAGCATTCAAAGTTTAAACTTTATTGTCACAATGATTATGTCATTGTTACTGAAGAAAGAGATGTACCATTTTCTAATTCTTTTGCTTCAATACAACTTTTGAATAAAGATTCTATAAAGAAACATTCTCAAAAATTGAATTATATGCATATAGATTTAGTACAGGTTGGTGCAAAATCCTTACTAAAGAAGGTTTAGATACTTCTTTGCTCCTTATTTTAAGAGATGCAAGAATTTTAAAATATAATGAATCTATTCTTGGAGCAGTAGAAGCAAGTCTTTGTAATAAACTAATTCATTTTGATAGTTATCCTGGTCTTACCGTCTCTATCAAAGACAAAAATATTTGAAAATCTCTCATTCTTCAAATTAAAACCCATAATTATTCTATAACTGAAGGCTTTATTCACATAACTCTTATTTACAGAGTTTACTACAAAGTAATGAATTTTGCTTTTGGTAGTAAAACTTTTAAATTAAATTCCAATAGGAAAACTCTTTTTTTATAAACAGATATTTCTAAAGCAAATATTATCATTTCTAGGACCATTCCTTGGAATCAAATAACTCTTCATGATCAATGGGAATTAGAAAATCGAATTCCCCAGCAAATCATTCAAAATTCTGATCCAACCAATATCATTCAACACCCTGAAGGAAGGGAAACTATTCAATTTTCCAAAAGATCTGTTGATATTCCTAAGAGGTCTTGTGACATCAGATTAATTCCTTCTTGGTATTCCACTTCTTTTCGAAGATCTATAGATACTAGTCCTAATGTTCCTTTGAATAATCCTGAGGAAGTATCTGTAAGTGCTCCTCTTCGAAACATCAGTGGTATAGATAACAGGTCAGAAATTTCTAGGCCAGTTTATCAGCATACTCCTGATTTCCCTGATCCAACTTTTTCTAAAATGGAAGATTCTGAAATCAATGTTTTAGAATCAATTTTTGAACCTGACAAAATATTGTTAAATCAAGAATTTAATTCTTTTGAAAACAAACAAATCAGAGAATGGTTCTTCGAGAATTTTCGAAACCAAGCACTCAAAATCAAAAAAGAGTATTATGATTACATGTACCAACATGAAATCCAAGTATTCTTCTTTGATTGGTTTGAAAACAAATTTCTAGAAGAAAAACAAGTTTTTGTTATGGACCAATTTTATAAATGGAAATTAGACAATGACCAAGTCATCGAGTCTAATCATCCTCCTCTTAGAAAAATAAAATTTGAACACCGATAAACTGAAATAACAGCTTCTCCTTTCAAAGCAGCCTCTGAAATGGATGGCATAGGAATGAAAAAAATTGTTGAACAAAATAATTTTTCAAACCAACATCTTCATACTATAGAAAAAGATAGGATAGAAATTTCTGTCCAAAACAGTTTTTCATCTTCTTCAAAATTAACTTCTAAAAAAGATTTAAAGCCACAACTCTTTAAGAATTTTGAAATTCCAAAAAATCTCAGTCTTGAATTTGCTAAAGCTTTAGAAAGACAGGAGGAAACTCCTCAAAGGAAAAGCAGTTTTAAGTCCCAAGTACCCTTTGGTTCTAGACACTCCTTCCATACAAAACCTGAGTTTCAAAGACACTCCTTATCGTGTTGAACCTTCCAATCAAATCAATCTTTTAGATAAATCTGATACTGAATCAATTCCCGAAATAAACCGTATCACTTGGAAAGATCCTCAAAAATTATATTATTCCCGTGCTACTCCTCCTGATATTCTCACAGAGGAAGCCTTTTCAAAAACCCAAAACAAATATTCTTTTGATGCAATTTATGAATGGAATATAGATGGTGTTTCTGAACAAAACCTCATAAATATTTTGACTTAAATGGTCATGCTTACTAATACTTATAAAACTATTCCAAATACTTCCGATCATTCCGTTGCCTATTTTTTAATAGCCGGATTTATAGACCAGCTCAAAGGATGGTGAGATAACTATTTAAATGATGAGCAAATATCCCAAATTTTAAATGCTTATAAACTTGATCTTTTTGGCCAAAGTATAGTTGATGAGAATGACCAACCCATTCAAGATGCTGTCAATACCTTGATATTCTCTATATCCCAATATTTTCTAGGAGATTCTTCTCATATTTTTGATAAAAGCCAAGATCTATTATCCAAAATTAAATGTAGATCATTAAGAGATGTTAGAGAATATAAAGAAATATTTTTACAAAGAGTTTTCCAAAGAACATATTGTAACCAAACCTTTTGGAAAGAAAAATTTCTTGCTGGTTTACCAAAATTCATAGGAGAACAAGTTCGCAGTAAGATAAGAGAAGAATATGAAAACCAAATTCCATATGACCATCTTTCTTACGGTGAATTAACCTCTTATTTTTATAAAATAGGAACACAAATATGTACCAATATACGTCTTCAAAAACAGATCAAAAAGGAACAAAAACTTTCCAAAAAAGGATTAGGAGATTTTTTTGCCCAATATGATCCATCTTTTGAATCTTTTGAAAAATCCAAGTGTTCGGGAAAATGTTTTTCTAAACACAAAGATCAAAAGAAATCTTATAAGAAGAATTTTTATAAAAGGTTTTCTAAAAAGAAAGAAAATGACAGTTTTGATAAAACCAAGAAACCAAAGAAAAATTTTAAAAACATTGCTTGCTATAATTGTGATAAGAAAGGCCACACTTTTCGATTTTGTGAAATTAACAAAAAGGTTAATGAGTTAGATTTAGATAAAAAAAAAAACTATCATTCAGCTCAACCAAATAATGGCTAAAACTGACAGCAGTTTTTTTAATGAATCTACTCCTGAAAAAAGTTTACAGGTTTATGATTTAGAAACCTCTTCATCATCGACTTCAAAAAGTGAAGACGAAGATGATACTAATTTTGAAATAAATGTTTTGACAAAAGAAGAAGAAATTCTTTTACAAACTTTTGATGAAATCTCTGAACGAGAAACCAAAATAAAATATTTAAATAATTTCCAAAAACCCAAACCAGTTTCCCATTTTGATAATCCTTATAATATTTCTACCATTCTTAATAGGGAAAAGAAGACAAGTCTTAAACCTATTTCTATAAGTGATCTTAATCACGAAATCAATAAAGAAAAGCAATAAATCCAATATCTCAAAGCTGCTCAGATAATTATGCAATGAGAAATTTTAGATATTAAAATAAAAACATTAAAAGGAAAACAAAAGGAAGAAGATTTTGAGGAAACCAAAAATTATGAACCCCCTTCTCCTTCTGATATAAACTTCCTTTTGATGCTTTCTGAAATAGTAACCAGAAAATGGATTATTAATATTACTATAAAAATCCATAACGAACTTATTGTAAAAATAACAGCCCTTTTTAATACTGGTGCAGATCTCAATTGTATAAGAGAAAGTCTTATACCAACCAAATATTTTGAAAAAACCTCCCAGTCTCTCAAATCAACATTCGGGAATAAGCTAAATATAAGCTTTAAAATCCCAGAAGCTAAAGTTATGAAGGACCAAGTTTCTTATAAAACTTCTTTTTTTCTTGTTAAAAATATCAAACAAAAAGTTATTTTGGGATCACCTTTTATTAAATTTAATACAACCTTTTAAGGTTTCTGAAAAAGGAATTGAAACTAAAACATTGGGCAGAAGGACATGTTTTGATTTCATTTCAAAACCCTAGACTAGAAATGTAAATATTCTTCAAGAACATTCTATTTCTGAAATAAATTGTATTATTCAAGACAAAAGGGCTCATCTTCAATTTCTTAAAGAAGATCTTGAATACAAAAAGATTGACAAAAATCTCTCTGAAACAAGTTTTTAGAAAAAGATTTCCAGTCTTGAAAATCAAATTAAAGATTCCATATGTTCAAATATACCTAATGCTTTTTGGTCACAAAAATGCCATATAGTTGATTTACCTTGTGAACTATGATTTTTTGAAAAGAACATTCCTACTAAAGCTAGGCCTTCTCAAATGAATCATGAAGTTCTAAATTTCTGTCAGAAAGAAATATAAGAACTTCTCGAGAAGAAGCTTATTAGGAAAAGCCAATCCCCTTGGAGTTACTCAGCTTTCTATGTCAACAAAAATGCTGAACTAGAGAGAGGAGTTCCAAGATTGATAATAAATTATAAACCTTAAAATATAGCTTTAAAATGGATAAACTATCCTATTCCTAATAAGAAGGATTTGTTGAATAGACTTCATGATGTAAAAATCTTTTCAAAATTTGATATGAAATCAGGCTTCTGGCAAATTCAAATTAGCTTAAAGGATAGGTACAAAACAGTTTTTACTGTTCCTTTTAGCCAATATGAATGGAATGTCATGCCTTTTGGATTAAAAAAATGCCCTTTCTAAATTTCAAAGGGTAATGAATGATATTTTTAATCCCTGTTCTGATTATATTATTGTTTAAATAGATGATGTTTTGATATTTTCTACATCCATAGAAAAACATTTTAAACATATCTATCATTTTATCAATATTGTAAAAAAGAATAGTTTAGTAGTTTCACTTACTAAAATATCCCTTTTCAAAACAAAGATACATTTCCTAGGACACTAAATTTATTTGGAAACCATCATACCCATTGAAAGATCGATAATATTTTCTGAAAAGTTTCCTGGTGAAATCAGAGACAAAAATCAATTGCAAAGATTTCTTGGAAGTCTGAATTACATTATTAAATTCTTTCCTCGTATCAACATAATTTGCAAACCACTTCATCATAGGCTCAAAAATAATCCTCCACCATGGACTCAAGTCCACATGATATTGTGAAACAAATCAAATGAACTGTCAAGGAAATTCCTTGTTTACATCTTGCTGATTCTTCTACATTCAAAATCGTTGAAACTGATGCTTCTGATATTGGTTAAGGAGGGATTCTTAAGCAATCCAAAGACAATAAAGAACAAATAGTTTAGTTTGTCTCCAAGCATTGGAATGATTGCCAAAAAAATTACTCCACCATTAAAAAAGAAATTTTTGCTATTGTCCTTTATATTTCTAAGTTCCAAGGAGATCTTTTGAATCAAAAGTTTTTGCTAAGAATTGATTGCAAATCTACAAAAATTGTGTTGCAAAAGGATGTTCAAAATATTGCTTCTAAACAGATTTTTGCTAGATGACAAACGATTTTATCTGTTTTTGATTTTGATATAGAATTCATAGATGGTTCTTCGAATTCTCTCCCAAATTTTCTTACAAGAGAATTCTTACAGGGAAAATACCTTCCAAACCTCTCAACAAGTCTACCAGGAGGGACAAAGGCAAAGACGTTGCCGAACCATCCTCCAAACAAAAACCTTTCGGGAAATTAACCAACATCAGGAGTTGGCTTCAGGTAACCCAACCCTCTTTGAATATCACCACCATTTCTAATCAGGTCAAAGAAGAACCATGTACCCCTTTTGATATTTCAAAACTATCGCATGAAGAAGCTTTGCAACTTCTTCAATAGGTCATCCATAATCAACCACAGCCTTCCATAACAGTGGTAACTCCTGATCCCTCTCCCATAGCCACTTAAAAGGCGATGGGAAAAAGAATTTCTAGTGAGGTGGTTATTTAACCAACACAGGCAACCCTTCCAACAAACAAATTTTTCCATAAAACAATATTCCAAAATATTTGCAACGCCGAGAATGGTTTTTATAATGAATGTCCATACCTTTTTGCCAAAAATATATTTTCTGAAAAGTTTTATTATACTCCTCATGATGTTTATAAAATAACAGACTTTTATGAGAAAATTTTCGAAGAAACAAAATCTATTACTTTTCAACATTTTTCTAATAAAGGTCACATAAACTACTCCACGGCCAGGATTCAAAGGGTCATTCACCATTCCCAATGAAAACCTGATCCGTTATCCTTGAAAAAATTCAATATCAAAGTGGCCGAATCCTTTCCATACATATCATCCTTCTTATATTTTAATTACAAATAAGCTTGGTGGAACACATTTTGGAGATAAAATGTCAATAATTCTCATACTTGGCTATTTTTCTTCGAAAATTTTGATATTAAACAAGTTCCATATTGGTTCATTCAATGGTGGGAACATCTTGGACCTATTGATGAAATTCTTCATCCAAAAATTCAGCCCAGTTATGAAATATTTCTCAACAAATTCATTCTCCTTCCATTTGAGAAAAATTTCCCTAAACTTTTGCTATTCTTCTACCGCTTTGGAATATCTTGGGTTCTCGGTTGGCATTTTGACTACCAAAAATCTGTGGACACTGGCATTCCCATTTTAATAAGGAAATACAAGGTCAAATAGTGGAACGGATTTAAATTTTTTAATAGAGTTACTGAACAAGCCGTTACCCAATGGCTTATTTCTAGGGGATTAGAACTCATAAAATCCGATGATATTACTCCATTCTTACATGACAAAGGGTTTGTACTGTCCAAATTAGCATCTGCTAAATCTCGTCAGCAATTATCAGGAATGCTAAAACAGGTCATTTCTCAAATTGAAGATTCTAGCTCTTCTCATTCCCATCACAGTGGAAATTCCAACGAGGATGACTGTTATGGCATTCCAAGAATACCCACCATTCCCGCTAAATGGGGAGATGTAAAGGATGAAGACGACAAAAAAGAGCTACCCAAAGATCTCTCTAAATTTTCTTAGGGGAAAAGGCACTGAAAAATTCCTGTTCTTTTCATAATTTCTAGACCGAATGGAGTCTGTCATTTTTAAACCACATGCTTTCATTATTGTTTACTGTGATACTGTGCACTTACTGCTACAGTACTACCTGTGAACCATTTCTACAGGAGACTAGTCTGCCTATATATTCAGACACCACTCCTTCACAAGGCACATAACTTTTCTTTCAGAATTCCATCTCTCAAAACCTCTCCAGTTTCTTCAGATCTTTCCAATCCTTCCTCAGAGAAATAAGAGCTCATTCATCTCATACTCTTTCCATATCTCTTTCATAACCAGTAAGTCTCATGACCTTCTGGAGATTCTATAACATCCCTAAATCACCTTATATTCCAAATCTTGCTCATTATATGAGAATACAAAGGCTTTTATATACTTTTGCACTTGTACTTTAATTTTTACATTTCAGTTGTAATCTTTAATACTGTTATTGTAATCTTTCCATGTTGTTTAAATAATAGTTATTTCTCTTTAGTTTCTTTCTTACATTTATATTTACATACCCCACAATCAGTAGGTCGAATTGCCTGTGGATGGTCTGTACTTTACTTTAAAGCAATTTACTGCATTCGTTACATATCCTTACTTCTTCTTATTGTTTTGCCCTTTTCATTTCTACTTATCAATACCACCTACATGATTGGTTTAGTAATTCTACTTCTCATTTTATATATTGCTTACGGTTTCTCTATAATTTATAATTCTCACGCTTTTATTTAATTTTATTTACCTCATAGTCTTTTGTGTAGAAATTATCACTTTTATATTAGAGATTATTGTTTCTATTGCAAGATCAAGAGACTCATTTGATATTTCCATAAGAATATCTCAATATATAGATTACTTTTTATACTTAAACCATCATTTACTAATCACATACATCTTCGTAGTTTTCTTCTACTCTTTACTAATCCCCAGGTCCTAGGCCACTTATGGTATATATATAGCGTGTGGGTGACAAAAAAAATCTTAAGAAAAAACGTCTTCAAGAGAATACGAAGAGAATTGGTCTTTGTTCAGAGATCTTTGAGAGAGTCTCAAAGATCAAAGGTGATCAGGAAAAAGAAATCCAAGATTTTTAGCTAACACTTGGATCGTTGGAGACTTCCGTTCGCGTGTGTGGATACCGGTAAAGGTGCAACACTTGGGGCACTAATCCAGACACAATCGATTGTTAATTTACATTCGATCTGCAAAAGAAACGTGTCGAACTTCTGTTTGGATTTCAATATACGCATGAATCCTATCTAGGGTTTTGGTTTATAAATTTTGTTGCGTTTTTAGTACATGAGGAACCCACAATTTTCTTATTCTTCGGCAAAATTATCAAAAAAGTCATAAACTTATTACAATTATACCAATTCAATCTTAATTTTTTTTTTGCCAATTTAGTCCATCCAGCCAATGTTGATTAGACAGCGCTGATATGGACAGCGGCTGTTCAACCAACGCTGATGTGAATAATTTTTAATAATATTTTTTTATGAATTTTTTAATCTTTTTCTTTTTCTTTTGTCTTTTCCTTTTCTTTTTTCCTTTCTCTTTTTTTTTTTTTTTTTTTTTTATTGTTTTCCCATAGTGGCCGACGAGCCTCATCGGAGGCTCCCCTGCCACTAAGCGAGGGCCACCAAGACCTTGATTGGATTTGGGCAACATGTTAGCTCATCGGAGGCTCGCCCACTGCTGAGCGAGGCCCGCCAAGCCCTTGCTCAGCCTCACCTAGATTTGGGCAAGGCTAGCCTCGCCGTGGCCTCACTAACCGTGGGTAAAGGCGGCCTTGCACCGAGCTCGGGCTAGGTAGGGGTTGGTCACGAGATTTCGGTGCAAAGGGTTAGCTTCCTCTCTAGAGGTGAGGCGGATAAGCTCTTCATCCTCCTAAGAATGTCATGTGGTCCTTCACAGCGTCATCGTCATCACCTAGTTCTTATTCTTGGGCCTCCCATGGCTCCTCCGAGCAGTAAAGAGAATCGAAGAGAGCAGTAGGGCTTTGTTGGTGCATTTCTTGACAAGCCATCATCTTCTTCCTCTGGAGAAGAAGAGGACTGGGACTGTCTCATTACATAGAGGAACGTCGACCTTCACTGCTTGACTTGAACCATCTCCTCTCTCTCTCTCCGGAATGAGTCTGAGCGAGCGAGCGACCACTGCTTAGTGCTCAATGGAAAATGTTGGGACTAACTATGCAACCTAAAGGGGAGTAAATAGGTTGCTTTAGAGGTTTTAAAAACTTTTGTGGAAAATAGCGCGTAACAAATACATATCAGGTTTCACCAGATATATGAGAAGCAATGAATTACTTGTGCGCCAAAAATAATAAATAGAAGAATAAGCAGCTGCACACAAGGATATATAGTGATTCGGCTTTGATTCCCGGCCTATATCCACTCTTACTACTAACGGTCACAAGTTGGGCTGGATTGCACTAGTAAATACTAAATAAGTTACACTCAGCGTACACTACTCTTATCAATTGATAGATCACACTATCAGGAGTTGGGTGCAACCGTTACTTGGTACACTTGAATTTTCAACTCAATTACAATGCAGCAAGTACTATTGATAAACATAAGCTTTTTGCTTAGTACACAGCGAGTAATAGATTTCTAGAATTTTATGAGCAATCTCTCTAACATGTTGACTTCAAAGACCTTCTATTTTTTAGACATATTCAATATGATCATTGATGATGTCTTAGAGAGGCAAAATAACCGTTAGAGCAGTTGGTGCCACTATCCTAGGAATTGATTGCCCATACAGTCTTTTCCGAAATTTTTGCAGACTTTCCTAAAATAACTTTTACTGCTATTTTGTAGCTACAGTTCTAACAATCTGTCAGACTACCCGTTCTCCTCTCTACCGGATCTTCTGCCATGCAAGTCCAATTAACAATGGCTATAATAGTGAGGCAATGGTCATATTAAATGATCCATTACCTAAACATTATCATTTACTTGATCTCTTCAGCTTCAATGAGATATCGTCATTTAGTTGATCTTTGTGATCGAAGGTGCTGTTTATATGATCATTCAAGGATTATAGAAATCTATGCTAAGCAATGTTCTTTCAATTTTCACCAAATATTTACTGAGACAAGCGATGGAGCTTTTGATTTCTTGAACGTCGATGTGAACCTTAGAAAGCTCAATAGCAGGAGTAACCAAAGGTTCGGCAGGAAAGGCGGACCTCTCTTGCCATTGTATGGGTGCCTTGCCTTTCCATTTGCTGGTTGATGCAACATGTGCTGTCAGCTTTTCCTGAAGAACTTTCTTTGCTCTTTCATCATCTCCTTGACTTATGGGAACAGCTTCATTCTTCTGATTGACCCATTCACCAGGTGTCATTCTCAACATCATTTTGTCCATAGTCTTTTTCCCAATTTCCACATGAGGCATGCTACGAGGTACAACATCATAGAAATCAATGTGTTTGTGCCTGAAAATGCGAGTGATGAGGGTACTGTAAGGTAGCTTTTTGGTCTTACGCTTGATAGTGCGGTACATGTGGATAAATATCATGTGCGCCAGGGAAAAATCTTCGTATTTGGTGAGAATGGCCCAAAGGACTCGTGCCTCATAATGAGATACATCGTTTATAGATGATGATTTTGGACGCAGGCAGATAGTCAAAATTTTCTGAATGAAGTTGGCTTTGAGAAGCAGTAGGTACAAGGGAACGATTTCTTTGGAGCCTCAAGTAAAATCAGAGGTTTCCAAAATGAAACTGTAAGCAATATCTGGCTCAACAAAGATCTTTTTGAAAACATCAGACTCGGTGTTGATGATCTCAGCTAGTTCATCCAACGTAACAGTGTAGTTTTTCTAGGCAAAAGAGAAGATGAAGGTGTCCCTATTTGGAAAATGCATATTTGAATAAAACAGGGCCACAAGAGTGGGGTGCACTTCATCTCGCATTGTGCAAAATGTTTTCAGCTTGAGATTAGCAAAAAGCTTAGAGAGAGATGCCAAGAGCATCAAGATAATCAAAATTGAAAAAACGATGTAGGATTGGACCGTGATTGTCAAAGGATTCAAAAACATTTTTGTGCTCTTGACTAAGGAAGAGTTCAGAATCAAAGGAGGTATCGAGAGAAAAACCTTCACTGGGTTCAAAGTTCTAGAATACCCGGTTGTCGTCATCTTCTTGTTTCCTATCTCCAAATATTTCCTCTGTCTTGATCTATGGCTCGCTTTGTTTAGTTTGAGCTTGAGGTTGAATACATGGTGATGGTGCCTTTTCTGCTTCAGGTTTCTCTGTGGGGACAGTTGCTTCCTCTTTGTCAGTAGAGGATTTTGTAGATGGTGAAGTTGGTTCTGGTTGAGAGGACTCTCCAACAGGGGGCACAGCAGACATTGCCAGGTGTTGTGATTCAGAGATTTTGCCTTCAGCAGGTAGAAGTATGTGTCCTTTTTCTTTGATAAAAGCCTACAGTATTTGTTCTAGGAAGGTGTCAGGGAGCACGGTTGGGTGTGAAGGAGCTTTCGGTTGTAGTGGTGGAAGATCAAATGATATGATTATTTCCTTTCCAAATTGAAGTCGTGATTATGGAGTTTTGGTGCCGAGGACTATTCCTTCGATGGAGGATGGAAGAGCAATGCTTGCAGTGGCAGATTCACCATGTTTGCCACATGGTGAGAACCAGGTAAGCTCCGACTTTGGGTAACTCCGACTGATCCTTCTGGCTGGTCGGTGAGATTAATGTGGGACGATTCTTTTTAGAAGCTCTGGCTAGCATGGTACTGATGTGAGTGGATTTGCGAGTACCGATGATCTTTCGAGATTTAGGAGCTATTTAGAGAGAGAGAGAGTGTTTTGAGAATGAAGAAACTGAGAATGGCTTGGAAGATATAGAAGAACAATGTTACGCCCCGAATCCTATGGCATGCGACAACCCTACCGAGGTCGATTCAGTGCGACGTCCTAGGACACATCGCCGACCCAAAACCCCGAACAGAGAACAAAGCACATGCGGAAGTAACAAACACCTGTACAATATAAAACAACATGACCAATGATAGCATTGAAAACAATAAATACAACTTGCATTAATAATGGGGATTTACAAAATCCATCAATACAGAACTAAACGCTAACCAAAAGTGGGTCAACGGCCACTAACATCAAAAGGGGGTACATGGCTATGCGGTCAAGCACTATATCTAGCTGGGGCTCCTCCCAAAATGTATCGGTACGCCTGCCATCCTTAAGGCTGGGGGTCTGAAAAGTTTGGTTTATACAACAGTGAGAATAAATCTCAGCGAGTAGGTTCCCTAAATCTAAACTAGACTAACATGCACTTCCTGATGAGCACTAAACAACATACAATCCAGAATATGAATGACTTAGGCCCCCGGGCCCAAATCCAAAACTTACCTTGGCCTTACAGGTTAGACACTTATAATTCACAATAATAATGCAGAACCCAATCACAGCACATGCACACGTCACTTGGTCACAATGCATGTCATGCATATGCCAGTGCTCACACTCGTGCTCATGCCTCATCAATGCACTTCGCACACTTGCAATTTATCAATTCTCCTCTGACCTGCGTTAAACGCATCCGGTCCATCACTTCGAGATCGATCTTTTGCCCGCGTAAAACGTATCAAGCTCATGACACAAAACCCGTGTAACACGCATCGGGTTGGTCATCTTCCGGTAGTCCGGGCATTATCCCGCGTAACACGCCTTAGAACGGGTTCAATACCCTGCGTAAAATGCATCAGGGCTTTATGTGATCACACACTCACATACACCAGTTATTGTCTGAACCCCGTGTAAGACGCATTAGGGCATTTTAAGTGATCATATGTTCATGTCATTCGTGCACAGTCACATATGCACATGTTATACCGATGCTCGAGATGCACACTCATGGCCACAATGTCACACTCGACATTCGTGAAATTCATACTGGGCACTCAATATGATTTGGCTATTCATTCAAATAACACCACAACATGCTCAATTCATAATCCAATATGGCCAATGAACCAACCAAACCAAATTATTCACAACATATAGTTTAACACCCAATTTCACGCAATTAAACATCAAAATTACACATGTCGATAGCCTACCAAGCATCTCATAAATTGGCCACGCGAAGCACATCCTAGAGCATTGCACAGTTGCTCTCCAGTCATGATTAACAATCCTTACGGGCCGATCGCCGTTTCCTAGCAATTTGCCCTAAAACCTCGATAAATTAATTATGGTCCGAATCGACCCAATACCAAATCAACCATGAACAGTCCATCTTAGGCCATCAAATCACTTCTAAATCATCCCATTAGGCCATAAAAATTTGTCATGGAAATAGCCATCACTCGGTCCACAAATTACGCCCGTCTAATCCACATTTTCGCCCCGAATCAATGTGCCTATGCATAGCCACCACACGGCACTATATGGGCTACTAAATCTCAATTAGGTTGTCACACTAAGCCCACAAAAAAAAAATCACCAAATCAGTCCTTATAGCCCGTAACAATTTAACCCCTAAATTGATCGCGCCTAGTCTAGTTTACTCCCGGCATGGACAGTTGCTAAACAAATCACTCTAGGCTAATATATATCCTCAAAATATTCCATTTGGCTCTCCAAGACATCCCCTAAATCAGCCGCCACGAGGACTATGCGAGGCACGCTCAAAATTCCACAATTGAACCCGAACTTAGCCGAACTCGGGCCGATTCAATCCAATATTTTCATCCATCATACAGCACATTCTAAGCCGCTAAACCCCATTAAAATTGTCACACTAAACCACCAAATCAGCCTCAATAACAGCTCCTAACATTCTTCGCGCGTTAACCCCTAAATTACCCTAATTAACGCCTAAAACTCATCTAGAAACACACATTATCCTAATTAGGGCTTAGGGTTGTACTCACTTGAAATCCTAAGCTTTAGTTGAGGCTGAACAAGCAGCAAGGGTGGCTGGACAGCGGCGGGGCAGCGGCGGCGACGGCTTGCGGGCGGCGGCGGTCCTATGCGGAGAGGGCTGTTCACATGGTTGGGAAGAGGGGGAGAGAGAGAAAATGGGGTGGCTGGCTGGTGGTGAGGCGAGGGGGACGGCGGCGGCACCGGCGGTGTCTTCCCGGCAGGCAGCCGAGAGAGATCACGGGAGAGGGGGAGAGGAGAGGGTGGCTGGCTGACTGACTTGGAGGAGAGGAAATATAGGGGAGAGAGAGAGACTAGAGGGATATACACATTCTAGTTAGTGGGGTGGTTGACCCACTTTCCCAAGAATGACCAATTTGCCCCTAATCCAAGGGTAGAGATTCATTCTATCTAAAATATCTGGGGGCACAATTGTCCATCATTTCCAGCATTAATGGGCTGAAATACACCAATATAAAACCCCAAAATAATCTCCAAATAACCCCAAAATTCGGAATCTAAGCTTAGGGGTACAAGGGCAAAACGATAATTTTCCGGTCCCGGGTCAAATTTTCAATTTTCGACTCTATTGATCCCAAATATGCGTGGCCGCATAAAAATGACATCGTCCTCGCAAAATAGTCGTGTACGCCCGCAAAATTCGACAACGAAGTCCGGACTCAATTCCACGATCGTTTTAACTCATTTTGCAGTTTTAACGTCTCTCACTAACGGGCGGCTATTTAGGAGTTACGTGTATCGATCTAGGCTACTCTAGTCGTGACGATGTCGATTTCCCAGAGAACATAAGGTTGTATCTCTAGTCTCGCGGATTGCGGTCATTGGGAATAAGTTCGGGATCGTTCACTGCGCATACTCTCGGTCGTGCGGAATTACCCGCTATCCGATCATACCTCGTCGGTCGAACCAAATACGTCACTCTCCTTGGATCAGCCCACATTGGCACAAAATATCCTCTCATCGTATCTCGGAATCGGACTCAATTCACGGTCGAGCTCTTGGGTTCATGTATCATTTTTCCTAGTTAGCCTTTCTCTATTAGTCAGTATTCCCGAGATTGATCAGATCCGGACGAGACTTACTGAAACGCAATGAGAAATAATATCAATTTCATTGATCACGAAAGTTGGTCGAATTTCAGGACGTTACAAACAGGAGTGGTTTATCGCACGTGGTTTTGTGAACAAGAACAACACGTGCACTATCTCCTTATAAATAGGAGCAGTTTAGCCACAGTCATAAGGTTAGCCGTTACTCAATAACGGTAATTTTTTTTTTTTATTTCAAGAAAATCCTTAGAAAATCTTGCGCAAAAACTAATGGGAGAAAATATCAAGTGAAATGATACTGAATTATAATGTCAGAACAGTTAGAAATACACAGGTAGTTACTATAACGATAATAAAATTTTGAATTGGTGATGCGTACCTGATGTCCGTTGATTTTGCCGAATAGATATTTCCAGTGAGTTGATGAAGATTACCTGGTTTATTCAACTGGATTGCATATTCCTAGCTCTCCTCTAATAAATTCAAAAGCTTGTTTGTCCAACGGCTTAGTGAAGATGTCAGCCAGCTGATGTAAATTGAATGGAAATATCTCCATTGTTTACTAGATCTCTAATGAGATGTCTCACTTCAATATGCTTGGCACGAGAATGTAATATGTGATGCTTTGTCAGATTAATTGCACTTTTATTGTCACAAAGTATAGGAATGATTGCATTTGCTTCTCCAAAATCACGAAGTTGCTGTTTCATCCAAATAAGTTGAGCACAATAGCTGTCTAATGCTATATATTCAACTTCCGTGATTGAGAGAGCAATTATATTTTGTTTCTTTGAGAACCAAGAGATCAGCATATTTCTTAATAATTGACAAGTACTAGACGTACTTTTACAATCGACCTTGCATCCCACATAGTCAGCATCCAAGTATCCAAGTAGTATGAAATCTGAATTCTTGGGATACTAGATACCTAGCTTCGAACATGAACCAATGTATCAAAAGATACATTTAACAGCTGATAGATAGAGATTCTTTCGGGTCAGACTGAAAACGTGCGCATAGACATGTTCCATATAGTATATCTAGTCTATATGCTGTTAGATATAATAAGGAACAAATCATACTTCTATATAGTTTGAAGTCAACAGATTTACCTTTCTCATCCTTGTCCAGCTTGATAGTAGCAGACATCAATGTTTCCACCTCTTTACTTCCTTCTAGATCGAATTTCTTCACAATTTCTTTGGCGTACTTTTCTTTGTGGATAAAATTGTCATCTTTTGTTTGCTTTACTTGAAGACCAAGAAAGAAATTGAGTGATCCAATTAAGCTCATCTCAAACTCACTTTTCATGATGTTTGCAAATTCCTTGCATAGATCTTCATTAGTGGATCCGAAAATTTTATCATCAACATATAATTATATGATAAGAATATCTTTACCCTCCTTTTTGATGAATATGGTAGTATCCACTTTACCTTTCTCAAAATCATGTTCTTCCAGAAATATACTTAATCTTTCGTACCAAGATTTTGATGCTTGCTTAAGTCTGTATAGGGCCTTTTTCAAGCGGTAGATATCCTGTGGTCTGCTTGAGTCTTCAAATCCCGGAGGTTGCTCAACAAAGACTTTTTCTTTAATGTAACCATTAAGAAAAACACTATTAACATCCATTTGATGTAAAAACATGCATAGGTAGTTAAATGGTTGTATGGCTTCTAATCTAGCAACAGGAGCATAGGTTTTATCAAAATCAATACCTTCCTCTTGTGAGTGACCCTTCGCAACTAATCTTGCTTTTTTAGGAGTTACATTACCTTTGTCATCAAGTTTGTTTCAAAATACCTATTTTGTTTTGATGATTGGATGATTTGAGGGTCTTTGCACTAATTCCCAAACTTCATTTAGTTTGAATTGATATAGTTCTTCTTGTATGGCCTCTATCCAACTTTTGTCAGAGATAGCTTCCTCGATCATTTTGGGTTCTTGTTGAGAGATAAGGGCCAAGGAATTCATCAGAGTTTTGAGTGAGGATATGGTCTTGGCTCCTTTATTTATACTTCGAATGATTTGTTCCTTGGGATGCTCGATTATGTATCTCCAATCTTTAAGAATTGTTTTCTACTTGGAAACATCAACATTTTAGTGCTACTGTTGTTGCTGATTGGTGGGAGAGGGTATGAGCGTGATTTTATTGCAGTCATTTGCTTGTATCCGTTTATGGTTATCTTTGAACTTCATGTTTATGGATTCTTCCATTGCCTTTAAATCTTTATCAAATACACAATAAGCTTTACTAGTAGTTGAGTATCCTTGAAAAATACCTTCACTTGTATGAGCATCAAATTTCCCAATGTTATCATTCTTATTTTTTAGAATGAAACATTTACAACCAAATACTTGGAAATATGATATATTGGGTTTTCTTCCTTTGAAGACTTCATAGAGAGTCTTTTCCATCAATGGTCTTAGTTTAGAATGAAACATTTACAACCAAATACTTGGAAATATGATATATTGGGTTTTCTTCCTTTGAAGACTTCATAGAGAGTCTTTTCCATCAATGGTCTTAGTAATACTCTATTCAATGTGTAGTAGGCGGTAGCAACTACTTTAGCCTAGAAATATGTAGGCGTACTGCTTTCAATCATCATGGTTCTGGCCATTTCTTGTAGAGAGTGATTTCTTCTTTCAACACCTCCATTCTGTTGAGGAGTGTACGCTGTAGAGAAATTGTGTTCTATTCTATTTTCATTGTAATAGTCAGCAAACAATTGATTTTCAAATTCTCCTCCATGATCTATTCTGATTGTTGTGATGTTGTATCCTTTTTCATTCTGGATCTTTCGAGCAAATTTCTCAAATGAATGAAATGCTTCGTTCTTTTGAGACAGAAACATTACCCAGGTGCATCTTGAGTAATCATCGACAATCACCAAACAGTATCTGCTTCCTCCTAGGCTCATGGTCCTTGTAGGTCTAAATAGATCCATGTGCATGAGCTGCAGAAATCGATTAGTAGCCATTGCATTTATTGACTTAAAAGATTATCTGACTTGCTTTCCCAAAGTGCATGTATTGCATGAGTCACATTTGCTGAAGTTGATTTTTGGAAGACCGCGAACAAGATCTTTTGATGAGATCTTAGTAATTTGCTTAGCATTGATGTGATCTAATTTCTTATGCCAGAGATCATATTCATCTTTTATAGACATTAGTAATTGAACATCATCAAAATTCACATTTAGTAAGTAGATGTTACCATATCTTTTACCTGTGAATGATTGGGATTTGTTTTGACTTCGACCAATACATTTACCTTCCTCAAAGCATGCCTTGTATCCTTTGTCACAGAGTTAACTTATACTTACAAGATTGTGATCCAGTCCTTTGACCAATGAAACATCTTCAATGATAAGATTTCCTAACCTGATATTTCCTTTACCGATGATCCTTCCTTTGTCTTTTCCTCCAAAGGTGACAGTGCCTTCGTCTACAGTGACGGGACTTATAAATTTGGAACTATCTCTTGTCATGTGTCATGAGCATCCATTGTCCAGATACCATTTGTTTTTCTTCAGGACTACCTATATTGAGAGAGATGCTCATCTTTTATCTGGTATTAGATTTGGAAACATCATCAAATCTTCTGTGAACCTTTTTAGGCTTCATCTGCTTATTTGGACATTTTAACTTGAAATGACCATATTCATTGTAGATTGAACAATCACGAAATTGCTTGTCAGAGGTTGTGGTGAAGTGTTTTGTATAATGACTCTTATAAAGATGTGCGTAAGGTCGTTTAGCCAATCTTTCCTTGAATTTTGGAAAAGGGTTCTTCTCATCTTAGTTTTCCTTGTGTCTTAGACCACATTTATTGTAGTGAGGAATCTGAATTGAGAGAATGTGCTTCAAGATTTTTGAACCAAGAGAAACTTTATACTAATTTTTGAAATTTCTTCCTTGAGAGAGTCATTCTCCACTTGAGAAAGTTCAATTTCCATTTCTTGGAGGTCATAATCCTTTTTCAAATTAGAGAATGCAATCTCACAAGCAAGTTTTTTAGATGTAACATCAGAAACTTACTTTTTCAAAATAGAAATTCTTTTAAAGCCTTTTTGTGTTCTTCAAACATTTCCTTTAAAAAGTCTTGCATTTCTTCATAAGATAGTTCAAGCTGATTTATCTCGTTTTCTTCTTCATGATCTAAGTTGGCCATTAGACAAAGATTTGCTTCTTCTTCGTCATTGGTTTCACATTCTGATTCATTCCATGTTTCGGCTTTCAGCTCTATCTTCTTCATCTTCTCATACTTTCCTTTCCTTTTTTTGAGCAATGGGCAGTCTGGCTTTATGTGACCTAGTTTCTTGCATTCATAACAAACAAGATCTTTGCCTTTGAATTCTTCCTTGCTTTTGCAGGGTCTTCTTTCTTTAGGGAACTTTATTTGTCGTTTGCCTTTGAAGTTTCCTTCCTTTTTCATAAGGCTGTTAAACCTTTGAGTGAACAACACCACGCCTTCATCATTGCCTTCATCTTTTGATGACAATTGATCACCTGCATCATTGTTGTTAGCTCTAAATGCTATAACTTTCTTACCTTTTGAGCTACCTTCCTCAATTTGTTTTTCTACTTCATAGGACGTGAATGTTTCAATTAGTTCTTCTAATGTGATTGGTTGAATCCTCGTTGTTTCTCATACTGAGGTCTTCACATTGTTCCATTCTTTTGAGAAGGTTCTCAGCAGTTTGTTTACCTTTTCTCCATTAGTGAATATTTTTCCTTGATATGCAAGGCCATTCACTATATCCGTGAACCTGTTGAATATTTGAGTTACTATTTCATCTGATTTCATTTTGAAGAGCTCATACTGTTAAGGGAGGATGTTCAGCTTTGTCTCATTTGCTCTATCAATTCCTTTGAATGTAAGTTCCAGTAGATCCCAGATTTCTTTAGTTGTGACACACGTACAAACTTTGTTATATTCAGTCATAGATAAAGAACAATACAGAAGATGTTTAGCTTTAGCATTATGAGATGCTCTTCTTCTTTGTGCTGCCTTTGTATTTTGTGCAGTAGGGAGCATTGGTAGCAGCATTGTCACGCTCCGCACCCTACGAGCTCGCAACATCTCACTTGGTTGTTAAATATGTGACTTCCCAGGACTAGTTGTTGACTTGATACAAATGAACTAAGAGAGCCACATGCGGAAGCAACTTGAACACTCCATTCAACATTCAATTAAACAGGATGGTAAAAAGACAAATAAAACAGAACAACAAACCACTTTATAAACATAATGTTACTTACAACGACACACCAAACAAGTCTTACTAGAGGCCTCCACTATAAACCACACACATACTCAAAAAGGATCGGATGATTGGGTTAGCCTAACTTCTCCATCAAAAGGAATACTTAACCGACGGGAATACTAAATCTATCAATCATCCCTATGATGCCCAGGTGATGTCTTCGAATCGGAATCCAAGTACACAGGCGTGCCCAAATCAGCCATGTTATCAAATAGCTCGGGATCGAATTCAACAGGCTCTGGCTCGAGGTCAGACTCCATAGGTTCTGATTCGGGATTAGAATCTTCAGGACCGGTGTTCAGACTAGTGACAACTCCGTCTAGTGGCATGATCTCCATGGGGTCATACCCTGCTTCTCCATCGTCGGGAGGACCATCAAACCCACGCAGGGGACCCAATAGCGCATCTCCGTCCCGATAAAACCAAGCTAAAGGTGTGGGGTTTGCAAGCGGCTACGCCCTCGTCTACCCACACAGTATTGGCATGCCTAATATAAACCCTACCTTTACCTACTAGAAACTCCGTCAACATATGGTCCATATCCATTGGGACCCTAAAGCGTTGTGGAGGGCCGTTCATGTTCATGGTCAATGGTTTGAAAGGTTTGAATTGCAACAATAAGAATAAATCTCAATCAGTAAACTCCCTAAGCCTCTCTTAGGATAACACGTACCTTCGGATTACCCTAATCATGCAATCCTATCTATTATAATAACTCAATAGCAAAACCTTTCCTTGGCACAACCAACTTGCAATTCATAACACATATTTTAACAAACACTTAATGGTATCACCATACTACACGTACTCACCAAACACAAATAAATAATGGCATTGCATAAACATGCATATCGATAGTTAATACTCCAGACATGCTCAAATATCACTCTTGAACACAAAGCATTCCCTAATGCAAATAACACTCGTAGTTGTCCAGATTATTAACGACCCCTTGGGCTACACCGAACCCCGCCAGTCTTTCGGTCTAGCCGGGCATCGCTCCTCTACTTCAGGCATAGCAACGTTGGGGATTGGACCCGCCCGGCAAGCCGGGTACCCAACGGCATTCCAATAACGAGTATCGATCTGGCCTCTACCATGATCAGCAACATCTAGAATCCCCGCCTAGACGACATCTGAACTCTCGTTGGGCATCGTCTAGAACTCCCACTTAGATGGAACTTGTCATGGCCATGAACGCAACAACCACTCATTGCCAATTTTCATCTTTCTTAATTAGCCAATGTAGAGTGTTTATGATGTGCATTTTCCTACAAATGAACATATCATGAATTGCACTCAAAACCATATCAAACATCATTATCTAGTCACAAATTGCCATGATGCACCAAGATTAGCCATGATTAACCACACGATCCATTATCAAGCCACAAGATCAATGTTTAAGCATAAGATCCACCATTGATAATCCATTTCGGCCACATGATTGTCATCACAGCCACACGATCAAACATTGATCACTTAATTAGCCTGATTAAACTAATAAACCACATGATCAAACAATTAGGACATGATCAACTATTCTAGGCCATACGATTGGCTATGATCACATGATCAGCCAATCCAAATCACATGATCAAATAATTAAACCACATTATCAACAATCAACATATGATCAGCCATGATCAAACCATTCTAGCCACATGATTATTTATTAGCACATGATCAATCAATCTAAGCCACATGATTACTGTAATCATATGATCAGCCACATAAGCCATATGATTAACATCAAACCACTTGATTAACCACTAATCAACCATACACTAATCAGCCCTAGATTAGCCCACAATTAACCACTAATTAGCCTACAATTAACCGCTAATCAGTCCCTAACTAGTTCATTAGTCAACCATCAACCTAATCAAGGTCTAGAAAGTTGCTTACCACTAATCCTAAGCCTAAAGACCAACTAAACCAGCAGCAACAGTCGGCGGTCGGTGCAGCAACTCCGACGAACGGCGAGCACCGAAACGGCGAAACGACGATCAGTGGCTAATACGGCGACTGGTCATGGCTTGAATGGTGGCTAGGGGTGGTGGCATGATGGTGCTGGTGGTGGACGGTGGTGGCTAGTTGGTGTGGTGGAGTGTGAGTGAGAGTGAGAGCGAAAGTGAGTGAAGAAAGGGTTAAGATCACTTCTTGGTCCCCAAGTTAAGATCTAAAGGCTAAGGTTGATTCTTGAAAATAATTCTAGAAGGGGCAATTAGGAAAATAACCAAAGTAAGAAGGGCAAATATGTCCATGAAATTCGGAATCACTAGGAGGTACAAAGATCAACATGCCCTTCCACTCAATCAAGAAGTTCTAGAATACTAAGGGGTGAAATGGTCTTTTCCAATTCCCAGGCCAAAATTCACTTTTCCAAGAATTTTTGAGCAAACCGATAACTACGTGAGCTTAATGAGGCAACGTCCAATATAATAGTTTTGATATCCTTGAAAGTTTGATACCTAAGTTCGGATTTCAATTCATGGCCAAAATCGATCAATTGCGACTTTAGTGTATCTCAAACTAACGGGCGGCTTTTAGGTATTACGTGTATTCAACCTGTGGTTAGTTCGATATCAAGCCACGTTTAAGTTTACTTAACCATAGTGACCTCGGTTGTCATGTAATTGCGAGGGTCAATTATTAGTTTCGAAGGACATGATCGTTAGAAATTGGTTTAAGAATGTTCGTAATTCAAACAATGGCCAAACGGAATCACCCGCGACCCAATTATATAACATTGGCAAATCATTCCATAACTATCCTTGGATCGGTTTATAATGGCCCAAATATCGTCTCGTCAATCCTTATGGTCGAAATGTCAATCTAGGGTCGAGTTCTTAGGTCGTGCGTACTAAATTTCTAGCTAGCCATTCCCTAACGGTTAGTCATCTCATAAATGATCAATTCGAAGTGAGATTTAATTGAAAGTGCATTGATGAGATAATCATTTTATAAATCCTGAAAATGGGTCGAAATTCAGAATGTCACAAACATCCTCTGCTAGGGCTTCTTGTCCATCTCTCCGAGCAGCATCTGGAGTAGCAACTGGTGCAGGTATTTATACGTCATGTGAGATTACATCCCACATTTCGAGACCAGTTGCCTCAAGAAAAGCTTGCATTCTATTCTTCTAGTAGCTGTAATTGCTTCCATCAAAGTAGGGCAGCTTGTTAGGAGCAAAAGCATTGCTAGTGATAAAACCACCAAAGTTAGCCGTCATAGAAGATTTTTATACTTAGAAGAGATACACCTCTAAAGATGAGCAACAGAGCTCAAATACCAATTGTTGGGACTAACTATGCAACCTAAAGGAGGGATGAATAGGTTGCTTTAGAGGTTTTAAAACCTTTTGCGGAAAACGACGTGTAACAAATAGATATCAGGTTTCACTAGATATATGAGAAGCAATGAATTACTTGTGTGCTAGAAATGATAAACAAAAGAATAAGCAGCTGCACGAAAGGATATACAGTGGTTCGACTTTGATTCTAAGCCTATGTCTACTCTCACTAATAACAGCCACAAGTTGGGCTGGATTGCACTAATAAATGCTAAACAAGTTACACTCTGCGTACACCACTCTTATCAATTGATAGATCACACTATCAAGAGTTGGGTGCAGCTTACTTGGTACAATGGAATTTTCAACACAATTACAATGCAGCATGTGTTATTGATAGACAGGAGCTTTTTGCTCAATACACAACGAGTAGCAGATTTCTGAAATTTTGTGAGCACTCTCTCTAACTTGTTGACTTCAATGACCTTCTTTTTATAGGCATCTTCAATATGATCGTTGATGATGTCATAGAGAGGTAAGATAATCGTTAGAGCCGTTGATGCTGCTATCCTAGGAACCGACTGCCCATACAACCCTTTTCTGGAACTGCTGCAACCTTTCCTAAAATAATTTTTGCTGTTGTTCTGTAGCTGCGGTTCCGACAATTTGTCAGACCACTTGTTCTCCTCTCTACTAGATCTTATGTCGTGCAAGTCAAGTCAACAACGGCTATAATAGTGAGGCAATGGTCATATTAAATGATCCATTATATAAACATTACCATTTACTTAATCTCTTCAACTTCAACGAGACATTGTCATTTAGCTGATTTTTGTGATCGATGGTGCTGTTTATATGATCCTTCAAGGACAGTCTTGTGATATTTTCTTCAATGAATTACACCATGAGTATCACTCAGTCCTTTAAATATATTTGCACTTAAATAATTTAGATATTATATTAAGGATAATTTGGGTATCATCAAAATTCATTTGGAGATGTTGCTCCAATAGAAAAAAGGATTTGTTTTATGCTCATGACTGACCTTGCCTCATCAGCCATGAGCGAGGTTGCCTTCGCCCTCTACCGACGAGGCCATGGTGATGTCAGGTGAGGGCCGCCAAGCTCTTGCAGGCCACTGACGAGGGCTTTATGGCCCTCACCCGAGGCTCATTGGCCATTTTGGGGAACAAAAAGAAAAGAAGGAAGAATAGAAAAAAGAAAAAGGAAAAGGTAAAAGAAAAAGAAAAGGAAAGAAAAGAAAAAGAAAAACAAAAGAAAAAATAATTTAAAATAATTTAAAAAATTCGAAAAAATTAAAAATATTATTAAAAATTATCCACATCAACGTCAGCCAGACGTTGGGCACCGGGCGGCAAAAATTGGTCGGATAGACTGAACTGGCACAAACATTTATGATTAAAAATAAAACGTTTATGATTGAATTGACACAATTATAATAGGTTTAGGACTTTTTGGTAATTTTTTCCTCATTTTTCTGTAGCATGGGCAGCTTCTACAGTTGCATTTCCCGGGTTTACATTTCTTCTAGTTTGAAAATATAGACTTCTTTTACTACTTTCAATAATGCCTAGTCCCGGGATTAAATGGACAATTCCATCCTGTGTATCCAATAATATAGCTAGTTATTTTAAACATAGGAGGTCGAGTAATAGAATGTCCTTTGTCAAAATAAGCTGCTATATTACCATCCATTGGATCTTCTACTCCGAAGTGTGAAATACTTTGATTATTGAGCACATGGCTCTGATACTAATTGATTAACGGATAAGGCACAAACAATTAAGAGGGAATTAATTGGTTATTTAAGGAAACTTGAAACTTTTTGACAGAGAGTGATGGACAGTGTAAAGAATGTGCGTTGATTTTATAGAAGTAGTGTTGCGTATGTTCGACCAAAAACAAAAAAGGTCTTGCGTATGCAAAACAATTATTCTCTTTGAGCAGAATATAAAGGATTTAAAAAATAAATGAGATGCAAAGTGGATTTATAGTAATTCGGCCTTAGACTTGGCCTACTCCATTCTCCTAGCTCTAACAACCTCAACAAGGTTGGAATCGACTAAGTAATTTTTAAATATTTTACAACTTATAGAGAGTGCTGCTTCCACACAAAACTTCAGTAGATGCTTCTACAAACTCAAGCAACTCTCGCAACACTATGACCCACTCTCTTCCCAAATCACAAACGCAGATTTCTACGGAGAATATAATAAATATTTGCAGTTTCTACACATAAGAATAGCAAAAGGAAGAACACTCAGAGCATAGACTTTTTGTTCGTTCAAACTCTACTACTTCCCTTAGGTTGAATTTAAATCCATCATACCTCAAAAGACAGGAGAATAACAGTAAAAGTGCCAAAAGTTATGTAGGGCGCTCATTTTAATGTCAAAAGTTATTTTTGAATCACTTAAGTACCACTTTTTTAAAAAAAACGATCACTTAAGTGCCAACTTTGATTTGGATCGCTGGAAATCCGATGTGACCATATTTTATTAATTTCTCAGTCCTACGTGGCTCGCCAGCATGCCTAGTCAACATTTAACCCATAAACGATGTCGTCTAAAAGTTGTAAATAATGATCATTTGAGTGTCAGTTTTTTAAAAGTGATTACTTTGGTGCTAGTCGTTGTTAAAATGCGATTACTTCAGTGCCAATCGTTGTTAAAAAGTTATCATTTTGGTGCCAAGTGCGCACCTGCACAAATATCACATTAATGTTGCCTCAATCTCAATCCATCACCTTAACTTGTAATTGTTCTTTTCATTTTTCTCTATCAGGTTCATTCATAAAATGGGGTTCAAAATTATTGAATCAAAACATATACGTTAAGTGCTTGTCTCTTGTGCAAGTAAAATTGTGTTGCAGATTCCATGACAATAGCATTCAGGTACTAGTTTTTTTCTGCTCCGTAGCTCTATTACTCGTGTTTTTGCGTACATATAAATCCATTTGTCGCTTTGTGGCTATATTTTTTGCTCCTATTGAAGCACTGACCGTCAGAATTTAGTTGGACCCAGGAAATCGATTTGACATGAAGGAACAACATTCAGAGTCATTCCCGAAAATTACTCAGAAAAGGAAATCCGATCCGTGCACTAATTTTAAATGGCCTTGGCAACGGCGGATTTGCCTATGCCTCCAATTCCATAGAAGCCAATAATGCGAACACCGTCCAGACCAATTCCAAGTATTGGATTGATTCCATCTAGGGTATCATCTATGCCAACCGGGTGAGTTGCAACATTCAAAGCGGGGCGATTTAATTTACTCGAGACTTCTTCAACGATTATCCGAATATCCGAATGAGCTTTGATTCAACTTGCAAGTTCTACTGCATCAGCTCAGAAGAAAGGGAAAAGGTCCCATTGTACCAAGAACAGAAAACTAGTTAGTTTCAAGTTTCAGCAAGACTTATGAAGGACATGAAATAAATTTATATTGAAGATTCAATTGTAGCTTATTGCTACGTCAATGTACTTTTGCAATATTGACATTACCATCAATTTGTACATGAGCAGGTTGTGTAGTAGTGATAGAGAATTATTCTAATCTTCAGTACGAGGAAATAATTTCAAAAGGAGCCACTGTATACGTAGATTTCAACACTGAAATAATTAGAACACCCCCAGTATAGGAGAAAGTGTATCCAACCTGCTCTCTCAAACTTAAAGAGGGAGGAAGTAGTGGTACCCTTTTGAGAAGTGCCACCCAGCCAAATTAGCCAAATCCTCAAGAGATTTCCTCCATTTCATGACCCTCACAGAATCTTTCCCAAACTTATCCTCATGTTTGGCTAAGATAATCCCCTGTTTTGCCAGTTTGCTTTCGCAATTTAGAAGGATCCACCCTATAAAAGATTGGCCTGACCATATGACCCTTTGTCTCTTTACACTCAAGAATCTTGGACAAGCTCGTCCAAGCACCACCCTGAAGAAGCATAGTTTTCTGAGAACATGACAATGGAGATCCTGGATTCTTCAATCTTCTCCGGGAGCTCTGTAGAGATCCTTGCCCTTTGGGAAGCTGGTCGTCTAGGACAGTGTTGATCCCATGATGGCAGAACGCATCGTAGAGGAAATTCGTGAAGTCTCTTGCCTCTAAAGCTTACGAATACATCGTAGTTTCATCTTGGGGACAATGAGGACGATGCCATTGAATGGTCAAGCTAGAGGAGACACTTAGATGGTAGAGATCATGGGTTAGAGAAATTGGAATTTCATGTTCTGTGGTTATTTATGAGTCAAAATAGGTTAAGGAAGAGACGCTGGGTTGGGCTCAGTGTGTGACATTCTAAACAACTTCCTTGGCATGTTGAAAACACGTATTTGACACAACACGGAAAAATATATTTCCATGGCGTTGAATATGAAGGCAAGGACCACCCCCGTAGGATCTGTTCTTCTGCTCTTCCTCCTCATCTCTCTCTCTCTTTGATCAACCCAAAATCCTATTAGTAGACAGCAAGCTATACATGTACATATCCCTGACCTCGTCTTTGCAAAAACCATACTTCCTCAGCAGTCCTTTCAAAAACCCAACCTTCTCTAAAACCCTCTAAGACCCTCCATTCTCCACTTCCACAAATGCCTCCAGCCTCACCAATTTAGGCATTTTCTCAAACACACGGCAGGTGACTATCCTCAGCGCTGCCGTCGTGGACCCCCGGCCCCAGAACTTGGCCCCAATGGATACGCTGACGCGGGCGTGGCACCGCTTGTCGCCAGACCCGGGCTAGACAGAGACATATCTGATCAAGCGGTCACCGATTCAGATGGAGCGACGCCGCGGGTGGGGAATGGCGATGTTCAGTTTCTCCAAAACCCTTTGAGACCCTCCATTCTCCACTTCCACAAATGCCTCCGGCCTCACCAACTCAGGCATTTTGTCGAACACGTGGTGGGCGGCCATCCTCAGCGCCGCCGTCGCGAACCCCGCCCCCAAAACTCGGCCCTGACAGCGTAGCCGATGAGGGTGCAACACCGCTCGTCGCCGGACCCAGGCTTGACGGAGACATACCCGATTGAGCGGTCACCGATGCAGATGGAGCAACGCCACGGGTGGGGAATGGCGACAGCCCGAAGATACAACTCGGCAGCCTCCAGTGAGGCGTTGGAGTCCCAGCGGAGCTAGTGGGTGACTCTATCGTCGCTGGCCTATGAGAGGAAGTAGCCGGCGTCGGAGAGTTCGAAGGTTTGGAAAATGATTGCGGAGGGCGAGGGTTCCATGGAAATAGGAGGGGAAAGCAGAAATTGGAGTTTGGAATGAAGGTGGACGTGGAAGGAGAGAAAGGACAAATATATATATATATATGGAAATGTCACCTGAACTGATTTTTTAAATAAAAAGTCAACTTAGATTAAAATTTTAATTATAAAAATCACGTAATTAATTTGATCGGAATTTTTCGCTGATGACACTTAAGTGATCATGTTTTCTTCAATTTGACACTAAAGTGAGCGCCATATATAAATTTTGGCACTTTTACTGTTTTTCTTCCTTCAAAAGACCTTTTGATATTTAAATCTCATGAGTACCGTTGGCTCTGTCATTTACTATTGCAAAATGTCACTTCGTAAAGACATCTTTCTTATATAGTAAGTTCTGCTTCTATAGAGTCTATCATTTCTACTACTTGCCCAAATATGATAAAGGGATAAGTACATTGGAAGTTTTAAAACTTATTATAAAAGTATAATTGTGTCATACAACTTTTAAAAAGTGCAATTAAGTCTTTCCGTTAATTACGTCCAACTTGGTTAATGTAAAATGTTGATGTGGCTTTTTTTAAAATTAATTTCTCTCTCCTACACGATTCTAACCTAGCTAAAACATGAAGGATAAAGCTAAAATGATATTGTTTTGGTCCATATTTGATTTTTTAATCTGAATATTCTTTAAATTATATTAAAGTTTTAAAGTCAATTAAAGAAAGGAAGTAGTGCAATGTTGGGTGAGGGCCCTTGCCCCTGCCACCCCACCATCGCCACCCCACCATCGTTGAAATGGGCTGGCGATGGTGGGGCAAGGGTCGGCTTGGGTTGCTAGACATAATAAGTGCATCATAAGTCTTAAAACTTGTTACAAAAGTACAATTGAGTTATAAAATTTTCAAAAAATGTAATCAAATCTTAAAATTTATCACGAAAGTATAATTGAGTCTTAAAACTATCAAATAGTATAATTAAGTTTTGAAACTCGTCAAGTTAGTATAATCAAGTTCTAAAACTTGTTCACTTGGTATAATTAAGTCCTAAAACTTATCAGCATTTTTCACTTGTCAAGTTGAATGGAGTTAATGGAAAGACTTGACTGCACAAACTTAACAAGTTTTAAGACTTAATTGCACTTTTTAAAAATTTTAAGATTCAATTGTAATTTTGAGATAAATTTTAAGATTTTCAATTCACTTATCCGCTTTTTTTTAGCTCTGAGGTTGTATATGCTTTAGTCACGGAACACATATAGTGGTTTAGGAGAAAGATTGTTGCCTAAAAGGAATAGGGTCCATTACTCTAATATGATGATTTACTATCCCATTAATCTAAACGTTCAACATATTTATCTTCACTTTCATCAGTAAGCTTAGTAGGGAGACAGACATCGCCTATCATATAGCGTTAGAGCCTGCGTCCTTTCAAAAACCTTAACATTTCTTGAGCCCATAAAACATAGTTAGTTCCATTCAAAACCGTTTAAATAGGAAGTCAAAATACCTTAGGACCGATTGGAGAACCCAAGAACCGGTTGGATTTGGTCAAACCGGTCATAAAAGTCTATGTGTCGAATTTGTCCACAAATAATGGTCAACGGTTTACGGTTTTGACATGGCAGATGACGTTGCCGATGATGTAAGCAATGACGTCAACAATGCGGGGCAGTGACAGGCACGTGCCTGGCATGTAGATGGATGGCGTCGGCAAAGATGCTGCTTGCGCCAAGCAGTCACGTGTGGTGCACGTGAGATGATGACTTCACGAAGGACGTTGGCACGTGCGTGAGTGTCTGGCACATCAGAGGTGCATAAATCTGAGACACAGAGAACTCCGATGGTGCATGGCTCGTTGGACAGAGGTGCGTTGCTAGCATCGGACTTGTCAAAGACGACGAGGCTATTGCTAGTGTTTATTTATGGAAACAAGCTGCGGAGAATGTCAAAATCTTCACTCATAGTTGTCGAATTCGACATAAGGCAACATCCAACAGTTCATATGCAACAGATGATACGGCATCCAATAGCCATAACTTTAGGATCCGGCTTATCTAAAGACAGCAAATCTGGTGGTGGTGTTAGTTTTTCAAAACGAGCAGCGAAAGGGTGAAAATCAAAGGGGAACAGTAAGCAGCCGGTTCAGGATACTGTTCTAATAAGAGGTACTCCAATTATGCAAATCAACATTAGGGGTAGTATGGCTTGGAGTTGGCGATGTCTCCTTAAATTGCAACCTGTTATAATCTTGGTTATCCATAACTTAGGGTAGTGTTGCTGATAAATTTATGATGAACTCAGACATTTGGGACCAATTGTGGAGTGGTGTAACTTAATTTGGACCAGCGGAATTAACAAACACAATTGTATTGGCTGGCTTGTTTGTAGAAGTAGACTACTGACAGCAAAGATCATTGACCAGTGGATGACTTCATTTGATATCCAGTGTAATTTCTGTAGGGCCGGTATAGAAGACATAACACATTTATTCTTGGCGCAATGTCCTTGCACAACATGGGATTAGGCATCCTTTAGGAGAAGGGAATGAGGAACTTTAATGGATGGTTAGGACAACGAAAGAAAAAGACTCGGTGGCAAAACTCCTCAAAGTATCCTTTCTAGCAACCATTTATAGCATTTAGATGGAGTGCAATCGTAAGCGATTTCAAAATAAGTCATCTGACATCCATATTATTTTGGCTAACGTGTATAAAAATATAAAAGGCAGAGCTTCGCTCTTCCAAAAAAAAAATTAGACCTTTCCAAACAAATGTTGTTTTGGCTACTATATATAGACTTCCTACCTCCATCTTTTTGAATTATTAGCTTCATTATAATGCTGGGGAATGCCCCTAAGCTGTTGTTCTTCATCTGCTTACAATACTTACATTTTACACAATAACAAAAAAAACACTAAGCGGCTGGCTTGGCTGTCGGAATAATAGTTAAAGGCTATGAATTGAAGGATAGCACTAAGCGGCCAATGCGACTGGCTTGTGGCAATAGACTCGATTGAGTGCTTCCGTAGACAGCAATAGGTCTCTAATACTAAGTTGAGATTTGTGATAAAACAACAAAAAATGTAAATATTCAACATATCCCAAATAAAAAGTACAATGCCCTATGAATAAGGAGTGAAGGTAATTAGCCTTAATTACAACTAACCTAAATATCCACGGTAATCCTCCACAGTAATATAACGTAATCTAACACTCCCCATCGTCACACCACCATGGACTTGTCTTACTGTCTTGTTCCTCGTCCGGTCCTCTCTCTCTCTCTCTCTCTCTATAACGATGCTAGCACCTCCTCGTTCGGGGTTGGCAGCGGCCTTCAAGCTTAGGTTACCCTCCCATGTTTGTCACTGACTCAACTCTAGCACAAAGATAGACGAGATTCAATGCTCATGCTCAATCCGAGCCTCCGGTTTAGGCTCATTGCTGCCATCGTCTTGTTGACAGCGTTGATGACGATTGGAAGTGTGTTAGGAAGGGACACGAGCGATGGTGCTGAGGCTGGCGAGGAGGACGCAGGCAGATGAAGAGAGAGACAGAGAGAGCTAGGTGTGTATCGGAGGGGAGGACAAGCGACGAGCCGCGATGAGGATGGCGGCGTTGACAGGAGTGACTGAGGCGACATGCTAGGGTCAGGGGTGTCGCGGTTAGACGGTCGGGAGTGTCGCAACAAATAGTCAACGGGCAAAGGTTGGTGCTCAGACGGGAGAACCAGAGAGAGAAAAAGGAGAGAGAAAGGGAAGAGAGAGGGAGGGTAACATGGTGACGATGGAGGCTAAGGTTTTTTGGGTGGTGACTGTTAAGAATTATGCAGAAAAGTGAATTGGAAAATTTTTAGTATATTTTGAATTATTATACATGAACTTATTTATAGGTTTTATAGGACAGCTATTTATATTGAAATAATATTACAATAGAAATTACAATCAATTCGGATTACAAGATTACCATTGGATGTGCTTTAGTGAATACATCAACAATTTGATTAACCGACAAAGTGGAGACAAGATGAATGGTGTCGGGAAACACATGAGAGTGTATGAAATGGCCATTTATATCAATATGCTTGGTGCGCTCATGCAAAACATTATTATATGCTATTTGGATAGCATTACAATCGTCGCAATAAAGTACTATTTCATTGTTATGACAAGCACCCCATGTCCTCTAATAACCATCGCAACCACAATAATTCTACTGCTGTTTACTAGATTGAGAAACAATAGTATGTTTCTTGCTAGTTGATCTCAGATAACATGCATGGAGGATAAAAAATCATTAATAGATTGACCTGTCTACTGAGGCATGCGATGCAGATTTCCTGTCAGCTAATATTGATGGGTAATATGTGACGTAGAATATCGGCTGATGTGCAGATCCCCCGCTTCATTTGCCATATTAAGATGATTGAACTGAAGTATGATTAAAGGAATCTAAGTGTTCCGAAACCACGTAAGGATTTGAAGATTCTTGCTATCCCAGTCCTCTAAACCTTCATTGAAATTCTTGGGCCCATAAAATATAATTAGATCATTTAAAAATTGTCTAAATGGGTATTGAAACTTCCAATTTTTTTTTCATAATATACAATACACTAGTATAAACTCAGTAGATTCCATAATAAGTTCGAAGAAAACCAATACTTGCAAAGCTGATGTGGAGAAAATAAGGCAAAAAATAGATTCAAGACGTAGAAATACCTAAGGAACCGATCTGGAAACACCAAGAAAAACTGGTCGAGTAGGTCAAAAAAGTACTTGAACCGGTTTGGTCAACATCGCATGAGTCAACTGCTGTCAACGTGGGTCAACAGTGGTCAGCCCGATCAACAGTCACAGTTAGAGGCTGACATGGGAGACATGTGGATAACGTGGTTGGAACATGGCGCTGACGTGGAGGATCACATCACTTGCCAAGTGGGCACTTGACGCGTGAATTCACTCGCAGAGGAGGCTAGTGGCACGTGGAGGTCCGTGCAACATCGGACGACGACGATCTTCCCACATCTTGACTCATCGGAGGATGAAGAAGCATATGGTGGCGTTGATATGCCGAAATAGGATACCCAAGATGTCAAAATAGCACTGGAAGTTGTTGAGGTCGGTGAATTCGAGACATACCGATGTGTGCCAGAGCATGAGGGCGTGTGCGGTGGCGGACGGCGATGAAATTTCTAGCTCTTTTGAAGGCCGTGAGTCTGATGATGGTGCCGATTTTGCGAAAGAACCAACCAAAAGCGACATTCAAGAGCAGCGGGGTTGACTAAACACGGATAACAACGCAGCTAACAAAATATTGATGCAGCCATTGCCTTGTTATAGGCTCAGTGGATGCTTTCTCATTTTATAATGGCTCGGATTCCCTATGAAGAATAATGCAAAACGGTGAATTGAAGAATTTTCTGTATATTTTGATATATTATATATTAGCTCATTTATAAGTTTTACGGGACGACTATTTATTGTAACTTAATATTACACTAGAAATTATAATCAATTAGGATGATGAGGTTACGATTTGAGAGATATACAAAATTAAGGTAATTCCTTCCATCCTGATCCCTACTTGGTCATTTGCAGAAAGATTGGCCCTCTTATGGGTGATAGATTAAAAGACAACATAATAATTCAAACGTGACACATCACTCTCTACCGCGAACGATATTGAGTGTATATTAATTTTCTAAGGACAAAATTAGGCGAGTCTATTGTCAGGAGTTTGGTTAAGATATCTCCAAAAAGCTTCCCATACATGGCTAATTGCTGATGCGACCCCGTCGTCCGACAATTCTGGCCAAATCGATGTACTCTTTTCCGCTGTCCAATGGAACAGAGAGTTATTTCCCAATGAAGACAAGTAGAAAGCACCGTGTTGAGCTGGAAAGAGACCATCCATGTGTTTCACGATGGCGCAAGCCACAAAACGGACTCCGGATTTTTTTTGGGGATAATTGTCTCCAAAATGTGTAACAGAGCTCTTCATTTATCCAATTAAATCTTGAAATATTTTAGAAAATATTAAAGCTCAGTCCGATTTACTAACTTTGTCAGTTAAATTTGACGGGAAATAGTGGTAGTGCCACGTGGCAGCATGGCACATATAGGAATTGATCGACTTGATTGAGCATCTACATAAGTTTTAAGACTTTATTTTGATTATTGAAACTACAATTTCAGGATGCATTCATTAACGAAAATCCATGATTTGATATTTTCCTAAAAAGAAAAATATTTTCATAATTAATGAAAATTTTTAAATATATATTTTTATTGATGACAAAAAGGAAGAATGTCATAAAAATCCAAACTATGCCCATTGAGACATATTTAACTTGAACTTTTTTTGTGATATCAAAAGTTTCAAATTATGTCTACTATAACACATGTATCATAAATTTTTTATTTTGACATAAAAAACCCTAAACTTCTATTTATGTGATTCATTTATCTTCCGTCAAAGTTTCTTAGATGATTTTTCAGTTATAATAACGTCGTTTTTATTTCACTTAAAACTTGAGGACGTTGTGTTAACACTGTTTGCTTTTTGGCATCTGTGTAATCATATTTTTAACCATTCTCTTTGACAAATCTTTAACAAATGATGAATGTGTCACACGGGTACGAGTTTGAGATTTTTTATGCCGCTAGAAAAAAACAATGAGCATAGTTTAAGGTCTTAGGTGGCTTTTGCCGACTTTTCCCCTAAGAAAAATATTTTACGTTTACTGATTTTTCTAAAAGATATAAACAATTATTAAAGACATAAGCAATTATTTTCAAAGCACAGTTTTGTAAATTATTACTTTTCTGTGAAACAAACATAACATTCCATTGAATTGCGAGCATAAATCTGAGACTTTTGCTTCGGTTGTCTCTTAAATTTGTTCAGTTGACCTCTGATGGTTCTCTGCATGCGTCAAATCGCCTTAAGAACTTCTTCCTGTAAAATTGCACCAGGGAATCCCCCAATTCAATCTTACTTGTGAACAAATTAAAAGATTAAATCTCCCAATTTGTACCGTCAGCCTGGGTGGGGATCAAAGACGGGGTATGGCAGCCGGAGAAATTGGGATAGCGTCCGAAGGCGGGGGTGGTGGTGATTGGAAGAGGCTAGGCTTCAATGCTTCATGGGTATCATGAAAAGTAAGACGTTGGAAAGAAGGTATGGGTGTTGATTGAGGGGAAAAATACAAATTCATAAACTTATTTTGTTAATTTAATTCTAAACATTTTTTTAGCCAATTAAGTGTTAAACGTTTTGCATTTATGCCAATTCACTTCATCTAATTAATTTTAGTCTGAGGTCACTGACGTGGATAATTTTTATAATTTATTAAAATTTTATTTATTTATTTATTTTTCATTTATTTTTAATTTTTTTTTCATTATGGCCAGTGAGGCTTGACCTTGCCATTGCTGGACCTCGTGGCCATTGGCAAAGGCTACCAAGGGCTAGGCGAGGCATGATCTCATAGGATTTGGCGAGGTTGAGCCTCGCCCATGGCCAACAAGGCTCGACCCTCACCAGCCCAGTTGTTGGCGAGATCGAGCCTTGCCAGAGGTTGCCAGGTCGACCCTCGTGGCCTTCGACCTCGCAGTCACCGACAAGCACCATTCTCGCCAGTGGCTGGGCAAGGCTCAACCCTTACTAGTCCAATTACTGGTGAGGGTTGCTGGCGATCTCGTTGGCCACAATTAAAAAAGAGAATAAAAAGGAAAGAAAAGAGAAAATAATAAAATAATAATAAACTCATAAAATTATAAAATTTGTCTACACTAATGCCCTGTTAGAGATTTCAACCAAAATTGGCTAGATGGACAGAATTGGCGTTGATGCAAAATATTTAGGATTCAATTGGAAAAAAAATGTTGGTCACAAAAAATGGCATGCCCAGGATCACCATAATCAGAAACCGAAACACGTTAATGAAGAGATTATCGATTCGCGTACCTAGTTTGGAATCCATCGAACTTGACGCGGAATTTGCGACGGTTTCCGAACACGAATTCAAGTGCTTCTCCCATATCCCATTTGTTAGAACACTGGCCTAATAAGATTGCCACTCACGAGAAGAAATTCTCTCTAAATCCGTATGTGAGTCAAATTGTGCATCATTAGATTAGGGGAGAGATTTGAGCGCTATTTATAGAGTCTTTGACCATGGGCTTTCTCATTACGAGCCGGGCCGTACTCGGCCAAAGCACCAACCAACCCCATATTGGATTTATTAAGAACCTATAGATCTTACATTTATTAGACCAAACTAATTTAGTTAATTTCAATTAATGAAGCCCACATTAAAAAATTCTTACATTCTCCCACTTGGGCGATATTAATTGAAACAAAACTATGTACGCACTCTTATATTGGTCTAGAGATTATTCTTAATAGTCAATCCGATCCCATAAAGTCTCAAACACCGAATCATGGCGGTAACTGCATGTACTCACACAGAGCCTTCCATGGTCACGAGTGCCTTCAACTTTACTAATATGGATTCAATATGGTAGTGCGTCAAATGGATAATACCTCATAATGAGTGACACTTCATGCGTTATCCATTTTGTTAGTCCAAATTCTCTCTCCTTAAGTGTCACAAAACCTAGTGTGTCACCAGAGAATATCCTTCATGATTCCAACGAACCTGCATATGTCTTACCTTGATAGTTAACTGTACTTTATGTGTCACAAGACATATCGTTAAGGCTAATACTAAGAATGCCCCATAACCTGTACTCAAGGTTTACACAGTGCCTCAAGATTTTATGAAATATGTGTACTTAACTTGATAAATCTATATTCACAAATACCTTGTTGAATGCAAAAGAGTTTATATATATTCAAATATTACAAAATGTATCAAAATCAGATACAAACTTCATAAGAGCAACATAAAACTAAACAACTCCCACTAATTAACAGTATCCCATGATACTCCTAAGCCCATGTTCATGACATGTCAATCAAATACACAAGGGCGAAGGCCTTTAGTTAACGGATCTGCAATCATATCATTTGTTGAAATGTGCTCTATTGCAATGTCACCAGTCTGAACTTTTTCCTTTATAGTTAGGTACTTAACCTTCATATGCTTAAACCCCTTAAGACCTCTATTATTGTTAACAAACAACATTGCAGAGTTATTGTCACAATACAACTGTATGGGCCTATCTACAAAATCAAATACGGTCAACTCCTTAATGAGGTTCCGGAGCCAAATTGCCTGAGTAGCGGTCGAAAAGCATGCTACAAACTCTGCTTGTATGGTAGAGGATGTCATTGATTTTTGTTTCTCACTTTTCCATGATACTGCACCTCCTGCTAACTTAAAAATGTAACCTATTATCGACTTCTTTTCATCTTGGCAACCAGCAAAGTCTAAATCCGAATACCCAACCAGCTGTAGGTCCTGAACATGATTGTAAATCAGCATATAGTCTTTTGTTCTCTTTAAGTACCTCAAAACCTTCTTGGTAGCAACCCAATGATCATGTCTTGAATTTGACAAATATCTGCCTAGAAGTCCTGTTGCAAAAACAATATTTGGTCTAGTACGTACTTGAGCATACATAATACTTCCAAGTGCACTAGCATAAGGTATATTCTTCATTTGGGCTTTCTTAAAATCTAAATGAGGACATTGTGACAGACTCAACTTATCACCCTTACTGACATGAGCAATTTTTGGTTTGCATTGCTGCATGTTGAATCTTTCTAAGATACGATCAACATATGCCCTTTGAGACAAATTCAATAGTTGGCAAGAACGATTCCTATGAATCTCAATGTCTAGGACAAAAGACGCATCACCAAGATCATTCATATCAAAGTTCTTTGACAACATCCACTTTGTCTCATGCAGTAAACCAAGGTCACTACTCGCAAGCATAATATCATCCACATAGAGTATAAGGAAAATGAATTTCCTCCCACTGACCTTGCAGTATATACATTGATCTACTTTCTTCTCAACAAAACCAAATGAAGCGACAACACTATGAAACTTCAAGTACCATTGTTTAGAAGCTTGCTTGAGACCATAAATAGACTTTTTCAGTCTACATACGAGCGTACCTGAATCATCTGCTGCAAAGCTTTAGGGTTGCATCATATAGACTTCTTCATTAAGGTCTCCATTGAGAAATGCAGTTTTAATATTCATCTGGTGCAACTCCTTATTGAAATGAGCTACCAATGCCATGATTACTCTGAAATAATCTTTAGAAGAGAATGGAGAAAATGTTGCTTCATAGTCTACTCCTTTTCTCTAAGTGAAACCTTTGGCTACCAGTCTGGCTTTAAACTTCTCAATATTTCCTTTATAGTCCCTTTTAGTCTTATACACCCATTTGCAGCCAATGGGTCTATGACCTTCAAGTAATTCAACAAGTTCTCAAACTCCATTATGCTTCATAGACTGCATTTCATCTCTCATTGCATCCAACCACAATTCCGACTGAGTACAAGAAACAGCTTCCTCATAAGTCACTGGATCAACCATAGAACCGATATCGTGGTCTTGCTCTCCTATATAGACTAAATAGTCTGGTGGTATAGCTGATCGTCTCTTTCTAATGGATCTCCTTACTGGAGCAGCAATAGCCACATCCTGCACCTGTGAGCCTTGAGGAACTTCATTAGGAGCTGTCTCGATAACAGGATTCTGAGTCTTAACAGGTTCAGTCTGTGGTGTGAGAGTTTTCACAATTATTTGTATGAGAGAAGATAATGATACAACATTACCTACCGTACTATTATCTTCAATAGTCTGTGAGAAGCTACTTTTTTTGGCTACATCAAACTCCAGAAACTTCGCTGTCTGCAATTCCATAATTCATGTGCCTCCATTGGGATTATAAAACCGATATCCCTTTGAATGTTCCGGGTAAGATACAAAGTAACACCAAGTGATTCTAGAGTCCAACTTACTTAATGTTGGATTATACAACTTTACTTCTACAGGACATCTCCAAACCTTAAAATGGTTTAACCTAGGCTTACATCAAGTCCATAACTCAAAATGAGTCAATGGAACAGCTTTAGTAGGTACACGATTCAAAATGTACAAAGCTATTTTTAAAACTTCACCTCCAGAAAATCAGGTATATTTGTCTTACTAATCATACTCCTCACCATGTCCATAAGGGTGCGATTGCGTCTTTCGGCTACACCATTTTGCTTAGGACTTCCAAGCATAGTAAACTGAGCCACTATCTCAAAATCCTATAAATATTTAGCAAATGGTCCCTTAAGCTGTCCGGCATCGCCATGCTTGCCATAATACTCTCCACCTCGGTCAGATCTAATAACCTTTATGACCTTTTCCAACTGTTTCTCGACTTCAGTCCGAAAAATCTTGAACTTGTTAAGAGACTCAAACTTTTCTTTAATCAAGTACAGATAGCCATATTGAGAATAGTCATCAATAAATGTGATAAAATAAAATTTTTTACACAAAGTAGCTGTATAGGCTCCATTTATGTCAGTGTGAATGACCTCCAATAGGTCAGAACTTCAAACTGCAATTTTCTTCCTTATCTTGGTCATTTTATCTCTACAACAGTCTACGCATGTCTCTAAGTCATTTTTAAGAGCAGACATGATGTTAGTCTTTATCAGCCTTTCTACTCTATCCTTAAAGATATGACCAAGCCGTTTATGCCACAATGCATAAGACTGTTCTTTAAGCAGTGATCTTTTGGAAACAACATTTTCAGCCGTATAAGCAACGTATATGTCATTGGGAGACAAACACAATTTGTACAATTTGTTAGACATATAACAACACCTAACCTTATTTGAATTAAGAAACAAAGAAATAACATTGTTCTTGATTTCAAAAAAGTAACCATATATGTCTAAACACGATACAGAAACTAAGTTCTGTCTAAAAGAATGTACATAAAAAGTGTCTTTCAATATTAATCTAAAATCAGAGTATAGAATCAAGATAATATCTCCCACAAACACAACATCGGCTTTCTCGTTGTTTTCCACAGTGAGTTTTGACTCATCCCGATTTGGCTTTCTCCGGTTTATGAATCTCTGTATGGTAAACGCAACATGATTAGTTGTACCGCTATCGAGCTACCAAGAATTGGATGATGTTTCTGATAGGTTGGATTCACAAACAAGTGCCAAAAAATCATTTCCTATAGGCTCACGTTTGAATAACCAAGTTTTAAACTTTCCACAGTTTTTCTTTATATGACCTTTCTTCTTACAAAAGAAACAGGGGTCACCATCCCTTTTGAAGGATGTTTTCTTTGGACCCATATTGTCAGATTGACCGGTAGTGTCATGAGTACCTTTATGAGTATGATTTCTAGACTTCTTATCCTTCCTTTTGTAGGAACCAGAAACATATAAGGCTAAATGCTCTTTTTCCTTCTTAAGTTTCTCTTTCTCTGCCACCACCCTTGCTATCAAGTCATTAACTGATCAAGTCTCATCTTGGGAATTGTAATTTGTCGTTATAATCCTAAAATCAGGTGGAAGGGTATTTAGGGCTTGATGCACAATGCAAGCATTAAGAATGGAAACATTAAGAGCTTGAAGTTTCGTCTTTAGGTCTACTATTCTAAGGACATAATCTCTAACCCCAGCAGTACCATCATACTTCATATTGAAGAGGTTTTGAAGAAGTGTACCAATCTCAGCATTAGATGAAATACGGTTTTTAACCTCTAAGATCATTTTCTTAGTAGTACAGTCAGCTGGCAAACCACTTTTCAAGTGTTCTTGAATAGATTTCTTCATTGTCAATAAGCAAATCCGATTGCTCTTTTCCCAGGCAGCATAGTCTATTTTCTCAGCTTCAGTACTGGTGGCCGTGATAACTGCCGGCTTATCCTTTGTAAGAGCAATGTGAACATCCGCCAGCTCCATTTCAAATAGAAAATCTTCTTTCCATTTCTTAAAGTTTAACCTAGTGAGGACTTCAATGGAAATGGAATTGCCGTTTACAGAAAAGGTGACTGGAAAACAAACGAACAATACAATCAGCATCATGTGAGTACTTATCTAGAGAGCTACATACATTATCACATAATCATCTTTGGGCAGAAAATATGACATGTAGTTGTATACTCTCTACATGACAGCGGCCATGAGAACATGTTCTAATCTTTCGTGAAATCACCACCTTTGGGTGTATGAACCACTAAGATTAGTCATTTCTCAAGCACATGCTATACATGTTCCCCTTCATGAACCAATACGAGATCACCTCTTTTGGGAGTATGATCATGTAATAGAACATGAGACATCCCACCACAATATGAGATCGATATTTCTCAAATCCAGTCAAGTGTGCCGCTTTGACGGTCACTACCCAACTGAATCTTTGAAAATCTCTCATACCAGGGACATAAGCTTTATGTATCACGTTCACTATATACATGTAACGCTAGACATAAAGACATGGACGCATGTCTCTGAAATTACATGTCATGCTAATTATATCATTCCATTCATTGATAGATAATGAATTACACTCTACATAGTCCTTATGTGATGATATACATGTGAGTTACCATATGTATTTCCGAAACATAGAAAAATACAAGAAAAAACGCAAAAATACCCTAAAAATATGTGCATATAGGGTTCTATATGTATTTTCACATCTGTAAAAGCTTCAAACATGTAAAATAAATACACTATAATGTAGAGAATCTCGATACGAGCGCGTCGGTACCAAGAACGTCTAAAACGGACGTTGGATGCTCCCTCACATGCCGCCGGAAGGCACGGCGCGTGTTCAGTTGGTCAAACCGGTCTGAACAGCCGGTCCGACCGGTTGACCGGTTCAACCGGTCCACGGTCAATGGACCGGTTCGACCGATTGACCCGTCGGGTCAACAATCGAGTCAGGTCGAAATTCGGGTCGGGTTAGGATCTGGGTCGGGTCAAGACTCGGGTTGGGTCAGGATCCGGGTCAAGCTAGGTCCGTGCCCCTCGCTAACGTCATGCTGACGTCAGCCTGTGGTTATTGGCGAAAAAACGCGTCGCTTCGGCACGGTTGCGTGTGGCCGTCACATGTCGCCGCCCCCACGGCGCGTGTCAGCGCGTGAGGGCGCATGCAGCCTCGTCCGGTGACGTGTCGCCCGTCAATCTTCTCGTCTTGACGAATAGATTCCAAATATATAATAAAATTTTACATTTATCCGACAAAAAATTTCGAAAATGGGCGAAAACCCTCTTGAACATAACGAAAACCGTCATAATCCGCATGTTTCGATTCTAATATATGGCAGGCTCTGATACCACATGTTGATCACGAAAAATGGCACGCCCAGGATTACCATAATTAGAAACCGAAATACGTTAATGGAGAGATTATCGATTCACGTACCTAGTTGGGAATCCATCGAACTTGACGCAGAATTTGCGACGGTTTTCGAACACGAATTCAAATGCTTCTCCCTTATCCCCTTTATTAGAATACTAGCCTAATGAGATTGCCACTCACGAGAAGAAAATTCACTCTAAATCTATATGTGAGTCAAATTGTGCATCATTAGATTAGGGGAGGGACTTGAGCTCTATTTATAAAGTTTTCAACCATGGGTCCTCTCAGTACGGGCCGGGCCGTACTCGACTTATACCAGCCACCCCCATATTAAACTTATTAAGAACCTATATATCTTAATTTTATTAGACCAAACTAATTCAGTTAATTTCAATTAATGAAGCCCACATTAGGAAATTCTTACAAAAAAAAGATTCAGAATTGAATTGACACAATTATAATAGGTTTAAGCCTTTTTTTGGTAATTTGCCGGTCGTTTGAGGCAAGGGCAGTTCGAGCTTTTCGACTGTGAGGTTTCGTGGAAACGCGAGGAGGGTATTTAGTATTTTTCTGAATGCTCTTTTGTTTGGGTACACGCAAGCTAAGTTTATGCTGGAACCACCTCCTCCGCCGTCGATGATTCACGTGACGAAGCTCATAGTCAAATTACAAAGAGCTTGATGGACGAGATGGAGATGAGGGGAGAAAGAGACAAAGCGGCACACGAACTCCAAGTCGGCCCCCTAGTTGGCCCTAGCAACCGATGGTGGAGCGAGCTAGATTGGTCTAATCACGGTGGTGATGGACGTTCAGCGGTGGGTCGCGGCGAAGTATAAAATAAGAGGGACACAAAGAGAAAGACGACAACAAATGCAAATACATTTAACATAAAACAGATCTGATCGGTACATTCCAAATACGAACATCACCCACATTAATTTTAATTAAGTTTACATGTCCATGAAATTCATATTTATATCCAACTAAGTAAAAACATGCATGGAGAGAAAAACACGGACCTCACAGATATATAGCTTTTTAAACAGAAGCACCTCCTTGTCTCTTTTTATTACCCCCAGGCAATGGGCGGTGCTCCTCTCTGGTGGCTCCTGCTGTCCGGTCACTGCGTGCTTCTATTCCTGAGCTTCCCATACGTCGGTAATACACACCGACATATCACAGGCAACGCCCCTGCGATCAGCACATAGCGGAACCTCACCGAGTCATGTGGCATCACGGCAAAGATCGCCGACGCGTAGGTCACCATCATTGAGGCCGTGGCTACACATATCTCGAGGTGGAGTGGGAACCTGTAAGTGAGACAGACAATGACAAGTAGAGAAGTGGAGAGAGCGAAAGTGTTGGAGACTAGGAACACATAAAAGGCGATCTGATTAGATGCGTAAACCGCTCTGCTGGCTTTGTGGTCAACGTCGTTGTCTTGCCATATCCCGCCGGGAGGGTTCACGCCTGACTGGAACGTGACCGCGGCAATCAGGGTAGCGATGATCAGCAGGATGTTCCGCACCTCGCCCGGTGAGTCGCGGCTGGGGTCGTACTGGAATTGTCGGAACCAGTTTTCTGCTATGTTATCTGGGATGCGAGGACAACGTTGTCCTTGATACTTATTGTCATCGGCTTCCTCCATTTTTTCAGAGAGGGAGAGAGAGAGAGAAAGAGTGAAAAGTAAAGAGTGAAGATGCTGGACTGTGAAATATTTCGGTCGTTTTAGTTAATATAGGAATGAGAAGAATCATAAAATTATTGATGGATGCCTTGAAACTTTTTCTTGATGTATCCAACAAAAGCAAAGTCCACATGGTATTCACCTTTGAGAAAAGTCTCTTTTTTGGGGTCCTTCAGCTTTCATCTTTATTTCAGTCCATGCTATTATTGAGTTTAGGATCTAAGCAAATTCTTAAAAGACTTTATCTCGATTCTCATTTAGATCTTGAGATTATCGAGATAGAAAACTTCTAAAAAGTATAACATTTTCCTAAGAAAGACAAAGATATAGGAAAATTTGAGGAAGAGAAATGTGTAAGCATCGACACATTAAAATAAAAAATATACCCGTAGAGCCTCGTGATGGGAATAGGCCATGGAAGTTCTTGTTGGAGCGAAAACTCTTTTTTTTTTTTTTTATGAGATTAACTCTCAATCGAATCACCCAGGATGCGAGGGAAAAGTCTATTTCACCTATGAGAAAAGTCTCTCTTTTCCGGGATCCTATAGCTTTTGTCCTTATTTGAGTCCATGCTATTATTGAGTTTGACGACGAAACAATTCACCCAACTATCCAAGGATAGTCCATTTATTTTGGGCTCGGAAATACATTTAAATCTCATTCATTCGTACACCAAAGTCTATCAATGATTACACAGCTTGGACCAGTACAATTGGCACTATTGTCTAGTCCAGGTAAAACTCAGTAATCTCCCAAGGGTCTGTATATTCAACACCCAAGTTGTTCTTATGATATTTACGAAATCGATCTGCATCGTTTTGATTATAGATATAATCTTTCATTTGCTTTGGGACAACAGTGTCAGTCCGCCTTCTTTAGCCCAATTTTCACCCTTAAATTCATGGCTGCATAGATATACGTTTTCTTCCATTAATTAATGGGGACATTTCGAGTTCTTTGAGTACCCGATTAATCCTCATTTGGTGTGATAATTCATGTGATACTAATAAATCTTCGTGAGTACTTCAATATGGGCTTGTCGGTCGTCTATGGCTGTGTGGGATCCGGCATGCATCCATGCATGTAATATAGGAGTATCTTCGTCCTTTCATATTTTTCCTTAATTTTAGGGTGATGTCTCAAGTTTTTGTAATGTTTCTTTTTACGAGAGTAGATAATGCTCCTAAGCTCTTCAGGAAGTTCAACTACACGTGGATTATTCTATCTTGGCAGTCCCTTTGATGTGCATTTTCTCGTACCATTGTTGATTAATAAACGAATATACCTCTATTCACACGGCCCAGTACTCTTTTGCTTGCTTAGAAACGATCTTACAAATTAACGAACTACGCATGCACTCTTTAGCTTTTGGGGGTTGCACGCTCGAATCGATCGGTATACTACTCGAGTGATTAGGATAATTTTCGTTGCACGGCCAGTCAAGTGAACTTGGGCAACCGGACTGAGCCGGGACACAAAGCAATGTCTGCCTAAAAGCTATTTGGGAAGACGTGTATAGGACGATTTTCCGCATTTCAGAGCAGTTTTTGGCGCTTACCATCCCGTGCATACGTGCGTTAGAGTTATATTTTCCTCCCAACTAAGGAACACATACGATGAAACTTCGATGTTTCAGAGCAATTTATTGCACTAACCGTCGCGCGCATGCATGCAGCAAAGCTATAATTATCCCCCTCCCGTCAACCCCTCGTTGGTGCGCTTTTCTCCAAATCTCTCTCACCTAGGTGAATCAACACCACAGTTTACTAATTAGTCACCGGACTTGCGCCACGTGGCCACCCAACAATGTCGAAGAAATCGTAGCATTTTTCACTCACCTCCTCAGCCGCCGCCTCCATCCAAGGGCCACGCCTCCGCCGCCGTTGCTCAAACTTGCCATTTCCGGCGAGCCCATTGCGTTCCTCCGTGTCATCGCACCGCCATGGACTTGTCCGACCTTGTTCCTCGTCCGGCTCATCTCTCTCTCTAACGACGCTTGCCCTTCCTCACTTGGGTTCGGCAACGGCGCCTTCTTCAAGCTCAGGTTACCCACCCTTGGTTGTCGCAAACTCCATCCCACGTCCACCCAAGCCTTAGATCTCGGGTTCAGATCTAGCCCAAAGGAGTTACGATCCGAGGCACGAGTCCAGGCTCGTCATCACCATCGTCTTGTTCTCGTCAATGACAGAGGTAAGAGTTTATTAGGGTTGTGCTTTTCTTGAGGCAATCTTATATGATCTTAGTGTGACTAATGACCAATTAGGGATCAGGTTGGAGGGAATTACCTTTAACCGAGGTCGAAAAATAAAATGACCCCATGCAAGGTCATTTGCGGAAAGATTGGCTTTCTTGTGCATAAGACGGCAAAAAAATATATTACAGTTCAAGCGTAACACATTGCTCTCTCTAACATTAAACAAATCGATTGTATATCTTTTTAATATTCTAATGATTAAACATTTAAATATTAAAACGTGCATTCATCGAGTAGCTTAAACTTTAGAACAGTTGATAGTAATTCTACAAATTCTCACATGATATCAAAGCAGGACGTTGAGCTAAAAGCTGACGCTGAGTGCTAAGCTTAGAGCTGTCTGACAATTATGGCCAAATCACATATTGCCACTGGAAAATCCTAAATAAAGGCCTGAAGTACCTTCATTTTATCAAATAAGGGCATAAATGGTTATGTTAGTTTTAAAAAAGGCTTTAACTTTCCTCATGGTTAAGGGTTTTTTCGTCCTTTACCTTTGTTAAAAAAAAAATTTTCCCTTTTTTTCCTTTTTCTTTCATTTTTTCTTTCATTTTCTTTTTTCCTTTTTCTTTCTTTATTCCTTTTCTAGTTTTTTTCTTTCTTCCTCTTCGGTGGCCTGTCACTAGCCGCTGGCAAGGGCTTAGGAGGGCGGCCCTCGCATGATCTGGGCGAAGTTTGCCTCGCTTACAACCGGCGAGGGTATTGTCTATGGCTTTTGAGGGCAGCCTCAACCACTGGCCACAGCGAAGAAGAAACAAAAAAGCCAAAAAAAAGGAAAAAAGAAAGAAAAAAGAAAAAAAGGAAAAGAAAGGAAAGAAGAAAAGAAAAAGAAAAAATAATTATAAATTAAAATTGTCTTTGAACAAAAATGTCTTTGATCGGCTCGAATATTTAGCCGGCCAACAATCAACAAGGTTGAGCTCTTAATTGAAATTGACATGGGCAGTTCATGTTTTTATTTAATATTAATATGGTCACTTCAAACTTTTATTTGATACAAGGCCTATTTTAAATTTTTATTTAAAAAATGATAGCACATCATACATTTATTTACAATTTTTCCTATTGCTACGAGAAAATATTCACTGGTTTACACACGCCACGTCACGTGCCTATGTGGCGTGCGTAAACCCATGTGGACCACTAATAATAAGACACGTGGCTATGACGTGGAATAAAAAAATAAAATTATATTTGATTTCTGTCTTCTCTGACACTCTAGCATAGAACCCTCTCTCCTCTGTGTGCCTATAGAGGAGGCGTGAGCAAGAAATGAAAGAATAAATGCGTGCATTAATTGCTCTCTTCCCCTCTCCCTCTATTTTCATTTTTGCGTTAGTTTGAATTCCATAACCTTTTCATTCTTCTCCTTCTCTTCTCTTCATAGCTTTTCTTCTTCCCCTTTATCGTCAGTGGCTCCGGAAACCACCGGTCAAAAGTGGAAGGCCGATTGCAGCGGCTGGGTCTCGAGACCCCCTCCGCCTCCTCCTCCGCCCTCCCACCTCTCGCCTCCGTTCTCCGCCCTCTGGCCTCCGCCTCCCCTCTCCCGCCTCCGCTTCGTCGCCTCAGCCTCGCGGCCTCTGCCGTTTCACCTTCCGCCTTCGTCCTCCCGCCTTTGTCCTCCCACCTCCGCCTCCACCTCGCGGCCTCCGCCTTGTGGCCTCCCCCTTGCGGCCTCCGCCCACCCGCGCCCGTCCTCCCGCCTCCGCCTCCACCCTCCCCCTTTCCACCTTCGTCCTCCTGCCTCCGTCCTCCCCCCTCCGCCTCCCCCTCGCGGCCTCCGCCTTGTCGCCTCCCCCTGGTGGCCTTCGCCTCAACCTCGTGGCCTTCACCCTCCCGCGCCCGTCCTCCCCCCTCCGCCTCGTCACCTTAGCCTCGCGGCCTACGCCCTCTCACCTTCCGCCTTCGTCCTCCCGCCTCCGTCCTCCCACCTCCGCCTCCCCCTCGCGGCCTTTGCCTCATGGCCTCCCCCTTGCGGCCTCCATCTCAACCTCGTGGCCTCCGCCCTCTCGCGCCCGTCCTCCAGCCTCAGCCTGCGCCAGCCTCGCGGCCTCCGCCTCAGCCTCGTGGCCTCCGCCGGAGAAAAGTCGCCTCCACTCTCCGTAATCAGTCAATTTTTTTTGTTGGTGTTAAGATTTGACTAATCTTTCTGCATAATCCCTTCGTTTTAGAAGTGTTAAGCTATATAACCCATTATTTGTGGAGATCAAAGTAATTAACTGAGAAAATGATTCCCAGGAAAGCTTGGAGGAAAAAATAAGACAACCAGAAAGAGAATATTTTCTCTGATTCGTGGGTCTCAAATGAGGTAATCAACTTTCTACACCATGCCTTTTGTTGTTAGTTAAATTTTATTGGGAAAAATTCTTTCATTGTGGTTAATTCTATAAGGCAAAGCTTTTTTAAGCCACGATTAGTGAAACTGATAGATTTTGAAAATGATCCACAGGAACATGTAGTGGAAAAAGATTGTTGTAGGTTTTGTTATCTATTACATTTATTTGCTTGGATTACTTTTGTTGATTAAATCTTATCTAATTTTGATTATATGATATTATTACTTTAGTATGGCATCACGAGGATCTTCAAATTGGTCAGTTGATTTTCCATCCAAGATATGTCCTTGTCCTCAAGGGAAATTATGCACAGTAAAAAAAGTGCAAAAAAATCCTATTAATCGAGGAAGGTTATATTATGCTTCGACTTGTAATGTAAGTGTGTCAATTTACCATATTGTGCATGTAGTGACATTTGTAATACTTGACATTGCTTTACATTAATTTTTTTTTCAAATAGATAATTGTCGGGGATTTGTGCAATGGGTTGAATATTATATTGAGGAATGCAGGATCTGTTCGCCTAAAAACGTGGATGCAGTCAATTCTGGAGAGGCGTCAAGCGAAAATGAAGAATTGGCAATCATAAAAGGAGATTTGAAATTAATTAGAAGAAAAATAGACTTTATTATGTCAATGATAATATTATATGAAGTCATCGTATCTTTCCTTCTTGGAATTGTGATTTCTATGTTACTATATAGGTAATTATAGAGTTAATCTTGATGGTTATGTAGAACTTGCTTTACTTTACTATGATCAGTTTAACAAAAGTTAAGACGTTGGCTCTTATTTCTCATTTTCAACAACAAAGGGCGATCGTGGAAATTGGTCCGTCATATATCAGTTTACTTTTTTTGGCTTAGAGAGCCTCCGGGTTCGTCAACCATATGATTAATCGGTGTAGTGCCATGATTGGTCTAGCAGCTTTGATTTCTTGACCTTCGAAGCTGTTTTTTCTTCTTTCCCTTTGTCTTGGTGCTAATTACGGTTCTTTGTTTGCTTCTAATTAAGAAGCACCCAACTATTCTAATGCTCTCCTCACCCGAACCACAAGCCGCGACGACAAAGCGCCGTTGGACCTGACTTTCTACTTTTGAACCTTATGCCTATTCACATACGGACACGACCATCGTGAACCATGCACTGCTATTATCAGAAAACTTTTGGATTTTGCACTTTTGCCCTGATTGAGGTCTCACCTCATTATCGAAGGACACATCCGGGTCCCTTTCGAACTATATAATTTGCCCAAAAAAAATTGGGCGACAGTGATGTATCCGTAGAGAGCGATCGAACTAGAGATTCGACAACCCCTGTCACGAAAAAGGAAAAACAGCCCCGGAAATTCGCGCATAAATTGAGCATTCGTAGGCTATTTTGGTCTTTGCCATTTGTTCTTCTAAAAGGGTCATTGAAGAAGAAGCTGCCTAATCAAACGAGAAGCTTTCAATTTCGGGCATATTCTATCAGAGGCAGCGTGGCTTTTGACAAGGAGGAAGGGATGCCTAAGGGTTTTTCTTGCACGCATAGCCAACCTACCCAAATTAGTCTTCGCTCGCATATTTGCACTTGTATTGAGATATTGATGAGACATTGCTAGTTAGCCGTGGATCACCTCTGTCACCCTTTCCATTATAAGCAGACTGCAAGGGAGGAGAACTCAACATTGGTGGCATAAAAATAACACCTGACATGCAATGTTCAAGCTACATAATGAACTCCAAGGAAGAAACAAGTTTTGACAGGAATCAAGACTGCCAATCTTAAACCTGAAGCCATATGCATCGATTCAGAGTATCTACAATGATCATTCATCAACTATAAATCTCCCAGTCCATCCACACTAGACCATGATGGATTCAGAACAAGAATTAGAGATGCTAGGCACCCTAGAATTATAGACTTGGCAATCGCATTCACTTGGCTTGGCTAGCCAGTGGATCCGTGAGCTTCAAAGTGTACCATCGCATTCAAATGAGCATTCATTTCATCTCACATATGGAGAAAACATCACAAACTTTGGGCTGAATTTCCCAAAAGGATCATTTCACTCGGCATCTAAATTGTTTGAGTAGAACCACATACAAGATGACTTCACCTCAAGCATCAGGGACACAGAATAACAGCTAAAGCTATTCTACAAAAAATTTGTAAGAATGAACAAAAGATGTAACTATTAACTCAGGTGAATCCTCCAATCAAACCAAACTTAAATAAGAACTTCTTTTGATCACAATCCAGCATCTCGCTCATGCTACAACCAATGTTCCTTTGGCTCAAAAATTTGTAACGTTGCTCTAGTCTATTTTCAAACTATGGGGAAAGAAGTCAGGATAATTAGTAGCTTCATCGAGTTGTCTCCCTATTATATCAATCAAAAACCTAATCCGAGGTCTTAAAGAGTTGTTAATGCTTTTAATCAAAACTGGAGGATAACCAGTCACCAAATTCGCTATCTACCCATTGTGGTGAATGATCGTCGAAGGTCAATCCTGCAAAAAAGGAAGAGTATCATAATAACTTCATGGCTTTCATTGATGAAATCCCAAATTAAACAAGCATCATACCTTGTGTGAGGTGCCTCCTGCACATAAAAATGGTTTTCTCTTTCGCTTTTCACTAACGCCCTTCAACCGAGTGTTTGGTACACATTTCGGTCTTCTTTGAAGGGGATCAAGTATTTGAATTTCATAGTTTTCTACGTCTTCAGCTTCATCAGTTACCGCCAAGAAATTAATATGATCATTACCTGTCGAAGATTGCATTTTGTTTGTGATATGGGAGCGAAGACGCAGCAAGGTTGTAGTTGCGAGCTCCTCCGAAACATCATCGTTTGCATTAATATTCATAACATTGAAAGCCAATTGCATCAATCTCTTCAAACGTAATGTTTTTTACTTTACCATAGCATGAGAGCTTTGTCCAACATCACAATAAGCCCCTTGTTTTGCAACTTTTGTCCACCTCTTCAAAATGTATTGTGAAGGAATGCTTGTAACAATTATATGTCTCAAGATGCATAAAGTATGCCTACACAACCATCCTTGCATTTCAAATAATTTGCAACTACATGTAATTGTTAAATCACTTGAACTAAAACAAACGACATGCCTCTTTTCACTACTTTCAATTGCCACAATATAAGTGTGCACTGGCTCATCAATTTCCAATCTACAAACACCCACAGACAAAGCATGCAAGAACTCATCCTGGAATTTTCGATAAATGACATGAGTGTATAAATTTGCAGCTTGTTTCAAAATTCCACTATTTTCAACCATAATCCACGGCTCTCCTCGAGCACACTCAAAATCATCAACAACTTCAGAGTTGCGCATTTTTTCTGCTTGCTTCTCATAATGATTGATAAATTCAGACAAAGTCATGGTCTTACATGCCATATCTTGAAAGACGTTATTTGTGCTCTCACTTCTTTGTGTGGATCTAATTCTTGCAGAAAAAATATCTCGGTCAAATGCAGGACACCATTTATGACGTAACTGATACATGTTATTTAACCACTTGTGATCCCCCAAGCTCCATTCTTGAAACATAGCTTTCCAAACATTATCCATTTCAAATTCAAATTCACAACGATACAAAAGTTTATGCCAATAGTTATCACGAAAACTTGGATTTTTAAGAAGATGCCCAATATGATGCGTAGCATTTTTCGCAATGTGCCATACACATAAACAATGATTAGTATTCGGAAGAACAATCTTAATGGCATTCGCCATGGCATGATCTTGATCGGTGAAAATAGTCTTTGGTGCTTTATTACCCATTGCCTCTAAAAAGGATTGAAATGCCCAAACAAAAGAAGCAATAGTTTCATCTAATAAAAATGCACAACCAAAGAGAACATTCTTCCAATGATGATTCAAGCCAATGAAAGGTGCACATATCATATTGTACTTATTTGTATGGTAAGTTATATCAAATACCACCACATCTCCAAAACTTTCATAGTCTAGCTTGGATACACCATCAGACCAAAAAAAAAATGGTCAATCTTTGTTCCTCATCCAGTTGAAATGTATATGAAAAATTGCTTCAATTTGATTGTAAGTAATTAAAATGATTAATGAGACTTTGACAATCACCCGCACTAATCAAATCCCTTCTCTTCGATTGTAAGAAATTTTGACAGTCACGTAAAGTGAAGCCAATATTCTCTTATCCTCCCGCCTCGCCACTTAGGTAGGAGTACGCTTTTGTAGCCCTTATACCAGCTCCAGCCATAGAAGTCAAAATGCTTTTATTAGTATCTGTCATGTGCCTGTATGATCTTATTAAGTGTTTCTGATTATCGTCAATGAAAGGATGATTATGATCATCCTTAAACTTGTCGACCATCCAAACTCCATTTTCAATTTTGAATCTTATGCAAGCTTGACATCCAGTTCTCTTACTGTCTTATAAACATCTCTTTGTTCATGAGGTAGGATTGGTGGAGAGTGTTCTTCACAATTACAAAGAAAAGTGCATGTTCGCAATATTCCCTTTCTATTGTTTGCCTTTTGTCATCTTTTCACTCCAAACCCCTTGGAAATTGCATATGCATTGTATGTTTTATATGCTTCGTCCTCGTTAGCAAATATCATGCTAATTCTAAATTCAAATTCTTTATCGACATTATGCACAATGATATTATCCCATGCAGCCTCTACAAATTTTTAAAAGAAAAATTCTGATCATTTAAAGAAGGCAGATAAAGTGAAAACAAACTTTAATGCTAAGAAGATGAGTCATACCCATTTGTCTCAAGAACAAATCGAGCTAGCAGCAAAGTACTCAAAATAATCTGTCCAAAATTTGTATAAATGTAAGTTAGTGATCGTAAAAGATTGTGAAGTGTGCATATTTCAATCATAATTTGAAATGAGTGTAATGAAGCATGTCATAATTCCAGTCTATCGAGTGTAATTCTAGGTCTTTGCATTCATAAAAGTTGGCATTTCTGAAGCACGATCACATACTCGGAAGCAAAAGCCTATTGCAATGTCTGTGGTGAACTTGCCAAATCTACATAATTAGAAAATAAAAATAAAAAAACACGATGGCTCATAGATATCAAGGACTGGCAGCAAACCCTCCAGCAAGAAAGACATATAAGACATACAATATTCTCTTTCCCAATAAAATTTGACTCATAGATATCAAATCCCTTGTTCTTGAGAGATAGATGAAAGACATTGAATCCTTTCCCAGTAAAATTTGACTAATAACAAGAAGCATGGTGTAGAAAGTTGCTTACCTCATTTGAGACCCACGAATCAGAGAAAATATTCTCTTTCTAGTTGTCTTATTTTTTCCTCCAAACTTTCTTGGGAATCATTTTCTCGGTTAGTCACTTTGATCTCTACAAATAATGGGTTATATAACTTAAGAGACTTATAAAACAAATGGATTATGCAGAAAGATCAATCAAACCTTAACACCAACAAAAAAAAATTAACTGATTATGGAGGTGGAAGTGGAAGGGCGGAGGTGACTTTTCTCCGGCGGAGGCCACGAGGTTGAGGCGGAGGCGAAAGGACAGGGGTGGGAAGGCGGAGGCAGAGGCCGCGAGGCTTAGGTGACGAGGCGGAGGCTGCGAGGGGGAGGCAACGAGCGGGAGGGCGGAGAAGGAGGCGGAGGCGAGAGGACAAAGGCGAAAGGTGGGAGGGCTAAGGCGGAGGCCGCGAGGCTGGCGGAGGCGGAGGCGGGAGGACAGGCGCGGGAGAGCGGAGGCCACAAGGTTGAGACAGAGGCCGCAAGGGGGAGGCCGCGAGGGGGAGGCAGAGGTGGGAGGATAGAGGCTGGAGGACGACGGCGGAAGGTGAGAGGGCGGAGGCCGCAAGGCTGAGGCCGCAAGGCTGAGGCGATGAGGCGGAGGTTGTGAGGCTGAGGCAACAAGGCGAAGGCGGAAGGACGGGCACGGGTGGGCGGAGGCCACAAGGTTGAGGCAGAGGCCACAAGGGGGAGGCCACGAGGCGGAGGCCGCGAGGGGGAGGCAAAGGCGGAAGGTGAGAGGGCGAAGGCCGCGAGGCTGAGGCAACGAGGCGAAGGCGGGAGGCAAAGGCCGGAGGGCAGAGAACGGAGGCGAGAGGTGGGAGGGCGGAGGAGGAGGTGGAGGGGGTCTCGGGACCCAGCCGCTGCAACCGGCCTTCCGCTTTGCACCGGTGGTTTCCGAAGCCACCGACGACGAAGGGGAAGAAGAAAAGCTATGAAGAGAAGGGAAGGAGAAGAACGAAAAGGCTATGGAATCCAACTAACAGAAAAGAGAAAATAGAGGGAGAGGGGGAGAGAGAGCAATTAATGCATGCATTTAATGTTTCATTTCTTGCTCACGCCTCATCTATAGGCGCACAGAAGAGAGAGGGTTATATGCTAGAGTGTCAGAAAAGACAGAAATCAAATATAATTTTATTTTTTTATTTCACGTCATAGCAATGTATCTTGCTATTAGTGGTCCACGTGAGTTTACGCACGTCACATAAGCAAGTGACGTGGCGTGTGTAAATCTCTGAATATTGTCTCCTATTGCTACACATGTAAGTACTCTTTTGCGGATGTCGTCCCTCCGAGCAGAGAGACATTTTTTAACTGAAATTTCAGCCAGCATCCATTCTGATGGAATAAAGACAAGTATAACAGGACGTGGAAGACGGTGACAGTGACAGTGACAGTGCCATGCGGCAGTGTGTCACGTGCAGGATTTGGTCAATTTTGTATGAGAAGACTAAATTGAGCATCTGCTGAAATGTTTTCGGATTTACTTTTTATCGTGCAAACTGTATATCGTGGGTGCATTCTCTTCGTGCAAAATCCATGATTTTGATTTTTTTTTAAGTGACTGTTTGTATCTTCTAAAAGAATTAGTCAACGCGGATGGTTCTTCTTGTTAGTAATATTTAATGCCTATACATTTTTGTTTATGACAAAAACACTCTTCATTGATTTATTTTCAAGCGATGCATACGATTATTTTTAAGAAATATATTTATATAATTATTTATTTTTTGTGAAACAAATGCATGGTAACACTCAATTGCATTTTGAACGTAAATCCAAGATTATTGCTTTAGTTATCCATCGATTGTTCAATTGACCATTAATAGATATTGGGAGCGGATCTCCAATCAACCATTATTTCTAATGCAATTTTGTTGGCGGTGTAAAACAAAAGCCCAATACCTTCATTTGAGAAGATCACCGAGGAAAAGTACAAGTTCGAGCCGATTAACACATGCAGTTGGACCCACATTTACTCAAAAAATTAAATCAATGAATTATGGGCTAACTTGATATATTAACTACTCTACACAACCCCAACTCTCCGATGTCAAGCTTTTTTCTAACATAACTCATACGTGCATATCAATAATCTCTCTTATGCTAGATCCTACAATGAGCATATTATCCACATACAACAGCAAAATAATATAGTAGTCATTATTCTTGAAATAATAGCAACGATCCATTTTACTTTTAGTGAATCCATTGCCGCACATAAATGTGTCAATTTTTTGGGTAGCTTGGGTGTTGTGGTGTGGCAACACGATGCTGATAGCAACCTTCATGGTTTGGTCTGTAGAAAGAGACCATGGATGAAGGTGAGCATTGGAAATTCAAATTGAGACATGTTGGTGCATAAAAATACCTAAATTAAGGAGGAGTAGACCTAACACTGAGCTCTCACGTGAGAGAGAGATTGTTGAGATGCACGTAAAATTGTATTAGGAAAAAGACTGACATTGAAAAATTGGTGTTATGCAGAGTAATTAATATATCATAATTAGCTTATACCTCATTTGCTTCAACTTTTGAGTAAAAGCTGGCCCAATTAGATATGTTGACTAGCTCGGACTTAGGCTCTCCCTTAACGGTCTACCGGATGAAGGTATCAAACTTCTGTTGCATGCTCACAAACTCCATGCATTTACAAAATTTGTCAAATATTATCCACCTAATTTAACTCGATTTACCAACTTTTTTCCAATTAAATTAGAACTAAATATTGGGTGATCAAATCTTATTTAAGTTACTTACCAAAATTTATCTATTTTTTTTTAATTTACCAAAATATTTACAAGTTAGAAATTACCAACATAAATTAGAGTGCATATCAACTTTTCTCCAACTAAGTTACCAAATACTTTTGAGTGACCAACTCTTATTTGAGCAGCTAGTTATTTTTCTTTTAATTACCAAATTTTCTTATATTTCATCAATTTTTATTTACCATTATTAACTACGTCTTAAATTTACCAGCTCTTAGACAAAATTCTTTGACTTTGATTTTAGTGACTTATCAACTTTCTTATCGATTCTCATTTGAATCGATTATACATAAACATTTGTAAGTCTTTTTAATTTATCAATCTTCTGTTAGGTTAATTAATTAAGAAAATGTTGGCAAGTCACTCAAATAAAGGTTGGTCATTTCATATAATAGTTCACAAATAAAAGTGACTATATATAATTGTAGGGTTAGTGAAAAAGATAAATAAAATTATGTAAAAGACAAGAGCATTTTGTTTATTAGAGATAAAAAAATTTGGAAATTAAAAAAAAACAAATAAGCTGTCGCTAACTAAATCAACTAAGATTTGGTAACAAACTAATTGGAAACTTGATTGAAGAAAAGTTTGCAATCACTTTAATTAATGTTGGTAATTTATAGACATGCAATAAATTTATCAAGTTGGTAATGAGGCAAATAAGAGTTGATAACTCGACTAAAAATTTGGTAATTATCAACACAAAATAAAACTCAAATGAGAGTTGGTAAATTAAAACTAGCAAATAACCTAATGGGAGAAAACCCGATAAGTCAACCAAATAAAGATCAGTAAATTCATATAAGAATTGACCAATTTAAGTGGTTTGTAGTAAGAGAAACAAATCTTGGTAAACAACAACTAAAGTTGGTAATTAAAAAACCAAAGCAACGTCTCTAAGTAATTTACTATTTAGTAATCTAACCAGATTTAAATTAGTAAGTCACTCAATAAAGATTAGGGAATTTATGGAAGAGTTGATAAATTTAAGATATTAATAAGAAAGATAAATAAAAGTCAGAAAAAGATCATTGTCATGCCCCGGATCTCATCGAGCCCGCGACATCCCGCCCATGGTCGTATTGAACGCGACGTCCCAGAAAGCGTTGCCGACCCAAATCCAAATAAAAGGATAATACACATGCGGAAACAATTGACACCTGTACATAATAAAGGCAATAACCAAGGATAGCAATAACATTATGAACAAACATTCTTACAATAAAAACCAGGGAAGACTTACAATATCCCATACAAAAATATACATAAACCAAAAGCGGGTCAGGGAGCCATTAACATCAAAAAGGGACGCGTGGCTCAGGCGGTTGGGTACTAAAATTAAGGAGGGATCCTATCCAAAAAGTGTCAGTCTCACCAAACTAGGGTTACGACTGGCTCAACCCTACGACATCCAGTCCGGGTCGGATTCCAAAGACTCGGAAGAGTTGTCTGAGGGCTCGTCCTCGGAGTCCATGGAATCCTGCTCGGACTCGATATCTGCGAGCTCCTCTGCGGGCTCGTCCTCCTTTGGCTCACCATCCGACTCCATAAGCTCCAGGTCGGAATCCCAGTTCACCGGCTCTTCATCCATTAGATCCGGTTCGTCCATCTCCCAGATAATCGGCCTACGGCCTGAACTAGAACTCGCCCCAGATGAGGCTTCGGGGCTCGCCAATTCCCCATCGGCTAGCTGAAGGTCCCACTGCCCTAACCCATTGAACGGGATGTCAAAAGATCTAAGAAGTCCGTACACGTCAGACGGGTCCCGAAAACACCATCCCAGATACTGATAGACCTGAAAATGATACTCGCTTACATCGACCCAGACAGTAGTAAGATGTATAATGTAAGTCTCCCTGTTCCCTACGGGATATTTGATCATCGACTACTCTGTGCGATGCGGGATCTCAAAACGCAAGGGCACTCCTGCCGTCTTCAAGGTCGGGGGTCTGAAATAGTTATATAATAACCGTGAAAACAAGTCTCAATAAGTAACACTCTAAACCCCACGTAGGCCAATGCGTACCCAGACAAGTAGTACATGCAATCTAACTCTTAACATAGAGAATTCACCCCATAGTACTTATCTCGCCATCAAATGCATGCCGGCTCTGCACGTCAGTCAAACATGGCAATGTAATAATAATTTAATAACATATCGCAATCGTTCAAACGCAAGCCACAATAGCACTCGATCAATTCAACCAATTCGATCACCCAATCAATCATTCAATTCAATCACACTCAAATCGCATACGTGGTCGAACAATTTTCCACGACCTCCTAGGTCCTTCCACACGGCCCGCGCCACTGTGCCTCAGGCTCAGCCCTCAGATCAAGCCGGGCTCGGTCCCGTGTAACCACGTCTCATGACATTTTCCCCTTCCAATGACCATCGTAACTATGCATCAGGTTTAGTCATGCCTTTTTCGCTACACCTACGTAACCATGCCTCAGGTTAGCAGTTCTCCGATCAATCCAAGCTTTTCCACATGCACGTGCACCACAACACAATTCGTCATTCTTACAAATTGCACCAATCAAACTCAAGACATACTCACCACATCACAATTCGCCAAATTAACGCATCATGCCAATCCCAGTCAATGCCCATTTCAGTCACACCACAAGCCCGTCACACCAGTTCACACATCCGACATCGAAATTGATCACATACGAATTCCAATTTCACCCACACATACCACAACAAATCAGTCATTTAGCACGCCCTAATTAGCCATGTGATTATCATAAATTAATCTACCACTCACCACATAATCCACGCACTAATCATAATCTAACCGACTTATCTATTTTCTAATTTAGTCAACAAGTTAATTCTAATTAATCCCTAAACAAGTCTAATAGTATCCATTATACTAAATAGGGATTAGGATATCACTTACCAAGTTTTGGCTCGGGAAAAATCAACTTGGGCTTAAAATGGCCCAAGTGAACAGTGTTGTATTCGGCGCGGGCGAGAGTGCGACGGGCATGGGGCTCGGCCACGGCGGTCGGCCACGGGTACAGTCCTTGGCTACGGGCACAGCTATGGGCACGGGCGTAGGCATGGCACGGGCACGGGCGTAGGTATGGCACGGGCAAGGGCACGGCCGATCGGCTGGTTGGCTAGTCGGCTGGGGTGGCGAGCGGTGGCGACGAGCGGCGTAGTGGCTAGCGAGGCGGCAGCGCTGTAGCGACTGGTGGAGGTTAGTCTGGCGAGTGGTGAACGGGCGAGCTGGGTAGGCGCAGGGGCGGCAATCGGGTGCAGGGAGGACTGACGAAGAAGAAGAAGAGAAGGAGAGGAGAGAGAGAGGAAGAAGAAAAGGAAGAAGGAAGAGGAGAGAGAAGGTCAGGTCTACATGGTCAGAGGGGGGGTGGGCGTGTGTGCGTGTGTGAGTGGACATTTGCATGCAGGGGGAGAGAGAGAGAGAGAGAGAGAGAAAGAGAGAGAGAGAGAGAAAGTCAACGCACACTCGAGCGCGATCCAACGGTCCGATTTCAAATCTAAAAATGATCATATGGTCCAAATTAATTCTAAAATATAATAAGGGACAATGACCAAAATAAATAAAACATACTACCCCGAGGGAGGTCTACTAATCTAAATCTGTACTCGGTCGAAATTTCACTTTTCCACTATTCTTGGTAATATCGACGTTAGCCACGATAATATTGACACTGTCCAATTTATTTCGTCTCAGAATCCGAGAAAATCGACACCGAAGTTTGGACTCTAAATAACGACCAAATTCGATCGAGTGTGATTTTAGCGAAATCTCTAATTTAAAAACAATAACTGATAGTGATCAGTTCCCGGGTGAGATTTTACTACAAGCACACTGACGAATTACACGTTTTTATAAATTCCAAAAATGGGTCAAAATTCGGGATGTCACAATTCTTCTCCCTTACAAAAATTTCGTCCTCGAAATTTACAATCCCACCCAACTATTCAAACAAAAGGGGGTATTGGTGTAGCATCAACTCTTCACTTTCCAATGTCGCACCTTCGATCCCATGATGTTTCCAAATCACCTTCACCATCGGAATTGTCTTGTTCCGCAGCACCCGTTCCATTCTGTCCTCGATTCTAACTAGCTTTTCTAAGTATGACGCTCTGTCGTCTACGTCTACTTCTTCATAATTTAGCATGTGTGTCAGGTCTGGCTCAAACTTACTTAGCATAGACACGTGTAACACATTGTGGATGTGAGATAAATTTGGTGGTAGCGCGAGACGATAGGCCAGAATACCAATTCTCTCTAAGACTTCAAATATACCCACGTTTCTCAGGCTCAATTTTCCTTTCTTGCCAAACCGTGACAATCCTCTCATTGGTGATACTTTGAGGAAAACGTGATCCTCCACCTCAAATTCTAAAGGCCTACGTCTCCGGTCCGCATAATTCTTTTGGCAGCTCTGAGTTGTTTTAAGTCTGTCTCGGATAACCTTGACCGTCTGAACTGACTGTTGAACTTACTCTGGACCCGTGATGCTCCTCTCACCAATTTTGTCCCAACACACCGGTGTTCTGCAAGCTCTGCCATACAACGCTTCAAACGGGGTCATTTCGATACTCTGTTGATAGCTATTATTGTAGGCAAATTCAACCAAGCATAACTGTTCCTCCCAACTATTCTTAAAATCCAATACACATGCCCGTAACATATCCTCCAAAGTCTGAATTGTCCTTTCAGACTGGCTATCCGTTTTGGGGTGATAGGCCGTACTAAATTGTAATTTCATTCTTAATGCCGTATGAAGACGTTTCCAAAAAGCGACAATAAATTTAAGACCTCGGTCTGAAGTGATCGTCACTGGTACTCCGTGCAGACGGACTAATTGTCGCATGTAAATCTCGGCATACCTATCCAAGCGAAGTCCTTGTGCACTGGCAGAAAATGTGCTAACTTTATCAATCGATTGACTGCCACCCAAATTGAATCATTGCCCCTCTGACTCTTCAATAGTCCCATAACAAAATCCATCGTGATGTGTTCCCACTTCCACTTGGGGATTTCCAATGGTTGCAACATTCTACCCGGTTTGCAATGTTGTGCCTTTATTTGCTGACATGTCAAACACTTGGCCACGTGCTTGGCTACATCTACCTTTATACCATTCCACCAATAATGTTGTCGCAAGTTCTGATACATCTTTGTACTACCCGGGTGAATGCTATAATTGCTACGGTGTACCTCAGACAAAATCTTCTCTTTAAGTTCTGCATCTCTAGGTACACACAACCGTCCGCGGAACTTCAAAATCCTATCTTCGGATACCTGAAAGTCCGATTTCCTCCTTGTAACATCCATACTTAGAATCTTCTGAATCTCTAGGTCCGTCGACTGTAAGGCCTTGATCTTAGTTTGGATTTCTGGCTCAATCCTTAATGCTACAAGTAGACTTGAGACCTGACTTACCTCGAACTTAAATTCTAAATCCCGAACTCCCTCCAACAGAGTCCATTCCCTGACCATTATATGTGCGATACTTGATTTCCGGCTCAGTGCATCCGCTACTCTGTTAGCTTTTCCGGGGTGATACATAATCTCGCAGTCATAATCTTTAAGGAGTTCCATCCAACGGCGTTGTCTCATGTTTAATTCATTTTGGGAGAACAAGTACTTTAAACTTTGATAATCTATATAAATCTGGAATTTCTCCCCACACAAGTAGTGTCTCCAAATCTTAAAGGCAAAAATAATCACAACCAATTCCAAATCGTGAGTTGGATAATTTAACTCGTGTGGTCTCAATTGTCGTGATGCGTATGCCACTACTCTCCCTTATTGCATTAGTACACACCACAGTGCTCTTAGCGACGCATCACTATAAATCTCATATCTTCCTGGACCCGATGGGATTGTCAATACTATCGCGGTTGTCAACCTCTATTTTAGCTTATGAAAACTCCTTTCACACTTATCTGTCCATTCAAATCTCGTTTCTTTCCTAAGTAACCGTTTCAACGGCATCGCCAATGCCGAAAACTTTTCTACGAAACGTCTGTAATAACCTGCCAGACTCAAGAAACTCCTCACCTCGGTTACTGTTATTAGTCTCGACCAATTCATGACGGCTTCAATCTTTGTCGGATCCACTGCGATTCCTTCATTAGATACTACATGTCCTAAGAATGCCACTCGATGAAGCTAGAATTCACACTTAGTGAACTTAGAGTAAAGTGCATGCTCCCTTAAGGTTCGTAGAACCTTTTCCAAATGTAACTCGTGCTCGGAGGAACTCTTTGAATAAACTAGGATATCGTCTATGAACACTATTATAAACTGATCCAGAAACTCCTTGAATACTCGATTCATGAGATCCATAAAGACTGTAGAAGCGTTGGTCAATTTGAACGGCATTACTGTAAACTCGTAGTGCCCATATCTTGTCCTGAATGCCGTTTTTGGTATATCCTCCTTCTTAATCCTCAATTGATGGTACCCCGTCCTTAAGTCGATATTTGAAAATATTGATGCTCCCTGCAACTGATCAAACAGATTGTCTATTCTTGGCAATGGATACTTATTCTTAATAGTCACCTGATTTAGCTACCTATAGTTTATGTACAACCTCAAGGATCTATCTTTCTTCCTCACGAATAACACCGGTGCTCCCCATGGAGACGCACTCAGGCGGATAAAACCTTTATCTAGCAACTCTTGCATATGGACCTTCAATTCCTTCAATTCAGGCAATGACATCCTATAGGGCGTCTTTGAGATCGATTCTGTTCCTGGGGCTAACTCAGTCACAAACTCTACTTATCTATCAGGTGACAGTCCAGGTTTTTCCTGAGGAAAGGCATCGGGGAAATTGCACACCACGGCAATATCTTCTAGCATCAGCTCTTCAGCAGTCGAATCAAGTACAGTTGCCAGAAATCCTTCGCACCCTTTATCTAGCAGCTTAGTCACTTCTAGTGACGAAATCCAAGGGATCGAGGTTCCTCCTCGGTTCCCCACAAACTCGAATCTAGGGTGTCCAACCGGATTAAATTGGATCATCCTATTACTACAGTCCATAACGGCATTTTGTTTAACTAGCCAGTCCATCCTGACAATCACATCAAAATCATGCATAGTTAGAACCGCCAAATCTATTCTTCCTTCCCTATTGCCAATCATTATCTTACACTCAGGGCATCCAAACTTAATTAGTACTTTGTTATTCAATGGCATAGTCACACGCAACATAATTTCTAGCGGCTTTGGCTCAATCCCAGATAATTTAACGAACTGCTCAGATATAAATGAATACGACGCTACCGGATCAAACAAGGCATATGTAGCATGATCACAGAGAGAGACCGTACCTGTGACCACGTCAGGTGCGTCCTCAGCCTCATTTCTTACCATTGCATATACTCGTCCTTGGGCCGGCGGCCTATTCTAATTGGCCGGCTGGGCAGCTCTACTTAGATTTTCATTCCGAGGCGGTGATGGCAATAGTGTAGGTGGCTTGGCCTGCCGGTTGTTAGGACAGTCCTTTATCTGGTGACCCCTTCTACCACATGTAAAACATGTATCGCCTTTGTTTGGGTAGTGTCTATTCCCGTGCCTTCCTCTACATAGCCTACACGGGGCATTTTGGTAACAGTTTGGTTTCTCGATATTTGTCCGAGTGGGAGGGACGAAGCAACTATTCCCCACTATAGGTCTTTTCCCAAGTTAGCGGTTGTCCCTAGCCGGGGCATACCGCGATCCAAAAGTAGTGGCCCGTTCCGTTTGATCTCACTTAATTGCCTGGGCTCTCTCATAGAACTCATGATAGCCTTTCAAGTTTAATGAGATCATCTGATTGCAAAGGTCCGGCTTAAGCCTGTCCTGGAACTTCCTCGCTTTGTCCATTGGGTCCTCCACCATCCTGAGGGCAAATTTGGACAATCTTGCAAACTCGGCTTTATACTGATCCACCGACATATGACTCTGGTGAAGTCTCATAAATTTTGCCAGCTTTTGCTCTCGGGCGCTTTTCGAGAGGTACTTACCATTGAAGGTTTCAGTAAAGATGGTACAGTTTAGAGCAGTACCAGTGAGGAATACTTGACCTCTTGTGGCTCTCCACCTCATTTGCATTTTCCTGAAGTTGATAAACTGCTAGGGTTACTTTCTTTTTTTCAGTGCATCCCAACACTTCAAAGGCTTTCTTTAGCTCTTCACCCATCTTGGCGCAACCTCGGAATCGCCTTTCCCATTGAACTTCGGAGGCTTTAGCCTCAGAAATTATTTCACTAGTTTGGACATTGGTCTGGTTGCATTCACTTGCGCTAGACCGAGATTTCCATTAATCACATTATTTCCCTAGTCTCCGTTATTCCCAACAACCTCGCTGGCAGCTGCAGCGACAACAGTAGCACTCATTTCCCCCGTCTGTTGTCCCGATAATATTCTTGCTTCCTCCAGCGCCCTCCAAATTTCATCCAACCTGGGATCTTCCATAAGTTTAGCTAATTGGACTATACGACCTCGACCTCGGCTTCTACCTCGACCTCGTCCACTTATCTTACCGATTCTCACAAATGCCCACCTGCTATAATTTCACACAGGAATTAGAAACGTAAGCCAACTACCCCAGTTTAAAACCCTAGGCAATTAATCGCAACAAGAATTTACTAGGCAGGCAGGCAATCATTGACATCAATCAATCTCAGCCAACATGATTCGTGCACTTACCTCAAGTCTTAATGCACCTGTACTTCACATGTCATAGCATACGCCACTCAGCAATCACAATCAAATAGTCTGAGGTACACATGGCACACTAGTCTCCCTAGCTGACTATTCCAAGGTCATCACTCCTTATCACTCCAGGTTTCGACCAATTAGTAACAAGCTGACCTTACTCTGATATCAAATCAATGGGATGTCACGCCCCGAATCCTGTCGAGGTCGCGACATCCAGCCCACGGTCGTATTAAACACGACGTCCCAGAAAGTGTCGTCGACTCAAACCCAAATAAGAGGATAATACACATGCGGAAGCAATCGATGCCCGTACATAATAAAGGCAATGACCAAGGATAGCAATAACATCATGAACAAAATTCTTACAATAAAAACCAGGGAAGACTTACAATATCACATACAAAAATATACATAAACCAAAAACGGGTCAGGAAGCCACTAACATAAAAAAGGGACACGTGACTCGGGCGGTAAAGTACTAAAACTAAGGAGGGCTCTTATCCAAAAAGTGTCGGTCCCACCAAACTAGGGTTACGGCTTGCTCAACCCTATGGCACCTAGTCCGGGTCGGATCCCGAAAACTCAAAAGAGCTGTCTGAGGGCTCGTCCTCAGAGTCTATGGAATCCAGCTCGGACTCGGTATTTGCGGGCTCCTCTGCGGGCTCGTCCTCCTCTGGCTCCAGATCCTGCTCCATAGGCTCTGGCTCACCATCCGACTCCATAGACTCCGGGTCGAAATCCCAGTCCACTAGCTTCTCATCCATCAGATCAGGCTTGTCCATCTCCCAGATAATCGGCCTGCGACCTAAACTAGAACTCGCCCCGGATGAGGCTTCGGGGCTTGCCAATTCCTCATCGACTGGCTGAGGGTCCCACTGCCCGAACCCGTTGAACGGGATGTCGAAAGATCTAAGAGGTTCGTATACGCCGGATGGGTCCTGAAAACACCATCCCAGGTATTGATAGGCTTGAAAATGATACTGATAGGCCTAATGTAAGTCTCCTCATTCCCTGCGGGGTATTCGATCACCGATCGCTCTATGCGATGTGGGATCCCAAAACGTAGGGACACTCCTATTATCCTCACGATCAGGGGTCTAAAATGGTTATATAATAACCATGAGAACGAGTCTTAATAAGTAACACCCTAAACCCCATGTAGGCCACTACGTGCACAGACAAGTAGTGCATGCAATCTAATTCCTAACATAGAGAATTCATCCTATAGTACTTACCTCGCCATCAAACGCGTGTCGGCTCTGCACGTCAGTCAAACATGGCAATGTAATAATAATTTAATAACATATCGCAATCGTTCAAACGCCAGCCACGATAGCACTCGATCAATTTAACCAATTCGATCACCCAATCAATCAGTCAATTCAATCAATTCAATCACATTCAAATTGTATGCATGGTCGAACAATTTTCCACGACTTCCTAAGTCCTTCTACACGGCCCGGGCCACTACGCCTCAGGCCCAATGTCACAGCCCGCACCACTGCACCTTAGGCTCAGCCCTCAGATCAAGCCGGGCTTGATCCCGCATAACCACGCCTCATGACATTTTTCCCTTCCAATGACTCGCGTAACTACGTATCAGGTCTAGTCATGCCTTTTTCGCTATACCCGCATAACCACGCCTCAAGTTGGCAGCCCTTCGATCAATCCGGACTTTTCTACATGCACATGCACCGCAACACAATTCGTCATTCTTACAAATTGCGCCAATCAAACTCAAGACATACTCACCACATCACAATTCGCCAAATCAACGCATCATGCCAATCCCAGTTAATGCTCATTTCAGTCACACCACAAGCCCGTCACACCAGTTCACATATCCAACATCGAAACCGATCACATACGAATTCCAATTTCACCCACACACTCCACGACAAATCTCATTTAGCACACCCTAATTAGCCACGTGATCACCATAAATTAATCCACCACTGACCACATAATCTACGCACTAATCATATTCTAACTGACTAATCTATTTTATAATTTAGTCATTAAGTTAATTCTAATTAATCCCTAAGTAAGTCTAATAGTACCCATTATACTAAATAGGGATTAGAATATCACTTACCAAGTTTTAGCCTGAGAAAAATCAACCCGAGACTAAAATGGCCTAAAGTGAACAGTGTTGCACTCGGCGTGAGCGAGGGCGCGGGGCTCGACCACTGCGGTTGGCCAAGGGCACAGTCCTCGGCACGGCTACTGGCACGGGTACAAGCACGGGCACCGACGCAAGCACGGCACGGGCATGGGCACGGCTGGTCTGCTGGTTGGCTAACCGGTTGGGATGGTGAGTGGCGGCGACGAACGGCGTGGTGGCTGGCGAGGCGGCAACGCTATGGCAGTTGGTGGAGGTCAGTTCGGCGAGTGGCAGTCGGGCGAGCTAGGCAGGCGCAGGGGAGGCAGTCGAGCGGAGGGAGGACCGACGAAGAAAAAGAAGAGAAGGAGAGGAGAGAGAGAGAGGAAGAAGAAAAGGAAGAAGGAAGAGGAGAGAAAAGGTCAGGTTTGCATGGTCAGAGGAGGGGTGGGCATGCGTGCGTGTGTGAGTGGACGTTTGCATGCGGGGGAGAGAGAGAGAGAGAGAGTAGATGCAAGGGGGGAGGGAAACGTGCGAGACAGAGGAAACTTGGCGCGGCACAAAGAGAGAGAGAGAGAGAGAGAGAGAGAGAGAGAGAGCAGATGCAAGGGGGGAGGGAAACGTGTGAGACAGAGGAAACTCGGCGCAGCAGAGAGAGAGAGAGAGAGAGAGAGAGAGAGAGCAGATGCAAGGGGGGAGGGAAACGTGTGAGACAGAGGAAACTCGGCGCAGCAGAGAGAGAGAGAGAGCAGATGCAAGGGGGAGGGAAACGTGCAAGACAAAGGAAACTCGGCGCACGAGAGAGAGAGAGAGAGAGAGAGAGAGAGAGAGAGAGAGAGAGAGAGCAGATGCAAGGGGGGAGGGAAACGTGCGAGACAGAGGAAACTTGGCGTGGCACACAGAGAGAGAGAAAGTCAACGTGCACTCGAGCGCGATCCAACAGTCCGATTTCAAATCTTAAAATGATCCTATGGTCCAAATTAATTCTAGAATATAATAAGGGACAATGACCAAAATAAATAAAATAAACTACCCCAAGGGAGGTCTATTAGTCCAAATCTGCACCCGGTCAAAATTTCACTTTTCCACTATTTCTGGCAATATCGACGTTGGCCACGATAATATCGACACCGTTCAATTTATTTCATCCGAGAACCCGAGAAATTCGACACTGAAGTTTGGACTCTAAATAACGGCCAAATTCGATCGAGTGCGATTCTAACGAAATCTCTAAGTTATAAATAATAACCGAGAGTGATCAGTTCCCAGGCGAGATTTTACTACAAGTACACTGACGAATTACACGTTTTTATAAATCCCAAAAATGGGTCAAAATTCGGGATGTCACAATCATAAAACTTGGTAATTTACTATTTTCAAATAGCATTGGTAATTTCATAAAAGAATCGATAAGTTACCAATAAGTTGCTAAGTAATCAAGTGATTATGTTTTTTTTTTCAAGTTTACCAACTTTTTCATAAATCTACCAGCAAAGATGCTCATCTAATGGTACAGACTCTTTGCACGAAAATAGTCATTTATTTTATTCTAGCTTATTTCGTGTATCTGATCCATGGTTAAATTCGTACGACAATTTTAATCGGGCATAATATTTTTGCGGGTGATTTTTCTAGATGTGAAATGAATAATAGTAGTCAAATACAGAAAATTCTGCTGGAAAACCCCATATGTTCTCATGGGTAAACGCAAACTTGACATTGACATCTAAATTTTGGCTCACCATTTAAAAATAATTGCATAAAAAATTAGGGATCAACCCCGACCCCTAAACAAAAATATTAATTAAATTGCATATAATTTTTAGGAGTATTTATCATATAGTCTAATTGCATTTTGCATATTAATTGGACCGGTATCAGATGGACTTGAAAGAATAGTTCTGCACTTAATCAAGCTAATTGAACTAAGCCCGCAAGAGCTAAAAAGGTTGGCAAAAAGCCCATGCTATGACCAAAAGTTTGATGGACTTAGAAAATTCTTCCCCACGGCATGGTCAGATAAATGAAAGGAAAGAATAGCATGCAGAACACGTATTGTCTTCACACGTTTATTTGTTTTAAGGGCACAAGTGGATGAATGATGCAAAGAATAAAAAAAAAAGTATATTTGGCTGAGCTGGTGCAGTGCGGACAAAGGGAATAAAAGGAAGGCAAGAAAAGATTTTTAGCATTATTTACATATAATAAATATTGAATAAGAGGTAATATTGCGCGTGGGACATATAGTTGATCTTAAGCAATATATCTTTTTGACAATATTTGTTATACACAAAGAAGGCATTTGATAGGTGGCTTTTCATTCATATATTCATAATTTCTCTTTTGAAGAACAAAGGAAGACATTATAAAAGAGACCCAAAAAAGCGACAGGGAGGACATACACAATACAGGGAGAGAAAGAAAAAACAATAAGGAGAATTTTTAGAGAGAGTGAAAAGCACACGTGAGATTAAGAGAGAGAGAGTTGGCTACGCCGCACTGCCCCTCCGCTGTGTCCGCGCCGGTCACCGCGCTGTGTTGCCTGACGCCCACCGCCTAGCCATCGCTACTGTCCTTGGTGAGCCATTCTTGCTGTTGCTACTTCCGGAGCTACCGTGGTTTCCCCGCTCCTGCTGCCGTTGCTGATCTCCAACATCCTTTCCAGCGAAGGACTGGAACTTGCCAATTTCCCGACGTGCTTGGGACCTCCATCGATCAAGCTTTGGCTATTGTTTGAGTTTTTATCGCAAGTCTTCCTTGTCCGAGTTCCTGCCAAGCCTAGCGAATTTCAGCTTGGTTGTGGCTAATCCTTATTTCATCCAACGACCCTTGCCAAGTCTCTTGCAAGCTTTCTAGATGGGACCAGCAAATTTCGGGGGAACACCAGCCTCACCAACACTGCCGCTTGGTGCTTTCAATTTAGTCAACGTCGTGTTTGATTTTTTTGCAGATTTTTGGGCATTGGTTTGCCTTCTTTGGTGTAGTGACAAGCCTCCATACTTGCTGGATGAATTCCCCACCGAGATTACAAGTTTCTGACATCGCCATTGGACTTATCTAGGGTCCCATCGTGAGTTCGCTGTCGTCATAAGGAGTCTGTGAACCACCATCGAGACGAGCCGCTCGCAATCCATCGCCAATATGACCTACCACCACCCGGCGGTCCAAACTTGGAAAATAAATATTCGTATTAGGTAAAAAGCTCATCTAATTTGACTTTTGAGTATATTGCTTCCTTGTTTGAAATATTGCAATCTTATGCGAATCTTTGAATAATATTATCGTATCCAATAAGTTCCCGAATAGCCTTTAAATTATGAATTATTTCCTCATTTCACAACGTGCATATGATCGACAGTTCAATTTCATACCCGAAATATGACTTACAATCGCACGGAAAATCGTCAATCCGATCTCCCGCCTGAGATATGATTCGCAGTTGTGCGGAAGATTGGTCAATCCGATTATCATGCCTGAGATATGATTCGTCAATCTAACATTTCTAAATTTAAAGGAATATGGATAATATTTCTTTTGATTGGCTGTCATGTTCATTGCTATTTCTTTCCGTCTTTTGTTTGAATTGAATTGATTGTCTTTCCATAAAAAAAAATACAAAAAGATTAAGTAAAATTTAAATAGATAATATATCGTATGTTTAGGATAAATTTTAATTATTTTCTTTGAATCGATTACTCTCTTTTCTTAGATATTATTATTACATGTTTAAATCAGGTTAATTATTTATTCCGAATTTAAACTAAAAAATATAAAAATAACCTGTGCATGTCATATTAGAGTAGTTGCTTAATTCTCATCATTAGAAATCTCACGTCTAGGTTCATTTGCATGCCATATTAGAGATAATACATTTAAGTATTATTAAAATTAGGACAGTTAGGTAAATCGTACGTTGCATGTCGTGTTAGACTAGTGGCATGCATTGCATATGGTTTAATTTTCACTAAATAAGAGAAAACTCCAAAAAATACATTGAGTGAAAATTGCGTGTTAATTAGAAATCATATTACGACAGTCAATGTGATTTTCTAACTAATATTGCATATGATTTTGCTACTTTGAGGTAAGTTCATATCTTGCAATTTATTTATTGCTTTGTTTTATTGAGTGCTATATTATTGGTTGCGCACCTGCATGATCACCTCATATGTTATGAAAAAATTAAAATAAATGCAAGTTGTCTATCAAAATATTTTTTTTGAAAATAAAAGAAAAAAGGTACCGAAAGGGCATTAGAGTAATCTAGTGTAACAAAATCCCTGAATCCATAATCTCTAGTTCATAGGAGTAAATTATACCTCTCGATACTTTACTTGGGTTACTAATTGACCCACCAAAAATAGATTAGTGGAGACTCCTGATTGAAATGATTTGCATGTTAAGAACTTAAACCTTAAGTCACAAATTGATAAGAGTTTGGGAGAGCCCGAGTTAGGCTTAGACTTAATAATTCATTAGCCAGACCTCTAGGTGATGCACCATGGAGATTAGGTCACGACAATTAACACTTTCAACAATGGTGGCTTCATTCTCCATGATTCGATCCCTCTCAAGTTCTAGAGTTGCAAGAAACCGAAGTAGGCATGCATACAACATCCTTTAGTCTTAATTAAATCGTGTGTTTGTGCCAACTAGTACATATTATGAATAATGACACAAATAATTCATAAATTTTGACCTAACATGCAATGTGGTCTATGAATTTTTAATTTGTTCAATATGGTCCATGAACTTTAACCTATCGTGCAATGTCCTTCTTGAACTTTATTTTGTTCCATGTGGTCCTTGAACTTTTGGTAAATGTTCAAACTACTTCCTGAACTATATGAAAATATTTAATATTATCATTCCATTAATTTAAGTTCAAGCACAATATTAAATATTTTCATATAGCATAAGGACTTGTTTGAACATATACCAATAGTTCATAGATTACATTTAACAAAATAAAGTTCAAGAAGGACATTGCACGGTGGGCTAAAGTTCATGGATCACATTAAACAAATTAAAAATTCAGAGATTATATTGCATATTAGGTCTAAATTCAAGAATTATTTGTGTCATTATCTCTACATTTTATCATCCATGCCGAAGAAACACATCATGAAAGGCACAACGATCGAGAGACCAAAGAAGATGTTGCTACCGAAATCGTTGGAATTGAGGGTGTACATCACAATGTCGTATGTACATATTAGGGCAAACAGCGCGACTCGCAGCTCCGTTCGCATTGGGAATCCCGACGCGAGGATGTCAATCACCTAGACGGAGGCAAAGAACACGGCTGTGTTGAAGATCATGAAGAAGATGTACGCTTCCTGGTTATTAGATCCCAAAACCGCCTTGTCGCCTTTGGGCGATGCGGTGCCATATTTCGTGGCATCGGTGCTGTTAGTCAAGGGCCCTGAATCGTCCTGCCAAAGTCCGCCTAGCGGCTGAAGCACAGCTTGATAGGTAGCAGTTGTGATGAGAGCAGCGACGTTGATTGATCGGTTTGGGGTTCGGGGTCTTCAGTCGCATTTCCCGTCAATGTTTGTATGCCAATTTATACGACAATGTTTGTATGTTTCATTGGCTTTGCGTTAAGATAAAATTTAAACGCGTGGATCGCAAGATTTGAAAAGAAAATGTAAATATTATAAAGTACAGCTATTTCAAACACACCAAAAAACAAGTAGAGCATATAGTCAATTAAACTTTTTTTTATAGTTTTTCAAGAATATCAATAATTGGGCTTTTTTGGTCCAGAACTTCGTATGGCCCCTGCCCAACAGCAAAATCACATGGAAAAGTACCAAAAAAGTCATTAACTTATTGTATCTATATCAATTTAATTCTAAACATTTCAATTTCATCAATTTAGTTATAAACCTTTTTACATTGATACCAATTGAGTCCATATGGCCAATTTAAGCTGGAAATTGCTGATATGGACGCCGGCATGGAATGGCTGGTGCTGACGTGAACATATTTAAATTTTATATATTTTTTTCAATTTTTTATTAATATTTTATTAATTTTTTCTTTTCTTTTCCCTTTTCTTGTTTCTCCTTTTTTTCCCGTTAGCTTCCTGATGGCCAAGGGAGGTTGCCGACCACCAGCAAGGGTGTCCGCAAGAGCGAGGGCGTCCGCAAGGGCGAGGGTCAAGACGCCCTAACTGGCCTTTGGCGAGGACTGGCGAGGACTAGGCGATGGTCCCCTCGCCGGACACAAGGTAGCCTTCCTCTTTTTTCTACTACAGCTCTAGGGTTTTATCTTCCATCGGTTTCTTCCCATCTCTTCCTTGTCCATCCTCTTCTTCACTGGAGGACACTACATCCGGTGGTCCAAATCGCGGGCTAACGAGCGATTTCGGTAACCCTTGGTTGCGGCAAGTCCTGTTGGTGCCACAAGGTTTAGTACTCATCAATCTTGTCTTTTCATGGAAGTATGTAGTAATTAAGACCTAGCCAGTAGCAACTGGCTAGGTATCTCAAGCGGTCCAGTCAAGGGGATGTAACTGTCTTGAGGGCTGGGCGCACTAGCAATAGGCTTCTGTTTGATGAAGTTAGTTGATCGTTGCGGGGTTTTCTTGGGGACTCCGAGCGATCACTGCTTGAATAATGTGAAGTGCCCAATACTTGTGGTGAAGAGGCCAGAATCGGCGTTCGATAACTGCTTATATCGGTTTATGTCAGCCATATGACCCCCGAAGTGTATGTATTAAAGTCCTCACTGTGTAAGAAGTGGCAGATTTTCTCATCCAAGCTAAATCTGTCAGGTCAGTAAATTCATATTCAGAACCGTCTATAAGTAATCACAGTTTACAAGAGTCCATGTGCGATTACCTCAGTCCCCATCACCATGGTCCGTCGCTCCGTCTATCTTATTAGATAAAATTGTTTCCACTTACAAATTTTTTTTCTTTTCAGCAAACACTATCTCGATTGGCCATGCAACATGGATTGTATTGTTATGTTCTATGCAGAAGAGTATCTTTCTCTAGTCTATAAAATCTCCTGCAGACACCAGTGAGAGGACATGGTTTCCTGGTTAGGATGCGACTCTACATGTGCAGTAGTAAGAAGAGAATAAGATGACCCTCGAAAGGCTTTGAGCAAGCCTGATTTGCTTCTTCAGTTTATCAGATTGAAAAGGAGCATATTAGTCGCTCCTGCAAAGAAAAGCAGAGAGCATTGTTTTAGCCAATTTGATGGTTTCAAGAATAGTCTATGCAGTATCAGTGGTTCATCTGCAAAGATCGGTGCACATAAAAAAGAGTAGGAAGGAGCTTGAATCTATCCTTTTCCTTAGCCGTCCGATCCAATGCTTTAAGGAACATTGATCGTGAAATGAGAGAGAAAAGGAATGAGGAAGAGAGCTTGGAGCAAGATGTTGTCATGCTTACTGTTAGAAATAGAGCACCTTTCATCAAGTGTAAAACACAAGTACCGCTTATACGTGTTTGAGGGAGATTTGCCGATGCCATTCGATTAACTAGTGTATTCCGCCCCAACTTGTAGCTATTAGGGGAGAGAGTGAACGTAGGCTTATGGATAAAGTCAAACCACCATATATCTTTGTCTGCTAGTATTTTAATATGTTTCAATCACCTTAGCACACAATTAGCTCATAGTTTCTGAAGCATCATCTGAATCAAATCTTTTCTTAGTACCTGTCGTTTTTGGCAAAAGTATAAAAGATCTTGAATTGAAACAACCTATTCACCCCCCTCTAGGTTGCTTGGTTAGCCCCAATAATGATTAAAAAAGAAACCAAATAAACACTGGTTCTAATTCAAATAGGAATTAGTAATTCAAATCTAGTTTGTAATTTAACCATAGAAAATGGTTGGGAAGAAAAGGAAATAAAAGTAATAGCTCTATTTGAGCAGTTGGTAAATTTAGCAGAAAACCACATAAACATTGTTAAGCAAAGTCAAATACAATTGGTAAGTTAATCGAAGAAAAAGTAGCATGCCACATAAAAGGTTTGTATAATAATTGGTAAAGTTAAACCGTTGATATAAAATGTAAAAGTTGGTAAAAGATAATAAAAAAAATTGGCAAAGATAAGAAAAGTTGGTAATTTAAGAAAACTATAAAAATGTTGATAACTAACTCAAATAAGAGTTGACAACGCAAAACTAGTTGGTATCTTAATTAGAGAAAAGTTGGTAATCACTTCTATTAAGGTTGGTAATTTTGAAAGTGTCAATAAGCAAGACTAATTAAAGTGATAACTCAATTTAAAGAGTTGGTAAATTTTAAAACAACAGATAAACATTGAACAACTCAAATGAAATTGGTAACTAGAAACTAGCAAGTAATTTAATCAGGTAAAGTTGGTAAATCACTCAAATAAAAATAATTTAATACAATAGTTAGTAAATTTAAGGGTTGGCAAGAAAGAAAGAACAAGTTTTTTTTTTTATCAGAGATAAAAGAGCTTGGTAATTTAAAAAGGAAAAACCAGCTAATTGTCACAAAGTCAAATAAGAATTGGTTATGCAAAACTCGTCAGAAATTTAATTAGAAAAAAGTTTGTAAGCCCTTTTATTAAGGTTGGTAACTTATATAAATAATTCATAAATTTCACAAGTTGGTAGTGATGGAAATAAAAAATGGTAAGTGAATTGAAAAATTGGTAAATTTTTTAAAAACTAACAAATAAACATTTGTACCACCCGCCTGGGTGGCGCTGCTGGAGCGCGCACTCTTCCTCTCGCAAAAGGTTGAGTGTTCGAATCCCGAGCACCGCAGGGTGACTTAACCGGTGGCACGTGTGTGGTGGCTAGCACGTGTCGCCTCCAGGGTTTACTCCCCGGCTGTCGGCCGTGCGGGGGTACCCTGGGTTATCAAAAAAAAAAAAAAAAAAAACAAATAAACATTTGTAAGTGTTGGAGAAATATCCCTATGAATTTTGATGATTCTAAAACTATTACTAGTAATTTCTACTATGATAAGTGCAGATGTTCATGTTGATTTTTATGATATCCATGATAGTTGAAGTACTCAGCAAAGACTAACTGAATAGATGAAGATCTTGACAGGACATGGACAAATCAGACATGACGTAGTGATCATAAGAATTTGGAAGAACCATGGTTGATTATCATCATTATAAAGTCTTTGGTGGCTAGTTTGCTCAACAATTTCATTGGAAATCGAATCGCAAGTCATTTTGTACGGTTCGTCTGTAAACAACATCAACTGACTCGTAAAAATATGCACATGCTGCTTATGAGTACTAGTGGGGCAAATATCAAGTCTTTGGTGGTGTTGTTGATACGTTCATACGAAGATAATAGTTAGAAACAAAGAATATAGCCGTTGGTAGCTGAGAAAGCACAGCAGAGGAACCGAAAATCATCAAAAATTGGAAACAACTTTTGTGTTAGACTGTTAGAATATCCGACAATGTGACAGGATCAACAGACTCTGTGTTGAGAAACCTTGATGATGTTCGAGTGAAAAATTGTATGGGCAATCCGATCTCAGAGCAGCCGCTCTTAATAACTCCGAACGGCTCTTCACTCCTTAAGACCATCTCCAACGGGAAAATTGAAGATGCTTATACAAGACAGGATCATTGAAGCTCAACGGATTGAACGGAAATAGAAAAAGGTGATAGTGTTCATTACCAAATTCTTCTGCTGATCAAAATTGTCATCAGTTTATCTAATATCTCCGCCGTAGTATTCTTGGTGATTTGTAATCATGATAAGATTAAGTGTACAAATGAAAAAGTAGTACTCGAGTCATGATAGTGTAATCTATTGTTTAATAAGATCGATGCTTGCTGATTGTAACTTATCTTGGTGATTACTAATGCATTGCAACTAAAGTTGCGGCTGTTAGTTTGGAGAGTAGACATAAGCTTTGGGATAAAGTCAAACCATTATAATTTGTTGCGTGCTATCTTCTTACTTGTCATTATCATCATTACTGCCCTGATGGCATCACCTGATCTTGATATTATTAGCTTCTCCTGATTCCCAAGTGTTGGCAGTTGATTTCCGCAAAGTTTCTCAAAATTGTCAGAACAACCGATTTATCCCCCTCTAGGTTGTTTAGTTGGCCTCAATAGTAAACAACTCTAATGAGAGTTGGTAAATAAACTGAAACTAAATGATAACCTAATGAGAGAAAAACTGATAAGTCAACCAAATAAAAATTGATAAATTCAAATAAGAGTCAATAAATTAAGTCATTTAAAAGAAAGATAAATTAAAGTTGGTAAATAATAACAAAAGTTGTAAATTATACAACCAAAGAAAGGTTGGCGCTGCTGGAGCGCGCACTCTTCCTCTCGCAAAAGGTTGAGTGTTCGAATCCCGGGCGCCGCAGGGTGACTTAACCGGTGGCACGTGTGTGGTGGCTAGCACGTGTCACCTCCAGGGTTTACTCCCGGCTGTCGGCCGTGCAGGGTTCCCTGGGTTATCAAAAAAAAAAAAAAAAAAAAAAAAAAGGTTGGTAAGTAACTCAAATAAAGATTGAGAAACTCAAAGAAACGTTTGTAAATTTAAGGTGTTGGTGAGATAAGAATGAAAGTTGGAAAAAGATAAGAAAACTTGCTAATTTGCTGGTTGTCAAATAGTGTGGGTAAGTTCATAAAATAGTCGGTAAGGTACTACCGAAGTTGTAACATCATGAATTTCGATCTATTTCTGGGATCAATGAAATTGATATTATTCATCATTTAATTTTAGTAAGTCTTATCCAGAATTGATCACTCTCGGAATATTAACCGATGGGGAATGACTAACTAAGAAAATGGTATTGGACTAGGGACCCGATCGCGAATCGGGCACCGATTCCAAGAAACGACATGAAAATATTCTGGGTCAATATGGGCTGATCCTAGAAAAGTGACGGATTTGGTTTGGCCAAGGCCAACGATGTACAATCGGATCGCAGGTAATTCTACACAATCGAAAGTACACGTGGCGAACAAATCCCGAACTTAACCCGAACGATCGCGACCTTCGGAACTAGTAATAATTTCTCGCGTTCTCCCGGTAATCGAGACCGTCAAGACTCAGACAACTCTAGGTCAATACGCGTAACTCCTAAACAGCCGCCCGTTAGTGAGAAACCCAAAAATTGAAATTAAGCGATTTTGATCGCGAAATTAGACCCGGACTTGGATGTCGATTTTTCGTGGATGTACACGAATATTTTGCGAGGACAACGTCATTTTAGTGTGGCTAAATATATTTGGGGTTGATATGGTTGAAAATTGAAATTTCGGCCCAAAAACGGAAAAATGACCATTCTGCCCTTAAGCCCTAATTAGTGTTCCGAATTTTGGAGGATTTTTGGGGATTGAATATTGGATATTTTAGTGGATAAGGTCAGCCCAATAATGCCATGATGGAAAAGACTTATGTGCCCCTCAATTATTTGAATAAGGTTGAACGTTAACCTTTGGATCAAGGGCATTTTGGTCAAAGTCCATGGATGATGACACATGTATTTCACTAAGTCCCCAAATAAATACCCTCCCGCTCTCTCTCTCCTCATTTGCTTTCTCCCCAAGTCTCTCTCTCTCTCTCTCTCTCTCTCTCGCCGGTGTCCTTTTCGGCCGTGCACCACCAGAGCCGTCCGCCGAAGCCGCTCGCCGCCGCACGCCGCCGTGCCACCACTCCATCTCACCTCACCACTCACCCTCACCCCACCTCGCCACTCTCTCTCCTCCCTTCAGCCATGAGGAAGCTACGCCAAAACGCCAAGCCGACTGGCCACCGGAGGAGGCGTCACCGACGCTCGTCCCTGTCCACTGCCGTACACTACCACCACCGTCCCAACCGACCCTCTCTCATCTCTCTCTCCCTCATTTGGCGTGAGGATCACACCGGAGCCATAACCGTGAAAGACCGACTGCCGGAAGCTACCGCTCGTCGCCACCACGTCCGCTACCAAGGACCTTCGGTTCGGCCGCCGTTCCCCGCCTGTCCCGCTTGACGTTTGGAGCCTAGATTAGTTGAGTAATCACCTTCTAAACCCTAATTAGGACGATTGGCATTTCTATACGGGTTTAGGGTATTTTAGTGCTTAATTAGTGTGATTTAGGGGTAATTTGTTGGGCTGTTAAGCACGGCTGATATTGTGATGATTTTAGTGGATTAATATACTGATTTGGGAGTGGAATTATGGTCTTGAGCGACCTGATTGGTGGCTGTCCCAATGGAATCAAAATTCTGACTAAGTTTGGACAATTGGGGATTAAATTGCGTAATTATCGGGAGAGCCTAGATGTACCGGTTATTGGCTGATTTGGTGATGATTTGGGAAGCCTAATGAGGTATTTTGAGAATGATTTAGTGGCCTAGATAGACCTGGTTTATGGCTGTCCATATCGGGAAATTATTGGACTAAGATCGGACGATTTGGGGTTTGATTGTGAATGTTCGGAAATGCCTTGAATTATCTAATTGGTGGCTGATTCATGCTAATTTGGAGGCGGATTAGAAGCCGAGAACATGCTGAATAGTGGCTGTCCATATTAAGGATTGATTGGACCAAGGTCGGCTAAATGAGCATTTAAATGGTATAATTGCCGAGAGTGCCTAGGTTGTCCAATTGGTAGCTGATTTGGTGACGATTGGTGAGCCTAATAGAGTATTTTTTAGGATGTTTTATAGCTGGGATTGTACTAATTTAGTGGCTACCCCAATGGAATTAATTGGGCCAGGTTTGGACAAATTGGGGATTAAGTTGCGTAATTTTCGGGAGTGCCTAGATTGACCCGTTACTAGTTGATTTGTGCTTGATTGTGGTCAGTTGTTTATTGCCATGCCGCGTGTTTATGTGGCCGAATAGTGCAGAGTGTGATTAGCCAATAATTGGCGTGGATTCTATTGCCCAAGTATGTGATTTCTGAGTGCCAATTGTGTATTGGGCCACATGGTACTAAAATGGCCAAATGAGCACGTTGATGCGAATTGATTGGGCAAGTGGTTATGGCTTTAAGCACATTATGATGTGATTTGTGCATGTTGAGATGCACGTGAATTTGGCATTTAATGATTATGTGCCTTTGTGAACTTGATGCTTATTATACATTGCATTATTGTCCGAGTGCGGGAATTGCATGACCATGCATTTTGTATGCCGAGAATGGGTGTGAAATGAAAGTTGTGCGAGTATGTGTGCCTGACATGAGCATGTGATCACCTAATATGCCTTAATGCGTTTTACACGGGATTCAGATAAAATTGGCTGTGTGTATGTGTGATAACTAATCACCCTAATGCTTTTTTCGTAGGGTTGAACCCATCTTGATGCGTTTTACGCGGGATGTTACCCGGTACATCCGGAAGATGGCTAGCCTGATGCGTTTTACGCGTGTTTTAATTCGTAAGGAGATTGATGTTGCACCTAATGCGTTTTATGGGGGTTAGAGACACTGGGCCTGATACATTTTACGCGGGCCAAGAAGTGTTGTTATTGATATGGACCTATTGTGTTTGGCACGGGTCAGACCTGATGCGTTTTACGCGGGTTGAGCTATGATTGAGAAATGAGCAGTGTGCCAGTGTGCAATTAGAGCCAGATTGAGAGCATGGCATAGTGATGGCATTTGTGTTCATAAGAATGCATGGGCCAGTATGCGAGTATGTGTGACTCGATGTCTCGTGTGTGGTACGAACACTAATGAGTATAAGCATGCGTATCGTGTAACTAAATGTGTTTACATATGTGCCATGATTATTATCATAAATTGTCTAACCTGCGGGGTCAGTGAGGTGAGCGATCTGTGCCCGAGGGCAGAGGTCAATCGTGGTTTGATGGTTGAACTGTGTGTGTAGTGATTGCTTATCAGGAGGTGCATGTTAGCCTAGTTTAGGTTTAGGGGGTTTTACTTACTAAGACTTGTTTTCATTGTTGTTTAACCAAACTTTTCTTTACCCCCAGATTTGAGGATGGCAGATGAATCGACACATTTTGGGAGGAGCTCCGGCTAAATATAGTGCTTGACTGCCAAGCCACGTACCCCATTTTTATGTTGGTGGCTGTTAATCCGTTTTGACTTTTATATGTGTATCTGGTGTAAAAATGGATATTGTATATGTTTTTAGTGGTATGCTAAGCGTATCTTTGTAATTTGATTGATTGATGTTGTGCTATCCTTGGTCATATGTTTTATTGTTCGGGTGTTTTATCTATTCTACTTCCACATGTGCAATGATCTCTATGTTTTGGGTATTGGATCGGCGACGCGTCCTGGGACGTTGCATTATTCGACCTCAGGTGGGATGCTTGCGCGTTGTGGGGTTCAGGGCGTGACAGAAGAATCAAGTAACTATTTTTTTTTTTTTACCAATAGTTTACTTTTTTGCTTGCCAACAATTTCAGAAACTACTGGCACGAATGTACATATGATGGTACAAAATCTTTGTATAGCAATATTCATTGTCTGTTCTAACTGATTTTGTATATCTGATCCACGGTTAAATTCGTTCGCCAATTTTAATCAGACCTAATATCTTTGTAGGTTTTCTAGATCTAAGATGAATGGCGGAACTCAAATACAGAGTGTAGGAAATTATGCTGGAAAACCCCTCATGTTTTCATGGATAAAAAGCAAACTTTACATTGACTAAAAAGTTCGGCACATTCAACAGTGGTGGCTTCATTCACAATAATTCGTTCCCTCTCAAGTTCGTAGGTTGCAACAGACTGAGGTAGGAATGCATTCGACGTTTCTCAGTCTTAATTAATTAAATCATGTCCTTTGTACGGACTACTTTATTTTCTCACCCACAGACTCACGAGCGCGATTATAAACGGCGAAATAATCGAGAGACTGACAAAGAAGTAGCTGAGGAAAGTGTTGGGCGTGACGGCGGCCATTGCAACGTCGTACGTCGTTACCAGGGCGATCAGCGCGATTCGCAGCTCCCTCTTCATGGGGAATCCCAAAGTGAGGATTTCGATCATCTGGAGGGAGGCAAAGAATCCAGCCGTGTTGAAGATGAGGAAGAGGATGTACGCTGCTGGGTTCTTCGTTCCCAAAACTGCCCGTCCGGCTTTGTGCGATGCTGTGCTGTTGTTCGTGGCATCAGTGCTGTCGGTCGAGGACCCTGAATCGTCCTGCCAAAGTCCGCCCGGCGGCTGAAGCACGGCTTGATAGGTAGCAGTCGTGATGAGAGCAGCGACAACGAGCAAGGCGTTCCGTACATCACCCGGGGAGTCCCTTCCTTTCCTGTACTCGAAGTCCTTGCGCCATTGGGGCGTCTCAAATTTGAGCTTCAGGAAACATGTGCAACGGTCGGTCCACGTTCTGCGCGATTGGCGGCAACGTCCTGTAGATTGATCAGTTCGGGGTTCAGGGTCTTCGGTTGCCATCGCTTCCATAGAACTAGAGGGCAATCCCCTTGATCTCGTGGCTCCAGATCGTGTGAGGATTTCAGCAATTTCCGCATCACCCGCTTCACTGTTAACGAGCAATAGGATGTCTAGAGGCGTTAAACCCGCCTCATTTCTGGCATTCACTTCGACCAGATCTTTGTCAATTGCATAGCCTGAGAGCAGGAACTCCACCACCTGTTCGGTGCAATAACACATTTTATTTATCATCCAATATTCTCGTTGTGCAATTTCTCTCGAATTGTTAGCGGAAACATGCATTCGATCCCTAAACATGCACTTTCACACTAACTAGAACTATTATCGGTCCTCTCTACAAATATTTTTAATTGCGAGATTTTGTTGGAATACTGCCAACTGTTATAAAACTTGAGTTATTAGATAAAGGCGTGATTTAAGGCCTAAATATTCTAACACAAAGGCTCCGTATATTTCGTGAAAAATGAATGATTTGAAAAATATTTTCCAAAATATAGACACTTCTATTGCTCATAAAAAAGCACGGACGAAATTTTTTTCGTTATCCACAAAAATGCTCATACATTAATTATTATCGATAATACAACTACTTTTCATTGATTAATTATTTGAAGTGATATAAACAATCATTATTAGGAATATATATATTCCGAATTATCTATTTTCCGCCGGATAAATGGAGCCTAATAATTCTATTTGCTTCACCTGTGAAGAACAGAGAAGAGCAACCAATACGACGAAATGAAACGGGTCAAAAGAACTGGGCACTTGCCTCGTATTGCTTTCTAGCCACCGCGAGGTGCAAGATCTGGTTCCCTTGGCCGTCCCGCCAATTCATGACATGCTCTTTGTTCGACTGCTTCAGCTGCTGTACCAGCAACTTCAATGCCTCAAACCGGCTGTTCTTCACAGCGAGGTGGAGTGCGCTCTCCCTCCGAGCCGTCACTTCCTCGATGGAATCTGGACAAGCCGAAACCAGTTCCTTCAAGACTTCGCTCCTCCCCTTGATGACTGAATTGTGCAGAGGAATCCTTTCCTCTCTCCCCTTCACAAGGCACAGGCGATTGCCCACTTTCAAAAGCTCCCGAACGATATCCACATCCCCCCTCGCCGCAGCGATGTGCAGAGGGCTGAAACCGTCCTGGTTCAGCTCGTCGGCAAACTCGGTCTTCAGTTTGAGGACTTCTCTGACGAAATTCACGTGGCCGGCCATCGAGGCAATATGTAGAGGGTTGTCTCCGTCGACGAGAGATGCTGCGTTGAGGATGAGGACGTTTTCTCTGACCAAGGAGTACAATTGATCGACATTCCCTGTGTGGGATGCTTCAAGCAACCTAGGATCCATCGAGAAGAGTGTTTTGCGATTCTTCTTTGGGTGTCAAAATAATGTTTAGACAACCAGCACAGTTGATGATATGTAAACTGAATTGAATTTCACAATAAGAAAATGACAATCGGACCAACCTTGATCACATTTAATCGGACGAAGTATCTACCACACAATAAAATATCACGATATTGTCATTGACGTGCAATAAATTTCATAAACCGATGATCCGTGGCTAGGAGACTGGCAAGATAAGTGTGTCCCTTGGCCAAATGGTTCTCATATTTCCTTTTCATCACAATACATCATTGTATTTAACGCATTCGACGGAAAATAGATTCGCATGGCACCATCCTGCCTTGATTATAGCCTAGAAGAAGAAAGTCTGAACGCTGGAGGAATTGGTGGCTATAGCCAGCCAAATCTTCCAATTTACGAAATTGCAACTGGATCCCACCTTATGACATGATACTTGATGTTGACACCCAAGTCTTTTTAATCCACATGACTCCGATATGAGATGGTGTTGTGATTGATGAGTTGTCAGACAGCAGAGATGCTGGTCGATGACCATATCTATTGACAACCGTGATACAGCTGTCCATCTCCGATAGTGATTGGTCGCCAATTGATGCTTGACAGATGGAGGTAAGTGTTGAGTACAGCAACTGGAGACAAGGTGAAGATGCCAATTGACGGTTATATCCAATAGTAACTAAAGAATTCTAACCGCTTGTAGATAAGGCCAACGTGGAAATCATGGGGTCTAGAGTCGTGGATATACGGTTGTAACCATTAATTTGAATATTAACCGTATGTAAGCCGTTACACTTTGTAATAGGCTATATAAAGCCTCGTTGAATTGTTTTAAAATGATCCACAATCATCAACAAACACACTTATGTGTCTTCACATTTTATAGATTTATCAGTTTCTTGTACTTGCATTTACTTTTCTCTAGATTTAATTGTTCTTAGTACGTAATTTGCTTCCGATCTGAATTGCCACTGAACCCGATTCAATAAAAATCAAAGATCAACCTATGGTGAAAGGCACTTCGCCTAATCAGGTCAATTCTAGAGAAAATATGTTTATGGCGTGCCTGGTGGGGTTATTGTGATTCGATATGAGGAAACACAATGGCAAATACCAGAAATCAATCGGAGCTTGATAAGCTGAGCTATGAGCTTAAGATCTAAGGTAAGAGCTAACGTGACCCCATTTTATTTTCCACGAGAATTTTCTGGCGGGCATTCATTCCGATGAAAAAACAACAAGTATAACAGGACATGGAGAGCTGGGAAAGAGATCATCCATGCGTTTTGGGACTGCGCAAGCGACAAAACATATTGTGGATTTTTTGCGGACAATTATCTCTGAAGAGTGTAGTAGACCATTCACTTGTGCAATTAAGTCATGAAATATATTAGCAAATATTCAATCAAAGTTCGATTAACTAACTTTATCAATCAAATTTCACGAAAGATAGTGCCACGTGGCAAGTGTGTCACGCATAACATTTGGTCAATTTTTATATAAGACGACTTGATTGACCATCTGCTGATACAAACTAAAAGTACACGAGGTGCATTCATTTCACAAAAAATTCATAATTCGATATTTTCCTAAAATGGCCAACACACAATAATTTTCGTATCAATAATATTCTGCACCTAAAAAATTTCATTCATGATAAAAAAAAAATATATGTTTTGTTAATTCATTTTTAAATAATATAAATGATCAATTTTAAGAAAATATTTTTTAAATTATTAATTATTAATGTTCCGCAAAACAGACACTCGATAGGATTGTTTGCATGTGCCAATTTGCGTTACGAGCTTCTTCATCTAAAACCTCACCATGGAATCCCCCAATTCAATCTCGCTTTTGAAAAAATTAAATGATCAAATATCCTAATTTATACTCTCTTTCAAGTCAACAATAATTTATTAGTTTCTTGTACTTGCAGTTACTTTTTCTCTAGATTTAATTGTTCTTAGTACGTAATTTGCTTTTGATCTGAATTGCCACTGAACCTGATTCAATAAAATTCAAAGATCAACCTATGGTGAAAGGCACTTCGCCCAATCGGGTCAATTCTCGAGAAAATATATTTATGGCGTGCCTGGTGGGGTTATTGTGATTCGATATGAGGAAATACAATGGCAAATACCAGAAATCAATCGGAGCTTGATAAGCTGAGCTATGAGCTTAAGAGATGAGGTAAGAGCTGACACGACCCCATTTTATTTTCCACGAGAATTTTCTGGCAGGCATTCATTCCAATGAAAAAACGACAAGTATACCAGGACATGGAGAGCTGGGAAAGAGATCATCCATGCGTTTTGGGACCGCGCAAGCGACAAAACATATTGTGGATTTTTTGCGAACAATTATCTCCGAAGAGTGCAATAGACCATTCACTTGTGCAATTAAGTCATGAAATATATTAGCAAATATTCAATCAAAGTTCGATTAACTAACTTTATCAGTCAAATTTCACGAAAGATAGTGCCACGTGGCAAGTGTGTCACGCATAACATTTGGTCGATTTTTATATAAGAGGACTTGATTGACCATCTGCTGATACAAACCAAAGGTACACGAGGTGCATTCATTTCACGAAAAATTCATAATTCGATATTTTCCTAAAATGGCCAACACACAATAATTTTCGTATCAATAATATTCTGCACCTAAAAAATTTCATTCATGATAAAAAAAATATATATGTTTCATTAATTCATTTTTAAATAATATAAATGATCAATTTTAAGAAAATATTTTTTAAATTATTAATTATTAATGTTCCGCAAAACAGACACTCGATAGGATTGTTTGCATGTGCCAATTCGTGTTACGAGCTTCTTCATCTAAAACCTCACCATGGAATCCCCTAATTCAATCTCGCTTTTGAAAAAATTAAAAGATCAAATATCCTAATTTATACTTTCTTTCAAGTCAACAATAATTTATTTTACTTTTAAGGAAGTAAGTGATGAGAGAGAGAGAGAGAGAGGTTTGTTCCATTTTGAGAAGAGAAGCGATAGTTTTCTTAAACCTACTCCTTTTTTGGCGATTTAGTCATCATCGGGTTGTAGCAATGGTCGCACGAACTGAACAAGCTCAAACTTCTGGTGACACTGACAAAGTTTTTTATTTTATTTTTAATTTTTTTGATAACCCAGGGAACCCCCGCACGGCCGACAGCCGGGGAGTAAACTCTAGAGGCGACACGTGCTAGCCACCACACACGTGCCACCGGTTAAGTCACCCTGCGGCGCTCGGGATTCGAACACTCAACCTTTTGCGAGAGGAAGAGTGCGCGCTCCAGCAGCGCCACTCAGGCGGGTGGTTGACACTGACAAAGTTTGTGACTATAATGTGGGATAATTCCAAATAAAGATATGAAGTTTCCTCGTCTTCTCAAATAAGGGTTTGAAGTGTCATCATTTTCTCAAATAAAGGCCTAAAGTGGATTTTGTTTCAAATAGGAACATGAAGTGGCAAGGTTAGTCTTAAAGAAGGGTTTGCCATCATCGGCTGGTCAACCGCATTTTTTTGTTCTTTCCTTTTTTACTTGTTTCCTTTTTCCTTTTTTCTTTCTTTTTTTCCTTTTTATGTGTTTTCTTTCCTTTTCTCCGATAGCTGATCTCAAGCGATGGCCAGCCACCAGTGATACCCAAAGAGAGCCAAGCGAGGCTACGCTCAAAAGCCATGGGTGAGGGCCGGCCTCACTTAGGCGACCCTCGTCGGCCGCCGGCCACGGGCAAGGTCGACCTTTGCCAGATTTGGGCAAAGATCACCTCGCCTATTGCCAACGAGGACCTAGGCGAGGCAACCCTCGCTAGCAACTAGTGAGGGCTTGCAAGCTCTTGATTTCTTCTGTTAACTTCATCTAATTTGATTAATGGAAAATGCTGACATGATTTTTTTTAATATTTTATCGCTCCAACATAGTGTCTTACGTGGCGTGACGGTTAACTAAAGCACTAAAACGACATCGTTTTAATCTGAATCCTAAGTTTTACACAAAATCTTAATTAAATTAAATTAAAAAATATCAAAAAATTTCCATAAAAAAGTCAAACTCAAAAAAGAAAAAAATTTTCGACCAAAAAAAAGAAAAAAGGCTAAAAATTAAAATAAAACACAAAAAATAGCAAAAATCTCAGGCCCTTTGCCTGTATTTTTTTCTTCTTTTCTTTTTAAAAAAGAAATTTAGCTTTTTTTTAATTTTTAATCTAATTTAACTAAAATTTAGGTTGAAATTAACTTTGGACGAAAATGCCCTTGACTGGCCAATATATTTGGCCTACCGACGAGGTCGAGCCCTTATTTGAAATTGCTATTGCCACTTTAGGTCCTTCACTGAAATTGCCATGGCCACTTCAGGCCCTTTTTTAAAACAAAATCCATTTCAAGCCCTTATTTGAGAAAATGAAAGCATTTTAGGCTCTCATTTGGAATTTTCTCCTATAATGTGGATATGGCATTTGATAATGTAAAACAATGCACAACCTCATATAGAATCGATTCAAGGATAGAACTGTTCTTGGAAAAATACTAAAAGTTGCCTCAACTTTTCCATACCACTTTCCATTATAAATTACCACTTTGCATCATGAGTTTTTATCTTAGACACTAAATTGTGTTAGGATGCACGTGCGAGTTATGATAGAGAGGCCCCACATAAGAGAATTAATGTGATATGGAGTAGTTTTCCAATTAGCTCATAACTCATTAACTTAAGATTTTGAGTGAAAGTCGGTTCAATTAGATATATTGACGGACTTGAACTTGGACTTCTTCTTAACAATCTCCCCAGGTGAAAGTGTTGGGCTTCTACTGTGCGTTCCAACAAGTGATATGAGAACTTTTAATTTGTTCAATGTGATTCATAAACTTTTAGTAAATGTTCAAACTAGTCCATAAATTATATGAAAATGTCCAAAATTATCCTCCAATTAATTTAAGTTTAGGAATAGTATTGAATATTTTCATATAGCACATGGACAAGTTTGAATAAATACCAAAAGTTCAAGGATCACATTAAACAAATTAAAAAATCATGGACGATATTGCACGTTGAGTTAAAATCAAGAGACAACAACAATTTAAAAGTTTAGAGATCATATTGTACATTTGGTCAAAGTTGAAGAACCATTTATATCATTTTCTCAACATTTTATCGTCCACATAGTGATGAACCTGGTCATGGCAGGCATAACTATCTAGAGACCAAGGAAGAAGTTGCCAACAAAAGTGTCGAGCGTGAGGGTTTGCATCACAACGTTGTACGTCCATATCAGGGAGAAAGCTCCCTTTGCATCCGGAATCCCAACGTGAGGAAGTAAATCATGTGGACGGTGGTAAAGAATCCGGCTGTGTTGAAGATCAGGAAGAGGATTTACGCGACCTGGTTATTTGTTCCCAAAACCGCCTGGCCAGCTTTGTGTGATGCAGTCCCATATTTCGTGGCATTGGTGCTGTTAGTCAAGGGCCCCGAATCATCCTGCCAAAGTCCGCTTGGCGGCTGAAGCGCGGCTTGATAGGTAGCACTTGCGATGAGAGAGGCACAGCGAGCAAGGAGTTCCGCACATCACCCGGGGAGTCCCTTCCTTTGTTGTGCTTGGAGTCCTCGAACCATTGGGATCTCTCATAATTGAGCTTCAAGAAACATGTGAAACGGTCGGTCCAAGTTCCACGTGATGGGTGGCGATTTCCGTTTGATTAATCGGTTTGGGGTTTGGGGTCTTCAGTCACGCACCGTTACTATAGAAGGAAATCCCCTTGATCTCATGGCTCCAGATCGTGTTGAGGATTTTGGCAATTTCTGCATCACGCGTTTCATTGTTAATGAGCAATAGGATGTCTAGAGGCGTTAAACCCGCCTCATTTATGTCATTCACTACGATCAGATCTTTGTCAATTGCATAGCCCGAGATCTTTGTCAATTGCATAGCCCGAGAGCAGGAACTCCACTACCTATTCGAATCAAGAACGTATTTTATTTATCATCCAAAATTCTCGATGTGCGATTTCTATCGAAACATGCATTTTCACACTAACTGGAACTGTTATCAATTCTCTTCATAAATATTTTTAATTTTAAGATTTTGTGAGAACACTGTCAACTGTTCTAAAACTTAAACTATTAGATGAAGGCGTAATTTAAGATCTAACTATTCTAACACTAAGGCTCCGTATGTTTCGCAAAAAATGAATGATTTAAAAATATTTTTCTAAAAATAGACACTTAAATTTCTTACAAAAATGAATGAACGAAATTTTTTTCATTGTCCACAAGAATGCTTAGACATAAATTACTGTCGATAATGAAAATGTCTTTTATTGACTAATTATTTCAAGCTATACAAATAATCATTTTTAATAAAATATTTTCCAAATAATTTGTTTTCGGCGAAACAAATGGGGCCTAATAATTCTATTTGCTTCACATGTGAAGAATAGAGAAGAGGAACCGATGCGTCATAACGAAATGGGTGAAAACCTCAAATTGCTTTCTAGCCACCGCGAGGTGAAAAGATCTGGTTTCCTTGGCCGTCCCGCCAATTCAAGGCATGTTCTTTGGTCGAACGCTTCAGCTGCTTCACCAGCAACTTGAATGCCTCAAGCCGGCTGCTCTTCACGGCAAGGTCGAGTGCACTCTCCCTCCGAGCCAGCACTTCCTCGATGGAATCGGGACAAGCCAAGACCAGTTCCTTCAGGACTTCTCTCCTTCCCTTGATGGCTGAATAGTGCAGAGGAGTCCTTTCCTCTCTCCCCTTCACTAGGCACAGGCGATTGCCTACTTTCAAAAGCTCCCGAACAATGTCCGCATTGCTCCTTGCCGCAGCAATGTGCAGAGGGCTGAAACTGACCTGGTTCAGCTCGTCGGCTAACTCCGTCTTCAGTTTGAGGACTTCTCTGACGAAATTCATGTGGCCGGCCATGAGGCGACATGCAGAGGGTTGTCTCCATTGACGAGAGACGCTGTGTTGAGGATGAGGACGTTTTGTCTGACCAAGGAGTACAATTGATCGACATTCCCCCTGTAGGATGCTTCAAGCAACCTAGGATCCATCTGTTGGGTCTGAGAAGACTGTTTTGCGAATGGTGAATGGTGGTTTGTTTGACTATTGGACTAAAAGGTTTTAAGAAATCAACGCCCTCCTCTTGATGGAAGTCTTCTGCAACAAGTCGGGATTTCAATCGGTCAATTGGTTCATTTGCATGTAGTTTTGCTTTGTACACCCATTTACATCCAACCACATTCATCGAGGGATGACGGAAAACAAGTTCCCATGTTTTGTTGATTGTCAAATTTGTTCATCATGTAGTTGTGTAAATATGGATAACGATGAGATCCAAACACCCATAGCAATGAATAATTAGGGCCCTAAGATCAAGTATGTGCTTGGTTGCCTAGAGCAGTGGAAGGAAGTAGATTTATCAAATAATTCATTATTGTAAAAAGTTCCACCCAATAGTTGAGTGGTATAGAGGCCTCAAATAATGTAGCAATCCCGAGTTCAATAATGTGTCGTTATTTCCTCTTAGCAATAGAATTTTGCTCTCGTGTACCTGGAAAAGAGTGTTGTTGTTGTATACATATTTCACGAAGATGTGAGACAAAATTATTACTTTTGAATTCTCCCCTTTAGTCAGATTGAAAATTTTTAATTTTCCTATTCAAGCTGATTTTCAACTCATCTTTGAAAAGATAGAAGTCTTAAAGAAATCTGACTTTCGCTTCAATGGATACAACCAGCAGTATCAGGAAATGCACTCGAATCCCAAATATCACATTGTATTTTCTCTAATGTATGGGAACATCAAGAATTAGATAAAGAAAATGGCAATTTTGAACTTTTGCTAATTTGACAACCAGTATAAAAAGTGTCAATGAATTTACTTACTAAATAAAATTATCACACTGCAAAAGCTGGAATACACGATTGTTCAGAGCTGCCACAAAAGTTCATCCTCAACCTTGTTTCTCTGAGAAAAGTAGGCTATGTAATGCAGCTCCTTACTAGTACATAGCCCTTGATGATTAGTTCCCGTCAGAAACACTAGTGTGTCCTAGAGTCCTTGACAGTAAAAACAAAGGCATTAAACTCAAAAGAGCAAGGATAATCTCTTGTCATTTGAGAAACATATAATAGATTTTTCTTCATTTGTGGAACTACCAAAACATTATTAATTGAAAAAGTGACTAATCTCATTGCCAAAGTCATCAATCCCAACAAGAGTAATTGGCAATGATTACCATTCCAAACTATCACACTATTGTGGCCATGGTAAGGAACTATGTGTTGTATTCCAAAAACCGATGAATTGTTGAAAACCATCAACAAAACAGGATCATACATGTATAATTCATTGACAAAGCATAAACACAGAAGCGTACCTGAATCCATAACGTAGACTGTTCTTCGGTATCGTGCGGGTAGTCTTCCAGAACAATACGTTTTCTCTGAAAGTTCCTCTTTAAATTCTCTTTGTGTTTCTCTCTTTTGATGGGATGAAGAGGAATTAGTAACTTACGTACGTTCTGAGGATCATAACCACTCTTATAAGGTAACCCTAATGTTACCCTTTAGAAATTACAATTTTGCCCATCATAAAATTGTAATTTCACCTTTTAGTCTCTACACATTAAAGGGTCACACCCTATTTGATACATTAAAGCCCTAAATTACCTTAACTTAATTTATCACTATTAAAGGGCTTAACTTTATATGACAGTATGCATTGCATTATTATTTCACATATAACCCAACGTTGGATTAAGGATCCAACAATCTCCTACCTGGATTATATGTGTATCCTTATAATTATGCTTTGCAATAACAACTGTTTGAGCTCAACTGTACTGTCATTACCGAAATGTATCTCTAACCAATCCGGTCCATCAATTATATCAATATAGGATCAAAGCGGCTTTTGTCACATCTATCGTAACTCAACCCATCAATGGTCACAAAATTGATACAACTGAATGATATGGATTATGACGTGGATGTGTAGCATGGAAATTTCTTGAAACGTGATGTTAACATGCCTATTTCCAACTGGTCCACCTTAAACCTTAGTGAGATCAGACTTTACCAAAATCAGAGTGTGAATAAATCCTAATATTTCTGCAGAAAATAACCTCAAATATCCATATACTGAAATAACTGAAAATGTCTATATTAAGAACATTTAAATTACAAACTCCCACTAAGACTGAATATCCTCAATAAACATAACACCCATACGAGCAGTATGCTCATGGAACACCTTGGGTGGCAATCCCTTAGTAAGCGGATCCGCAAGCATGGAGTTTGTACCAATATGTTCTATAGACAACTGTACACTCTGAATTCTTTCTTTAACAACAAGGAACTTGATGTCTATATGCTTTGACTTCGACGAGCCTCTGTTGTTGTTAGAATATAAAACTGCTGATTTATTGTCACATAATAACTTGAGTGGTCTTTCAATACTATCCACTATCCGTAGTCCCGTGACAAAATTTCGCAGCCATATTCCATGATTGGATGCTTCATAACATGCTATGAATTCTGCTGCCATAGTTGAAGAGGCCGTTATGGACTGTTTGGCACTCTTCCATGAGATGGCACCTCCGGCTAATAGATAAACATAGCCTGATGTAGACTTCAAACTATCTTGGCATCCAGCAAAATCGGAGTCAGTATAACCAATGATCTCAAGCTGATCCAACCTCCGATATGTGAGCATGTATCCTTTTGTTTTCTGTAAGTATTGCAAGACCCGTTTGGTTGCTTTCCAATGGTCTACTCCTGGATTGCTTAAATATCTGCCCAACATTCTAGTAATGTACGCAATATTCGGACGCGTACAAACATAAGCATACATCATACTCCCTATTACAGATGCATAAGGAATCTTCTCCATTTCCTTTCTTTCAAAATCATTCTTAGGGCACTGATTGAGACAAAACTTGTCTCCTTTAGATACAGGGGTATCACCTGGTTTACAATTTTGTATGCCATACCTTTTGAGAACCTTTTCGATATAGCTCTTTTGTGATAATCCAAGAATAACCCGAGAGCGATCCCGATGTATTTGTATACCTAATACAAAAGAGGCGTCACCAAGATCTTTCATCTCAAAGTTATTAGACAGAAATCTCTTGGTTTCGTGCAATAAGCCTATATCGTTGCTGGCAAGCAAGATATCATCAACATACAAAACCAGAAAAATGTACTTGCTCCCACAGAACTTACAGTATATACATTCATCAACCAAATTCATCTCAAAGCCAAATGAGACGATCACTTGATGAAATTTAAAATACCATTGTCGAGATGCTTGCTTGAGCCCATAGATGGATTTCTTAAGTTTGCAAACCATACTCTTTGGATCTCCAGATATAAAGTTTTCTGGTTGCACCATATATATTGTTTCATCAATGTTACCATTGAGAAACGCTGTCTTTATATCCATCTGATGCAACTCAAGATTGAAATGCGCCACCAATGCCATTATAATCCTAAAAGAGTCTTTCGAAGAAACTGGAGAGAAAGTCTCTTTATAGTCAATGCCTTCTTTCTGTGTAAATCCCTTTGCGACAAGACGAGCCTTATATCTCTCCACATTGCCTTTTGAATCCCTTTTGGTTTTAAATATCCATTTACAACCAATGGGCTTCACACCTTCTGGCAATGGGACAAGATCCCAAACGTCATTGTCTCTCATGGACTTCATCTCCTCCTTCATGGCATCATTCCACTTCTGAGAGTTAGAACTTTCCATGGCTTGACGAAAGCTAATTGGATCATCTTCCATCATTCCAATATCAAAATCATGCTCTTGGAGAAATACAATGTAGTCATCTGGCATTGCACTTCTCCTCTCTCTAGTGGATCTTCTTAATGGCATATGTTCTTGAGGTGGTAGAGTTTGATTTTCTGGAATAATTTCTTGAATGAGAGGTTCTCTTTCATCGTCCTGATCAGTTGTGTCCCGATCAATGACAATGGCACTTGTAGGATCAATGTCAATGGCAGGTGTAGGAACATTAACAGATTCCTCTTCAAAGTCAAGGTCCCTAATTGTATTCCCGCTCGCAAACTCAACATCCTCAAAGAACCGGGCAATTCCCGACTCAAAAATCGACTTAACTGTAGGATCATAAAATTTGTACCCCCTTGATCTTTCAGGGCATCCAATAAAGTAGCAACTTATTGTTCTTGAATCTAGTTTTCTTTCATTAGGCTTATAAGGCCTTGCTTCAGCTAGACATCTCCAAACGCGTAAATGCTTTAGACTAGGCTTTTTATCCGTCCAAAGTTCATAAGGGGTTTTGATAGTTGCTTTAGTTGGAACCCTATTAAGGATATATGCTGCAGTCTTAAGCGCTTTTCCCCAGAGTGATTCTGATAAGGTAGAAGAACAAATCATACTCCTCACCATATCCTTAAGCGTTCTATTTCGTCTTTCAGCAACACTATTCATTGTAGGCGAACCCGGCATAGTGTATCGTGGGACGATACCGCATTCCTCTAGGAATTTAGCAAACGGTCCTGGACGTTGCTCACCTGAACCGTCATATCTGCCGTAGTATTCACCACCACGATCAGACCTGACGCTTTTAATTTTCTTGTTGAGTTGATTCTCAACTTCGATTTTATATGTTTTGAACACATCCAATGACTGTGCCTTTTCTTTAATGAGATATATGTAGCCATATCTTGAAAAATCGTCTATGAACGTTATAAAATATTGCTGACCATTCCAAGTAGCCGTTGGAAACGGTCCACAAATATCAGTATGGATAAGTTCTAAGACGTCTGAAGTCCTGTTGGCTACAAATCTCTTTTTATTGGTTTGTTTGCCCTTTATACAATTAACACAAATTTCAAAATTTGTGAAGTCTAAAGGATTGAGAATTTCATCCGACACAAGTCTCTCTATCCTTTGCTTAGAGATATGACCTAATCTCTTGTGCCATAGAGCAGTTGAATTCTCATCGGTTAATTTTCTCTTTGTACCTCGTGTACTCAAATGCAGGGATTCATTAAAAGAAGCAATCACATCAAGTGAATAAAGATTATCATAAACTGATAAAGAACCGGAACCAACTAATTTTGAATCTTGAAACAAACTGAATGTTCCATTCCCAAATGAACAAGAATAACCAGATTTGTCCAAAGCAGAAATGGAAATCAAGTTCCGCCTAAAAGACGGTACAATAAATGTCTCATCAAGATCCAAATATAATCCAGTCTTTAATAATAATCTAAATTTTCCAATTGCTTCAACTTGAACCGTCTTGCCATCGCCCACATAGATGTATCTTTCAACATCACTTGGCTTTCGACAACTCAGGCAACCCTGCATAGACACACTGATGTGAGTTGTTGCACCAGAATCTATCCACCAAGTGTGTCTAGGTACCGAAGTTAAATTAACCTCAGAACAAACCAAATTAAGAAGTACACCTTTCTTAGCACGCCATGCGTGATAATTGGTGCAATTCTTCTTCACATGTCCTGTGGCTTTACAAAAGAAACAACCTGTGCTTTCCGGATCATCCTGTTTCTGTTGTTGTTTCCTTTAGTTTGCCAAGGTTGCAGCTTCTTTATCCTTCTTCCTTTTCATTCCCTTATCATTGGAAGTTGAGGTTAGATGGGCACTTTCTATCTTATCTTGCTTCAGCCTTTCCTCCTCTTGGACACAGTGTGAGATGAGCTCATTCAGAGACCAAGTCTCTTTCTGACAGTTGTAGCTCACCTTAAACTGATTAAACTGTGCCGGAAGAGATATTAAAACCAGATGCACCAGCAAGTCCTCAGCGAGTTCCAGCTTAAGTGCATTTAACTTAGAAGCAAGATGATACATCTCCATGATGTACTCCCTAATATTGCCCTTCCCTTTATAGCGCATTGAAATTAAATTTGTCAAGATCGTACCAATTTCAGCCTTTTTGCTCTTGACAAATCTCTTTTCAATGTCAGTAAGGAATTCTTTAGCTGTGGTTATCTTTTCAGACATTGTGCCCCGGAATGCTTCTGGAATGGCTTTCTTCATGATCATCATACACATGCGATTTGATCTCTCCCACCTTTCCATATCCCTCTTTTGATCAGAGGTGCTTTGATCATTAAGTGGTGTAGGAGAATCGATCCTTAACGCAAGGTCGAGATCCATGACTCCGAGAACTATCAGAAGGTTCTCTTGCCATGACTTGAAGTTGGTGCCATTTAGCATAGGAATTGAATTAATGCTGGCAGTAATATTCACATGAGTAATAGCTGAATTCAAATACAACCAACAAAACATGCTCACGTAAGTCTCAAAGCAATATATCAATTCAAATCAAGGTAATTCACATCTCAAGACATCGAGCACTACATTAATACCTTGTCTTTGGACAACAATATTAACTAGTAAGTGATATCTTGTTGCAGTAATCAAACATTGATAATAATAGTATGTCAAACAATAAAACTTCATTTGGGTTGATTTATTACTCACATACAAAATCCAAATAATCATCACATGTTAATCACCGCAGTTGCCAATGTGATTTTGTTAAATATTAACCTTCCTTTGGGCTGGTTAAAATCCACATGCATCACATGTGCATACCTTTTATATCTTAAAATAAATTAATTTACACAAGAGAGATCCATTTGTGGACATGTTGCTTCAATCAATTTATTTCAATATATATATTCCTCCACCAAAATTTGAATTTTAATTGCTATTTGCGTTCCGCGCGTGAGATCCACGTGCAGGCGTTGCGCCTATGCTTCAGGCGCGTGAATCTCACGCATGCCGGTGCTCGAAGGCGCGTAGAGCGCGTGCGGGCACGTGCGGCCTCCGACGGAGGCACGTCACCTATCTTCAGACTCGACTCGCCGTTAGGATTCCAGATTTAACATCAAAATTCACCTTTGACAAATTTAAAAATTCAAAAAATACTGTACAGTAAAAAAAAAATTGATTTTGCTTCATTGTGCAAACATCTGCACAAACCCTAATTTCACAAATTGCTAAAACAGAACCCTAAAACCAATGGATTAACATGTATACTACTCTGATACCAATTGTTGTATTCCGAAAACCGATGAACCGTTGAAAACCATCAACGAAACAGGATCATACATGTATAATTCATTGAGAAAGCATAAACACGGAAGCGTACCTGAATCCATAACATAAACTGTTCTTCGGTGTCGTGCGGGTAGTCTTCCAGAACAATACGTTTTCTCTGAGAGTTCCCTTTTAAATTCTCTTTGTGTTTCTCTCTTTTGATGGGATGAAGAGGAATTAGTAACTTACGTACGTTCTGGGGACCATAACCACTCTTATAAGGTAACCCTAATGTTACCCTTTAGAAATTACAATTTTGCCTATCATAAAATTGTAATTTCCCCTTTTAGTCTCTACACATTAAAGGGCCACACCATATTTGATACATTAAAGCCCTAAATTACCTTAACTTAATTTATCACTTTTAAAGGACTTAACTTTATATGACAGTATGCATTGCATTATTATTTCACATATAACCCAACGTTGGATTAAGGATCCAACACTATGTTCATAAGATTACTTGGATTATCTATCATATAAGCATTTGTAGCAATGTCTAAATGCCATTCTTCGTCTTGCGAGTTTCAAATATGAAGAGCAACTAGGTCATAGGGTATATTATTCTTCGATAACTGTTGTTGAACAATACTGGCAATTCGATACATCATGCCCCTTCTTCTTACAGATCTAACATATGAGAGATGGTACTCCTAAGTTTGAATTTGGTGTGCACCAGTGGCTTTGGTTTGCTAACTAGTATTGTAGTTTTCTAAAAAGTGCCAACCATTATGGTTTGTCTGAGAAAAGCCACGACCCCTAGAATTAAATATGGTCCCTCTACCTCTACCTCCAGGGTTGCTTTTTTTGCCCCCATTGTTTCACTGCGAGTTAAATGCCATTGAAGTATCTGAGAGCATGCTTGAAGTTTGCTTGTTTCGTAACTCAGCTCTGATGCTGTGCAACCACTTTGGCATGAGATAGAAGGAGGCCTGAGCATATTCATTTTGAACGACTCATAACTATCATCAAGTCCTTCAAGTAATCTGAAGACTTCATCAGCATTCGACACATGTTTACCAATGGAATGCAATTGATCACAAATAGATTTCAACTCATGAAGATTAACAAGTAAAGGCTTATTTTCTTTCCCGATGCTTTGAAATTGTCCAAGGAGGTCAAGTTCATGAGTCATTGAGCTTTGCATGAAATGATCAATGAGAGCTTTCCATACTTCTGCTATTGTTTGAAGTTTAATGGCATGTACAAGAACCTCTTCTGAGAGTGTACCTACCATCCAAAATTTTACGAGGTGGTCACTACGCATCCATGATATATATTCTAGATTATTGACTTTGATTCCATCTTCTTATGTCCGAGTCTACGGCCAAGTAGATCCCTACTTTCAACCAAAGACAAAACCTGTGTCTTCCAAAGAACAAAGTTGTTTTCATTTAGCTTCAATGTAATAAAGTTTACGACATTAACATTTGAAGGAAATGGGAATTTGGGGTTTGAAGAGGGAGACGACATGGTTGTATTGATTTTTTGTTTTTAACGAAATCAATGTGCCTTTGCGTGGCTTGGATATAAGATAAACAGAGAATTGAATACATTAAGCATCCAAATTTCATTGATACGTTGTACATTATAAATAGAAAGATATTGTAGAGAGATATCATCCCTTTAATGGTAGAAGGGTATGGAGGATTAAGTCTCAGACCCAGTGAACTTTATTTAAAATATCATTTTATCATCCTATCTCCCTCAATCTTGAAGACGAGTTCCCAAAAGAATTCAAGTGATTTTATTGGTATTTGTTCAATTTTTATACCATAGCCTTTGAGTTTCCAACAACTAAAAATATTTTCATTATTAGCAGTGTTCTCTCGGGAGAAAAGAAGTTTAAGCATTTAGGTGATATGCTTAATTAGTTTAAACCATTAGGAATGTGGAAATAAATGTTTTGAAAACAACTTAGAGCCCGTCGACCCAATCCGGAGTTCCATATAATAGTCCTGTTTCACAGGCCATGATTTTTTATTCGTCCAAATGGAGACATGAGCAAAACTCCAGCTGATGTAGGAATAACTACATACAAGCCTCAGCTAATTCCAGAAAAGTTCTTTAAAACTCTTCTATGCAAAATCTCATCACTTTCTCAGGAATATAGAGAGCTTCAGAGACTTCTGTGCCAATACAACCCAATGATACCACCAGAGGTATGGCCAACAAGTTCTAGCAACGTATCTTGGGATCATCCAGCTGATCATAGTTATCAAACGATGATTGATATAGCGTTGGGACAATATTATGGTATAGATATGCAAGCTGATATAGATGCTGCTACCTTATCCTCATCTCAAGAGGCCTCATCCTCATCCCATCCCCTCAGTCACAGGATCCATGGGGAGGACCATTATTACAAGACCCATATGATTACAATGAGCTGCAACTTGCACTTAGTCTAGGTCTTGACAAAAACAATCCATCACTGCAATTAGGGAACTTTCCCCAGTTAGGCATTCCATCATGTTCCGTTGATGTTACCTCAAGTTCTGCAGACACTCCAGCTACTTCCTATGAGTCTCCATAAAAATGACAAAAATCTTTAGGATTTCGCGAAAACGCGACTTTAAAGATCATAGAAGCAGAAAGACTCCTTAGAGAATATAGAAGACAGAAGGACGGCGATAGTTTAGACAATTCGGATGATAACAATGAAGAGCTCATCCATAAGTACAATCTCTGAATACATACCAAGCGCATTTGAAAAAAAATGGCTCGTTGTTGGGAAGTTATTATAGCAAAAGTAGTGTAGCAATATACTGTTTATCACTGTAGCAGTCGCTATTCATTATTGTAACAATACTGTAGCAGCACTGTAGCAAGTTGAAAAAATGCATGTCAGTGTCTTAATGAGCTTGTCAGTAGATGTCCGTAAAAAATAAGTCAGTCAATCATCTAAGTCAGTGGTTGTCTAAGTCAATAGTCCTAAAAGTCTATGTATGATGAGTCCGTGGGTAATTATTGGTGACTTCTATAACTTCACCAATAATTAATCGCTTGTGCAGTTGTTTGAGCCTATGTAAGGCAATACTTGTAATACTTGGAGGCTGAATATGCTCCCATAAAAGTCTCGAGAAATAAAATTTGCGTGTATTATGAATCCCTAAATCTTCACTTCTACCTTTATGTCAGGTATGATTCTTTAAACAAACGTATGTACGATGATTAGTCCTGGTAGCATGCCCTGCATTTGCCATATATGGAACCTATGCATCATAATTCTGCTACTATAACACAGTTCTAAAGTGCGAATCAAAATTCGAAAGGAGTTTGGTGGCTAAAAGACAATCCCTTTTATAGAGGCTTGAAGAGCCATTTGTATGGGAGAGAATATCTGCCACAAGCCTTACCTTCGTCTTCCTTGATTTACATTATAGCACCCCATTACGGATAACAATTTACTTTACATGGAAAATGAATAAAAAAGGAATTAGGGAAAAATCTAAATGATCATCTCGTGAATGCTCAACTTGATGTGCTATTTTCATGTTGATTTGCCGAAGATTCTACATTATAATCATGCTGATATTTTGCTATTTGATTTATTACTTCTATAAAGCAAGCCCAAGAAGTAGAAATTGACTCTTGAGTCATTGTTTACAATTTCTTTGTCTTGGTTTAGAGACTATAAAGTTTCAAAGTCGCCTCTGGCTATTAGTAGTACTGTGTCTTGTGCATAGGAGTGCCTTTTCATTTATTGAAATTGCAATGGAGCTGAATGTTCATTGTCGAGAGTCCCTAGCTTTGTGGACCAGGCCTGTGAGAGGGAACCTTGTGTCATGATGACACGAATTGCCCTTTTGTGTCCTTTTCTTGGAAAATTCTAGAGTTGAAGTCTACATGAAAGAAACTTGAAAAGAAAACAACAATTGATATGCACACCCTAAATCAGGCAGTGACGTGCACCCTGACCCAGGTAGAAACGACTCTAAGCAGCGGGGCCAATGTGAATTGATCGCCTTCAATTATTCAATCGCAGTCTTGACATCACAAAAATCGAGGTCGTCCCACCCCGACATCGCTAGCCAGGCTTGGGAGACTCTGGCGTGGCTTGCCTCTCTCCTCCTCTGTCAAGGATAGAGGTGTTCAATTTCCGATCCGATGTGCAACCAAAAATCGGAGACCGGTAATTTAGGGTTTAGTTTACATTTTGCTAATTTTTATCGGTAAACTTATGTCAATGGAGTTCACTTATAATTTAGTTCATATTTTACTAAATTATGTCAATGAATTTATGTTAATGAAGTTTAATTAGAGTTTAGTTCACATTTTACTAATTTTTTTAATAAATTAAAAAAAATTTAAAAAATATATATGTAGTTGATCTAGTCCGGTTGGTCGGGTTCCCCCTTAGAATCGGGAACTGGACCGACATTCCCGGGAACTAGACTCAATTGGCTGGTTTGGTCCGATTTAGGTGGTTTCCGATTTGGGCGATCTGTTTTACACACTCCTAGTCGAAGATAGAGGAGGGCTTGGAGCTCGGCCAACAGTAGATATGGCCCTACCCTAGGCAGAACTTGGGCTTGGCGACGATAGGGGTGGGTCGGCGTTTGTGGTGGGGACGCGATCATGGCTGGTAGCCGTGCGTGGGTGGTGTGCGTGGGTGACTATGTAGATGGACCCTGGGGGCAAGATGGGTAAGAAAAACTATGGAAAAAAAGTGAAATTATAAGGACAAAAGAATAACCGATCTTGTCGCAACTCTCCTGATGTTGAGATCTTTGAGGGAGTTTGAGGGGTTGCTAAACAAGTGCGCCTGATCCATCTTGCGAGGTGGCGCTTACGCTTAACACAGGCTTTCCAAAGTCAATTAATTATTCATTGGGAAAATTTCAAATAAAGATTTGAAGTGGAGTTATTTTCTTAAATATGGATTTAGAGTAGACATTGTCTCAAAAAAGAGTCTAAAAAAGTCAATTCAGTCTCAAATAAGGGTCTCAACTCACTGGCTGGCCAAATCTTTGCCATCCAGCTAAAGCTAGGGCAATTTCATCCAAAAATTACGTAAAAGCAAACACCCAAATTGAGTTCTGATTTCGTCGTTCTTCTGGGCTTTCTCCCTCTCACCTAGGCTCTTCAATTCTTGCTAGTTCTCTCTCTCTAGAGTTTTCTCCCATTCAAATCAGAGAGAATCCTCTCCACTCTTGCCCTCGCACACATTTTCTTCTCCAGTGATAGTTTTTGACTACGTGGTGCTTTTGATTCACCGTCAATGGAGTTGCACGAGTGACTCTGCAGATTAAGCCAAATTTGAGCTGCCATTCAGGTTCGACGATTCTTGCAGCTCGACCCACTAATGTTGTTTGTTGCGCAATGTAAGTTCTGCATGAGAGGAGTAGGGAGGCCGAGCAAAGGATTATGCGTAAGATGACCGTGGTGCATCCATCAATTCCTGCACCTTTTGTACTGCACAAGTATGCATGAAATGAGGTGGAAATAGTGGCGAGTGAAATTCTCCTGCTTCACGCTTACCTGCATTGCCTGGATTTGATCGATTGTGCATTTCAGATTAGTGCTAGAATGCCGTTGTGCAGTGTATGTGTTTGTTAGTCGTGATATGATGTCGGCACACTTCAGGTAACAAGTTTGGTACAGGTGATATATGCTTATTGCACCCTTTAGTGAGATATGTGCTTCTTGTGCTTGGAAGGAAAAGGCTTGTGACGATGCCAATTGATAACCTCTTGAGAACTACGACATGCCATAGTTCTTCTTCATCTGTGTCGATGTAGAGGGGTGGCAATCTTCTTTAAAGACTATGAAGTGATTGCCTAACTTTTTATAATGGTGGAGTAACGTGTGCGATACGATTTACAATTGCTTATGGTCTCGTAAACTGTGGCCCCTTAGTTGTCAAAACTGCTAGTGTCGATTGGATCAATTCCCACTTTGAGTATCAAGTATTAGGTTTTTGTTTATGTCACGAGTACTGCAGTATCAATGAAGAAGATGCTCGAGATGCAGTTACCTAATATTGATGTAGTTCTCGCAAACTACCCTCCACCACTGCCAAGCGCTTGTTGGCTAAAATTTAGATTAGGATTACGTCTAGTTTGCATCTAATTGAGTTTTGCATGCATAGTTAGATAGTTCATCATTAATTTATACTCATATAGCCATATAGGGATTTTCGGCACTTAGATATAAGCATTTCATGTTTATTTTAATTTAGTGCACATTTACTTTTGATTTAAAGCTCACTGATCCCGTTCTGGGGATTAATAAAGTGGCCTTGTCTAATTTTTACCCGATACGACTCGAATTCTCTATGCTTGCCAAACACTATTTGATTTTGCTTCAATATCGCTTGAATAAAATTATTATTGCCTCTTACCAAAACAAAAAAAAAAATTATTATTGCTTGATTCATCTATGCATGATCACCTTTTTATGTTTAGAGGATTAAGGAAAATAAAATTGGCAAGATCGCATGTAAATCCTTTTCACAAAAGAGAAAAGGTATTGATAATGGGTGTTAGATTCATATAGCATAACTAAGTTCTTAAATTGAAGAAACTCTAGTTCGCGGGAGTAAGATGGCTTCCTGCATCTTACTCGGGCTCCTAACCGACACATAATAGGTTGGTGGCAGTTTTAAAGTACATCAAAATTAAATAATTTAATCAGAAAACCAAGTATTGATCAATAAGAATTGGGAGGGTCCATTCTAGGCGTAGGCGTAGGTGCAGGCGCCGCCTCGAGAGAAATCATTTGCGCCACTTGGCAACCCGTCAACTTTCCTCTGGGTCTCACCCTCGGGAAGGTTGCGACAATCAAGGCGGAGAGTCAAAAGGACAAATAAGTTCTTCCCAAAACTTGATCAGGTCAAGGTGAAATTCGAGTTGAGATATTGTTAGCGCAAACGGATGATGAATGGATTAGGCACAAACAGCCAACATGGGTAGAGCCAACTAATCTTGGCACAGTCGTCCTTGATTGAGCCGGTTGTATTTGTCATTGAGGGTGGAGCCAAATTTAGCTCCGCCAAGGCCCGACTTTGGGTGGAGAGAGAGAGAGAAAGAGAGAGACCTCCCAAGACGATCAGGCTGAAGGATGACTTGCTGCGAAAGGAAAACTTGGGCAGCGCGAGGGGACGATTTGGGTAGCAATCAACAAGTAGGCAACAGTAGCAGCTAAGGGTTCTGTAATGAACGAATAGAGAGAGAAGGGATACGGGATAGAAGAGAGAAAAAAATAATTAAAACTAAGGCTCAGTTTGTTTTATGAAAAATGAATAATTTAAAAAATATTTTTTCAAAAATGATCACTTATATTACTTACAAAAATAAACAATTGTGAATGCTACATTATTCGGAAAAAAATTTATGGAACCGTTAGCATAGCATATCCCTTATTTTTTTGGACTTTGCTAGTATAACCGTCTTTGGGCTACTATGAGAGTAACATGTTGTGAGCTACAAATTTTTGAAGGAACAGATCCTACAATAATTTATAATATTTTTTATTTATTTTTTTGTGATCCAGAATATGATGTTGATATCACAGTAGAATAAAGATTGTCACTTAATCATTTCTATTTTTTTTTATTCTTTACTTTTGTTAAGTTATTGAGCAAGAAGTCCATTTATTGACAATGCTTATTATCGATTGTAATCTCTCTTGAGAAGTATACGAATGTTGTAGTAATACTTGGGATTTTATAGTGTGATCTATGAGCTTCGAGTAAGAGTAGCACAGGCTGCGTTGTAACGACTAAAAGGATTACTAGTGGATTCCAACTTGTTGATGGCTGTTAATATGGGAGAGTGAACGTAGGATTAATCTAAACCGAACAATTACAAGATCCGCATGCAACTCTTCTATCTCTCTCCATTTATTTCCCTATTTATTTGATAGAAGCATACCGCACTTAATTTTATCAGTTTACTCGTGCATATTTTAAATTGCTTGCATGTATCAAACTTGATTTTAATAATTTCATTAAAAAAATCAAGTTTCGTTTATCAACCTATTCAACCCCCTCTATGTTGTATATTTAGCCACAATGGAGGAGACCCATGATGGACGAACAAAGGGGTGGCAAAGATATATTTATGATTCTATCCCCCATGAGTTGGTGGTGACTATGCTTCATTAGTTGAAATGAGTATTGGCCAGTGACGGGTAGGAAATAGACACTCACGTGTGTATATCAGTAGATTACTATGTAATATTTGCATATTATAAGCTTTAATGTTCATCTGTGCGCATTTAAGCGTTAAATTGAATGTCATACTTACTACTTTTATTTAGTGCATACATTGTTATAGCCATTTCTACATAACGCATGTATTGCATTATCCAAAATGAACTTGAATAATATGTTCGATTTCCCTATGACAATGATACGTGACGTTACTTGCTAACTGTTATTATGTTGCACTCTCCAATAGAGTGGTAAGTATATCTTTTACTTTAGATCTATAGCTTTCATTTACTAAGCTTAGGCTCACTCCAAAATATTTTCCAAATTTATTGAGTTAGGAGTTCAATGACATTCAGATTAGCGCTTTCAAAAATCTCTTTTAGGCATGGTAGGATTATTAAATGTTAAGGTTGCACCATATGAACATTATTAGATATTTTGCGACCCCGTCCAGCCGAGAATACTTCTAGGCCCAGCCTTGAACCGCGGCTGGTTCAGGGTTGTCGAGGAGAAGTCGAGGCCCTTTGAGGTGTCCCGACGTGGCCTTGAGCGGTGCCGGTGGCCTGGAGTGGCGTCAAGGTGTTGTCGGACTGGTTTGGGATCATTTGGCAAGCGAGGGAGCCCCGGAGTGCGCTGTCCAGGGCTGGATTGAAGCCTTTTGGGGTCTCGTTTGGCTTTAATAATGGTCCCAGCCGTCCCTATTGCTTCAGTTTGTCATTTCGGGGTCAAAATTATATGTTTTTGCCATATTGCTATCGAATTGTGTTATCGTAATTGATTTGTGGTTCATCGACATATTTTAGTGTAAATTAGATGTTTAATCATGTTATCTTAAGTGTGAATGAAAAATGATGGAAAAACGACAAATGGAAACGACAAAAAAATTTGAATTTGCAACTAGTGATATATCACATTTTAAGGAATAATCTAATTCATGTTTAGACGCATCTCATGTTGTTAGATATTCCACTATAATTGTTTAGTTTTAGGATATATATACCCTTTAATTCAAGGTGTTCGCATTTTTTATTTTGAGAAAAATATAAAAAAATTCGATTTGCATTTACTTGTGAAATGCATGATTAGGGTTAGTTTAATCCATGCCCAATCACAGCTCATTACCAATGAATATTGTATGATCATCAATTAAATTTAGGGAGCGTGTGTAATTTTGTGCACGTCTAAATTTAGGCATAGCTCACGGGGGTCTTGTCCCGGGACTTTATAATAAGGCAATGTAATATTTTTTTGCCTAACTTCTATTGGGTTTTATTTACCGCATTTAATTTCGATATAATGGAATCATATTTTTCATGGTTTTATCATGTTTATCTGGATGTTGGAATATATGATTGTTTGCTCAATTAGCATGCCATGAATGATCACCTAGATGTGCGCGCCTAAGAATTAGCGTGCCATGCGTGAATATATGTTTCAAAACAAAAAGAAAATGGTACCGAAATAAAGATAGTTCGACATCTAGCCCAATCAGGTCCCTGAACCCAAATCACCAGTTCATAAAAGTAAAGCATAATCTCCCATTTTACTTGACTTCTAATCGGCATTTAATAGGTTGCTGTTCGCTTCGAAAATAAAAATAAATTTTTCTAATAAACCGAGAAATCAAGTTGCAATTAGTAGGATTTGAAAGAATTCGATGCAAGATATGAAACGCCACCTTGCAAGAGAGACTGTTTGCACTCGCTTGGTAATCCGTTAATTCAACTTGAGGTAAAATATCTATTACGTTCTGCCTCAGGAGGATCGCGATGCAGAGAAACAAGAGAAAGAGCAAAAGGAATGTCCATACACGTAGGGTTAATTCGAGTAGGATCAGTGCCACAATTTTACTTACCTGCGGCCGATAGTCCTGTGTTGGTGTTAGCAGCTTTATTGGATAAAAGAAGATGGAGAGATCTTAGAGATCAGCTAATATTACGAGCACAAGCCAAGTAAGCTCATGGACCCGTCTTGTTCAAAGGATGAAGGCCTAGACTAGATATTTAGCGTATCATATCAGGATAATTTACAGGTTGGTTAACACAACAAACCCTGAAGTGAGGAACATCTCTAGAATAAGTAGTAGGAAGAATTTTTACAAAACTATAGACAGTTCCAAGTGCGAGAAATCAATCGTTTATATCTAACATGGCCTAGGAGTTGGACAATGGAAGAACCTGCGAGACTATCTAGGGCGATCAGTGCATCTCGAGTTTATCGAAGGGTAAGCAGAATTGCCCTAATGCTAGGTGAACCATCAGCATCCGCCAGACACGAAAGATCACAATCCACTAGGGAATTTCGCATTCCTGGACCTCTTAGAGCACCTGGGTAGCGCCTCAAGAAACAGCACAAGAAAACCAAGAAGGGGCTGCATCTCGAAGATTTACGGACTGGAGAACCTCAGAAAGGAGGATTATGGGATATAGGCAGATATCCTACCTGTTTGTGAGACGGAGGATGTAAAATTAAGTTGCAAGAAACCGAGGTCGCATACAACGTCCCTCAGTCTTAATTAAATCATGCTGTTCGTGCAGACTCGCTCGTTTTCTCACCCATGGACTTATTGACAATCGAGAGATGGAAAACTCCAAAGCACGAGCTATTCGAGCATCCCGAGCCCAAGCTCTCCCACCGCGATAGAAAACACATGAGATTAAAGGCTGAGTGCAAAATCACTACGGGCAATTTTGACGGAGGGTTAATGGAAAGTAAATTTGTGACTCATGTAAAAGTCTGTGGTCTTTTATGAGACAAAAAAAAATTAGAGTTGAATTAGAACTTGACCTAAAGCTAGAATTTTTTATGAGACAAAAAAGAGAGCTTAGGATAGAATTAGTATTGAACCTAAAGTTAAGAGTTTTTTATTAAATAAAAAAAGTTTAGGTAAAATTAGGACTAGACCTAAAGTTTGGAGTTTTTTATGGGACAAAAAATAATTTAGGATAAAATTGAGATATGATCTAAATTGAAGATTTTTTAAGAGACAAAAGGTGAAATTGGAATAAAAATTAAAATTTGAGATTTTTTAGGGTTTTAAACCTTTCTTTAAGTTAGTTAGTGGAGGCGACCGAGGCAACTAGAAAAGGAAAGTTGACCATGGCCTTTGTTGACTGAATTGACCGAGTTTTAGTGGATGCTATGCGAGGATTTCTTTTCGTGTGATGTTCTTTTTCCACGGATGGATCAGACTTATATTTGGTTTTCCTTCTCCAAATATGTTATATAAATATACGGCAATGGTTTTCGTGAAGTCCATGTCCAGAACGAGGAAGACTTGAAGCGCTGAAATAGAGTGCTTGATATTGGGTTCGTGATTTTATCCATGGAATTACACCGAGAGTTCAAACATTTGTAGCGATTAAATCTTATGGTAAGATTTGTGTATAATTCTCTCGCAAGATTGAGAGATTATTTATTGAGAAATTGTAGGACTAACTATTACGTGAGTTATTAGGTATAACTAGAGTTTGAGAAATACTGAGAGTATTTGAATGACTCGAGTATGGTTGTAATATTCGTTGTATCGCTTGATCTATAGTTGAATTCGTGCTGCTCTCCCCGTGGACGTAGGTCACTACGATCGAATCATGCAAATTTAGTGTCCGATTTATTTTTTGGTTATGTCTATTTTATTGTTAGATCGCTTGCTTCCGCAATAATTGGTGTCAGAGCTAGGCTTGGCTAAGCTAAAGCAATCGATGGCAACAAAAGAAGGAAAAGCGAGAATCGACAGATTAAATAGGAAGGATTTTGATTTCTGGAAGATGTAGATTGAGGATCATTTATATCAGATGAAATTGCACTTGCCCCTATATAGGGAGAAGCTAGAGACTATGAAGCAAGATGACTGGGAATTGCTGGATAGATGAGATTTTAGTGTTATTTGGCTGACGTTGGCTCATAACATCATGTTTAACATTGTGAAAGAAAAGACTACTGCTGGTTTGATAAAAGCCCTGCCGGATATGTACAAGAAGCCCTTTGCGATTAACAAGGTCTATTTGATGTGACGTGTGTTTAATTTGAAGATGAGCAAAAGTGCGTCAGTTGCCGATCATATTAATGAATTTAATGTGATCGTTAGTCAATTGAATTCAGTTGACGTTGACTTTGAAGATGAGGTATATATTTTGATTCTATTATCCTCATTATCTAATAGTTAGAATACTACTTTTACTACTGTTAGTAATTCTTCTGGGTCAACAAGTTTGACGTTTGACGGCGTTCGAGATTTAATTCTGAGCGAGGACATCCATAGAAGAGAATCTAGTGAATATGTATATACTGCTTTAGTAGGTGAAAATAGAGAAAGAACCAGTACTCGTGCTAGTAGGAGTAATATAAACTCAAAGAAATGTAGTCAATCTAGGACTGATGGTGTTGTTTTGTTGGAGTTGTCGTAAGAGGGGGCATTTTAGAAGGGATTGCTTTAAGCTAAAAACGACAAGGATAAAGGAATTAGAGTTGAGTCTGCACTTAATGTTGCGGCTATAGGAGACAGTAATTCCAATAGTGCTGATTTTGTCTTGTCTATCACTGATTGTTTATCGTTTGATGGATGGATTATGAATTCTGGTTGTTCATTTCATGCTACACCAAACAGTAACTGGTTTACTACTTATCAGTACACAGATAGCAGTAAAGTACAGTTGGGGAACAACGCTAAGTACGATGCTGTAGGTGTTGGTAATGTTAGAATTAGAATGCATGATGGTATTATGAGTGTATTGACTGGAGTGAGGTGTGACATCCCGAATTTCGGCCCATTTTTGGGATTTATAAAACGTGTAATTCGTCAGTGCACTTATAATAGAATCTCGCCCGAGAACTGATCACTTTCGGGTTTTTGTTTTTAAAAATAGAGATTTCGTTAAAATCGCGCTCGATTGAATTTGACCGTTATTTGGACCCCGGACTTGGCAGTCGATTTTCGGGAGTGTCGGGACGAAATAAAATGGACTGTGTCAATATTATGGTAGCCAGCATTGAGATTGTCATGAATAATGGAAAAATGAGAGTTTTTAACTAAGTACGAATTTGGATTAGTAGACCTCCCTTGTTATAGTTTGGTTTAATTAATTTGGCCTTTGTCCCTTATTATATTCGAGGACTAATTTAGACCGTCAGGGTGTAGTCGGTTTTAATTTTTGGCTTTTATATTGCGTTTAATATTAGATTGAAATTTTGAAATTTTATCTCTCTCTCTCTCTCTTTCCCCTCTGACCGCGCGCACGTCTTCCCCTGTAGCGTCGCCTCAGCCCACGCCAAGCAGACCAACCCCCTGACATTTCTCTCTCCTCTTCCTTCTTTCTTTTTTTTCTCTTTCTTCTTCCTTTTCTTCTCTTCTGGTCTTCTTCTTCAGTCTTCTTCTTTCCCCGAACTCGCCGAGTTCTGGTTCTGCTTCGTTCCTGGTCAGCTCCGCCCGGCATCGCCCAACCGACGCCGACCGGACCTCTGACCGGCACACGCCGCCGCCGTCGCCAGCTAGCTCGACCGCCGCACCGCGACATCCGCCAGTCACCGCCCCTGATCGACTGGTCTCTTCCTCCGCGCACACAGCGGTGAGCTCGCCGCTGCATTCGATGAGACCCAGCCGTCGCCCAGTCGTCTGGCCGGCTACCCAGCGCCGTCCTGACGCCTGAGCGTCGTCGCCGCCGAGCACCCCCCAGCCGCACCACCCGCCTCAGCCCACTTCCTCTTCTTCTCGTTGGCTTCCGCAGTTCGCCGGCTCGCCGCGCCGCCCCGTCGCCGCCGCGAGGTAGCCGGTGCCGTCGCCGCCCTCCGCCGTCCGCCCCCTCACCCCAGCTGACCACCAGCCCTCCACCCACAGCCATCTCTCTCTCTCTCTCTTCCTCCTAGTTTTGGCCATGGAAGGCCCCTTTGCCGGAGGAGCTCCGCCGCCGCCGGTGGCTATTCCGCCTCACCCAGCCTCACCCAGCTGTCCCACTCTCTCTGGCCGTGTCCATCTAGGCCGCGGAATCGTCTAGTTCGTCACCGCCGTTCGCGCCGCTCGCCGGAACCACCGCCGCCGTTACTGTTCCGGCGAGGGACCGCCGCTGCCCAGCCCCTTTTCATCGCGTGTTCTGCCCATTTCAAGCTTAGGACATCCGGTGAGTTTGACCCTAAACCCTAATTATGATAATTTGCATTTCTAGACGGGTTTTAGGGGTTAATTAGGGTAATTTGGGGTTAAATTGTGGAAATGATTAGGGGTTGTGATTGAGGTCGATTCAGTGGATTAGTATGATGAATTAATGGAGAATTAGTGGCCCGAGAGGCGCGATACATAGGCTGGACAGAATCGGTCCGGAATGGCCCAATTTTGGGGAAGTTCGAGTTTGAAACGTGGATTCTAATGTACGCCCTATTCGGTATTTTGGTGGCTGATCAAAATGATGTCTTGGGGAGTCTAATGGAACGTTTTGAGGTCGTTAAATGGCCCGGCACGATCGATTTAGTGGCTGTCCACCTTGGAAATTAGTTGGACAAGGCGCGATTGATTTGAGGTTTGGAGTGTAAGTGCCGGAAATGATAGCTTGACCGAACTAGTGGTTGGATTGTCCCTAAATGCGAGTAATTTTGTAGGGTCGGGACACATGTCTAATGCCTTGAGGAAGGGAGTAACTTGATGGACCTCGATTTCTGTGGATTCACGTTGGACTAGTTGTGTGATTTATACTTGTGAATTGTGTACCGTGCATGAGAGCTTGAGTTGATTCCATGGTCGTGCTTACGTGTTGGTTGGGCTTATTGAAATGTGGATTGAGCTTATGCCACGGTTGTTTAAATTAATTGTCGGTTTGGGCATGTTGATTTATGAGATTGAAATGGTGTGGTTCAAGTGAATGCCAAGATGTGAACGTTATGGCTCGGGGTGTGCATCATGAGCATTGACACGGCATGTGCATTTACAAGTGTGCCCGAGTGACATGTGCATTGTGATCACCTAAAATGCCCTGATGCGTTTTATGCGGGGTTCAAATAAAATTGGTGCTTGTGAATGTGTGATCACAATAAACCCTGATGCGTATTACGCGGGGTAATGAACCCGTCCTGAGGCGTGTTATGCGGGACGATGCCCGGTTTACCGAAAGATGACCAACTTGAGGCGTTTTACGCGGGTAATGTGTCATGAGCCTGATGCGTTTTACGCGGGCCAGAGATCGATCTCGAAGTGATAGACCTGATGCATTTAACGCGGGTCGGAGGAGAAATTGGTAAATGGCAGTGTGCTAGTATGCGAGTGTGCGTTACTGCATTATTGAGGCATGACATGAGTGCGAACATGAGCACGTGCATTACATACATTGGAATTAAGTGATATGTGCGTTTGTACTGCGATTCAAACGTTATGGCACAATTGTGATTAGTTATGTAGAATGCCTAACCTGCAGGATCAAGTAAAATTTACATTTAGGCCTGAGGACCTGAGTCAGATACGTTTGAATTGTGTGTCGTTTCGTACTTGTCAGAAGGTGCACGTTAGCCTAGTTTAGGTTTAGGGAATTACTCACTGAGATTATTCTCACTGTTGTATTAAACCCCATTTTCAGACCCCCAGCGATAAGATGCCCGAGATTCCGGTTCGTTTTGGGATTCCGCTCCTGGTAGAGCGGACGAGGACAATACACCCCATAGGGAACGGGGAATCGTATGTTAGGTATCATTCTATTGTTTGGGTGGAGGTAGGGGCAACGCATTACCAGACCCACGAGTACGTGGCATGGTGCTTCTGGGATGGCTTCGGAGAGTATGGTCCTCTCTGGACTTTTGATGTTCCGTTCACCGGGATGGGCACGAGATATCCTCGATGCCCCGATGGTGAGGTGACGGACCCTGGTTCCTCATCTGAGGAAGGCATGAGTTCCGACGGAGTTCCAGTTGAGTACGAGATGATGAGTTCGAGCCGGTGGATATGGACGTGGACGATGGAGAGCCGGAGCCGATTGAGGAGGATCCTGTTTCGGAGGCCGAACCAGAGGATATGGCCTTAAAGGAGGAGGCTGCTGAGGTCGAGTCAGAGTCGGACTCATCAGGGTCCGAGAAAGAGATGCCTGATAGCTCTTCATCTTTGGAGTCTTCTGATTCCGACCCAGACTGGGCACCGTAGGGCTTAGTGTTCACCTTAGATTTGGTAGGGCCAGTACCTTTTTGACCAGCGCCCCACCATTAGTAGTAGACTGACCCCCAAGCCACTTACCCCCTTTTTGTCAGTAGTGGCATTGACCCGCTTTTGATTTTTGATGTTCGGGATGTATAAGGATATTGTATATGATTTCTGTGGCTATCCTCGGTTGGGTGTTTATTTTTGTACGGGTGTTGATTTGCTTCCGCATGTGCTTTAAGTCTCTGTGTTGGGAATTAGGATCGACGACGCGTCCTGAGACGTCGCACTCAAATTGACCATGGTAGGGATGCTCGCGCGCCGTAGGGTTTGGGACGTGACATGAGGCATGTTTCATAATTGAAGAAAAATCTAATTCGCTTGAGTGCCCTGAATTTAGATAGATGTTGGTATTCTTCATAATGTGGAATTTTGAAAATTATGGTAATAATGAAAGGAATCAAGCATAGTGGCCTATATGAGTTTTAAGGTGAAATAGTGACAGAATTGGCCGTAGAGACGTCGAATGCATCGGTTCGAAAATCTAAATTGTGGCTTATGCATTTAGAGTACATTAGCGAGAGAAACCTAAAAGTTTTAAGTGAAAGAAATTTGCTATGTGGTTATGTTGCTGACAAACTGAATGTATGCAGGTGCTATGATTTAAATCAACGGCGAAAAGTGTAGTTCAATGAGATTGTTGGAGAAACCACAGATATTACAGAATTAATTCACTTAAATGTTCGTAGGTTGTCACGGTTTCCTTCAAGGAAGAGTGTTAGATTTATGCCAACAATTGTGGATGACTACTCAAGGAAGATTTGGGTATTTGTGCTAAGGCACAAATTTGATGCTACTGTCAAGATCATGCAATTGAGAGCTTTATCGAAAAGCTGGCTAGTAAAACAATTAAACAGGTGCGGACTGACAATAGCATAGAGTTTTGCTCGAAGCTGTTAAACAAATTTTGCGTTAATGAAGGGATAGTAAAACACCGCACTAGTGCCAACGAACCACAACATGTTGCAGAGTTGAAGAGTAAAATATTATTAGAGACGACCCATAAAATGCTCTCTAGTGCTAGTATGGCTAGGAAATTCCTAGCGGATGCACTTCTGAAGAATAGATCCACATCAACTACGATTGAATGTCAGACTCCCGAAGAAGTATGGTTAGGTAATATTGTTAATTATTATGTTCTTAGAATATTTGGTTGTCTATGTTATGTTCAAGTTAGTGATGGTAAGTTCAATGTAAGGGTAAGAAAGTGCATGTTCCTAAGTTGTGCACAAGGTGAGCGGGGCTATCGGTTGTGGTGCCTGGAATTAAATTCATCTGTTATCAGTAGAAAAGTTACGTTTGACGACTCTCCAGTACTTCTGGCTATGAGTGATTTTAGCAGTATTCATACAGATCCGAACGGTGTTCAACTTGAGGTGGAGTTGTAACTAGAAATTCTTGAGGTAACGAGAACTAATGAAGCAATCAACATAGATGGTTCTTATAGCGAGGTGGAGCTTGTAAAGTCAACAGTTGCCATAACTACTGATATTAAGAAGCTGCGTATTCGATCTAATGAAAGATATGAATGCAACGAAGGTTTTGCTTTATTTACGAGTGAGGAGATTGTATCAAAAAATCCTTATGGAGCAGTTAAAGATGAATGTGGAGTTGGTGTTCTGAAGAGGTCCGCGATTATGACGAAATTCAAGCGAGGCTTGGACTTGAAAGACATGTTACGATTGAGTCCATTAGGGCTGTGAGAGAGTAGTAGATAAGTTCAACAAAGTGATTGTGACTTGAGTTAAACGTTAAGCCAATGTGAAGATAGTTAAAATATGTTTTAAGTTTGAGTCCGATAGATAAAATTCAATCCGAGATTAATTATTATTTGTGAAGATTTTAATATTTAAAATTAGATATTTTTACGGACGTATGAAATTGAGCAATACATAAACTCTTCTATGGGGCACACAAATTAGTCTTCTGGATGTCAGAATATTGAAGCTGAAGTCACGCTCAAGCAAAAGAAATAAAAAAATAAAAAAAAAAGGAGGGGCACATATTTGTTTCAGTTGGTGGAGTGGAGTCGGCCGAGGCAAATAGAAAGGGAAAGTTGACCATGGCCTTTGTTGACTGAATTGACCGAATTTTAATGGATACTGCGCGAGGATTTCTTTTCGTGTGATATTCTTTTTCCACGGATGAATCAGACATATATTTGGTTCTCTCTCTCTCTCTCGCTCTCTCTCTCTAGATATGTACTCATAATATTCCCTTTTGATACCAAAAGCTTGACTTTGGAAATTTTCAAAAAACCATTCTCTAATTTGCTTGTTTTCAAAAGAATTAAATTCTTTATTCAAAAGTATTTTATCAGGTTCAAAAGCTATTTCTAAAACGTTGATTTTTGAATCTTCCATTTCGGAGGTCAATCCTATAAATAATGACCTGTTATCTATACCAAAAATGCAGGGATTCAAAAGTTTGTGGGCTCTGATACCATTAATGGCCTAGGATCTAGGATTATAAATTGAATAGATATTAATATAAAAGAAAAAGGAATAATCTATTTATGATTGATCCTGGGAAATTCTGGAAACATGAAATAAAGAAGGACAAAGAAGTAAGTCCTAAGCAAATCAAATTCCAAATAATCAAAATATTGAATATATTGATTAAAAATGTATTGAATTCTATGAAGATCTCTATTATACAAGGCTAAGGCTAAAGCGAAGTTATATTCTAATATAAAGATGCAGATTTCTACACAGAAGATTATTAGATAAATAAAATTAATTAAAATGACAAGAATTATAAATAATAAAAATACCGTAAACAAGATATAGAATAAGAAGAATAACAACAAGTATCTCTAAACCAACCTTGTAGGTGGTATACAATATATAAGAACAATATATAAAGGCAAAACAGTAAAAAGAAGTAATGATATATAACAATTGCAGAAATTTGCTGTTAAATAATATTACAGACCATCCACAGGCGGTTCGACCTGCCGTTTGTGGGGTATGTAAATGTAAATGCATAGATTTAAATGCGAGATATGAAAAGAAGATTAATGTATAAACAATATTAAAGATTACAATAACAGTATTGAGGATTACAACTGAAATGAAAATATTGAAGTACAAGTGCAAGTATAAAAACCTTAGTATCCTTAGATCATGAATAAGATCTGGCATATTAAGTATCACAGGAATATGAAAGGATATAAAGGGTGGTAGATCTTATGAAGTTTCAAGCGAAACTTTGTGTTTCCCGAAAATAGTACTAGCAAATGTTTGCCGACTATATCTCTCTAAGGGAAACTAAGATTTAGAAAGAAGTATGGAAAATGAGAAAGGTGTAAGATGAACTTACATATTCAGATGGTTTCAAAATGATTTGAGGTTGAAGACCTCTTTCTTTCAAAAGGGATTGGAGGTTAGAGAGAAAGATGGAGAGTTCTAAAGGATTGAAGTCGTGCCCTTCTTCGAAAGGCGAGGCTTGCTTATATAAGCGAATGGGGCTTCTGTAGAAATTGTTCACAGATGGTACTGTAGCGGTAAGTGCACAATGTTATAGTGAACAATGAGCAAACAAAATTATGAAAAAGAAAAGCCTGGTGCATAGGTTCATAATGACGGTATAGAATGATAGAAGTCTTCCGGCGCCTTCTATCACAGCTTTGACAGTTCTTCAATGGATTCATCATCTTCTTCCTCTTCTTGGTCTGCTACATCTCCCCATGGGATCCTAGGTAGGATTCCGTAACAGTCATCTTCATTTGAATTCCCATCACGGTGGGAATGGAAAGAACCGGTTTTTTCAATATCGGAAAGGGCTTGTTTAAGTAATTCTATTAGCTGTTGTTGTGATTAAGCATATGCTAACCTAGAAAGGACAAACCCTTTATCATGTAAAAATGGAGTGATTTCCCCAAGAGGGGGAGGAGACATGGAATGTCTTTCATTAAGCCATTTGGTTACGGCTTTGGTAGAAATTCTGTCAAAAAATTTAAAGCCATCCCATCATTTTACTTTAAATCTCCTGATGAGTAACTGGATGCCAGTAGCAGGGGATTTTTTGTAATCAAAATACCATCCAAGAACCCAGGATACTCCAAAGTAGTAGAAAATGAGCATAAGTTTGGAGAAGTTTTTCTCATGTGGAAGAGGGTGGAATTTTTCTAAGAAAAGCTCATAATTGGGTTGGATTTTTGGATGGATAAATTCATCAATTGGTCCTAGAAATTCCCACCATCGTAAAAACCAGTATGTGGCGGTTTTAATATCGAAGTTTTCAAAAAAGAATAGCCAAGTATGGGTGTTATTGGCATTCTTTCTCCAGAAAGTTTTCCACCAAGCTTGTTGGTAGTCAAAATACGAATAGGAAGGTCTATATGGAAGGGCTTCATTCGTTTTGACTTTGAATTTATTCAAGGATGGTGAACTGGGTTGCCACCGCGAAGGGTGAATGACCTGTGAATTTTGGCTGTAGAGTAATTTACATGCCCTTTGTCAGAAAAATGTCTAAATGTAACAGATTGGGTTTCTTCTAGAATTTTTTCATCGAACTCAGGAATTTTATAAATATCATGAGGAGTATATAAAAATTTCTCAGAAAACATGTTTTTTGCAAAAACATAAGAGTTTTGATCATAAAATCCATTTTCCAGGTTGCAAACATTCCGGTAAATGGTTTTATAAAAAAAAATTTGATTTGGGAGGGACTGTCTATGATGACTGGATTATCACCTCACTAGAAATTGTTTTTCCTTTTGCGTTTTGAAAAGCTAAAGGAGAATGATTAAGTTCAACTACTATGTTGGAGGGCCGTGTTTGAATATCGAAAACTTGTCGAAAGAGTTGTTTAGCTCTTTCTCTTTGTGGGCTGGTATAAGGGTATTTTGAAGATGCTTAAAGGCTTCTTCTTGAGGAAGTTTGGCTATTTCACTAGGTGATGGTGAAATAGGTTTAAAAGCTTGCAAAAGCCATTTTATGGCTTTTTCTTTATCTTCATCAGAAAGAACTTGCTCCTTTTTTGGAGAAGTATTTAATGGCTGATTGGAAGAAATATTCAAAGGTTGTTGGGAAGAAATATTCAAAGGCTGTTGGGCAGCCTGGAGCCAAGTCCTGATGTTGGTTAGACCTGGGGATTTTTTCTTAGAAGAGAATTCTGCAACTTGTTTGCCTTTGTCTCTTCTAGTTGGTTTGTTGGAGGGTTTTGGAGGCATTTTTCCTGCAAAAATTCTCGTGTGAGAAAATCTGGAAGAGAATTAGAAGAACCATTTATAAATTCTATATCAAAATCAAAAACAGATAAGATGGCTTGCCATCTAGCAAAAATTTGTTTAGAAGCAACGTTTTGGACATCTTTCTGCAAAACATCTTTTGCTGATTTGCAATCAATTTTTAATAGAAACTTTTGATTTAATAGATCTCCTTGAAATTTAGAAATATAAAGCATAATAGTAAGGATTTCTTTTTTGACAGTAGAGTAATTCTTTTGGCAATCATTCCAATGTTTGGAGACAAACTGAATAATTTGTTCTTTGTTGTCTTTGGATTGCTTAAGAATTCCTCCATATCCAATATTAGAAGCATCAGTTTCAACAATTTTGAAAGCAGACGGATCAACAAGGTGTAGGCAAGAAATTTTTTTGACAGTTCGTTTGATTTGCCTGACTATATCAGTATGAATTTGGGTGCAAGGAGGAGAATCCTTTTTAAGTTGCTGATGGAGTGGTTTGCAAATTATATTAATACGGGGAAAGAAATCAATAATGTAATTTAAACTTCCAAGAAATCTTTGTAATTGAGTTTTATCTCTAATTTCATCAGGGAATTTTTCAAAAAAGATAATGGATCGTTCAATAGGAATGATGGTTCCCTGATGTATGTAATGACCAAGAAAACGAATCTTTGTTTTGAAAAGAGATAACTTGATTGGTGAAACTACCAAACCATTCTGTTTTACCACATTTATAAAATGGTTGACATGTTTAAAATGTTTTTCTATAGATGTAGAAAATATCAAAACATCATCAATATAAACGATAATATAAGCAGAACAATGGTTAAAAATATCATTCATTATTCTTTGAAACTCATAATGAGTATTTTTTAAACCAAAAGGCATGACATTCCATTCGTATTGGCCAAAAGGAATAGTAAACGCTGTTTTGTATCTGTCCTTTTCATTAATTTGGATTTGCCAGAAGCTTGATTTCATATCAAATTTTGAAAAGATTTTTGCATCATAAAGTCTATTTAACAAATCTTTTTTATTAGGAATTGGATATCTAATCCATTTTAAAGCAATATTCAAAGGTTTATAATTAATAACTAATCTTGGAACTCCTCTTTCTAGTTCAGCATTCTTGTTGACATAGAAAGCAAAGCAACTCCAAGGTGATTGGCTTTTCCTAATAAGCTTCTTCTCAAGAAGTTCTTCTATTTCCTTTTGACAGAAATTGAGAACCTCGTGATTTATTTAAGAAGGTCTAGCTTTAGTAGGAATATTTTTCTCAGAAAATTTTGGTTCATAAGGTAAATCAACAGTATAGCTTTTACGAGACCAGAATGCATTGGGAATATTAGAACATATTGAATTTTTTATTTGACTTTCAAGAAGGGAAATCTTTTTCTGAAGACTTGGTTCAGAAAGATTTTTATCAATTCTTTTGTATTCAAGATCTTCTTTAAGAAATTGAAGATGAGTTTTCTTATCATGATTGATGTAATTAATCTCAGAAATTGAATGATCCTGAAGAGAATTCAGGTTTCTAATTTGGGGTTTAGAGATGAAATCAAAACATATCCTTTTTCCTAAGGTTTCTGTTTCGATGCCCTTTTTCAGTAACTTTGAAAGGTAAAAGTAAATTAATAAAAGGAGACCCTATAATGACACTTTGTCTCATGTCTTTTACGAGTAGAAAATGAGTTTTGAAAGAAACTTGGTCATTGATAACTTCTGCTTCAGGAATTTTGAAAGTAATATTCAATTTGAATATTCAATTAATTTGAATATTAATATTAATATTCCTTTTCTACTCGTAAAAGACATGAATATTCAATTAATATTCAATTTGAATATTAATGTCAAAATTCTTGAAGCAGAAGTTATCAATGACCAAATCTCTTTCAAAACTCATTTTCTACTCGTAAAAGACATGAGACAAAGTGTCATTCTAGGGTCTCATTTTATTAATTTACTTTTACCTTTCAAAGTTACTAAAAAAGGGCATCGAAACAGAAATCTTAGAAAAAATGATATGTTTTGATTTCATCTCTAAACCCCAAATTAGAAACTTGAATTCTCTTCAGGATCATTCAATTTTTGAGATTAATTACATCATTCATGACAAGGAAACTCATCTTCAATTTCTTAAAGAAGATCTTGAGTACAAAAGAATTGACAAAAATTTTTCTGAACCAAGTCTTTAGAAAAAGATTTCCCTTCTTGAAAATCAAATCAAAAATTCAATATGTTCTAGTATTCCCAATGCATTCTGGTCTCGTAAAAGCCATATTGTCGATTTACCTTATGAACCGGAATTTTCTGAGAAAAATATTCCTACTAAAGCTAGACCTTCTCAAATGAATCACGAAGTTCTCAATTTCTATCAAAAGAAAATACAGGAACTTCTTGAGAAGAAGCTTATTAGGAAAAGCCAATCACCTTGGAGTTGCTCTGCTTTCTATGTCAACAAGAATGCTGAACTAGAAAGAGGAGTTCCAAGATTAGTTATTAATTATAAACCTTTGAATACTGCTTTAAAATGGATTAGATATCCAATTCCTAATAAAAAGGATTTGTTAAATAGACTTTATGATGCAAAAATATTTTCAAAATTTAATATGAAATCAAGCTTCTGGCAAATCCAAATTAACGAAAAGGACAGATACAAAACAGCGTTTACTGTTCCTTTTGGCCAATACGAATAGAATGTCATGCCTTTTGGTTTAAAAAATGCTCATTCTGAGTTTCAAAGAATAATGAATGATATTTTTAACCATTGTTCTGCTTATATTATCGTTTATATTGATGATGTTTTGATATTTTCTACTTTTATAGAAAAACATTTTAAACATATCAACCATTTTATAAATGTGGTAAAACAGAATGGTTTGGTAGTTTCACCAACCAAGTTATCTCTTTTTAAAACAAAGATTCGTTTTCTTGGTCATTACATACATCAGGGAACCATCATTCCTATTGAATAATCCATTATCTTTTCTGAAAAATTCTCTGATGAAATTAGAGATAAAACCCAATTACAAAGATTTCTTGGAAGTTTAAATTACATTATTGATTTCTTTCCCTATATTAATATAATTTGCAAACCACTCCATCAGAGGCTTAAAAAGGATCGTCCTCCTTGGACCCAAATTCATACTGATATAGTCAGGCAAATCAAACGAACTGTCAAAAAAATTCCTTGCCTACACCTTGCTGATCCGTCTGCTTTTAAAATTGTTGAAACTGATGCTTTTGATATTGGATATGGGGGAATTCTTAAGCAATTCAAAGACAACAAAGAACAAATTGTTCAGTTTGTCTCCAAACATTGGAATGATTGCCAAAAGAATTACTCTACTATCAAAAAAGAAATCCTTGCTATTGTACTTTTCATTTCTAAATTTCAAGGAGATCTATTAAATCAAAAGTTTCTATTAAGAATTGATTGCAAATCCGCAAAAGATATTTTGCAGAAAGATGTCCAAAACGTTGCTTCTAAACAAATTTTTGCTAGATGGCAAGCCATCTTATTTGTTTTTGATTTTGATATAGAATTTATAAATGGTTCTTCTAATTCTCTTCCAGATTTTCTCACACGAAAATTTTTGCAGGGAAAATGCCTCCAAAACCCCCCAACAAACCAATTAGAAGAGACAAAGGCAAACAAATTGCAGAATTCTCTTCTGAGAAAAAATCCCCAGGTCTAACCAACATCGGGACTTGGCTCCAAGCTGCCCAACAGCCTTTGAATATTTCTTCCAATCAGCCATTAAATATTTCTCCAAAAAAGGAGCAAGTTCTTTCTGATGAAGATAAAGAAAAAGCCATAAAATGGCTTTTGCAAGCTTTTAAACCTATTTCACCATCACCTAGTGAAATAGTCAAACTTCCTCAAAAAGAAGCCCTCAAGCATCTTCAAAATACCCTTGATACCAGCCCACAAAGAGAAAGAGCTATACAACTCTTTCGACAAACTTTCGATATTCAAACACAGCCCTCCAACATAGTAGTTGAACTTAATCATTCTCCTTTAGCTTCTCAAAAAGCAAAAGGAAAAACAATTTCTAGTAAGGTGGTAATCCAGTCATCACAGACAGCCTCTCCCAAATCAAAATTTTTTCATAAAACCATTTACCAGAATGTTTGCAACGTGGAAAATGGATTTTATGATCAAAACCCTTATGTTTTTGCAAAAAACATGTTTTCTGAAAAATTTTTATATACTCCTCATGATGTTTATAAAACTCCTGAGTTCTATGAAAGAATTCTGGAAGAAACCCAGTCTATTACTTTCAGACATTTTTCTGACAAAGGACATATGAATTACTCTACAGTCAAAATTCACAGGGTCATTTACCCTTCGCAGTGGCAACCCAGTCCATTATCCTTGAATAAATTCAAAATCAAAACGAATGAAACCCTTCCATACAGAGCTTCTTATTCGTATTTGACTACCAATAAGTTTGGTGGAATACTTTCTGGAGAAAGAATGCCAATAACACTCATACTTGGCTATTCTTTTTTGAAAACTTTGATATTAAAATCGCCACATACTGGTTTTTACGATGGTGGGAATTTCTAGGACCAATTGATGAACTCATCCACCTAAAAATCCAGCCCAGTTATGAGCTTTTCTTAGAAAAATTCCACCCTCTTCCATATGAGAAAAACTTCTCCAAACTTATGCTCTTTTTCTACTACTTTGGAGTATCTTGGGTTCTTGGATGGTATTTTGATTACAAAAAATCCCCTGATACCGGCATCCCCTTACTCATCAGGAGATTTAAAGTAAAATGGTGGGATGGCTTTAAATTTTTTGACAGAGTTTCTACCAAAGCCGTAACCAAATGTCTTAATGAAAGACATTCCATGTCTCCTCCCCCTCCTGGGGAAATCACTCCATTTTTACATGATAAAGGGTTTGTCCTTTCTAGGTTAGCATTTGCTCAATCACAGCAACAGCTAACAGAATTACTTAAACAAGCCATTTCCGATATTGAAGAAACCGGTTCTTCCCATTCCCACCATGATGGGAATTCAAATGAAGATGACGGTTACGGAATCCTACCTAGGATCCCATGGAGAGATGTAGCAGACCAAGAAGAGGAAGAAGAGGACAAATCCATTGAAGATCTGTCCAAGCCGTGATAGAAGGCGCCGAAAGACTTCTATCCTTCTATACCGTCATTATGAACCTATGCACCAGGCTTTTCTTTTTCATAATTTTGTTTACTCACTGTTTACTGTAACACTGTGCACTTACCGCTACAGTACCACTCGTGAACAATTTCTACAGGAACCCCATTCGCTTATATAAGCAAGCCTCACCTTTCGAAGAAGGACACGACTTCAATCCTTCAGAACTCTCCATCTTTCTCTCCAACCTCCAATCCCTTCTAAAAGAAAGAGGTCTTCAACCTCAAATCATTTTGAAACCATCTGAATATGTAAGTTCATCTTACACCTTTCTCATTTTCCATACTTCTTTCTAGATCTTAGTTTCCCTTAGAGAGATATAGTCGGCAAACATTTGCTAGTACTATTATCGGGAAACACAAAGTTTCGCCCGAAACTTTATAAGATCTACCACCCTTTATATCCTTCTATATCCCTGTGATATTTAATATCCCAGATCTTGTTCATAATCTAAGGATACTAAGGTTTTTATACTTGCACTTGCACTTCAATATTTTCATTTCAGTTATAATCCTCAATACTGTTCTTGTAATCTTTAATATTGTTTATACATTAATCTTCTTTTCATATCTCGCATTTAAATCCCTGCATTTACATTTACATACCCCACAAACGGCAGATTGAACCGCCTGTAAATGGTCTGTAATATTATTTAACAGCAAATTTCTACAATTGTTATATACCCTTACTTCTTTTTACTGTTTTGCCCTTATATATTGTTCTTATATATTGTATACCACATACATTGTTGATTTAGAGGTACTTGTTATTATTCTTCTTATTCTATATCTTGCTTATGGTATCTTTATTATTTATAATGCTCGTCATTTTAATTAATTTTATTTGTTTAATAATCTTCTGTGTAGAAATATGCATCTTTATATTAGAATATATCTTCGTTTCAGCCTTAGCCTTGTATAATAGAGATCTTCATAGAATTCAATACCTTTTTAATCAATATATTCAATATTTTGATTATTTGGAATTTGATTTGCTTAGGACCTACTTCTTTGTCCTTCTTTGTTTCATATTTCCAGAATTTCCCAGGACCAATCATAAATAGATTATTCCTTTTTCTTTTATATTAATATCTATTCAGTTTATAATCCCAGATCCTAGACCATTAATATATATATACGGTTATGGTTTTCATGAACTCCATGTCTAAAACGAAGAAGACTTGAAGCACCGAAAAAGAGTGCTTGGTGTTGGGTTCGTGGTTTTGTTCATGAAATTACACCAAGAGTTCAAGTGTTTGTAACGATTAAATCTTGTGGTAAAATTTGTGTATAATTCCTTCGCGAGATTGAGAGATTATTTCATGAGGAATTGAAGGGCAAAACACTACATAAATTATTGGGTGTAATTGGAGCTTGAGAAATACTGAGAGTATTTAAGTGACTTAAGTGTGGTTATAATCTCCATTGTATTGCTTAATCTATAGTGGAATTCGTGTTGCTCTCCCTGTGAATGTAGGTCACTACGACCAAGCCACGTAAATTTAATATCCGATTTATTTTCTGGTTCTGTTTATTTTATTGTTTGATTGCTTGCTTCTACAACAGTTTCCCTCGATATAATCTCCATTGTATCGCTTAATCTATAGTGGAATTCGTGTTGCTCTCCCTGTGAATGTAGATCACTACGACCAAGCCACGTAAATTTAATATCCGATTTATTTTCTGGTTCTGTTTATTTTATTGTTTGATTGCTTGCTTCTGCAACAGTTTCCCTCGACAAGAGATGTGATGTTGAGGATGAGGACATTTTCACTGACCAAGGAGTTCAACTAATCGACGTTCCTTGTGTAGGATGCTTCAAACAACCTAGGATCCATGCTTCGTGATGCTTCTTTGGGTGTCAAAATGGACGGGAAAGACAATTAGCGCGATTGATGATTCTTATGTAGAACATTCAAACCGATCTCTATATCCAACTAGGAAAATGACAATTGGACCAATCTTGATGAGGTTTACTCGGAGGAAGTATTCACCAAAGTATATATATCACGACGTTATCACCGACTCTTGGTTTTCACTTGCTTGTAAAACTAGAATACAATTCATTTCGATAAGGGAGAGGTAGGCGACCATAGAAAAGCATGGGCCCATAATTGACTTTAACATGTTTTGAATCCTAGAAAATGCCCTGAAGCACCATGTGTCATGGACATAGCCCAAAAAAAAAAAACACGTGCCACCAATTGAAATGGGCTTAGAATAATTCTGACCAATAAAAAAATTGGCTTAGAATAATATTGACAAACCATTGACTTGTAACAAATTACATAAATCCATGACTCTTGGCGAGGAACATGAAATTTTGTGACTTTGAAATGGTGTCTGCCTTCTCTAGCTAGCAAAGTCGGTAGATTAATCCCTTGGACAAAAGATTCTCGCATTTAAAATAAATATTTAGATAATTAATAAGATATCTGTCTATCCAGAAAGTTTGAATCATCTTCTCGTCAATAGTGCAGTTGCAGGAAGAATATTATGCATAGATAGAGACTTTTAAAGTATATTCAATATTTAAAAGGAGCTGTAATTGTAGCTTTCGCATCAGCAAGGAGAGATGGAGTGTCGGAAAAGATCATAAGTTCTTTAATGACTTTGAGATATATTAAAAACTATCAAAGGGTTAGGTGATGTAATCAAGAAGATAATGTCTAGAGCTCTAGCACAAATTGTGGGGTACAAAAGGAGAGGAGTTTCCTACCTAGGACCTTGTGAATGGCTCGTAGATATTAATCCATTACAAATCTAGCCATGAAATCAAGAATGTTGATGGTGATGGAAAGAATTAAGCAAGTAATGGCCACGTAAACATCATGAATTCACCGCGAAATCCAATGTTTCGCTTTGTTTTTTTTTATCCTTCTTTTTCACGGCTTATTACGGTAATTGAAGCACATCCTTGTTATAGACCACCCACAAGCCTCGAGAAAATTAATGTGGGTGTTGTGAGATTTTAATAGAGCCACTGCCAATTGTTCTAAAAATTTAAACTGTTAGATGATAATTTGGCCTTTTTTTACTTGTACTAAGCATGGACATATTTAATTGGAGAGATAAATAAGACCTGAAAAGATTTGAACTCAGAACAAAACATCTTGCTCTGATATCATGTGAGATTTTGGTGGAACCATCGCCAACTGTTCTAAAAACTTAAGTTGTTAAATGAAGACATTATTTAATATGTAATTATTCTAACAGGTGTGTTTGTTTGAGCGAAGGAATTATCAGCAACTCAATTGCGTGGACTTTCATGCGCTTGGTTTGCTGAAATGATCAATCAACGGAAAACAATTTACAATCAAAGAAAATATTCATGCTTAAACTAAGGAAGACAAATTCTCTAATTTGAAAAGTGGAAAACATTTCCCTTGAAAATGATTTTCATGAAAAGCATTTTCCTTTACCCTAAAGTTTTCTCCGAAACAAACACGCCTTAGAGTATGTTCCACGGTTTCCATAAAACTCATTTTCAAGGAAAATGGTTAGTTCTCAATTGTTTGGTAGTATGATGAAAAGTGTGACTTAAAATGTTATCGGATGTTTGGATCTCATTTCTCAAAATAAATCCCCTCAATGTAATGAAAATAAGTTGCTTAAATAATGAACCGATCCTACATAAATTATAAAAAATTTTATTCTTTTATCAAATGCAGGGGCAATTACATAAAATATAAAAGACATCAGAAAAGAGAAATAAAATAAAAACTGCAAGTAGTTAAGAAGAAAAAAACCTCAATTTCTTGACCCCCTTAAAATGTCAATGTGAAAATATTTATCATTCTCAAAAAAGGAATCATCGATACAAAGTAACCATGGAACAACAAGTCCATCGTTTATATAGTATGAAGAACTAACATGCAAAGTCTTATTCACTTTCTCAGTATGGTGCATATTGGGAGTTTTCCTTATTAAGAATCGCCGCGACCTTCTCAAGGCAGAAACTCCTAAGGGACTATGAGTTGTTGCTAGGCAAAGCACAAATATCCTCTAGCGACGAGGCGCTTACTTTTTGCTTGGGTCTATCGCAATTTGATTTCTTGTTTTTTTTATGATTAATTTCATTTATATAAAGTCACCACGAACCTATTCTAGAATGGGTAGGATGAGTTAGGCTCGGGAGGTCACTTTTCTTCTACGAATCAAAGATTTGGATTATTAAATATGAGTACACTACATTATCCTCGGTCTCTTTTTCTCATTTAAAGAAAACATTGTGGTTGATCTTGATTGATTTTACTTCCAAATATGCACCAACATGATCATGGATTTTGAGGCAACATACAATCAACTACACATTATCAAAATAAAGAAAGTCAAGGGCTAATTTCATAAAAGTGCACAAGTTGTACCACTTTTTAAAATATAGCATAAACTTTCAAGTGTCTCTGAAATCACATAAAATTCTTGGGATTGTATCAAATATGTCATGAAGTTTGTTCCCACCCAAATGCTATCCTTTAATTGTCCTATTGCCATTTGAAGCTTAAACCCCAACTGAGATGGAGATAAAGTTAAGTGCCATGTAATGAGTTTGAACATTTTTGGTTGATTGAATCTCTCCCACCCGCAGATCTACCTCCACCTGCTGGTACTTCGTCGTCTTGAAACCAATCCCTAGACATTCACAATGGCTTTAACAGTACATTACGCATGTCGGAGCATGGCCAGAAGCTTATGAACCAAAGTAGGATCCAAATGAGTATTCTCATTTAAGAGTTCCAACTCTATTCGAGATTTGGTTCTCTGTATCATAGATCTACAGCTATGCAAAGCATGATTTTTCCCAGTCATACGGCAACCATGAGCATATCCCATGGTAATTCTGACCGTTCAATCAATAAGCATACGGACCACCTCCTTTGTTCAATTGAGAATAAACCCGACTGCCTATAGAAGTCAATGCGGACACTGATCTGTTCACGTGGATTTGTTTGCGAAAATCCAATGCAATTTTTCCGCCTCGATATTGTAAAAGGTCCTTCAGCAATTCAGGAGGATGTATCAAAAGGAGGAGGGGGACTCCTTCTATGCAACATATTGAGAATTTCAGATTTGCAGGTTTCTTTGATTTTTTTGTCGCCTATGGATAGAGCGGCAGTGCTCACGGGCACAGTTAACCCATCCAAAATTCCAGGATTCATCAATGAGGCATAAAGCATTCGTATAACGTTAGAAAATTGCTTAATCTATCAGTAACTCATTAACAATTTAAAAAAAAGAAGTAAGAGTAACAGTAAAACAACTAATTTTCTAATGACCGTGATGCTTTGTTTTAAAATCTTGAAAATATCTCTAAGATATTTATCACATGTCATTATTGATTAACAAGATTGTTTTCTCATTTATAGTGGCATAACTCCATGTGAGTATGACAATGTGCGTGTAAATGTCAATCAAGATGCAAAGTTCAATCATAGCGTGCAAGGACATGACATGATAATAACCACATGAAGCAAGGTATGACAAATTAGATTCAAGACAAAATGATGGAATGACATGACATGACAACAATTACATGCGACATGACATGGCAAATCATATTGAAGACATGGCAAGAAGAGAGATGACATGGCAATAATTATATATTGCATGACACCGCAAATCACATGGAGGACATGGAAACGAGATGATATAACATGGCAATAATCACATGGAGTATAACATGACAAATCATTTGCAAAACACGGCAATGAGATAACATGATATGGCAATAATCACATACAATATGACAATAGCAAATCAAATGCAAGACATAACAACAAGATGACATGACATGACAATAATTACATATAAAATGACAAGGTAAAGTAGAGGCAACGCATGGTAATGAGATGACATGGTAATAATCACATGCAACATGACATGACAAATCAATTGCATGACATCTGTTGCGATGCTCTCAGAGTGAGGTCTGTCTCTCCAAGGAACAAGATTAGACTTAATGCTGAAAGTGAACCAACAGTCCTCGATCGGCGTGGACACTCGTAAACCCTTACCTCGGATGACATTGAGATTCTTATTTTGGTTAGTTAATCCTAAGAGATTTGTATGTGATGAGGAGTCGCCACTAGCTTATCGGGGTCGGCCATAAACCAAGTAAGCTATGGGAGAATACCTCACTTTCTATGCAACCAAAGCATGCAGGCACAGGAACTTTGTTATATTAGTTATTCAACTAATACCTTTTTGATACCCTAATTTGATCGATTTGTTAATAAGTGTCTCACATGGGTTTCTGTTCAATCAAGAGTCCTAAGTTTCTTAATCAACCAAGTGTCCATACGATGTTTTTGTGTTCATTATGGTCCTAGTTTGCAGCCTAGCCATCTAGCTATAAGCAACATAATCAAGGAAAAGACATAAAGGAATAGAAACAAACACATCAAAAGCGTTAATGAAAAGTGACGGTGCATTTGTTTTGCAGAATCATAAATGATTTGGAAAACATTTCTTAAAAATGATCACTTGTATTGCTTATAAAAATACATAAATAAAAAATATTTTCATCGTCAAAGAAAATGTTGTTGAGAGTGAAAATATTTTCTATTGATAAATTATTTCAATCGATACAACTGACCATTTTTTTAGAAAATATTTTTCAAACTATTTATTTTCTACAAAACAAACAAAGACTAGATAAAAAGTAAATTAACTGGATACAATGTCAAACAAAGAATATTACACGGTCATGTTATGGGTCCCAAGACATGATCCATCACGAGCTTGACCCGATATAAGTTGGACAAAAAATATAAAAGGCGATGTATAATCCGTCCAAGACATGATCCGCGGGAGCTTGTTTATTAAAAGTGAATTTTCAACTTAATTCTAAAGAGAAGGCTCTACGGGGCTATAGGGACCAACAAACATCCACGAGATCTCTCAAAGGGTCATCTGCTTTACCTCATCTAGTCGGGACCACCATGGATCGGCGATGTAATCCGTCCATTTGTGGTTCAGTGGCAAGGTCCAAACCAACTACGACCCGTTTTCGCTGAGGGAATCGACGGGTATCCTAATATATAGTATTGGATATCTTTCTCATATTATCACCTAAGTCTAATTTTTTTAAGTGATCCCCAGCTTAAACCAAGCTAGTTGGTTTTATTTTTATTATTTTCTTTTAAGATGTCTAAACTATCGATTGAATCTATGTCTTGGTGATTTAAGCTGCTTATATCCTTAGAGAAATTCAACTAAAGCTAGACTAAGTCTATGATTAAATATAATCTAAAGTTCAAAGTCTAAAAATATTGCTAATCCTACTATAAACTAACGAAAATCTTCAAAGTCCTCCAATCCACCTCCATGGCTTGGTTTTCTCCATCATCTCATAACACGCATACATGCACACTCCATGAAAGCATTAGAATGTTCACATAAAGGAATCAACCATCAATGAATTCAAACAAGTCAAAGGATTGGCTTTTGGGAGTTTTAAGGCGCACGATCAATTTACCCAATTCACCTCATCTCCGCAATTACTATAGTAATGTCATTTCACTAAATAAGGATCAACTTCCACTAAACAAAATTCACTAAGCGGTAAATTGTCTTACTAGGCAATTACAAGTTAAACAACTGTTCTTAATCTATCTGCCGATAATCACATGCAATATCAAAAACATTCACACCTAACTCAACTTTTTATCAAAAGTGGACATACAAATCATCAATAATCACGGTATCAATTGCACTCATCACATCCCGTATAGCAAGCATATCAAACAGGAGAATCAAGACTCACTTAGTCAGCATCCAAAATAATAAAGTAATCATCAAATTTCCTAAAACAATGATCCATTTCATTTCTGGGGAATCCATTACCACACATGAAGGTGTCAATTTTCTTGTACCACTGTCAAGGAAGGACTCTAACCAATGTAATTTCTGGGTAGCCTGGGTGTTGTGGTGTAGCAACGCGATGCTGATAGCAACCTTCATGGTTTGGTTTGGAGAAAGAAACCATGGATGAAGGTGAGCATTGGAAATTCAAATTGAGATATGTTGGTGTAGAAGAATACATGAATTAAGGAGGAATAGACCTAATACTGAGCTCTCACGTGAGAGAGAGATTGTTGTGATGCACATATAAGTTGTATTAGGAAAAAGTCTCACACTAAAAAGTTGGTGTTGTGTAGAGTAGTTAATATATCTAAATTAGCCCATACCTCATTTGCTTAAACTTTTGAGTAAATGCGAGCCCAATTAGATATATTGCTAGCTTAGACTTAGGCTCTCCCTTGGCAATCTATTGGATGAAGGTATTGAACTTCTGTTGCTTGCTCACAAACTCCATACTATTGCAAAATTTGTCAAATATTACCCATCTAATTTAACACGATATACCAATTTTTCACCAATTAATATACAACTGACTATCGGGTGACCAGATCTTATTCAAGTTACTTACCAAAATTTATCTATTTTTTTTAATTTGCCAAAATCTTTGCAAGTTAGAAATTACCAACCTTAATTAGAGTGACTTATCTACTTTTCTCCAACTACGTTACCAAATACTTTTGAGTTACCAACTCTAATTTGAGTAGCTAGTTTATTTTTCTTTTAATTACCAAATTTTCTTATATTTCATCAATTTTTATTTACCATTATTAACTACGTCTTAAATTTACCAACTCTTAGAAAAAATTCTTTAACTTTGATTTTATTGACTTATCAACTTTCTTATCAATTCTCATTTGAATCAATTATACATAAACGTTTGCATGTCTTTTTTTATTTATCAATCTTCTGTTAGGTTAATTAATTAAGAAAATGTTGGCAAGTCACTCAAATAAAGGTTGGTAATTTCATATAATAGTTCGCAAATAAAAGTGATTTCATATAATTGTAGGGTTGGTGAAAAAGATAAATATGATTATGTAAAAGACAGGAGCATTTTTTTTTATCCGAGAAAAAAGAATTTGGAAATTTAAAAAATAAATAAATAAATGAGGTAGGAAAACCCCATGTTTTCATGGATAAAAAGCAAACTTTACATTGACTAAAAAGTTCGGCACATTCAACAGTGGTGGCTTCATTCACAATAATTGGTTCCCTCTCAAGTTCGTAGGTTGCAACAGACTGAGGTAGGAATGCATTCGACGTTTCTCAGTCTTAATTAATTAAATCACGTCCTTTGTACGGACTACTTTATTTTCTGACCCGCAGATGTGCGAGCAAGATTATGAACAGCAAACTAACCGAGAGACAGGCAAGGAAGTTGCCGAGGAAAGTGTTGGGCGTGAGGGCGCCCATTGCAACGGCGTACGTCGGTAACAGGGCGATCACCGCGATTCCCCGCTCCCACTTCATGGGGAATCCCGCAGTGAGGAGTACGATCATCTGGATGGAGGCGAAGAATCCAGCCGTGTTGAAGATGAGGAAGAGGATGTACGCGACTGGGCTCTTCGTTGCCAAAACTGCCTCGCCGGCTTTGTGCGATGCGGTCCTGTTGTTCGTGGCATCAGTGCTGTCAGTCGAGGGCCCTGAATCGTCCTGCCAAATTCCGCCCGGCGGCTGAAGCACGGCTTGATGGGTAGCAGTCGTGATGAGAGTAGCGACAACGAGCAAGGCGTCCTGTACATCACCCGGGGAGTCCCTTCCTTTCCTGTACATGAGGTTCTCGAACCATTGGGGCATCTCAAATTTGAGCTTCAAGAAACATGTGCAACGGTCGGTCCACGTTCTATGCGATTGGTGGCAACATCCTGTAGATTGATCAGTTTGGGGTTCAGGGTCTTCGGTCGCCATCGTTACCATAGAACTAGAAGGCAATCCCCTTGATCTCATGGCTCCATCGGTCACCATCGTTACCATTGAACTGGAAGGCAATCCCCTTGATCTCATGGCTCCAGATCGTGTGAGGATTTCGGCAATTTCCGCATCACCCGCTTCACTGTTAACGAGCAATAGGATGTCTAGAGGTGTTAAACCCGCCTCATTTCTGGCATTCACTTCGACCAGATCTTTGTCAATTGCATAGCCTGAGAGCAGGAACTCCACCACCTATTCGGTGCAATAACATATTTTATTTATCATCCAACATTCTCGTTGTGCAATTTCTCTCGAATTGTTAGCGAAAACATGCATTCGATCCCTAAACATGCATTTTCACACTAACTAGAAATATTATCGATTCTCTTTATAAATATTTTTAATTGTGAGATTTTGTGAGAACATTGCTAACTATTATAAAACTTAAGCTACTAGATAAAGACGTGATTTAAAGCCTAAATATTCTAACAAAAAGGCTCCATATGTTTCGCGAAAAATAAACGATTTGATAAACATTTTTCAAAAAATGGACACTTCTATTGCTCATAAAAATGCATGAACGAAATTTTTTTCATTATCCACAAAAATGTTCATACATTAATTATTATCGATAATGCAAATACTTTTCATTGATTAATTATTTCAAGTGATACAAATAATTATTTTTAGGAATATATATTTTCCGAATTATCTATTTTCCGCCGGATAAATGGAGCCTAATAATTCTATTTGCTTCACCTGTGAAGAACAGAGAAGAGCAACCAATACGACGAAATGAAACGGGTCAAAAGAACTGGGCACTTGCCTCGTATTGCTTTCTAGCCACCGCGAGGTGCAAGATCTGGTTCCCTTGGCCGTCCCGCCAATTCATGACATGCTCTTTGTTCGACTGCTTCAGCTGCTGTACCAGCAACTTCAATGCCTCAAACCGGCTGTTCTTCACAGCGAGGTGGAGTGCGCTCTCCCTCCGAGCCGTCACTTCCTCGATGGAATCTGGACAAGCCGAAACCAGTTCCTTCAAGACTTCGCTCCTCCCCTTGATGACTGAATTGTGCAGAGGAATCCTTTCCTCTCTCCCCTTCACAAGGCACAGGCGATTGCCCACTTTCAAAAGCTCCCGAACGATATCCACATCCCCCCTCGCCGCGGCGATGTGCAGAGGGCTGAAACCGTCCTGGTTCAGCTCGTTGGCAAACTCGGTCTTCAGTTTGAGGACTTCTCTGACGAAATTCACGTGGCCGACCATCGAGGCAATATGTAGAGGGTTGTCTCCGTCGACGAGAGATGCTGCGTTGAGGATGAGGACGTTTTCTCTGACCAAGGAGTACAATTGATCGACATTCCCTGTGTGGGATGCTTCAAGCAACCTAGGATCCATCGAGAAGAGTGTTTTGCGATTCTTCTTTGGGTGTCAAAATAATGGTTAGACAACCAGCACAGTTGATGATATGTAAACTGAATTGAATTTCACAATAAGAAATGACAATCGGACCAACCTTGATCACATTTAATCGGACGAAGTATCTGCCACACAATAAAATATCACGATATTATCATTGACGTGCAATAAATTTCATAAACCGATGACCCGTGGCTAGGAGACTGGCAAGATAAGTGTGTCCCTTGGCCAAATGGTTCTCATATTTCCTTTTCATCACAATACATCATTGTATTTAACGCATTCGACGAAAAATAGATTCGCATGGCACCACACGCAAGTCTTTTTAATCCACATGACTCCAGGAATAAAGACTAGAGTTGCTTGATCTCAAATTATAGAATAAAGTTTTGCTTGGCCGCATGCTTTGGAACCTCATAAATAGTTCATCATCTTCCCTGTGAAGTAAATGTCACAGTGCAAAATGTAGAGGAAATTTGATTATGCAGCTTGAAATTAAGGATACTATGGCATGGAGTTAGCGTTGTATCCTTCAATTACGACCGGCTTTTGCTTTAGCCATATCTAAGCCAATATATTGTTGCCAAGAGATATACGATGAAACCAGGAGGGTGGGACCGATTGTGGAATGGTGCCAATTGATCTGGAAAGGCAGTATCAGCAAGCACGACTTTATCGGTTGGCTAGCATGCAGGGACAGACAACCCATAGCAGAGATCGTATCGCGTTGAAAGCCTGAAGTAAATAGCCATTGCAATTTCTGTCTATTTGATATGGAAAGCAGAGAACATCTATTCTTCTAGTGCACATGGAAAAAAAGTATTTGGCGTACTATCTTTGCATAATACGGAATCCTACGATCTATAGGAGGATGGAATGAAGAACTCGAATAAATGATAAGTGCTACCAAAGGCAAGGATTTGGCGGCTAGACTTCTCAAGGTATCTTTCCTAGTGACCATTTATTGCATTTAGATGGAGCGTAATCATAGACGTTTCCAACACAAGTCACATGATGCCCCCATCATCTTGGCTAAAGTTCGTAAACTTGTTAAAGGGTGAGCTTTACAGTAGAAAACTTTCGAACCTTCTAAGGCAAATGTAATTTTGGCTAATATATGGGGACTCCCACACTCCATTTTTTCGTGATGATAGTCCTATTTGTAATGCTGGGGAATACCCCTAAGCTTCTATAGGTCAATTTATGAATGATACTTATATTTCACACCAAAAAAAAAAAAAAGAATCAAGAGACCTTTTTTTTTTTAACCAATAGTTTACTTTTATGCTTGCCGACAATTACAGAAACTACTGGCACGAATGTTCATATGATGGTACAAAGTCTTCGTATTGCAATATTCATTGTCTGTTCTAACTGATTTTGTATATCAGATCCATGGTTAAATTCGTATGCCAATTTTAATCAGACCTAACATCTTTGCGGGTTTTCTAGATCTAAGATGAATCGCAGAAGTCAAATACAGAGAGTGTAGGAAATTCTGCTGGAAAACCGCTCATGTTTTCATGGATAAAAAGCAAACTTTACATTGACTAAAAGTTTAGCACATTCAACAGTGGTGGCTTCATTCACAATAATTCGATCCCTCTCGAGTTCTTAGGTTGCAAGAGACTGAGGTAGGAATGCATTCGACGTTTCTCAGTCTTAATCAAATCTTGTCCTTTGTACGGACAACTGTATTTTCTCGCCCACCGACTTACGAGCGCGAGAATGCCCGGCAAAATAATCGAGAGACCGACCAAGAAGGAGTTGGGGAAAGTGTTGGGTGTGAGGGCCCCCATTGCAGTGTCATACGTCACCCACAGACTTACGAGCGCGATTCGCAGATCCCTATTCATCGGGAATTCGGAGGTGAGGAAGAAGATCATCCGGAGGGAGGCAAAGAATCTGGCCGTGTTGAAGATGAGGAAGAGGATGTATACAACTGGCTTCTTCGTTCCCAAAATCGACTGGCCGGCTTCGTTCGATGTACACAACTGGCATTGGTGCTGTTAGTTGAGGGGCCCGCCAAAGTCCGCCCGGCAACTGAAGCACGGCTTGATAGGTAGCAGTTGTGATGAGAGTGGCGACGACGAGCAAGGCGTTACGTACATCTCCCGGGGAGTCCCTTCCTTTCTTGTATATGAAGTCCTTGAACCATTGGGGCGTCTCAAATTTGAGCTTCAAGAAACAAGCGCAACAGTCGGTCCACTGTTGACACCTAATTTTGCCTGTTTTGTTAAATCAACGCTTAATTTGTAAATGGGCCAAATTAGTGCCAAGGGAGAGATAAAATTATTAGAAAATAAAAAATAATAATAAAATAAAATAAAGAGAATCGAGCCGGTTCAACCCGGCCCGACCTAGCCAGGCCCCTCTTCGTTCTTTTCCAATTAGGCCCAAGCTCTTATCTTCATTCTCCGAACTTTTCTAGGCCCAGTACCTATTCTTAGCCCAACTTCCTTTTTTTTGTCCTTTTTCTCAGCCCAGCCCCCTTCTTGCTACTTCTCTCCCTCACGCTCACTCATGGAGCAAGAAGCAGACGTCAAAACAGGGGGACCCTCTGCACGAGGAGGGTGATAGTCGCGATTCCAGAAGAGAAGAAACGATCGCATAGCGCTGCATCCTGGCAACACAAGAACCCAGGAGATCCTGCAACCGTTTTAGCAAAAAATCGGACCTGATTCAGCCCCAAACAAAAGGACCTGGCTGCTGGCATTGTAAAGGTTGAGAAGGCGCTCTGATCAAGCGTGTCTTTGAGCTGGGAATGGAAAACTAAGGCAGCTGGCGTGGTTGACTAACAAAAGCCGAAGCATTATCATAAAAGCAGAGAGAGATGGACGTCCATCGGAGAAAGGTCAAAGTAAACACGAACATGGCGCTCTCTCACACTTTCTCTTTCTTGCTGCCTTCATACATGCACTCACAAAAGAAGAAAATGGAGTATGCGTACATGAGAGACGAGAGGGAGAGGGGAGTTAAAAGGAGGGATAAGAGACCGAGAAAGAGGGAGGATAGTTCAAAAAAAAGAGAACAGAGGTGAAACCGAGAGAGAAAAACAAGAGGAGAGGTGAAATCGAGAGAGAAAAACAAAGGGGGGAGGCTGAAAGGGGGAGACCGGGAGCCGGAAGAGGTGTTTGAGAGGGGAGCGCTCCGGCCTCTGAGCTCAGGAGTGCCGGCAAATCCCCTATCTCTTCTCGGTGCGCTGACCCGTCAATCCACACGGAGAGTTGAACCGGAAATCGGAAGCTTTTCGGCACGAGCTTCTTGTTCCTCAAATCAATGACACGAGCGTCCGAGCCTCCGTGGAAGAGTCCAGTCGCCGCCGTTCCCGTTCATGCCGACTACGATTTTCGCTCCACTTCTGACCGGTAATTATCCTCCTCAATATCCCCGTTTTTTTTACCCTGTTTTGGCCGAGTTTAAGATGCCGAACTCCTGCGACAAGTCCACATGATACCAAGGCAATTTTGTGATTAGCAAGGTAGATTTAGAGTTTAATACACCCCATCTGAGCAGAAAAATTGCATAAAACTCAGATCTGGAGCCCTTACTCCAGTCGCACAGCACTTGCTCGATAAAATGCCCCAATGAGTCCCTTTGAGTTTAGAACCCCGAAATTTGGACTTGTTTTTTTGGTCGTTTCTTTGCAAACCGAAACCATTTTATTGCAAAATATGGCTGTTTGAAGCTTCACACTTCATGTTCAAGTCATAAACCACTTCGAATCTCGGCCTAAAACTCTCAATGAACCACACCCGCCATATGCTCGATGAAATGCCCAAATGAAGCTTCAACTCTTTTCTTGTGAAATCGAGCTCTAAAGCTTCGTTGTGTGCATGGTTTGCATTGATGTTCTTACTGACTCTGCTTTTGGTTGCCTTTCATGTGTTTTTTCCTGCATGGTAACATTGTCCGAGTCGGCCTCGCGTATGTACACCCTTGACGGAGATGATCTTCCGCACCGCCGAAGCCCGCAGTTTGTGGCCGCCTTAGTCAGTCCATTCCTCCTTGTTTTAGTGTGTGTATGCTTGTCTATTTACTGGCTTATGGTATGGATTCGGGAGGAGATATCTCTGGGGCCGAAAGTAGGATAGTTGGAGAGTATGCCTTTTCGTCATCAGAGTGGTCCCGAAAGCGTCAGCCGGCGGTGACGTAATAAGGCCAGCGCCGGTTGTTGGCGCTAGTGGCCCGAGCCGACGGCCGGCGGCAGACGTCCCCTGGTGTGGTCACGGTGGAGCTGGCTTCGGCGATGAAGAGCTCCCGGCGAAGGGGTTGAGGAAGAAGACCACGTGCATGGCAAAAGGCACGTAGGGGATGAAGACCAGAAAAAAAAAAAAAAAAAAAAAAAAAAAAAAAAAAAAAAAAAAAAAAAAAAAAAAAAAAAGGGGGAAAATCAAAAGAAAAAAAAATAGAAAAGAAATTAATTTGAAAACTCGGGCGGGTCGGTAACCCGGGTCGGGCAGTCGTGCAGATCAGGTTAGGGGATCCAGCTCGGAATCTTTATTTTATTAATACAAATATTCAAAAATTAAAAAAATTTTAAAAAATAAATAATTAAAAATATTAAAAATTCCAAAAAAAATCCGAAAATGTTTAAAAAACCAAAAAATATTAAAAAATCTGAAAAACATTTTTAAAAAATTAAAACATTAAAAAAATTTCATAAAAATTCAGAAAAATTCAGAAAAATCCAGTAAATTAGGAAATGTCCATAAATGAGTTTTTGGCTTAATTTCACTAGATTTTGGTGTTGATTTCATTCTAGACTTAGTTTGAAAACTCTTTGAAAAATGAGAAAAACCTTCTAAAAAATTTCCAAAAATCGGATAAATCATTAGGGTTTTACCTTAAGGCTTTACCTTAGGACTTTTGATTGCATTTTCTTTTTAGAGACGATACTAGGTCGCTTATTATTTATTTTCTCCATCATTATCTGGTGACGCACTTTTAATATATTGATTGTTGTTTTCTATTTCTAGAACGATTAGGTGAAATATTAACTTTTTCGATAGGCTGATTCAAGTTTAGGTACAGAAAGAGCACTAGTTAGATCGTTAGTGTAATCAAATCTCCGAATTTTAGAATCTCTGATCTTCGTACGTGTCGAGATGACACTCCCGCATCTCAATCAGGGTTTCTAACTGACCATTGATCCTGACTAGTGGCGACTCCAATCAAATGCTTAAATTAGATAATTCTCATCGTGCGAGATATGAGACTTGGAAAAGCCTCGATCATTGGATTAATGAACCATTTGGTTCACCCTTCAAACAAACAAATCGTTGTTCATATCTATTAACAAATACCTCTTAGCCTAAACCTGATCGAACTAGAGGTAGGTCGCAACATCCACGTTCTATGCGATTGGCGGCAATGTCCATTTGATTGCTCAGTTTGGGTTTCAGGGTCTTCAGTTGCCACCGTTACCATAGAACTAGAAGTCCCTTTGATCTCGTGGCTCCAGATCGTGTGAGGATTTTGGCAATTTCCGCAGCACCCGCTTCACTGTTAACTAGAGGCGTTAAACCCGCCTCATTTCTGGTGTTCACTTCGACCATATCTTTGTCAAATGCATAGCTTGAGAGCAGGAACTCCACTACCTATTTGATGCAATAACATATTTTATTTATCATCCAACATTCTCATTGTGCAATTTCTCTCGATAGGTTAGCGGAAACATGCATTCGATCCCCAAACATACATTTTCACACTAGCTAGAACAATTATAGGTTCTCTTTACAAATATTTCTAGTTGTGAGATTTTGTGATAACATTGTAAACTGTTATAAAACTTAAGCTATCAGATGAATATATAGTTTAAGATCTAAATATTCTAACACTAAGGCTATGTATATTTGCGAAAAATAAATAATTTGAAAAATATTTTCCTAAAAATAGACATTCATATTGCTTATAAAAATGAACGAACAAAAGTTATCCACAAAAATGCTTAGACATTAATTATTATCGATAATGCAAATACTTTTCATTGACTAATTATTTCAAGCGATACAAATAATCATTTTTAGGAAAATATTTTCCAAATCATCTATTTTCCACTGAACAAATAGAGCTTAATAATTCTATTTGCTTCACCTGTGAAGAACAAAAAAGAGGAATTGATACAAATGAAATGGGAAAAGTACAAAAGAAAGTTATAAACGTATTCTATTGGTACTAATTCAAATGTAAACCTTTTAATTGAACTAATTTAGTCATAAACCTTTTCACATTTGTACCAATTTAATATATCCGGTCAATTTAAGCCGTCGCTGATGTGGACGCCGGCTGTCTTACATAGTACAGCTAGGGGCTGTCTTACGTATTATAGCCGGCGTTGACATAGATAATTTTTAATATTTTTAATATATTTTTTAATTTTTAATATTTTTTCCTTTTTTTTTCCCTACCTTCTGCTTCCTTAGGCCTTTGGCCAGTGGTCATGGCCAGCCACCAGCCATAGGTGAGGGCATCACAACCCTCGCTAGCCATAGGAGATGGTGGCCCTCCCCCAGGCCGTGAACAACGAGGGCCGCAACGCACTCACCTATGGCCAGTGGCTAGCCACAAGCTCAAGGAAGGAGAACATAGAAAAAAATTTTAAAAAAATATTCAAAATTATCCACATTAACGCCGGCTATGTCACGTAGAATGGCCGGTGTCCACGTTAGCGATTTCCAGCTTAAATTGACCGGATGAACTAAATTGGTACCAATGTGACAATGTTTAGGACTAAATTAGTTTAATTGAAAAGTTTATGACTGAATTGGTACTAATACAATATGTTTAGGGCTTTTTTATTACTTTTCCCCTAATGAAATGGGTAAAAAGAACTGGGCACTTGCCTCGTATTGCTTTCTAGCCACCGCGAGGTGCAAGATCTGGTTTCCTTGGCCGTCCCGCCAATTCAAGGCATGCTCTTTGTTCAAACGCTTCAGCTGCTGCACCAGCAACTTGAATGCCTCAAACCGGCTGTTCTTCACGGCGAGGTGGAGTGCGCTCTCCCTCCGAGCCGTCACTTCCTCGATGGAATCTGGACAAGCCGAGACCAGTTCCTTCAGGACTTCACTCCTCCCCTTGATGACTGAATAGTGCATAGGAATCCTTTCCTCTCTCCCCTTCACAAGGCACAGGCGATTGCCCACTTTCAAAAGCTCCCAAGCGATATCCACATCGCCCCTCGCCACAGCGATGTGCAGAGGGCTGAAACCGTCCTGGTTCAGCTCGTCGACAAACTCCGTCTTCAGTTTGAGGAATTCTCTGACGAAATTCACGTGGCCGACCATCGAGGCAACATGTAGAGGGTTGTCTCCGTCGACAAGAGATGCTGCTTCGAGGATGAGGACGTTTTCTCTGACCAAGGAGTACAATTGATCGACATTCCCTGTGTGGGATGCGTCAAACAACCTAGGATCCATCTGTTGGGTCTGAGAAGACTGTTTTGCGAAACTTCTTTGGGTGTCAAAATGAATGGTTAGACTACTGAATGCTTTGCTTACTGTGTTATCTTAATGTTGATTTATAAAATATTTTTCATTATTTTGCTGTTTGATTTGTTGCTTCTATAAGGCAAGACCAAGAAGCAAAAATTGACTCTTGAGTCATTGTTTACAATTTATTAGTCTGATGTTTTGCTTTTTTATTTTTTGTTACTTCTATAAAGCAAGACTAAGAAGTAGAAATTGACTCGAGTCATTGTTTACAATTTCTTTGTCTCGGTCTGGAGACTATAAAGAATCAAAGTCGCCACTGGTGCATAACGGTGCCTTTTTCATTCATTGAAATTGCAATGAAGCTGAACGTTGATTGTCGAGTGTCCCTAGTCCCTAGCTTTGTTGACCAGGCCAGTGAGTGGGAACCTGGTGCCATGATGACACGTAAGTGCTCTTTTGTGTCCTTTCCTTGGAAAATTCTGGAGTTGAAGTCTCCATGAATGTCACTTGAAATGAAAACAACAATTGATGGGTTCACCCTAAATCAGGCAGTGACGTGCACCATGACCCAGATAGAAATGACTCTTAGGTCGTAAATAATAATTATTCTGTTTTTATTTAGAATTAAGTTTTATTTTCGCAAACAGATTTAGAACAAAAATCCGTTTGGTAACGCAATTCCTTTTTTCCTATTTCTAAAACAACTTTATGTTTTAGAACTTGTTCTGGACAAAAAATCAGAACAAAAAGAAGTAGGTTTTTTATTTATGGATGAGAAATGAAAATCATTTCTAAAAGAACCTGTCTTCTCTCTTCAAAATACATCTCTTCCTAAATTTAGCCTCGATCTGACCTGATTAGATTAGTCCAAACCGGATCGGTCCGGTTCATTCCAGGTGGGAAAATAAAAAAAATCTAAAAAAAATTAGCAAAATCACTAAAAAAATAGAAAAATCAGAAAAATAAAAAATAAAAAATTCAGAAAATTCATAAAAATTTAGAAAATCTGGAAAATTCCTAAAAATCTCAAAAAAAAAATTACTGAAAATCCATAAAAATTGAAAAATTCCAGAAAAATTCATAAAAATTTCCAGAAAATAAAAAAAGTCAGATTTTTTTTAAAAAATAGGAAATTTGGTGAATTTTTTCAAAAAAATCAAAAATTTCAAAACTTCACATAATAGTTTAAAATACATGTGGCCACTCACTTTGAGTGAAATTTAAATTTTTTGAGATGCCCAAATGATATTTTTGAAAACTCCTTAGTTTAGGAATTTAAAAGGGATTTTTACTCCTAAAAAACCCTAAAAGGGGTTTAACTCCCAAAAGGGGTCTTTACCCCTAAAAAACCCTAAAATCCTAAAAAAAAAAAAAACAGCACAATCCTTTGAATGAATAAGCCTTTAGGGCTTTACTAGAGTTTTGGTGTTTTGATTGATTTTCATTTTAGAGACCATTTTTTAAAAAATGGATTTCTATTCTGGGAAATAGAAATTTGTGTTGTTATCAAACGAGTTTATGTTCCAAGAAATAGAAATTTTATATAGTTATCAAATGGGTTTTTGTTCTAGAAATAAAATTTTTTTATCATTACCAAACGGATTTCTTTCCTCAAAAACTCATTCTCGGAACAAAAATAGAAAAATCTATTCTAAGAATTGTTTCTGAAACAAAATGGTTATCATTCGAGCCCTTAGCCAGTGTGGCCGATGTGAATTGATCGCCTTCAATTATTCAATCATAGTCTTAACCCGACAAAAATTGAGGTCATCTCCACCCCAACATAGCTAGCCACCTTGGAAGATTCTAGCAAGACCTGCCTCATCTGTCAAGTGTCAAGGATAGAGAAGGGTATTGCGGAAGCCAAGCAATCGAATAATAAATTTGACAGAACAAGAAAATAAATCGAATACCAGATTTATGTGGTTCGGTTATAGTGACCTACGTCCACGGGGAGAGCAGCACAGAATTCCACTATAGATCAAGCGATACAGCAGAAATTACAACCATACTTGAGTCACTCAAACACTGTAAGTATTTTCCAAGCCCTAATTACACCCAATAACGCACACAGTATTTAGCCTCACAATCTCTCAATCTCGTAAAAGAATTACACACAAATCTTATCACAATATTTAATCGCTAAAAAACACTTGAATTCTTGAATGTAATTTGCCGAAGAATGACTTCATTGCACGAACACTGACACTGCCACAGCTGCAGCCACAGAACATCAAGCACTCACATTAGCGGTGCTTCAGAGAATCTTCTTGTGGTAACCATAACACACCCTCTGTTCCAACGAAAGAAAGGACGAACAGCCCATATTTATTTGTGGGTCTACTCGGTCAACCTTTTCCTCTTGGAACAGAAGTCCAACACCGAAAAGGAAACCTTTCGAAATATACACTTTCCATTCTTGACCTTAACTAATATATATATACACACGCATAATCCAAGTAGGAAACTTTGGTCCATGACTTCAACAAGAAGGGAAAAAACCACTAAAAACCCCAAATTTTACCACATGTGACACATTTATCCCGACCCTTGTTTTGTGATACCAAAAATCCCAAACTATACTATTTATGACACATTTATCCCATTGTACTTTAATCCATGGGTATTTTCGTCTTTTTTGTTTTTTTCTTTTTTTTTCTTTTTTTTTCCTTTCCGGCAAGGCCCTCACCGAATCTACCTTCGCCGGATCCGGCGGGGGCAACCCTTGTCGGCGTCCAATGAGGGGCGCCCTTGCCAAACGCCGGCGAGGGCTGCCCTCGCCCGACTCAGGCGAGGGCTACCCTTGCCCGACATCAGCGAGGGTCGCCCTCACCTGAGCCGGCGAGGGCCGCCCTCACTTGCCCAGGAGAGGTGACCCTTGCCGGATCTGGCAAGGGCCGCCCCTGCCGGATCCGGCGAGGGCAGATCCGGCGAGGGCAGATCCGGCGAGGGTCTCGCCGGAAAGGAAAAAAAAAAAAGAAAAAGCAAAAAGACGAAAATACCCATGACCTAAAGTATAATGAGGTAAATATGTCACAAATAGTATAGATTGGGGTTTTTTGTGTCGCAAAAAAAAGTTTGGGATAAATGTATCACAGATAGTAAAGTTTAGGGTTTTTTGTGGTTTTTCCCCCAACAGGAAATAGGAAAGAATATTTTCTTTCTTTCTACTTTTCTATTCCAACGCCAAATGAGCATTCTATATTTCCGCGGCAAATTTCCACATATAATCAATTTTGGACTTTCCTTTAATAATTTTTGAGTTGGGTTTCGTTCAATGGGCTCAAATTTGAGATATATTTTAACAGAGCGCTTGGGACTTGCGATCAGAGCGAATCTTATAAAAAAAAAATAATAGTAAGCTTGAAATGGCCAACTCAATTTCAAATATGAGTCTCAACTCGTCGTATGGTTAGATCTTTGACGGTCAGCTTATTCTGGTAGCTAGAGCTAGGGCAATTTCGTCAAAAAAATTACGTAATATTAAACACCCAAAATTGAGTTTTTATTACATCGTTCTTCTGGGTTTTCTCCTTCTCACCTTGGCTTTTCAATTCTCGCTAGTTTTCTCTCTCTAGATTTTTCTTCCAATCAAATCGGAGAGAATCCCCTCCACTCTTTCCCTCGCGCACACATTTTCTTCTTCAGTGATAGTTGTCGACTGACTGGTGCTTTTGATTCACCGTCAAACTTGCACGAGTGAATGTCTAGATTAAGCAAAATTTGAGCTTACATTTAAGTTCGATGATTCTCGCAACTTGACCCATGTTAGGAATCGCACATCGATTCTAGAAAAATAACCCAAGCAAACAATCAATACTGATATAAAATAATAACAAAATACATAATCGGAAAAATACACTAGAAAATTTGTCATCAAAATTTGCCCAAAATTGAGTTACGTCTCTGCGCAGAGGCACTCTGCAAATATACTAGATTTCGAAAAAAATATAAATACAATTATGATCTTTTCTCAAGATCGGGGCACAAAAAAATTGAGAACACTCATTAAGAAAAACTAACTTTTTCTTCTCTCTTTTCTTTTTTTTCTGTTTTTCTTCTTAGCACTTGATGGCTAGCATTTATCAATAGCTAAAATATAAAATATAACTTTTAACCTGAAAGTAAAATTAATAAAAAAAAAAGGAAGATAAAAAAAGCCATTGATAATAATATATGGCTTTATCCACCAACAATCTCCCACTTGAAGACAAATACATCCGACGCACCAAGCAACTTTGCATCCATCTACTTCAAAAGCTAGTAATTAGAATTTGTGCTTATGCGATACTCCTCATCAATTAACATGGAGTAATACCAATGGTAGTAGTACACAAAATATGTCTCTTTATTTACTACCTTAATAAACATGTAAGTTGGATTTTTCGAGCCATCAATCTTCTGTAGCTTTAGCTCATTATCTTTCAATTAACTTGATGAAATAATAACACTTCATGATACGTCTACTCCTTAAGTGATTAGCTGCATTCTTTACTATGTGCATTGCACTTTGACTATCGCTGCACAGTGTACTCATTGACTGCTTTCGATGTAGCTCCTCTAGGTAATCTTGTAACCACATGTTTTCCTTGGAGGCTTCCTTGATCGTCACGTACTCTGCTTCGGTCGTCAATAGAGCCACTACTTTCTATAGTTGAGATACCCAACTCACTATTGTACCTGCAATTGTAAAAACATATTTAGTGGTATTCTTACCACTATCTCGATCACTCAAGTGATCTGCATCTACATAACCTTGCAACTCTAGAGATGTACCCCCATAACAAAGAGAGTAATTTAATATACCTACTACATATCTCAATATCCATTTTACTGCATTTCAATGCTTTTTGCCCGAGTTTTGCAAATATCGAATCGCAACTTCCCACTACCTTTGCAATGTCTCGTCTAGTGCTCACCATGGTATACATCAAACTTTCCATTGCTAATGCATGTGGAACTACTGCCATCTCATCTTTCAAAGCATGAGTACTCGTACACAAATCCTTGGAAAGTTTGAAGTGATTCACTAGAGGAGTTATCGATTTTGTCTTTTCCATGTTAAATCTCTTTAACACCTTATTCACAGTCTTCCTACAACAACCATAATTTCTTATTTTTCTTGTCTGATGATTTTTATGCCTAAGATATTCTTGGCATCTCCCAAGTCTTTCACAGCAAATTGCGATGCCAACATCTTCTTGACTTTTGTGATTCTTTTCATATTGGAACTAGCCACTAGCATGTCATCCACATATAAAGAGAGATATACGATATCACCATCGCTATATTTGCGAATATAAGCACAATGATCAACCTCACAGTGTGCAAATCTTTTTTTCTTCCATGAACCCATCAAACTTTAAGTACCATTGCCATGGAGCTTACTTCAAGCCATACAAGCTTTTCTCCAAGCGACATATTATGTGCTATTTACATTTGACCTCAAAACCTTTAGGTTGAGCCATGTATAACTTTTCATCTAAGTCTCCATGCAAAAATGTTGTTTTCACACCCAATTGCTTGAGATGAAGATCCTCCACTACAACTATACTCAGCAAAACTCTGATTAATATCATTTTTACTACTGGTGAAAATATCTTGGAGGGGTCAATCCCTTCTTTCTTAGAAAAGCCCTTGATCGCAAGTCTTGTCTTGTATCTAATATTACCATTTGATTCATTTTTTATCCTGTACAACCACTTGTTTCACAAAACCTTTTTGTTAGTGGGAAATTTGGTCAACTCCCAAGCTTTGTTCTGAAATAACGAGCCAATTTTGTCTTTCATAGCAAATACAAGGCGAGGCCAAGTCCCTAAACCAAATTGCCGATTCATATAAGTAAAGCGTACTCCCACGTTTTACTTGACTTCTAACCGGCCTTTAATAAGTTAGTGTTGGCTTCTAAAATAAAAACAAATTATCATAATAAACCGAGAAACCAAGTTGCAATTAGTAGGGTTTGGAAGAATCCAAGGCAAGAATCAACGCCACCTTACAAGAGAGACCATTCGCACCCGCTTGGTAATATGTTAATTCTACTCGAGGTAACATGTCTATTCTGTTCTGCCTCGGGAGGATCGCGACACACAGAAACAAGAGAAAGAGCAAAAGGAATGTCCATACACATGGAGTTAATTCCGGTAGGATTGGCGCTACTATTTTACTTACCTTCTGCTGATGGTCCTGTGTTAGTGTTAGCAGCTTTATTGGATAAAAGAAGATGGGAGAGAGATTTTAGAGATCAGCTAACATTACGAGCACAGGCAAAGTAAGTTCATCGACCCGTCTAGTTCATAGAATGAAGTCGCCAGACTAAATATTTAGCGTATCATATCAGGATAATTTACACGTTGGTTACAACAAGCCTTGGAGTGAGGAACATCTCTAGACTAGTTGGAAGAATTTTTACAAAGCTATAGACAGTTCCAAGTGCGAGAAATCAATCCTTTATATCTAAAATAGCCTAGGAATTGGACAATGGAAGAACCTACAAGACTATCTAGGGCGATCAGTGCATCTCGAGTTTATCTAAGGGTAAAAAGAATTACCCTAAGGCTAGGTGAACCATCAATATCCGCTAGACTCGAAAGATCACAATCCACTAGGGAATGTAGCATTCCTGAACCTCTTATAGCATCCGATAGCGCCTCGGCAAACAGCACAAGAAAACCAAGAAGGGGTTGCATCTCGAAGATTTACAGGCTGGAGAACCTAAGAAAGGAGGATTTTGGGATATAGACGGACATCCTACCTGTTTGTGAGGCGGAGGATGTAAAATTAAGTTGCAAGAAACCGAGGTAGGCATGCATACAACGTCCCTCAGTCTTAATTAAATCGTGCCGTTCGTGTGGACTTGCTCATTTTTTCTGACCCATAGACTTATGAGTGCGATTATGACCGGCAACAATATCGAGAGAGCAACGAAGAAGTAGTTGAAGAAAGTGCTGGGCGTGAGGGAGCCCATCGCTGTGTCGTAATCAGGGTGAACAGCGCTACTTACAGCTCCATTTGGATTGGGAATCCCGATGTCAGAATGTAGATCATCCGGATGGAGGCAAAGAATCCGACCGAGTTGAGGATGAGGAAGAGGATGTATAAAACCGGGTTCTTCGTCCCCAAAACCGCTTGGCCAGGATTGTGCGATGGGTTCCTGTTGTTTGTGGCGCTGGTGCTGCTGCTTGAGGATCCTGAATCGTCCGGCCAAAGTCCACCCAGCGGTTGAAGCACGGCTTGATAGGTAGCGGTAGTGATCAGAGCAGCAACGACGAGCAAGGCATGCCGCACATCCCCAGGGGAGTCCCTTTCTTTCTTGTACTTGAAGCACTATAGCCATTGGGTAATCTCATCCTTGACCTTCAAGAAACTTATGCAACGGTCGGTCCAAGTTCTGGGTGATTGGTGATGTCTGTTTGATTGGTCTATTGGAGGTTCTGGGTCTTCAGTCGCCACCACTACAGAAGGCAATCCCCTTGCCCTCGTGGCTCCCAATCGTGTGAGGATTTCAGCGATTTCCGCATCACCAGCTTCATTGTTAATGAGCAATAGGATGTCTAGAGGCGTTAGACCAGCCTCATTTCTGGTGTTCACTTCAATCAGATCTTTGTCAATTGCATCGCCTGAGAGCAGGAACTCGACTACCCATTCGATTCAAAAAACATGTTTCATTTATCATCCAACATTCTCATTGCGCAATTTCTCTTGACAGTTTAGTGGAAACATGCATTCAATCCTCATATATCTACACTTTGCATCTTGAGTACCACACTAACATGAAATCCTGTCAGAACAAAGAACAAATATTCCTAAAATTCCATTTGCTTCACCTGTGAAGAACAGAGAAGAGGATGACGAAACGAAATGGGTCAAAAGAACTGGGCACTTGCCTCGTATTGCTTTCTAGCCACCGCGAGGTGCAAGATCTGGTTCCCTTGCCCGTCCTGTCAATTCAAGGCGTGCTCTTTGTTCGACTGCTTCAGCTGCTGTACCAGCAACTTCAATGCCTCAAACCGGCTGTTCTTCACAGTGAGGTGGAGCACGCTCTCCCTCCGAGCCGTCACTTCCTTGACTGAATCGGGACAAGCCGAGACCACTTCCTTCAGGACTTCGTTTCTCCCCTTGATGACTGAATAGTGCAGAGGAATCCTTTCCTCTCTTCCCTTCACAAGGCACAGGCGATTGCCCACTTTCAGAAGCTCCTGAACAATATCCACATTGCCCCGGTGATGTGCAGAGGGCTGAAACCATCCTGGTTCAGCTCGTCAGCAAACTCCGTCTTCAGTTTGAGGACTTCGCTGACGAAATTCACGTGGCTGGCCATTGAGGCAACATGTAGAGGGATGTCTCCGTCGATGAGAGAAGCTGCGTTGAGGATGAGGAAGTTTTCTCTGACCAAGGAGTGCAATTGATCGACATTCCCTGCGTCGGATGCGTCAAGCAACCTAGGATCCATGTTTCGTGATGCTTCTTTGGGTGTCAAAATGAACGGGAAAGACAATTAGCACGATTGATGATTCTTATGTTGCACAATTTATCTTCTACTACTTGTTAATGTATTTGTGTATGAAAAGAACATTCAAACTGAACCCTACTTCACACTAGGAAAATGACAATTGGACTAATCTCGATGCCTTTTACTCGGAGGAAATTACACCATAGGATATATATCACGAGTTATCACCGACTCTTGGTTTTCACTTGCTTGTAAAGAGTTTGCTTTTTCCTGCCCGGATATATCCGGGGTCAAAACTAGAATACAATTCATTTCGATAAGGGGGAGGTATATCGACCATAGAAAAACATGGGCCTATAATTGACTTTAACGTGTTTTGAATCCTAGGAATTGCCCTGAAGCACCATGTGTCATGGACATAGCCCAAAAAAAAAAAAAAAAAACACGTGTGACCAATTGAAATGGGCTTAGAATAATTCTGACAAAAAAAAAATTGGCTTAGAATGATGCTGATAAACCATTGATTTGTAATAAATTACATAAATCCATGACTCTTGGCGAGGAATATGAAATTTTGTGACTTTGAAATGGTGTCTGCCTTCTGTGGCAAGCAAAGTCGGTAGACTAATCCCCTGGACAAAAAGATGCTCGCATTTAAAATGAATATTTGGATGGTTAATGAGATATCTCTCTATAAAAAGTTTGAATCGTCTTTTCGTCAATAGTGGGATTGCAGGAAGAATATTACACATAGATAGAGACTTTTAAAGTCTATTCAATATTTAAAAGAAGCTGTGATTGTAGCTTACGCATCAGCAAGGAGAGATGGAATGTCGGAAAAGATCATACACATTCTTTCATGACTTTGAGATATATTAAAAACTATCGAAGGGTTAGGTGATGTAATTAAGAAGATAACAATGTCTATACCTCTAGCACAAAGGAAGAGGAGTTTCCTAGTACCTTGTGAATGGCTCGTTGATATTAATCCATTATAAACTTAGCCATGAAATCAAGATCGTTGATGGTGATGGAAAGAATTAAGGCACGTAATGGCCACATAAACATCCTGAATTCACCGCGAAATCAAATGTTTGGCTTTGTTTTTTTGCGTTCTTTTTCACAGCTTATTACGATAATTGAAGCATGTCCTTGTTATAGACCACCCACGAGCCTCAAGAAAGTTAATGTGCCCAATATGTGTTCACAATGAATCAATTATGTAAAATAAGCAAAACTTCGGTGTGTTTATTTGAGTGAAAGAATTTTCCGTAACTCAGTTTCCTAGAATTTCATGCATTTGATTTGTTAAAAAAGATCAGTCAACAGAAAATCGTTTACGTTCAAAGAAACTTGAAATAAGGAAAATGAATTGCCTAATTTGAAAAGAAGAAAATAATTTTCATGAAAAGCATTATCCTTTATCACGAAGTTTTCCCTTGAAACAAATACACCATTGGTGTATGTTTCACGATTGCCATAAAACTCATTTTCAAGAAAAATGGTTAGTTCTCATTTGTTTTGTAGTATGCTGAAAAGTGTGACTAAAAATGTTATCAGGTGTTGAGATCTCATTTCTGAAAATAAATCTCTTAAATGTAATAAAAATAAGTTGCTTAAATAATGAACCGATAATGCTTAAATTATAAATTTATTATTTCTTTTACCAAATGTAGGGCCAATTACATAAAATATAAAAGAAATCAGAAAAGAGAAATAAAATAAAAACTAAAAGTATTTAAGAAGAATAAACCTCAATTTCTTGAAATCCACAAAAGTCAATGCGAAAATATTTCTCATTCTCAAAAAGAAATTATTGATACAAAGTAACCATAGAACAAGAAGTCCATCGTTTATATAGTATGAAGAACTAACATGCAAAGTCTTATTCACTTTCTCAATATGGTGCATATTGAGAGTTTTCCTTAAGGAGAATCGCCGCGACCTTCTCGAGGCAGAAACTCCAAAGGGATTCTCTAGCGAGGAGGCGCTTACTCTTTGCTCGGGCTTATTGTAATTTGATTTCTTGTGTTTTTTATGATTAATTTCTTTTACCATAAAGTCATCACAAACCTATTCTAGAATGGGTAGGACAAGTAAGGCTCGGGAGGTCACCCTTCTTCTATGAATCAAAGATTTGGATTATTAAATATGAGTACACTATATTATCCTAGGTCTCTTTTTCTCATTTAAAGAAAACATTGCGGTTGATCTTGATTGATTTTACTTCCTAATATGCACCAACATGATCATGAATTTTGAGACAAAACACAATCAATTACACATTAGCAAGTAAACCAAGTAAAGGGCTAATTTCATAAAAGTGCACAAATTGTACCACTTTTGTAAAATATAGCAAAAACTTTCAAGTGTCTCAAAAAATACATAAAATTCTTGGGATTGTATCAAATATTTCATGAAGTTAGCTCCCATCCAAATACTATCTTTAATTATCCCATTGTCATTTGAAGCTGAAGCTCCAAGTGACAGAGATAAGTTTAGTGTCATATGATGAGTTTGAACATGTTTAGTAGATTGTATCTCTACCATCGGAAAAAATGTCAAAAAAGTCATAAACTTTTATATTTGTGTCAATTCAATCCTAAACCTTTTGCATTTATGTCAATTTAATCATAAACCCTTTTTTTGTGCCAATTTAGTCCTAAACTTTTTGTATTTGTGCGAATTTAGCCCTAAACTTTTTGCATTGGTGCAAATTCAGTCCTTCCAGCTAATAGCTTTTTTATATATCCTCATAAACCTTTTACATTTGTGTCAATTCAGTCCTAAATCTTCTTGCATTTGTGTCAATTTAGTCATAATTTTTTTTGTGTCAATTTAGTCATAAACATTTTTGTATTTGTGCCAATTCAGTCCTTCGACACGTGAAAAACTATTAGCCGGAAGAACTGAACCGGCACCAATGCAAAAGATTTAGGAGTAAATTGGCACAAAAAAATATTTAGGATTGAATTGGCATCAATGCAAAAGGTTTATGAATGAATTTGCACCAAAAAAAAGGTTTAGGATTGAATTGGTACAAATGCAAAAGGTTTATGACTTTTTTGACACTTTTCTCCTCTGCCACCTATGGATCTACCTCCACCTCCTTGCACGTTGTCGTCTTGGAACATATCCCTAGACATTCGAAATGGCTTTAACAAAACATTACGCAGGTTGAGCTTGGCCAGACGCTCATAAACCAAAGTAGGATCCAAATTAGTATTCTCATTTAAGAGTTCCAACTCTATTCGAGATTTGGTTCTCTGTATCATAGATCTACAGCTATGCAAAGCATGATTTTTCCCAGTCATACGGCAACAAGGAGCATATCCCATGGTGATTTTGACCGTTCAATCAATATGCACGAGGACCACCTTCTTCGTTAATTTGAGAATCAACCCAACCGCCTATAGAAGTCAATGCGGACACTGATCTATTCACGTGGATTTGTTTGCAAAAATCCGGTGCAATTTTTCCACCTCGATAGTGTAAAGGTTCCTTCAACAATGCAGGAGGATATCTCAAAAGAAGAAGGTGGACTCCTTCTATGCAAAATGTTGAGAATTTCGGATTTGCGGGTTTCTTTGATTTTCTTGTCGCCTTTTCATAGCAAGGGATAGTGCGGCAGTATTCACGTGCATAGTTAAGCCTTCCAAAATTCCAGGGTTCATAAAATGGCCTAAAACATTCGTATAATGTCGCAAAAATTGCTTAATCTATCAGTAACTCATTAACAATAAAAAAAAAAAAAAGGTCAAGAGTAACAGTAAAACAACCAATTGTCTAGATGACTGCGGTGCTTTGTTTTAAAATCTTGAAAATGTGGCTAAGATATTTATCACATGTCTTATCGATTAACAAGATTGTTTTCTCGAGTATAGTGGCATGACTCCATCTGAGTATGACAATGTGGATGTAAATGTCAATCAAGATGCAAAGTTCAACCATAATGTGCAAGAATGACATGACATGACATGCTAATAGCCTCGTGGAGCAAGATATGACAAACTGGATTCAAGATAGGATGAAGGAATGACATGACATGACAAAAATCACATGCAACATGGCATGGCAAATCATATTCAAGACATAGCAACCAGATGGCATGGCATGGCTATAATTACTTATAGCATGACATTGCAAATCATATGGAGGACATGGCAACAAAATGACATGACATGGCAATATTCACTTAAAGCATAACATGACAAATCATATGCAAAACATTGCAATGAGATAACATGACACGGGAATAATCACATACAGCATTACAATGGCAGATCAGATACAAGACATAACAACCAGATGACATGACATGACAATAATATAGATGCAACACATGGCAATGAGATGACATGGCAATAATTACATGCAATATGACATGACAAATAAAATGCATGACATCTCTTGCAATGCTCCCAGAGTAAAGTCTGTCCATTCGAGGAGTGAGATTAAAGATAATGTCGAAAGCAAACCAACGATCATCAATCAATGCGGGTTCTCCCAAACCTTACCTCAAATAACATTGGGATTTTTATTTTAGTTAATTAATCCTATGAGAATTTTACATGATAAGGAGTCGCCACTAGCCAATCAGGGTTGGCTGAGAATACTTCGTACCTCCCTTTCTACACTACCAAAGCAGCTAGGTACGGAGACTTAATTACATTAGTTATTCAACTAATGCATTTTCGGTACCCTAACTTGAATGATTTGTAATATAAGTGTCTCTTACAAATTTTTGTTCAATAATGAGTCCTAAGGTTCTTAATCTACTAAGTGTCCATACAATGTTTTTGTGTTCATTATAGTCCTAGTTTGCAGCCTAGCCATCTAGCTATAAACAACATAATCAAGGAAAAGATGTAAAGGAATAGAAACAAACACATCAAAAGCAATAATGAAAGGTAAGGGTGCATTTGTTTCGTAGAAAAATAAATGATTTGAAAAATATTTTTTAAAATAATCACTTAAATTACTTACAAAAATCAATGACCGAAAAATATGTTCATCGTCTATAAAAACGTTTAGACATAAATTATCATTGATTAAAAAAATATTTTTCATTGACTAATTATTTCAAGAGATACATTTGATCAATTTTTTGGGAAAATATTTTTGAAATTATTCATTGGACCCGGTTTTTTATGATCAATCACTGACCTAAGAATTTCCTCGGGATGCTTATAATGTATTAAAATAAAATTTGTTAGACCTTATTTGACTAAAAATACATGAGTTGACTTTACGGTAAAAAGTCAACCATCAACTTAATCTCAATCCAAAGTGTTGATCGCCTCTCAATATTTGCTCGCTTGAAATTATCGAAATCAGACCCGATATCTTCAATTGCCATCGTCCCTAAATCAAATGCCTAGAAAAAAATCAAATAAAAAAATGATTAGGAATCAATAAAGTATCAATTTTTGGGTTGAACGTTAAATCTTCAACTTGACCCAAAAACTCGACCTTTAACTATTTTATGAAAAATTAAAATTCAAAGCCCTAATTCTACATGCAGATATTGAATTAACACTTCTATGCATTTTTTACACGTTTTGTTGATTTTTTATCTAGAGTTGACTTTTTTTTGTTTGACTAAAAGTCAACTCTTGATTTATTGATAAATGATGCCTAATCACTAATGAAATGTATAGCTCCTAGTTTCTACGTGCAATTGGATGCTACGAATGTTCAACTGACTATTTTTAGGTCAAGAATCGATTCCTATCATGATAAAGGATCTCGAATCTTGAATTTTGGTGTCAACGACATGGGATATGACATGTCGACGAAAATTCAGGTGTCAACGACATCGCAATGAGATGACATGGTATATGACAATAGTTACATGCAATATAGATGGCAAATGAAATGCCAGACATGGTAATTGTGACTTGGCAATTGTGACATGCATCATCACATGACAAATCAGAATGAAGACATGACAACAATGTGACATGTAGGCTATATGATGAGGGGTTATTTACTCGATTTGTGTGTTTACTCGGACATGGTGATGTTTATGTAGAACGTGCCCTTTTCCTTAACACCTGGTCAAATCAAATTCATAATTTGATATCTGGATGATTTTTAGAATTAAAATCATGAAATGAATAATCACATGCATCTATCATATGCTCAAACACAAGCCCATTTGATTTATGACCTTTGAGTTGGCTTTTGGACAAAGAGGTGTTTTAATACAATACCTCATTATATCCATCATCTTATACCCCTGAAACTGTAAAGCTTATATATTAACAAAAACAACATGTATTCTATCGTATTTCCATTACAGCTAGCATCGTGATGACCTAAATTCATATTTAAACAGGCATTATGATGGCCTACTATATGCATAATTTCTAACGGCATTCGATAATACAATGACACATCATATAACTTCATATATTACTTCCATATTAAAATGGCCTAAGGACTTTAATTGTGGTTAGCATAACTATATATCCTAGAATTTCGACTTTCCTTTTCAGTATCACGATGGCCTAAGAATGTGCATTTTTTGACTATTTAAATGCTTATTTTTTGACTATTTAAATGGGCAACATATTTTCAACTAAAAGAAAAAAAAAAAAACGGGCAGCATAATGAAAGGGGAAAATTCCAAAAATGAGTCCGAAGTGGAGTCATTTTCTCAAACAAAGGCTTGAAGTGAACGTTATCTCAAATAAGAGCCTGAAGTGCTCTCACTTTCTCAAATAAGGGGTTAAAGTAAATCTTGTCTCAAATAAGAGCTTGAAATGGCCATATCAGTTTCAAATAAGAACCTCATCTCACTGGCCAGTGGGTATTTTCGTCTTTTACTTTTTTGAAATTTTTTTTTCTTTCTTTTTTCTTTTTTCTATTTTCTATTTTTTTTATTTTCCTTTTCCTTTTTTTTCCCCTCTTCCCTCCACCGGCCATCGCCGAGGCCGGCGTAAGCCGCCCTAGCTTGGGCAACCCTCGTGCCGGCAATGGCAACCCCCATTTGATGCTAGCAATGGCAACCCTCGCCCTCGCCTAGGTCGCCCTCCCTGGCGTCGAGTGAGGGTCGCCTAGCTTGGGCTGGGCGGGCGAGGGCGACCCTCGCCAGATCCGACCCTACCCAGCCCAAGCGAGGGCAACCCTCGCCCTCGCCAGCTTCGGGCAAGGGCCAACCTCACCTGGGCTAGGCAGACGAGAGCAACAATGACATTCAAAAATTTCGCAATAATAAATAAGTGACGTTGGAAGTTTTCTATGTTCGCTAATGATACTTAAATTATAAGTTAAGTAGTATCTAGCTTAGTATTTGTGGAAACGCAAAGAAATCGTTGTTGGACCGTAAATTGTGAGGCGCAGATTCAGGAACGTAGTTGTTCTGAACTCAACGTGTTTAGAATTTTAAACATTGTTGTGTATGTTAATGATAGTGCGGTATTAATTAAATTACCGTCATCTTAGTAATTAATGGGTAATATTATTAGATTAAAATTTAGTTAATTAGTGATAATCATTATTTTCTAATTGCCATTAAGGGGGGAAAGATATTCTATTATTCTCACTAAATTCCCTCAAGACACCTTACTCTCACGTGGCCTATGAAGGATTAAACATGTCCACATGCCACATGCCATCTTAGGATAAGCTTCTTGTACTAGCTTGACCCCTAGCCATAAGCCATCATTTTCCTTGGCCATTACTCTTCCCTAATAAACTTTTATTTCTTACACCTGGTCATGGATGGAAAGAGGAAGTGCCACCTGTGAGTGCATGCACTTATCCATCTCATAATCTACTCCTCTATTTCATTTTTATCTGGGTAACATCGAAAGGAATTTTCACCCCAAGACAGTAACTCTTTTTCATTGTCAATTTTCAAAGAGAATTTACTTCATCAACACCCGATCCAAAATCTACAAGCTGATTTTGGACGTTCAGATTTTAGGCGAGGTAAGTGAAGACTCTAGAGTTAAGCTAGTTAAATCTACTTGACACTTTTTAAGTTTGTTGCTTGAAAAATGTTATGTTGATGTGTGATAATAATGAAGATATGGTGATGGTTGGATCTGTTTTGCTAATTTTGTACATGTTAAAATAGGTGTGATTTGTTTTCTTAAAGTGTGGTGAAAATCAGCAAGTGCAATAATTAAATCTGAATGTGTAAATGTCATCTTTGAGGTGATGGTGGAAATTGTCTTGCAGGTTTTATGTATGTTTAAAAGGGTAGAAAATCCTTTTACTTAAAGTAGAGTACATTAGGTGAGTGCAAATGATGAATCGGAACTTGGAAAAATCATATTTATAGGTCTAGACTTAAGCCTCTTTTGTAAAATCTATTGACTTATTATCCGAGAAAACTTTTATTCTCTGAATCTGGACATATTGATTTACGAACTTGAATAGATTTTAGCCTCAAATTCTAATTCTGTTTACTCTTGAACTGAGCAGATTTTAGCCTCAAATTCTAATTCTGGTTACTTTTAAACTGAACAGACTATACTAGTAGAATCTAGATAAGTCTATTTTTTAGAATGAACAAATTTTCAGTCTAGACATGTCTACTTTTAAAATCCAACAGATTTTACTGTTAAATTCTGGACATGTTTATTTTGAAATCAAATAGAATTTATTTTCAAAGTCTAGATATATGTATTTTAAACCCGAGTAGATTTTATTTTCAAAGTCTGGACATATGTATTTTAAACCCGAGTAGACTTTATTTCCAAAATCTGGATATATGTATTTTGAACCCGAGTAGACTTTATTTTCAAAGTCTACACATATGTATTTTTTAACCCAAGTAGACTTTATTTTCAAAATTTGGACATATGTATTTTGAATCCAAGTAGACTTTATTTTCAAAGTCTAGACATTTGTATTTTGAACCAAAGTACACTTTTTTTTCAAGTCTGGATATATATATTGAACTTGAGTAGACTTTAGCATTTTGAGTCTAAACCCGTATTGCTTCATACTTATTTGCTTGAATGATGCATTTCATTGTTTTAAATGACATGTGATGTAAAGAAAGTGAGTATATGCATACAAATACTTGGTTGTCATAGCTTGCATGAAAATAATATAAATTTCATCACTCACAATTCAACGGTGATGATGCCCCGTGTGTTAGGATGCCCCATTAGTTGGGATGCCTCGGAGGGTGTACCAAGATACCTCAAGAATCGAGATACCATGTTGGTTGGGATGCCTTGGAGGATGTATGGGGATGCCTCGGAGTTGGGATGTCCCATTGGTCGGGATGCCCCGAGAGTGTTCGGGAGGAAGAAGTAATGAACATTTATGCATGAATGTTTTACATCATATGCTTGCGTCTGAATAAAAGTATTATGAAATGTTGACTTGCTTAGATTTTGTGGCATATCTAGATGGAAAAAGGTATAACATTCATTCAAGTTCTATGCATACTGTTTGTTATGCGTGTATGTTGTTTGTGTCAAGTGAAGTGGTAAGCTGATTTTCTTAACTTAAAACTAAAGATTTCATTTATTGGGTCTCGACTCACTCCTTTATTTTTCAGACATGTAGAATGGATGTTCCACAACCTTTGCGTTTTGGAGTTCCTGTATATTATGAAGCTGTCTATGAAAAAAAATATGTGCCTAAGTCTGAAGCAATATATACTATATGTAGCTTTAGTGTTTGGATTGACGTGGATCTGATAGAATAGGTTCCTTATCTTTTTGTTGCATGGTAGTCTAACCTTGACTACGAGCTAGTTGGCCCGTTGAGGGGCTTCCACTTAGATGATGGTGGTTCCGCAACGGAGGATGAAGTCATTGATCCATGACGTCACCAGACTTTTGTTCAAACAGACTTTGAAGTAAAATCTAGTATGAAGATAGGCAATCACAATCTACTCAGACTTTTGTTTTTTGTACTTATATGATGTATGTCTGGACTTGTAAATTTGATAAGTGATGTTAATAAGAAGCATAAGTATTTTGATTAAACTTGTGTGATTTTCATGTTTAAAACTTACTCAGATTTTGACTTCCGTTGGCTAAATTATTAATAACTATAGTAACATTAAAAGACACGTGTTACACGTGGCATTCTGGAGCATCATAGCGACCCTCGCCTGACTCCGGTGAAGGCGACCCTTGCCCAACATGGGTTGGGCGGCCCTCGCCCAATGCTGGCGAGGGCAGCCCTTGCCTGAGGACGGCAGAGGTCACCGGCCAAGCACAGTGAAGCTAGGAAAGGGAGAAGAAAAAAGAAAAAAGGAAAAGGAAAAGAAAACGAAAGTAAAAAAATAAAAACATATACTTATAATTTTTTTTAGTAAAATACCCCTTCTCCGGCAACAGAATAGTCACTGGCCGGTCAAAAGTCCTTATTTGAGATGATTTGGCCACTTCATGCCTTTATTTGAGACGATTTGATTATTTCATGCCCTTATTTGAGAAAATGACTCTATTTCGGATCCATTTTTGGAATTTTCTCTAAAGAAAGAGTTAAATTCTATAGCTCTAAATAGACATTAACTTGCACTAGCATGCATTTCTATTGGAAATTAAAAAGAAGGGACTAGGGACTTAACTTGAAAGCGCGAGAGCTTCGGTACTCACACAAACAAAAAAACCGAACTTAATATGAGAGAATTTCGAGATCGAAAGGTTAAGGGAAAGACTAACCGTGAGATTAAATTAAATGAGAAAGGGGGTAATGAAGGTGAGGTCAGCCACCTCGAGAAGTAGCGCCCAGCGCCTCAAATTGAGGCTTGCTCTTTTCGGGCCAATATCTCCTATATCCAACATTTGATGCAAGCAATTTTTGCAGTGTCAGAAAAAGCTCGTGTTGAATGCTTTTGAACATTCCCTATATTAATAGGTGAAATCGCGAAATCATTAACCTAAGATTTCAAGCCCTATTAAGGTCAGGGACTTGGGTCTATGAAACTGAGCGTCGTTTTGGTTCCTTATTATTTTCAAAAATCATCATTTATCCTACCATATGATTTTCGAAAGTTGTTCAATTCCAAGACCTTGATATGATTTTAGGCTCTGGTACCTTTTTTAAGTATGAAAGGCTTGAGCGAAATTTGACCGGCGATTATTTCCTCATTAGCATCCGATTGACCCGGCTTTATTACATTAAAATGCTTGCTATCCCTAGTTTTAGCATGTGCAGTCAAAATGAGAAATCATAAATTTCCCAACAATACAAAAAACTAGTAAACCGGTTCCAAAGGGTAAAAAATTAACTATTGGATATTCTGATGGCTTTTTGGCCGTCAAAAGGCTAGTTATGACGAATAGATCCCATTTTTCGGGTTCACAATGTGATTTGGATGTTGTATTACGCCGGTCAATCTTTGGTCAACCCCAGGTTAAACATGATTACCTTTTTATATAAAAGAAAAAAAAAACATAGCGACAAAATTTGAGGTGTCAACACTATGCATGTTTGAATTATATAGTTTTGACCCATTAACTTCAAGGCCTTAACCCTACTAGATTTTAAAGGCCACAAATTTTGACCCATAGAATTGGAAAAGCCCAAGTTGTCAAAGCAACTAAAAATATTTTTAACCCAAAAGAACTCATGTTAGCCCACAATCTCCGAAAACCAAATAATGCAAGTAAAAAGAACATATCGACAACCAATTTGAAATGAATATAAAGCGTTTTAAGTGGTAATGATACTCACATTTGAAAGGAAACACTAAATAGTGCTGCAACGATTGCGTTCTTCGACATTTAAATTGTAGATATCCAATGAGTAGTCATTGATATTTTTATTGTCAGCAATGACAGGTCATTCTTTGTAATCAATGTGGATAAAATTGTCTATACAATAGAATGACATGTCAATTCGTGAATCATTTTTTAGTCAGTTACTTAAAAAAAGGATCAATTAATATCATAGTCAGCAAAACAATTATTTGACGCTTTCAAGACACGATAGTATAGAGCCTATAATACAAGTTGCAATTATTTTATCAATAATAGAGTTATCTTATTTTCTACAACTTAAATTTTTGAACTACTTCAGGTGCAATTGAGTCGAGTAGAACCAAAACAATACCAGCTCGACTCGATTCATAAACTCAAAGCTCAAAACTGAACTCCAATACCTTTATCCTTAGTGAACTTGAGTCAGCATGAAATACCACCACTCTCCATTTTGGTTATGTCAAAAATTTCTATAACAAGATGAAAGTGCGATTACTTAATAAAAAGTAATATCATAAAATGTTTCTAAGTGTCTGTCCAAGAAACAAAAGAAATTTATATAAAAATATCATATACTCGATTTGGCTCAACATGCTCGAACTCGACTCAACATGCTCGAACTCGACTCGGCTCAATATACTTGATTTTTTTCCAGCTCGATTGATCTCGGCTCAACTTGAAATACCGCCACTCGCCATTTTTTGTTATGTCTAAAATTTCTATAACAGGATCAAAGTGTGATTACATAATAAAAAGTAATATCATAAGATGTTTTTAAGCATCTATCCCGGAAACAAAAGAAATCTATATAAAAATATCATACACTGAATTTGGCTCAGTCGAGTCGGGTTTCTTGAGACTTGAACTTGACATAACGGGCAGCTCGACCTACTCGAACTCAACTCAAGCTCAAAGAAATTAAGTCAATCTCGAGTAGGTGATCAGTCGAGCACGAGTAGTGCACGAGTAGCTTAACTCGCGCCTCTAACCGTGAATCTCACACGTACCTGTCACACTATTTATGTGTGAAGTCATTTATGTCAATTCTTCACGCCCCCCACTGAGAAAAAAGCCAAGCTCCATCCGCGTACCGCAATCGACCGACGCTTTAACCCATTTATACATTTGCCAAAAGCGTCAATTTGCCTCACTTTTTTCAATTTTCCTCACTATTTTCGACAAAAAAAAAAAAAGAACTTTCCTCACTACCCTTGCATTAAATAACTGCGAATAATAATAAAAAACATCTTAAAACTACTAACTTCCTTCGCTTCAAAAATAAATACCAATTTCCTTAGTAATCCATCGCGTGCTTTCACAGTAGTATTAATTGATGGAAAAGGCTAGTGTAGTTACACTTTGATCAACTAAAGAAAACATGTGAAGGAGGAAACACAAGAGTGCAAATCCACGTGTCAAAAGTGATGGTCCGGACGTTTTTTAAGGCAAAATGTAACGAGAAATTATCCGAAATAATCGGAAGAGCATTGAAGTTCCAGAGGACCTTTCTTAAGTACTCTACGATATTCTTGAGAGCATTTTAGAGGATTCTTACGGAGTAAAATGGGAAATGTACTTTCGTATTCTAGAGACTTCTCATCAATCTCCGTCGTTAGGTTGGATTGGAGATTAACGGGTGTAATCACAGGGATTCTCGTATAAATAGAGGTCCCTTCCTCTCATTTATACTCACTCAAAAAAATAATCACAAATTCAGAGTTTCTCTCTCTAATTTATAGAGGTGTGCATTGATCGTAAGTTGGAATGGGAACCGAACTGAACCAAAAGGAGCCAGCTGCCCTAAAACAAAAATTAGGGCTTGAGTCTTCACCTCCCTCGGTTCATCCTTCTTTGTTTAGTTACTTGGTCAGCCTCTCGCAACTCAAGACACCTTCAGTTCATCTCTCTCGTGCTCACCGCTCGACGCTCCGTCACAGTGATTGTCTCCCTTGCTCGTTGCCATGGTCACATGAGGAAGCTCTTATTCTTTGCACTAGAAAAGGAGGTGAATTTCTTGTGTTTTTTTTTTGTGTTGATCTTTCCTTTTGTTTTTTCTTACATTAGCAGATCTCATTTTTTTGGAAGTTGAATTGAATTGGGGAGTGAGTGTCTAGGCTAGGGTTAGGCGGTCGTCGAGATCAGAGGCCTCACGAGTGTTAGGATTAGGGTTAGCAAAATCTCTTGCAACTAGAGAGGAGAGAGATCGGAGGGCTTGCAAGAAGTTATACATCCAGTCCCAATTCAACTCAAAAATCGGATTGGACTGATCTTGTTCTCGAGTGGACAGGTAGGGAACTGACCCATTTCGGTTTGGTTCCTGATTATAAAGTGGAAACCGACCTATCCTAGAATCTATCACTCCTACTAGTTTCTCTTTCTAGAGATTTTGTATATGTTGTGAGCAAGGCTAAATTCGGAAGAAATTTCTAAAGCCGCATGGATAAGGGAATGCTACATTAATCAGTCGGCGACACAAGCATGTCGGTCCAATGATTGAAGTTGGTTATTTCGACAAAGTGGGAATACTCGCTAGGCACTTGCAAGATTTAATCATGGTATAAAATAATTATCAAGAAAAATTTCAAGCGGCAAGTAAGGAGATATTATTAGGAGTGATTGATTCCTAAGCAATTTGATTCCCACCTAGGAACCAGGAGCCGAACCAAAGGGATCGATTCCCATTTATGGGACCGAGATCCTCCTAGCTAGGGCAATAAAACCGATAGCCTTTTCAGCTATTTTTTTGGGAAAATATTTTTTCCTGTATTTTGAGCTGGTCATTGTACAGTCTATATTAGGACAAAGCGATGGATATGTAAATGTAACTTGACTCTCTTTTGCTTCCCTTTTTGTCGTGTCTTGCTTCGTGGAGAAAGGGAGCTCTCTATCATATTTTGTAGAAATTCAAAGGTCAAATGACCCAAATTTAGTCTGTTTCAGTTCGGATGGTCCGGGTGAGTGATTCTACACATAAAACCGAACCGAAAATTCTCAGGAATCACCCAAAACCGATTGATCCTGGCGGTTCTCGATTCAAGCGACTCATTTTGTTTACCCCTAAATATTATGGAATTCATCCAAAAGGAGACACACGAACCCCACTCAACTCTCCAACAAGTTATCCTTTCATAGTTAGTGTACCATTCATTTTCTTGCACCTTTCGGTTCCACGTGCATTCCTTTTCAATGTATTTCAGTTTAATGCATTCAATTCCACACTGTAAATGGAGTAGAGTGTGAATTTGTTTTTGGTTTTTTCTTTTTTTCCTTTTAGATAATCAAATAGGGTCTTATCAGGAGCCTTATTTATAGGAATTGCAATTGTTCGATGCACAATTGCACATCAAAATCACTTCGAATATCCAAAATGCATTCTCCTCTCAGCATGCCACCACAATGCAACCCAAAAAAAGAAAAAAGAAAAAGAAAAGAATCATACGAATTAAAAAGAACCTCAAATTCGCGCATTGACCCTTGACTTCGCTTCGGATTCCATCCCACGGAACCCCGCAACCATTCTCCGCGCACACGTGTGAAACCACGACCCGAGGTATGACCAACGCTAATACACTTCGACGAAACCCGCGTAGGAATTCACTTCCACCGTATAAAATCCGCAGCTAGGGTTTCACCTTCTCTTCTTCTTTCTACTCTCTATCTTGTCCTCATCCGCATCCATTTCCTTCCTCAAGTGGACCCAATTCGGGCTTCCTTGGCGAAGCTCTCGAACCCTAGCGCTCCGAAGCGATCGCCTTTGAGCTCAATTCTGGGGTGTTCTCGTTCCGCGGTTCCTGAAGCCTCCGATCGCCCCCGGAAAAATCCCCGAAGGCGAGATAGATGCCTCCTCGGACGGTGAAGCGGGGCGCGGCGGCGGCGGGGCAGAAGCGGACGCCGAGGTCCTCCAGGAAGGCGCAGCAGAGCCAGCAGGATGCTCCGGCGGAGGAGCCGGCGAGGGTTGAGGAAGTGAAGGAGGAGGAAGTCGTGATGGTGGTGGTGGAAGAGGACCGCTCGGCCCTCGAGAGGAAGAGGCCCGAGGTCGAGGAGAAGCCGGTCGTCGTCGAGGAAAGGAGGGGGCCGGAGGTTGCTCGGGCGAATGGCTCGGTTCCGCTGATGAGTATGTGGATTCTCGCGCTTTGATTTTGTCTAATTTGATGCGGATCAGATGAGGGTTGCGGTTTTTTTTTTTCTGATGAGGATTTGCTTTGTTCTTGCGAAGTTGGGGGTGGCTGTTCTCAGGGTTTGCCGTTGCTTAGTTGGACTTTGCTCGTATGGCTTCTTCCTTTTGTGGATTTTGGTGTTTATCGCTTTCCCTTGTCGTTCGAGTATTTTTTTTTTTTTGGGCTCTTTTTGCAGCAGAACACGATTGTTTTCTTTTCCACTGTTTGTTGAAATAACGCATGTGGAGGAACCAGACTAGTGGGTCTGATGCTAAGTTGACCATAAAGAAGTAGTTTTTGTACAAGCATAGATTTGGGTGAAGTTTACTGTTTAGATGTTGTGCCTGGGAAGTTTTTGTGGGTCACTTAGTTCTTGGTAATTGTCAGTTTTTATATGAGATGGAGAGGCAGGCACGAAACGTGCCGTTGTCGTGCAAAAAAAAATATGATGTCAATTGATGAGAAGAGAAGCTCGAGCTTAAAAAGTAATTCTTATTTTGTGACAGAAGAAGATGAGGTGAAGGAGTCGGTTGATGAGTATGGGAAAGATGAACGGTTGGATCTGGAGGATAATGATCCTGAATATGAGCCAGAAGAATATGATGATAAAGAGATGGAACAGGATGATGTTCATGATATGGCAGTTGAAGGGGAGGAAGAACATGAGGAGGAGCATCTTGTCGAAGAGGAAGAAGGAGATATGATGGAGGATGAACTGGAGGATGATCACGAAGAACTCGAGGGTGAAGAAGATGAAGATCATCCAGATGATGGGCCGGAACATCCAGAGACACTTGATGTGGAGGAGGATGATCACCATGAAGTTTTCAAAGAGAGGCGCAAACGCAAAGAGTTTGAAGTATTTGTCGGAGGACTAGACAAGGATGCTACTGAGGATGATCTGAGGAAAGTCTTCAGTGCAGTTGGTGAGGTAACAGAAGTCAGGCTGATGATGAATCCTCAGACTAGGAAGAACAAGGGATTTGCTTTCCTACGCTTTGCGACTGTTGAACAAGCAAGACGAGCTGTCACAGATCTTAGAAATCCAGTGGTAACTTTTGGTTCCTGTAGTTTTTGAACTGGTGTTTCACTCAACTAATGTTGAATTCTATTCTTAACTTATGATAAGTGCTATTCCAGATTAAGGGAAAACAATGTGGGGTTACTCCAAGTCAAGACAGTGATACCCTATTTCTTGGTAATATATGTAAAACCTGGACAAAGGAAGCTGTAAGTGCAACTTTTGGGTCAACTTTATTTTTGTTGAGCAAGATTTTTTAGTAGTGGTTCGAAGATCTTATGCATTCCTCTCTTTCCCGTGACAACTTTGTCTTCAGTTGAAAGAGAAGTTGAAACATTATGGTGTGGAGAACGTTGAGGACGTGACATTAGTCGAAGATGGTAACAATGAAGGGATGAACCGAGGCTTTGCCTTTCTGGAATTTTCATCTCGTTCTGAAGCCATGGAGGCATTTAAAAGGCTTCAGAAAAGAGATGTTCTATTTGGAGTTGATAGGCCTGCGAAGGTCTCTTTTGCTGATTCATTTATTGATCCTGGGGATGAAATAATGGCACAGGTAATGTGATCAACTTAAATTTTAGCAGTGCGATGAAATTGTTTAACTTTGGGATGGAAAAGCCCCGCATTGCTTAGTCTCTAGATTCTGAATGCAAAATGTGATGGCACTAAGCAAGTAACAGTGCCTGAAAATGTTCCTATTGATGGAAAAAGTAGCATTTCAATTGTGTGCATTTGCTAATGCAACTTCCTTTTTTATGTGAAGAATTCTCTGAAACATCATTTCTGGTCCTGACTACTCTTTAGATTGGGCTCTTTTCTTTTCTACTTCAGTTGGCAACATGGGCTTCTGATTTGCTGTCATGATGAAATTTACTTATAATCCATTGAACCTTCTTTCGGTTCAGATTTTTATGTTTCTTTCTTGGTATCTGTTTATGGGCAAGAGGGCTGATCGATTGACCAATGTCACCAACTGCTCCTTCATTCAGGTTAAGACTGTATTTGTGGATGGTCTGCCAGCTTCATGGGATGAGGATCGTGTGCGGGAGCTCTTGAAGAAGTATGGTGAGGTTGAAAAGGTTGAACTTGCTAGGAATATGCCATCTGCCAAAAGACGGGACTTCGGTTTTGTTACCTTTGACACTCATGATGCAGCAGTGACATGTGCTAAAAGCATCAATAATTCTGAGTTGGGTGAAGGTGATAGTAAGGTCCGTTTAATCATCACTCTGTATATTTTCATCTAGTCAGCCAATTCTCGTTGATTGTGTATATTGAATCACTCAAGGGGAAAATGCTCTGGGAACTTGCAAGTGTGCTGGGTGTGTGTGTGTGTGTGTAGAGGGAGGGAGGGAGGGAGGGTGGGAGGGAGGGAGAGATGCTTTTATGCATGTTGGCTGTGGGCGTGAGAGGTGAGGAGGGAGTGAGAGAATGACTTCCATCGAGAAATAATCTGGTTTGGTCAGAGAACTTCTGCCCATATGGGGCTCTAAGAATTAATAAGACTGGATAATATGGAAAAAGGTTACCAATTATATCCCATTAGGATTAGTTGCCATTATCTTCTCCCGGCATGGGTCATTCCGTCTTATTGTGTTGTATTTAGTTTAGGCTATGACCTTGTGATTTTGTTAGTAGTTTGTTTCTCTTAACAAGGCTTACCTGTGTATTTCAGGCCAAAGTTAGGGCCAGATTGTCGAGACCACTTCAGAGAGGCAAAGGAAAATATTCAAGTCGTGGGGATATGCGTTCTGCACGTGTGGCTGGTCGATCTTCCAGAGGTTCGTGGAGTCGTCCAGCTGTACGCAGCTTCCCTGCACGTGGTATAAGGGGCACTGGAGGTCGGATTCCGCCAGCCAGCTTGAAGAGGCCTCTTGCTATAAGAGAGAGACGTCCTTTGATGGCCATGCCACCAAGAGACAGGCCGTTGCCTCCTCCAACTAGGTCTTATGATAGGAGGCCACCTGGTATGAGTAAGTCAAGATACATATTATGTAGCTTTAAGAGGAGCAGAGTGAATCTTCATTGTAAACCTCTTTTGTTTTGACAGTTCCTTCATATTCAAGAAGTAGCGTGAAGAGGGAGTACAGTCGAAGAGAGGAGCTTCCGCCTCCAAGGAGCAGAGTACCTGCAGATTATGGTTCCAGAATTGTGGCCGAGAGACGTGTGGCATACAGAGATGATTATGCTGTACGTGAATCTGGTTACACTGACCTGCATAGAAGTACATCCCGCCCTGCTGCTAGGAGGGATTATCCTGATGAGAGCTACGGACAAAGGTTTGAAAGACATCCAAGCTATCGGGAAGCACGTGCACGTGATTATGAATCTATCTCAGGGTCAAAACGTCCTTATTCTGCAGTGGTAACGATCTCATCAACTAATTTTGAAGTGGAATTACATGTCTTGTTCCTTATTGTACTTGAGACTGTTATAATTTGCTACGTGTCATTAAAATGAAGGATGATGTGCCTCCGCGTTATGCTGATCCGGGTGTCCGTTCATCCAGAGCAAGGCTGGACTATGAACTTGGTGGCATTAGTAGCCACTACGGCGATGCCTACGGTGACAGGTTAGTATTCTGTAAATTTGAATAGTGAAGCAATTACTCAAATATAATGTCTGTATTGCTGCTGCTGGTGATAATCACATATGGATTTTGTTTTAGACATGGGAGATCTAGTATGGGTTATGGTGGCAGTAGGAGCTCTATGTCCAGTATGTCCAGTCAAGATTCGCATGGGTACTATGGGAGTCGTCATCAAAGTATGGGTTATGGCGGTATGCAATTAGTCATCTAAGTGTTACCTCACTGATAATTTATGCCTTTCTTTTGTCATGACATGAATTTTTTGGTCTCTATGGTTTCAGGTTCTTATGGCAGTAGTGATGCTGGAGGAGTGTACTCATCAGGCTATAGCGAGTACATGCCTCGAGGAAATAATGTAATTCTCTAATTATCTGTGATAGATATCTAAGCAATATGCTTCGCCTGCTCTCATTTAGTCCATCGATTGCAATGCAGGGCGGTGGCAGCTCTTACTCTTCAATGTACTCAAGCCGCAGTGGAGGTGGAGGTGGAGGAGGTAACAATTACATGGGACCGGGTAGTTCTGGTTCATACTACTGAGGTAAGTCTTCTTTATTTATCTATTTATTAGTTTTTAAGTGTTTCTGAAGCGTTTGGGGATTGGATAATCTACATTGGAGACTAACAGTTTCTCGGGACATGCCATCACTCTGCTGTTTCATCCAAAGGTACTAGTGAATTTTCAAGAGTGAGGTTACTAGTGAATTTATCTATGGAACAGATTTGACCTTTCAAAGAGGCTGGTCTAGTGTGGATCTTTGGAAGCTAGCATAATGATGGCTATATATGTGGAAGAGAATTCAGGCCTCGTCATTATTGGGATGCTAGCTTGATGTTCGTGCTTCGGTATTTCAAACAGGCCATGGTGGACATTCCTAGAGGCCAATGCCATGCTTATTCTACAGTGGAGGAAATTTGAGTTATTTAGGACAACATCAAGATAGTTTCTTATTTGTATTATTACATCTTTCGTGTTCTCTCTGAAAGTATTCCCTTTGGAGGAGACTGTTGGGGATGTTGTGCATCAGCTTTTCTATTGGACGGAGCGTAGGAGGAGTTGTACTCCTTTTTAAAGGTTCAGAATGTGATGGTTACCTTTTGGTGATGCCTGAAGAAAATTAATGAGCATAATTAATGCGGTCGAATATATTGTAAGCTATGGCTCGTGGCCCATCACCATTTCCCTGTTTACCTAATAAGAACAATATAACCCTTGGTCTGAAAGTTAAGTGATGACTGAGGCTTCAGAAGAAAACTGCCAAACTGCCTCAGTGTGTAGGTATTCGAATGCGTTTTCTTGGTAGTGGTAAAGATCGCAAGAAGAAATGCGACCTAACGGGAGAATCCCTTGATGATACATTCTTTTTGTGCCATTGCCGGCCTTTAGATTTATGGTATTCTCTTAGGAGGGTAGCTCCTGTCAACTATACACTGGAAGAAAGCTCTGATTGCACTTGAATCTTCTTTATAAGCTGAAAGTCAGACTCAAATTCATGGACATATTGTTGCTGCTGTGGTGTAACTTTGTGAGAGCAAAAGGTATCATGGGGTTCACATCTTTCCTACATTGTGTGATTGCTGCTGATGGAAAAGTCCTATACGGCAGATTTGTTTTAGGAACAACATAACTGTTGGGTGTGTTATTGCTAGCTGGCTTGTTTACTCAGTGACTGAGAAACTTGTTGGAAAAGTGAAACTGCAATTAGAATGTGTTACAGATTTGATGCTGACATTTGGATGCAGAACATAGGCCATCATTTGAATGATTGCTTTATACTAAAAGTGGTTCCTTGGCCGAAAGCCCAGGTGGCTAAAAAAGTGATTGGACCAATTTCCCGAAAAATGCACTCTTCTAGTTGACTGGATATCTAGCAATATTCAAGATCGTACAAATGGCTGTAGTTGTTTTTTTTTTTGGGAAACATTGGACAACTAATACCCCCTTCAGATTATGAGACAAAAACCATGGAAACTCTTGAATCCTCGCATTTTATGTCTAATAATTTGGGCATTTTGTCACACTTTGGCATGTGCCCTTTCGTGAAGTTGCAGTAGCAAGTCGTGGTCACTAACCCTCCAAGGAGCGATATTGGTTTTTTTATTGGGAGTTCTAACCATTGTGCCATAAGATTGGTCGTGTCAAGAATGCGCGACCCAAACCTATTGTTTACTGAACTTGGAGAAGTTTATATATAACTACTGCTTGATTCTTAAATCTGAAAAATTAAAACTTTCGCTCCAGAACTTGGTATTTCAGAACGAGAGTTTTGTTCCCAGCTAGGAAATGGGTTTGGAGATGAGATATTGGATCGTCTATTGTTGCTGCCCTGATTCCATTGGTTTCGTTGTGCATTGCTTGTTACGTGCATTATAACCGCTCAAACCACGGTAAGAGCATTGTGAAATATTTATGGTGAGGCTTTGCTTTGTCTGATGTTTGTGCTTTTCTAATTCTTTTATTTTTGGCTATGGAGGGTTGTGCATAGCTCGGCATTCTTCCTCACAGGTTCGGCTAGTTTCCTTGTGAGTTGGAATGGGTGTAACTTGTGGAGAAACCTGTGCGGAATTAATCTTTTCTAGGAGTGAAAATGAGTGGTTCTCTCTCCATGTTTTGTATGTCACTTTTGTGATTCGTTATATTCTTACGGACCGAAGGTTGATCCTCTCTAGCAATTGTTATTGATTATTCGATGTTTAAACTGTCCTCCAACGAAGGATCATCTTTTTGAACTGATGTTATTGCCTATGGTTGGGCAATAAAGAAAAGGAAAAAACTAAAAGGCGAATTGCAGCCGTTCTTTTAAATTCCGTTGTTCAGCCTAAATTAATGATTCCGTCTTGTATAATCAGTTGGCTGCATCTCTAGATCCAATTGAGAATTGTTAGCTTCAGAAGTTTTAGCATTTAAAAAGAAAAAGAACGTTTGTTTTTCGAAATTTGCAATGTCATGATGCTTCGTGCAAAATGTTGTATCAAAACTATGAGCCAAATTCATTAGAAAAGCAATCTAAAGAAAAGAAAGATTCGAATTATTAATGTTGTGAATCACGAAAGAAGAGATCTGCAAGTGTAAATTGATCAATGTTTGATCTTCCTTTAAACCTCATTTTTGTATCTGTCCTATAGAAATACTACGTGCATAGAGAACAACGCGATGCGATGGTTCGGTTTTGTCTAATATTCGAGATATTTAGCTCATTAGTTTTTCCATTAACTGTCAAAACCCAAAAAACTAACGCGGATTAAGTAGATAAGCTGTCATTTTTTGAATTATTATTTTGTAGAAGATAATATTTATTTAGGAAAAAGCCCGAAATCTTATTTATGTAAACGATCAATTGTGTGAAATATCAATAGATGATCGGATGAGCAGAAGGGAACTCAAGAAATGTGGGAAATAAAGTAAAGTGAGTGGGAATTATCGAGTCTTCGAATATGCTTAGATCTCGCCAAGTCAGCTCACTTCTATAGGAATTTGGAGAGATTAAAAATTTAAAGAAATTATTTAAATTAGCTCGAGTGGAGAAAATACGCGTCTCTTTTTAAGTCCTTATTTTTTTTTCGCCTATAATTTAAAGCACGGGTGTGGAGATCCGGTTACATAGATGCCCATGAAACACCTAGAAACTCCATAAACCGCTTGAGTTCATGTCATTAGTCTGTCTAGTGGTTCGCATGCAATCGATAGATCTTGAACGGGTGATCTTTAATTCTTAAGTTAAGCCAAAAATCCTCGGACGCTTACGATGAGTCATCGGCAACTTTGAGGGTGGGTCGTCTGAGTCGTCCATTTAAATCAAAACCTTAAAAAAGGTTTGGCACTCTAATTAAGTGTTACCGGTCAAACGACAAAATACTTAAATCTGTCTACCGATAGGCACACGAACTAGGGTTGTCGAAATTAGCCAGAAACCGGAACTTGCCTGAACCGAATTGGAAACGTTTCGATTTGTTGGGTTCAATTTCTTCGTTTGTTTGAGTTTTTCTGATGAAAAAACACGGTTTTGACTCGAAACATTAAAATAAAACACATTGATTCATTTAGAAAAAGAGTTAAATCGAGCCGTAACTATTTGACTCTTGAAGACAAGGACCTCTCATTTCCTCCTCCTAGCGCCATTAGCGCCTCTTTGACGACCATTGCATCCTCAACACGCCACCCTCGCCGCAGGATCGGTTCGGGTTTTGATGAAACCTAACCCGATCAATTGACACCCCTAACAAGAAGATTTCCAAAGGAAGTTATAAACGAACTATAAAAGATTGAGATTCATTTACCAACAAGAACAACGATGCGAGACATATATATTATTTTTCTTATAGTTGTCATCTTTATTACATTCTAAATTCCATGAATGCTTAATGATCAAATGACATAGCTTGTACCCAAAGAAAATTAAAACAGAAAGGATGGCCAACAAAACACAAGTGAAAACCATCTTAATTATTTCTATTGCCTCGCACTCGCCAAGATCGCCAACACCCCATATGTTTCGTCCATTTCCAGCTTGCCGTCGTTCCGTTAACAGCAGCCACCTTCTTCCTCCACCAATTGAACCTCTTCCAATCTCGAAGCACCACAGTCAGGTCGAAAACCTTGGCCGTTATGCTCCGGCAGCAGTTCGCGTGGACCGTCGCGACTTCTCTGAAATCCTTGCTATCCTCGCAGAATCCACTGAAGAAGAGCGTGTCCAGGAACCGCACGCTGAGATTGAGTCTCTTGAATGCGCCCTCGTGGATTAGGTCTAACAAGACGTCCTGCTCTTTCTTGCCCGTGGCGTTCTCTCGCCTTGAGTACCACTCGTCAAACAGCGCGACCGTCTTGTTGTTCGACCGGACGAAGTAGAATCCAGAGTTGATGAAGTTGTCCTCCGACCACGGGTCGCCGTTGAAGACGTCAGTGCTGATCTGGAGGTCCTCGCTTTCGTCCTTGCTCAGCTTTTTGAACGGATTCCTCAGCCACATCACGTCGGTGTCCTGCGACAAAAATTTAGATTAGAGGATGGATGAGGTTACACAGTCGAATTCTTCATAATCAACTACTTAATCGAGATTGAGCGACATATATTTGTGAGTCAATTACATAACTAATTCAAAAGGAGTACATCAAAGGAAGTCTCATGGTACGATAGAAGCACTAATGTCATGACAAAAAAAAAAAAAGCATTTCTGCCCCCTACTCTTCTGATAATTAGGTAAAATTACAAAAAAAAAATTCTCAAATCCAGTGCACTTATGCCAATTCAGTTTTAAACCTTTCAATTTGATCAATTTAGTTATAAACCTTTTGACAATTTATCAAAGCAAGAATCGGTCATCATGAAGACTATAGGATGCAAATTGGGACTTTTCTTTTAAACCCAATTGACGCATCCCTTGTGGTGACCCCATGTGGGACACTAGGAAGTGCAACAATAATTATTTCTTAGGTATTAAAGAAATTAAAGGTCCTACCTATTGTCTCCTCTGTTTAAACTATACCATTAAGCAGCTTCTACCACTTCAATTTCTATAGGGAACCGCACACTTGTCCATCAAGAATCAACACATTGGAAGAAACAAATTAAATAAAAATCTCCTTGAATGATTTCAATCTCAAGTATATATCCCCTCTGGTTCCCTTGAAGCAAAGCAGGATTGGCCTTAGTAAAAACCCTGTCTCAAGCATGTGGCGCCAATGAACGTCCACCACCCATCCCGTGATGATATTATTAAATTTCATAATTTCTAGCCAACAAAATATACTGTTCATGTCAATTCTTGCATAGGAAATCAAGTAATCCGTGGCCTAGATCATGCATGCACCGCTCTATTATATCAAAATGTACGGGGCAATTTTTGCCAGCAAGTAGAAAGAAAGCCAATAGCAAACATTTGTGGAAAACGAAGGAGGTCTTCGACCAAAAAAAAAAAAGGAGGAGGTCCGAAACAAAAATGTCCAAATCAAGCAACATGTTTAATAGGTGTCGGCAGCAAAATGTCCTACGACACTTCTTTAGTTACTAATTGATTGAGACTGTTTTACGATTTTCAATGTGATTAACCGTTTTATTAATTGAATTGTATTTTTAAATACGGTACATGCTCAACAATAGTCCTCAGAGCACTCGAACATATTTGTCTCTTATTGGGTCTATCCATAGTGAAAGAAGCTAATGTAGAAAACCCCAATAAAGTTTAGAGACTCGTGTAGAATCAATCTTACTTGGCACATGATTTATATGATTGTGAAAGTTTCTAGTTACACCCATCCGAATATTAGCATCCTCCAAGAAAATTATTTCATCTCTGATGATGAATAAAGTAAAAATAAAAAAAAAGAAGAAAATACCCTTTTTGGGTATCTAATAAGACAATATAAATGGAGAGGTGCGAGGACAATTTTTCACGATGTTCATGCATCGACTCTTCTCATATTCCGTACCTGTCCAACAACCATGAAACTCTTCCTCTTCTATGCTTGTCAATCGAACACTTCGATTTTTCCTCTTCTATGCTTTTCAATGTCCCCTTCTCAAAAGATATACCATAGCCCCATAAGAAAAAGCTCCTATGGGATTTTCCTATTGGATACGGTACATGCTTGATTCGACAATTGCTATTGAAATTGAGTTCATCTATATAGACCACTACATCGATCTATTTCTCTATCGTGCATGTCCATGTGCATGTGCGCGTGCCTTTTTCTTTTAAAGATTCTTTCCGTGTTGTATACGATGCACGATTTTAAAATGGCAGAAAAGACAAATAATGATATATTGCCACTCAAACTTTCATTGGTACCACAACATAGAGTTCACACTATATAACAAGCGCTAAATTCGTGGGATTTGCAAAATATTTCATGAACTTTCATATAAGTTAGATCTTCACATTAATGTCCCTAGATTATAAAAGAAGAAAAAAAAAACTCTCGTGCCCACCTCGAAACACAGTTAAAAGAAAAAGAGTTATCACTGTCAATCATAGAGGCAGTAGGAAACCCCAACTCCACTTTGGGATATCTTTACTACCCTTATAAAGTGAGATTAATGTGAAGGATGCCCTAAAATTCAGGGACAAATCACGAAGCTCTTGTCTAAAGGATGGAGAGCCCCGAAGGACAGGTTTATTAACTTTTTTTTGGCACTTTAAAATAGAATCAACATTAGAAAAAAAAATTCATTTTATTACATATGATTTCGGTCCGGGGTTTTCCACGCATCACATGCCAGTGAATTGCCATGTCAATTGAAAGCTGTTTCCCACGAACCTCCCCAACTTTAGGGGAGTGAAAGAAACCCCATCTCTCTGTCCACGTGGCATCCTTCCACGTCAGCCCAAATTCCTATTTTCTATGATTGCCAACCGTCACCACTTCATCATTTCTTCATTTTCAACTATACCTTGGAGACATTTTCCACCGTCCCTTTATTCCCACCTAAATTTCCTAACAAGGACCACCCAGTAAACTTTTGCTCCATGATTGGGGTTCGATTCACTATCTCGTCATTACTATTCTTTATGTAAACCACTTATCCTTAGCATATTTATCTCCAAATCTATTGTCGGTGTTATCACGGCTCGATAGGCGAGTTAGGTATTCAGTGTAATCGGTCAACCAATTATAGATCTCCGTCGCATAATTTTCTAGAAGAAGATGGATGGGCGGACAACACACACGAAAACAATAAAACATACGTCTGCAATGCATTTATGTTTATTGACCAATGACCCAATTCTGGATCAACAAGAGCATCTTTGGTATATGTCTCTGCCTTTGTTCGCCAATCATGATTTTAAAAAAGCGTCGATCTACGACTATGAAGTATGAATGTACCTGATTGCCTCTCTCAATCGAATTCTCATATAAATTTGCTTATTTTTGTAAATCAATTTGGATTTCACATGGCAGTTTTTTTCCTGCACTCACGTGGCAAAGATTAGCCTGCGAGGTTACTTTGTAAAACATCGGTTTCTGTTCTGTCGGCCATCGTGCGAAAATGAAACCAAAAAATCAGGAATAAAAGAAAACAATTAACGATTTCCTTCTCTTCTTTTCAGAAAGCTTAGGCCCTTACCGTGAAGACGAAGTTGTAACCGCGCCTGAGAACGTCGCCGAGAAAGGCCGTCCGCCTCCACATCATCCTGATGAAGTCCTCGGACATGTACAACTTCTCTCCCCTGAAATCCACGCCGTCCGTCTCCAACCGGTAGCAGTTCAGCCGCCGGAACCGGCACATCCGGTACGCCGCCCGGTCCATCGCCACCACCAGCACGTGGTCCAGCAGCCCCCTCGTCCCCTCCCCGAGCCACAGGCTCCGGATGAACAGGTCCAGCATCGTCGCGCCCGAGTCCACCTCCGCTCCGGGGTCAGCGTAGGCCCGGTTCACCATCGCGATGATCACCGTCCTGTTCGGCATCGATGCCTTGCTCAGCGCGAGCTCAAGGTCGTCCCTTGGGACGGCAATAGAAGTGGTGGGGGCGGCAGCGACCGCGGTCTCCTGGAAGGAGCGTCGAAGTTAGTGTACTTAGACTCTTTTAACGACAAATACAAGGCATACAAGTTTCTTATATCGAGCGATCACGAGAAATGGAGACACTGCCGCTTACATTTCGTGGTAAGTGGTTGCGTTGGGAGTGAATAGGGAACAAAGGGTTTGAGGTGGAAGACGAAGTGGTGATCCAGAGGTAGAGAAAGCTGGCAAAGAGAAGGGAGAGGAGAGTGAGGTACGAGAGGGAGCTCCCTGGGTAGTAATCCATCTTCATTTCTAGGGTTAGAGACAGAGAAAGAGAGGGAGAGTGTTCATATGATGGGGGGAAGCATGTAGGTATTGGAGCCTTGTAGGTCCTGCCCAGTATGAGTGCACAATAGTAAAGAAAACCATTTCGCCGCCATAAAAAATTGCGACTTTTGTCGGTTTCGCTCGATAATCTATTATTGACAACTTCTTTCCGGCCAGTTTTTCCACCGTCGAGGAAAGAAAAACTGAGTAGGACCGGCCGGCGTTTGAGGCTGATAGAATGGGTCGAAATGGTGGCCGCGGAGGAGAAATCTTTTTTGGTGAAGTTGAGGAGTCCGCGTCACACGGTGGGGATGCAGTTTATAGATTAGGTTTGCTTGGTCGAAGTCATGAGGACTATAATAATTGAAAGAAAGGACTATTATGATCATTCCAGTACTTTGGTGGATTTCAGATCTTGAAAGAGTGGGGAAGTGCTGTGATCCAAAGTGGAGCGTGTTGCATGAACAGCACTCGGTTTGGTTGAACGGTCTAAGATGATGTGTGCACAGCCTGAAACCCTTGATCTCTCGGACAGGCCGTTTTCGGGGTTCTTTGTCTGCTGATCTTATGTTAGATTTTTCCTTTTCCGCAGTGAGTGGCCACATTTTTGTGTTCCTGCTGAAACGAAAAAAAAATTACAGAAAATCGATCGGCTCTCTGCGCAGTGCGTGGCATGAGGTAGATGTCCTCGAACGTTGTACTTGAACAATCTAAACTGATTAAGGGGGAGGAAAATTACCAAAAAAAAGTTCTAAATTTATTATACGAATGCCAAATCAATACTAAATTTTTTGATTTGGTCAATTAAATCTTTAACCTTTTGACAATTTGTCAATTTAGTCCTTCCAAAAAATTGTCCGGAAATCGCTGGCGTAGACGCCAATCCTCTTACGTGTCATAATCGGCATTGACTTGAAATATTTATGTAATTTTTCTAAAAAAGAGTGAATTTTTTTATATTTTTTAATCTTTTCTTATCTTTCTTTTATTTTCCCTTCTTCCTCCGCAAGTCGCTTTGTTCATGGACTAGCTAGATGTACCTGCCGGTTTTTTAGTGTCAATATTAGTAATGCAGTTCATCCAACTATAAACCTAATACAAATTATAGAGCTACGACAAAATCAAACCCAAATGAACAAAATGTTGAATTGAATTGTACTAGTCTCTATGGGTGGTTATTACTCATTTTTGTACTTGCCATTTTATTTTTCAATTATATATTCAATTAAGAAATGGTAGGTTAAGTCACCTCACTAGAAGCTCGCAAGGTCAGCCCTCGTCTATGGTCAGTTACTGGTTATCGCCAAGGCCTTGCAACAGGTGAAGGAAGAAGGGAAAACAAAAAGAAAGTGAAAAAAGAGAAAAAAATTTAGAAAATGTACAAAAATTACAAAAAGTGTCCACATAGGATGGTTGATGCGATTTCCAACCAGAATAACTAAATTAACAAATTATCAAAATGTTTAGACTCAATTGACCATATTAAAAATTTTATGACTAAATTAACATCCGTACAATAAGTTTATGACTTTTTAAATAATTTTCTTGATTAATAGGACAAAATCTTGATCTCAAAACCCTAAAAATTACACCCATAATGAGAGTTTGCTAGTTCTTTGAAGACTGCGTGTTGAAAGGTCATGCGCTTATTCCTTTTTAGGAAGGGCTTTCGGGTAGTTTGGTTGTCTAGATTCGAATTGAGATAGGATAGAATAAAGGGGATTTGAAATTCACCACACATCCCTCGATTCTAAAAATATTCTATCAAATGTTTGGTACAACATAAAATAGGATTTAGAATCGTTGAAAATCTTCAAAAATCCACAACCTAAGATAAAATTGCAAAATTTTTAAATTTTCTCATTTGAAAATCTTTAATTTTTTTTAAAAATCCAATCTCTAACTTTGCTGCTCTTGTACGTGAGACTCAAACCATCTCAACCACATCTTTGGGAAGTTGACCTCGAGAGCATGACGACTCTCAACTGACAAACACAAATTCACATAATTTTGGGATGGCCTTGTGAATACGGGGAGGCACTTCCTGTGGGTCGTATGGCCGGACTCCATTGCCGAAGAAAGCAACTAAGAGAGGCAATAGCAGAGAAGGTGTGCATCGTGGGATGGGCCCGTAGAAGAAGGTTCTACCCACAGTGTCATTGCAGCGTTCGTGATGCACAGTAAGTGGAACTCGATGCTCGAGAGCATGATCACCAAGAAGTTGATGATGTGCTGGTGGTTCTTCATCAACTAGTAGGTGAACAGTCAGCCCGTGAGTCATGCGTGAAAGGTCGGGCTCGATGTGAAGGACATATGCAATTGGGGTGGAAAGGATTATCTATGCAAACCCAGCACAACAATCGTCTTATGGCCCCCTTTTCACTCTCACTTGTCTAAACACGATCGCCAACCAATAGTGGTAACTGGCGTGGTTGAAGGTGACGTCCATCATAAGGTGGTCGAAAGTAACAATGATCGGTAATTTTAGTGATGGTCCTTGGGTGAAGCAATATCTAATGCGTCACTTTATCACTCCATTGAAAGATAAAATATGAATTTTTTTAAAATTTTATGTCAAATCCAAGTTTATCGCACCCCTTAGATCGGATTTCTTATCCGGCATTTTATCCAGGTTTATCTGGTCCGAAGAACATCACCAAACACTGGGTAGGTGTTATCCTCTCCAAACTCAAATCCGGGTTATCAAACGCAACAATAGAGTTTTACCACAACCTATGAGAAGCGACATTGACTTCCACAAATCCAAAAAGGCAGATCCCATCAAGAGTGTTCACAACCATATGTCCACAAATCCAATCATAGATGTGAGTTAGGTTTAAATAAGTTTTAAACCCATTTATGATCTATTTAACATTGATATTATGTTTAAACCCATCTATGGCCTATTTACTAAATATAATTTAATTCATGCAATAACCTAGCCCATTATATATGGGTTGAGAAGAGGGTATACGACCCATTTTGATAGGTCTGCTTTTTTTAAAGGAAATAAGAAAAAATTGTTCAAAAAGTCCTAAATCTATTGTACTTTTGTTAATTTAATCATAAACTTTTCAATTTTATCAATAAAGTCCTAAACATTTTCACATTTTGCCAATTGAGTGATTTCAGCCAATTTTGGCCATAAATCGTTGACGTGAACATCGGTTGTACTACGTTGCACCAATGGTGCTGACATGGATTATTTTTAACGATATATTTATTTATTATTTACTATTTATAATTTCCTTTTTTTTCTTTTCTCTTCTTAGGTTTTTTTTCTTCTTCTTCCTTTGTGGTCGCTGCCATTGAGGAGGTCAACAACCAACCACAGGGGAGAGTTGGCGAAGGCCGACCTTGCTAGCCAAGCAAGGCTCGCCTCGCTAGGGCAAGGTTGCTGAGGTGGGCGAGGTCCCCTCATCGGTATCTTTGAGGGCTGACCTCGCTAGCCTTGAGCGAGGCTCGCCCTCACCAAAGGTTGGTGAGGGTTAGCCTTGCCAGCTTCAATTGAGCCTCGACATACTTGAGGTTAAAGAGGTTGGCCCTTGCCTGCCTCAGCAACCTCATCGATGTGAGGTGAGCCTTGCTCAGTTAGCGAGGTTGGCCATCGTCGGATCTCCCCTGTGGCCGGTTGCTAACCATGAGGAGGCCGATGACCAAAGGAAGAAAAAGAAAAAAAAAACAAAGAAAATGAAAGAAAAGGAAATTATAAAATATATATTATTAAAATTTCCACGTCAGTAATATTCAACCAAAATTGGCCAAATAGACTTAATTGGCAAAAGGTGAAAATATTTAGGACTCAATTGACAAAATTAAAAGATTTAGAACTGTATTGACAAAAGTACGGTAGGTTTAGGACTTTTTGGACAAAATTTCCAAGGAAATTATCCCAACTAGCTCCAAAGTCACATGTAGAAGAAGTGTAACCTTAACGTTAACATTTCATTAGATCTCGCACAACTTCTGTAACAAGTGACAGAGTAAGCAAAACCCGATGAAAATGCATCTTATAAATTAGGTTTGCATGGTCGAAGTCATGAGGCCTATAATAATTGAAATAAAGGACTATGATCATTCGAGTACTTGGGCGGATTTCAAATCTTGAAAGTGCTCTTGGACTGAGAGGGGAGTGTTGTGATCGAAAGTGGAGCGTGTTGCGTAAACAGCACTCGGTTTGATTGAACGGTCTAAGATGATGTATGCACAGCCTAAAACCCTTGATTTCTTAGAGAGGCTGTTTTCGGGGTTCTTTGTCTGCTGACCTTATGTTAGATTTTCTATACCATAGTGAGTGGCCGGCTACTAGGAAAAATAAATAAAGAAAAGAAAAAAAATTAAAAAATTACAAAACTTATCCACGTTAGCGTCGGCTTTGACATGTAGGATGACTGGCATCCACATCAACGATTTGTAGAAAAAAATTTCAGGATTAAATTGACAAATTGTCAAAAGGTTTAGGACTCACTTGGTCAAATAAAAAGATTCAACACTAATTTGACATTCGTATAATAGGCTTATATATTTGCAAAATAGGTTTATAACTTTTTTTTTTTGATAATTTTGCCCCTCTTAATTAGTTTAAATTGTTCAAGTATAACGTTCGAGGACATCTACCTCATACCATGCACTGCATAGAGAGCCGATCAATTTTCTTTAATTTTAAATTAAAGTTAGTCTTCCATCATAGAATTGCGTGGTGTTGAGCAGTTAATAATCATAATTGACCCCATAACTCATAGGCTTAAACTTTTGAATGAAAATGAGTTTGATTGGAAATGTTTGTGGGCTTTGACTTGGGCTTTTATTTGGCGACCTCTCTAGATGAAGGTATTAGATTTTTGCTTCTTCCCTAGTTTATTTCTCATGTAGCTCCCCATTTGGCGACATTAAAGTATCGGACAATGCTTGTGCGTGGGGTTTCAATGTGCTTTATATTCGTGAAGTCTCCATTCATCTATAAGTTTTACCTTTTGATTTGGACTTTGAATAATAACATTTGTAGTGATTTGTGGAAGATGTGCTTTGGAAGCCTCTGTTTCTGAGTTGAATTGCAGTACTGTAGATAAGAATAATGCAGGAAAGATAATTATGTAATTTCTATGTATTTTCATGTGTTTTAATAAAGAGTACATGAGCCTATTTATCGTATGACTATCTAGGGAATATATTAATTAGGGATATGCACAAACAAAAGAATATATGGTGAATATCCTATATATGCACCATTACGAGAGATTTGGAAAATCAAGAGAAATATCCTAAATAATTTCAACATCCCCTTAATGTGACATAGAAGAAGTCAACTTAAATTCGGATAAAAGATCAGAAAACCTGGGTGGATCACCAAAGGGGTTCGGTGTGATGAAGAAAGAACTAGCTGACATTAACGTGTCTATTTATGTGGCTATTGTGTGTTGTTATGACTGTTGTGCAGGCTATGCTATAGGCGGTTGGTGCTGCAACAAAGGTTGCCATCGCGCGGGAGGCAATCATGGCGTGGTTAGCAAGCGACGGACAATGGTGAGAATCGATAATGAAAGACGAATATTAGTTTTTTGAAAAAAAGAAAGATAGAAAAGGGTCACGAGTTAAGAGGTGTGCTATGGGTGTGCAATCAAGAATGCATTGGGTGCGACGTGCATTATTGTGCATCGATACCAAGATAAGAATACCGCAGAAAATAGAGTTGCGTAACTTCTTTATATTTTGATAAAGAGTACACGAACTTATTTATAAATTTTATTTAATATCAATGAAAGATATGCACAATTAAAAAAATATATAGAGAAATTTTCTAGATATGCGCCGTCACAAAAGATATGAAAAATTAAGAGAAATGTCATAAATATCCGTAACGGTGGCAAAGGAAATGAATGCGAGTGGTCATGAACACATGGGGAAATTGTTGCGGTGGCTCCACAAAATTGTCCCTTCAATTAATGAGAATATTTTTCACCACCTGGTGCGTTAGATGTTGGGCAAAAATCAAGATCATACTTGGAAAAAAAACATGAACAACAAGTGAGGAAAGAATCAGACTTTTTTTTACATTAAACTTACAAACAAAAAATTAGGGATTAAAAAAACACTTAACGCGCGTGTCGACTAATCCTAGAATTGCGTTTTGAGTTACAAGCTAAACTAAAAGGAGGGGAACTCCAATGTAAGACGAGAATCCCACCTTCGGAGGGTCGGGGTCCCTTCACGGCAGGAGCCACCACGTATCAGGAGAGGAAAACCCGCAAATTATTTTTCCTTTTTATTTTGACCACATAACATATTAATAGATATTCTGGGTTAAAAACCTAACGCGAGTGTCGACTAATTTCAATACTGTGTTAAGAGTTATGAACTATTATTAGGAGAGGGGGGAGCCCCCAGAAAAAATTGTGACTTGAGGTGTCAAGGAAGATGTTCTTGGCGAGAGCATATATAAAAGAAGTTGAGGCCTTTTCATTCACCATCTATCGGTGCATTCTGAACCAAAAATGATTTATTTCCTCAAGAACGTGAATGAGGTATGTGTCACCTAACATTCTCCCTTAACAAAGAAAGGTGGCGACTTTATCATTCATATCATCAGAAGAGCGCTATGGATGGTGTCTCTCCTCGGTTTCAAAAGTTGTAATATAACATAGAGAAGGAGGGTTTTGCTTATCATCCATGAAGATGATGGAAAAAAATCCAAAAAGTGGGAAAATAATCAAAATGTTGCATCTGACTTTCCAAAGAAAAGGTTAGATCTGAGTCCTGCTTTTTTTTGTACCCAATTATGCAAAAAGTCAAGAGAGTACTTATAGTTTTAAGCTGTGGAATTGTCTCTTATTCCCTTGTTATTTTAGTTCTCATTGGTTCTTTCCTGCTTCTTTGGACGGCGGTCCATATGCAGAGAGGGTACTTGCAGATTTAAGAAGTTATTTTGTACTATAGGTTTAGTTTGGAAGGAGAAAGCAATTGATGGATGGGACAGAGTGAAGCAGATTCCGAAGATGTATACGGAATTTGCATGTGCTGTCGGGTTTTCAGCACTAGTAGTTTTTAACTTTTTACAGGATTTCCACCATGCTGATTCATAATGTTGCCTCGATAACACTATTCCCTTGCCTATGATATCACTACTCCTTTCAGATAAATCCAAAATAATTCCTTCAGAAGATACCGAGAAACGGTTCCCAAAGACTTGAGTCATGGATCCGTGGATCTTGGCACAGGTGAAACGTTTAGAGTGCGCATGGAATGCATTTCGGAATAAAAGTTATGTTTTGAAATGCATTTCGAAATAGAATGACATTTGTTAAAAAATTTCCGAAATATATTCTGGAGAGATTTTTGTATTTTAGAATAAAAATGTGTTTGCTAAAAATACTTGATTCTAGAATGAGTTTTTGGCAAGAAAAAGAGAAGGTATTTTTTGTAATTTCTTGATTTCGGAATGCATTCTCCCTATTTTCTCATAATTTTTTTTTTCAGAAAATACATAAAAATTGGAAAATTGTAGAAAAATTCATAAAAATTTCCAGAAAATGGCTTTAAAAGTGTCAAATTTTGGGAAAATATGAAATTTGGTAATTTTTTTAAAAATAAAAATAAAAAATTTCAAAACTTCACAAAATAACTTAAAACACATGTGACCACCCACTTTGAGTGAAATTTAAATTTTTTGAGGTGCCCAAAAAAACTTAAAAATTTCAGAACTTCACAAAATTGCTTAAAATATATGTGGCCACCTACTTTGAGTGAAATTTAAATTTTTTGAGGTGTCCATAAAAAAGAAAACTAATAAAAAAATAAAAATTTTCAAAACTTCACAAAAAGGCTTAAAATACATGTGACCACCCACTTTGAGTGAAATTTAAATTTTTTGAGGTGCTCAAAAAAAAATAAAAATAAAATAAAAAATTTCAAAACTTCATAGAATGGCTTAGAATACTTATAGCCACCCACTTTGAGTAAAATTTAAATTTTTTAAGGTGTCCTAAAAAATAAAAAAAATTAAAACTTCACAAAATGGTTTAGAATACCTGTGGCCACCCACTTTTAGTAAAATTTAAAATTTTAGGTGCCCAAAAAAATTTAAAAAATCAAAAATTTTAAAACTTTACAAAATTGCCCATAATACCTGTGGCCACCCATTTGGAGTAAAATTTAAATTTTTTTAGGTGAAAAAAAAATCAACATGTCAAAACAGTTTTCTGTTCTAGAAATCAATTTCCGGAGCAGAATTAGTCATGTTTTACTAAACAAATTTCTCCTCCAGAAATTAATTTTTGGTAAGAATTCTACAAATCAATTTCTGGCAAAAATTTGATTTCTAGAGCAGAATGGTTATCATTCGCACCCTTTTTTGCATTACACTAGAGTCTGGACATCGAGTCATCGGCATTGCATGGCTGCTATGGACATGGAGCTTGAACTCGATAGCAGTTTCTCTTGATGACTGATGAAGTCGGAGATTGGTAGTTGTTAAACCCATTTCTTATTTTTGTTGCGAAATTAGTTCTAGGTTTGGATTAGACTGGTGGACCATGTCATGTGCTTTCCCAAGTTTTTCCTGAACCAGGAAAAGCAAGAGCTCAGACAGGGAATCAAGTCGTTCTTTCCCCTAATTTTGTAGCTGAGGACTGAGTAGTTCGTAATGCATCTGCTTCTGGGATTCTGGACTCTGTCACTACTTGGGATTTGGTGAGGAACAAGGGGCCTTGGGTGGATCGGCATAGGCTAAGTTGGTTCTCTCCAAATGCACCGAAGTTTGCCTTGATTACTTAAACGGCTTTTTCAAATGAACTTCCTACTATTGACAGAACAACTCGATGGTTTTCTCCTCCATTTTCAACATTATGCTTGTGATGTAAGTAGGGCGAAGAATCACGGGTCACCTGTTTGTTGAATGTGCTTTCTCTTCCCATGTTTAGGAGGACGGCTATGCTGTTATTCTTCTCTGATAGATTTCCTGGTGATTGGAATTCTGAGTACTTATGGATCAAGTAGCAGGCTAAAGGGGGAAGAGTTTGTCTGTTTTCTTGTTGAAATTGACTTGGCACGGCTGCATTTACCATGCCTGGTGCACTAAGAATGATGTATTGCATAATCAGGAGACTCCTACCGTTGATCAGGTGTTAAGAGTAGTATCTTTCGCTGTTAGACACAGCATTGAAGACCATAAGAGATTGAGGCTCAGAGTTTTTTATCCTGGAGTTTTGGCACGACCACGTTCACCAAAATTTGGGTCGAGACAATCAATGGTGGCTATGCAGTTTTAGGGGAAAAAAGAGGAAAGTCGATAACCAGGCCCGATTCGAACCGTTCTTTTATCGGTTTTTTCGGTTGGTGTTTCATGCAAGTCGGGTCATGGGGGAAGTCAAAAAAAGAAGAAAAAGAAATCATGTCTGGGTCGGGTTGGGTCCGGTGTCAGTGGGGACCTGAACCATTCTAGTCCATTCACACCCTATTGGTACATAATGGGAAACCTTTTAACATTTTATGTTCGTAACTTTTCTACCTCCTTTTTGATGAGATGTTAGTCGTTTCACTTACTATCGTTTATCGTGTTTTTTCTTCTTTACCAGTCTCCGTATATCATTAGGTGGAGAAAGTACATAACACTCCTTTGTCTGAAGCTGGAATGAGTCGACATGTTCGTGGAAATAGATTAACTTTGTAAAGTTTTAAGCTTAATTTGACCAAGAATTGGCTCCAAGAAGAAGGGTAAATCGTCCTACGTAGTCCCCTTTTTACATGGGGTTTCAATCCAATAAGCAATAACCTGTCCACTTAATTTCTGTTGGGCAACATAAGCTCCAAATTTTCGGGCATCGATACGAACGTCTCCTCCACCCACTGAATTTGAGTTGAAAAATGGGCTTATGACCCATTTTGCCATCTCTAATGTCTTCATAGGATCGCTAGAGGAAAACCCAAATATGTCACTAGATGAAAAACCAAACCCGAGGGGGTTCAAACAATCAATCCACTTCCTACTCAGGAAGCACCAATTGATGTGTATGTGTAGCAAACAGATAATTTTATGCCCATCACAAAAGGAACAATAACCGAACATAATGCGTATATACATTTACAATCTCAACCAGACTTGACAACCACATAGGCAAACAGAAATTAAAGTTCGGAGAGTCATAGAGTATGCATCAGAAAAAAAGAAGAAAAGGCGCCTTCACGGCTTTAATTCACTCACAAAAGAATGCACTCTCTTGCGAAGGTTCAAGGAAGATTGAGGATATCAAATATGCACAGAGATGTGAAAACTGAAACCGTTATTTCAACCGGAGTCGAACACTGGCGCAGCTTTTCAAGGGTAAGTCTAAAGGATCTGGCAAACGCTCAATCGTCTCTGTTGTTTCTTGCGCTTAGGAGGCCGTAGAACCACCTTGATCGCTGCGTCGAACACGGCCTTCACATTCTGCACGTTGGCCAGAGAAAAAGATTGCTCAGGCCTTAGTTTCAACCATGCACTAGGATGGAACGACGTATTCATCTACGTGTCTTATGAAAATGGTTGTGCTTCTTCAAAAAAATTTTGGGATGTTTTTCTTCGCATGTTACGTCCATATGAAATTTTCCTAAAAATTGGTTCTATTGCCTTTTCATCAAAAAAGTGAAGGACAAAAGAAACACAAGTGTTTTGAAATAGCTGCTCAAGCGAATAAGTGCCATTCGAGAGGTTATCTCGGATTTTCACCATTATTCCTTATCGTGCATTCCACTATGGTAAGTCTACAGAATGATGAACTCATTCCTTATCACATGATGAACACAATAATGCGCTTGAGGTTGTATAGAACTCATTTTGCAACCACTTAACAAGACTGACCTGTTGTGTCTTTGAGCTGCACTCGACATATGCCAAAGCCCCAATTTGCTTCCTTAGTTCATCACCCTGTTTATTGAGGAAATCATACAAATAGCATAACTGGTAAAAGAAAAGTGCCTGACCGATCGACCAATGGAGAAATTTATATTGGTTGCTCTAAACGGAGAGGACATGGAAACTAGTTAAATGTACTTATTGGAACACTTGCAAGTTAAGGAAATGCAGGGGCTGAACACAAAGAAGCATTTTTTTTTCTTGAAAATGCCTGAATTAATTTTGTTTCTCTATTGCAAGTTAATCTGGTCCTCTTTTTCTGAAATTGCAAGATGCAGGAATGTCCATTGCCACATGAACTTGTCCTTGCAATGTCAGTCAATTATTATCAGTTTGCATGTTCTGTTTCCTCAGTACATCGCCTCGTTCATGATGAATTACTTTCGCAGCATTTACAAACATACACGATTTCACGTACAGTTATTCAGTAGAGATGACTGCATTGGCCAACGAAGAAGAAAAAAAGGGTACTTTACCTGTTCCGTTGAAATAGTGCATGCTCCAGGGTAGTCTAGTTTGAATTGTTTGTCTTCTCTTAGATCTAGTTATTCAGAGAAGAAAAGGTGCTCTTAGTTTCAATGTCATCTGATTTCTAAGGTAAAACTTTGTTTTTGTATGCATGCACATACTAGTAACCTGCTGCTTTTTGGTTAACACTGCCACTACTAAATAGACAGATATCTTATAATTTTCGAATCTTTTCCAACAACTTCCGCAAGTCACTTCAAGTTCATGCCAATATTTGAAACTGAAATTTCGAAATTCAAGCGAAGAGGTGTCTGATCTAAATAACCTCATAGAAAGCTACATATCAAAGAAGAAAAGAAACAACATCTTACCTAGTTTGGTTCCAACAAGAACAATTGGAGTTGACGGAGCATAATGTCTCAACTCTGGAACCCACTTCTCCAAAATAAAGATGTGCAGAAAGAAAAAGAAGAAGAAAGACAGCAACAAAGAATGAGACAGTAGGGAAAAAAAATTAGTCAACAGAAAAGTCAAAAAAAGTTTCTAAAGAATTGATTAAAGTTAAAGAGAAAAGAAGCATCATTTACTTTCTTGGCAATGTTCTCGAAACTTGGCCTACTGATGAGGGAAAAAGCTAGGATGAAGACATCCGCTCCTCTGTAACTCAAAGGTCTCAGCCTGTTGTAGTCTTCTTGGCCTGAATAGAAAACTTGAATATTAAGGAACTTTCACACAATCCAGTCGCTTTTGAGAGCAACTTTAAGGACATTATTCAAATATATGAGCAACCACTCTGCGCATTAATCAAACTAAGTGTATTTCCAGCAATGATTAACTCTCAAATAAAGCAAAAAAGCTTAGTGAGTCATGATGTAGTGCACATGCAAAATTATCTTCCATCCACTATCTTAGGTTAACCCAACATCATTACAACAAAGTAACATTGACACACAAATTACTCCAAAAAAGACATCATCTTGGTTTTGAATAGCACCGGCATCTGAAATGGGATAAAGTTTGAATCTTTAGATTCGCCCAGATAATCTAGTAACATTGAAAAGATAGATAGAATTGTTGGTAAGCTAGTACGGTTTTCAGACACCACCCAAGACAGGGGAAGCATAATCATAAGAAGGATTCTTCATAACAATAGGCATGTTGAACAGTTATTTTACTTGAAAAGAAGGCTTTAATTTGAATAATGCACTTAAATTGTTTAGTACTTGTGGGCAAAGAGCACATTGCGATAAATAACCTCTCTAAATTCCATGCTCTGGTTAGAAATGATGAAGGGGAGCCACTGGGTAAAGGGTGCCTGAAATCAGCATTCTCTTTAATCTTAAATGACAAGTAAAAGTTCAGGCACTATCGACGATCATGTCATTTCTAAAACCATAATCCAACGAAAAACATGTTTGAAGTCCTTCCGAAGGGAGCTCAAATTCATACCGGAGAATGTCGAATGAATGAAGGGCTCTCACGGAGACCCCATTGTTGAAGTATGGTTGAGTTACAAAGAGCAACAATGACCAAGATTGCAATCGCCCATCAGATTTCACAAATAACATAAATATGAGAGAGAGAGAGAGAGAGAGAGAGAGAGATAACCAGCAGTGTCCCAGAGACCCAAATTCACAGTCTGCCCATCAACCAGGACATTGGCACTGAAGTTATCAAAAACAGTTGGAACGTAATCCTGCCCACAAAAAGGTCGAAAACCCTCAATTATTCTAAATCATAACTCACATGAAACAAGAGAAGATGAAGTGAAACACGAGCTAAACGCCCTTGAACCAGGATTAACAGAAGTCTACTGGACCAAGCTAAAGCAGAGAGAGAGAGAGAGAGAGAGAGAGAGAGAGAGAGAGAGAGGTACAGTGGGGAAAGTGTTGCTGGTGTAGGAGATGAGGAGGCAAGTCTTGCCTACAGCACCATCACCAACAGTGACACACTTGATGAACTTGGTCTCTGATGCTGTTGCTCCTGATTTGCCTGTGACTGTCGCTGCACTGCTCATTGTGTAACCCCACAATGCAGAAGAAGAAGAAGAAGAAGAGGATGGTGAATTTCTTTCTACTGATGACTAAAACTCTCTCTCTCTCTTCAATGTATGATGTGTGGGCTTCTTGAGGGAAGTCAAGATTTTGTGCCGAGTAGAAAAGGCAGAGTAAAAATGAATTGTAGAAAAGAGAGGGACGGCAAGGAAAAGAAAGGTGAGATTTTTGTGCAGCTTTTTGCTGAGGGTGTGTCATGCACTTTAATTTGAGTTGTCCAGGAGGCAAAAGTTTTGGAAAAGGAAAAAAGAAGGAGATTAATCATTTCTATAGAAAAGTAAAGAAAGAAAAAAAAGAAGTGTCAAAGAAATTCAAAAAAAAAATTTGTACATCTTTAAAACTGGATAATTTTATGTGATCTAGAAGCCTTGATATTAACTTATTGATGATCAACAATTGTTCCCAGCCCTGGCATGTGCTATCTGGCTTCTATCTTCTATGTGGCGAATTTCGTAAGTTTTGACGAACATTTTTATGCAAATTCAAATAATTTGATCTGTACGTGCAATTCTAACTTCAAAATAATCAGGAAAAATTTCGATTTGGCATTCAAAGTGGAGTCATTTTCTCATAAAGGGGTTCAAATTGAACAAATTATTAAATAAGGGTATGGAGTACCCAATTAGTATCAAATAGGGGTTCGAACTGACCAATTAGTCTCAATTAAAGGCCTGGGTTCGCCGATCAATCAAATGCTCATCGGCCGGCGAGCACGTCACTGTCCCAACGGGGCAATTTCGTCTTTTATTTTTTTTCTTTTTCTTTTTTTCTCTCCACCGGCCATAGCTGAGGCCGCCGGAGGTGGCCAGCCTCGGGCAAAGGCTGCCCTCGCCGGCGTCGGGCGAGGGCCACCCTCCCCTAGGCTAGGCGGGCGAGGGTTTCCCTCGTCGAATCTAGTGAGAGTCACCCTTGCCCGCCTAGCCCAAGCAAGGACGGCCCTCGGCAGCATCGGGTGAGGACCGCCCTCGCCTCGGCTGAGCACACAAGGGTTGACCATCGCTAGATCCAGCGAGGGAAACCCTCACCCTTGCCTAATTTGGCGAGGGTTGGCCCTTGCCGACTTGGGTTTCCCTCGCCAGCATTGAGCAAGGGCTGACTCTTGTCAGATTCGGCGAGGGCGAGGACAACCCTTGCCAAATCTGGCAAGGGAAACCCTCGCCCTTGCCTAACCCTCATAGTCATCAGGTGGCCCTCGCCTGATGTTGACGAGGGCAGCCTCCGCCTGAGACCGGCCGCCTCCACCGACCCCGGCTATAACCGGCATAGGGAAAAGAGAAAAAAAGAAGAAGAAGAAGAAAAGGAAAAGAAAAAATAAAATAAAAGACAAAATTGCTCCACCGGAACAGTGACATACTCACCGGCCGGTGAGCATTTGACCGGCTGGCAAACTCAGGCCCTTAATTGAGATAAATTGGGCATTTCGGGCCCCTATTTGAGACTAATTAGGCATTTCAGGTCCTTATTTGACACTTTATCCATTTTGGACCATTTTTTAAGAAAATGACCCCACTTTGGGTACCAAATTGAAATTTTTCCAAATAACCAATGACAATTTGCCATAGTTAATCTTATTTTGGGTCAATCCAAATATTTTGCTTTATCAAGACCTAGCATAAGTATGCCATTCTATTAAGCTAGCATTACAAAACAAGTTCTTAAACAAGAAGATAGTTTCACGTCGTCTAGTAAACATACATAACCCTGGCATAGCGATTCTGAAAGTCGATGACTCTTTTGGAATTGGCATGTTAGGTCATCTGTTCTTCTCCACTTTCTGTCCCATAAATTATGAGGTAATCTCATTGATCCACAAAACTTTAAGTCCTCACAATTGCCTCTTCAGAAAGAAAATTACAAAACCCATTCTCAGATTTCCATGCTTTTGCTGTTTCTCAGTCACAAACTTCACGTGATGGAGACTGTCGACTTATTTATCTTACACTGATTTCCCTCTTTTTCGCAGTCAATGCGTACGTTTTTCGAACTGAGTACCATGTGAACAAGAGTCACGTGGGAAAGAAAGAGCAAGTTTCATTTAAGGCCACACTGCAGAAGACTTGGGTCAAAATCCCGAGGCCTCCGTCCCGGCGAAGGAGCGTCTTGAAGGCCCCTCATCAGGCAGCAAAGCCAACATCACGGGCCCTCTCGCTCCGTCCTCGACCGGGCAGACTCCATTGTTGCCGTTAATATCGGTCTTCACGAAACCAGGGCACACGCAATTGACGCGGAGCCAGCGATGTTCCTCGGCAAGAGGTCTAGCGTAAGCATTGACCGCGGTTTGGAGACCGTGTATGCCGATAGATGAGTAGGCCACCCTTCTGCTGCCAACTTGTCTACCTTGAAATCTCTCAGGCACTCGCTCAACATTTCGTCTACCCTTTCCTTCTTGAGGGTCTCGATATCGTTCAGCTCCCTTTTCGCCTTTTCATTCTTGACATGCTGAACCAGGAAAAAAAAAAGGCACAGCAAATTGAACAAAATAATACCAAGATTGTATGCTAAGAAAGATATCAGACAGCACAAGCTCAATGAATAAGACATTCCAATGGCCAGACAGAAGATGCAGACAAATGCACAGTTTTGTATGTGTAAATGACATTAGATAGAGTGACCATGTGACAGGTGATTTGACCATTATAAACTCTAGTTAGAACAGTCATACACCTATAAACTTTACGATCTCATCTCAAGCTATCTTTTGTTTTAGCGACCGAAAGCATCTGCATCAGAACTACCAACAGAGTTTCCTCATGAGTACTTGTACCTATGGAGGCACTAGGCTGATCATATCATGTTCAACTCTAACCTACAAACAAGAAGTAACCTGGAGCTTCCCAATTGATGCAGATACATTCACAATTCTTCCAGAATTCGACCGAAGAAGCAGCGGAAGGAGTGCCTCTGTAACGTTTTTTGTGCCAAAATAGACTGTTTTTGCACATTCCTCGCCCATCTCATAAGTTTGCGTCGTCAGCTCCGACAACAGCTCAGCGGGCGTTGGCTTTGATCTACATTTTTTTGCAAAATTCAGGCACTGAATTCACAACATTGATCTGAAAAAATAACTTTACGTATATTCAGACCATACAGAAGAAAGAGGGTTCTAATAAGACAACATACCCTGCCATTCTCGTATGACATGGTATTGAATGTCTCACTGTCCACAATAACACCTCCTGCGCCTGCATTATTTACCTACAGAAGCGAACAGAAACCACGAAGATGATGCGCGAAGACCAGAGAGAACATTCATCGAATACTTCTCAGAGAATTCCATTGGCAAGATAGATCTTTCACCAAAATATCAAGCTTTCCATAGGTAGTCTCAATGAATTCCACCAAACGGGCAATACTGTCAGCATCAGTCACGTCGAGTTGATGGAAGATTACAGAAATCCCGGATTCTTCAAGGCTTTTAACGGCTCGAAGGCCCCGTTGCTCGTCTCTAGCTGTTACTATCGCCTCGATTCCTTTCGAATCTAATTGCCTACATATCTCAAGTCCAATTCCCTTACTAGCACCTGTCACAACTGCATATCTGAAAAGCACATCAGCGAAACCGAGTTATTGGAATTACAAAACGCGTGATGATCGACAAGTTAAATGTCAGAAAAATAGTAGATCGAACAACTGAGTTCTGACCTTGTTGAGTTTTTTCCAGCTGTCGCCATTCCTGATGAAGCAGACTCAGTAATCGTAGTTTTCACTCGCTATCATGGGTCTTCGGATGTTTATCAAGATGGCTAATTCGCAGCCGAATTTCGGGATTATTAAGTCGCGAACACAAAAAAAAAAAAAAAATCATCCTGCCCAGGATGGAGAGATTTAAAACTAGGTGGAACAACCGTGCTACATTGAGGTCCAATTCACAGAAGTCAAACTGGAATTAATTAGTGACAACGGGTCGATTTCACGGAAGTCAAACAGGAATTAGTTAATGGCACTATGGCTGTCACATTTAGGTTCAATCACATGTTTTGCTGGAATTTGCCTTGTTTAGGCTGTAATGAGAGGCAAGACTAGACGATAAACCCGTTAGATAATCCCAAGAATTTCCGCAAGTGCTCGTTTTATATTGATTCCAGGAGTTTACTGCCGAGTGTTTGGGCGACAACATGAAAGTCGGATCACTTACTCAATGACCTAAGGCCAATTGAGGGGGAAAAGTTTTAAAAACGAAAGTCATTATCCTATTGTGTTAGTGTCAATTCATTTGTAAACCTTTCAATTTGACCAATTTAATCATAAACATTTTCACGTTTTGCCAATTGAGTCTATCCGGTCAATTTCGATCGGAAATCGCTGACGTGGATGCTAGTCATCCTACGTGATATAGCTGGCGTTCACGTGAACAATTTTTACAATTTAAAAAATTAAAATTTGAATTATTTTTTCTTTTTTTTCCTTTCATTTTGGCTAGCGAGGTTCACTGATGGGGTTTAAAAGGCCCTAGACGAGGGCCTTTCCACCCTCGCTAGCGGTCAGTGAGGCTACGATGGCCTTGGGTGATGGCTTGAAGGCCCTCCCCTAGGGCTTTCGTAACCTTGTCGGCCGCAATGGCCTAGCCTAGGGCCTTCGCGGCCCCGCCAACTAGAGGTGATCGATTCCCAGTCCAGTCCAATTCCAAGGTGGAACCAAGAACCGGCGACTAGACCGATCCAATGGAACCGGTCACTTAAGGTTTAGTTTTTTTTTTTTGTCAAACACTTAGGGTTTATTTCACATTTTACTAATTTTTGTTATTGAATTGATGTCGATAAAGTTCACTTAGGATTTAATTCACATTTTACTAATTTTTTTAAAAAAATTAAAATATATATAGTCGGTCTGGTCCGGTCCGGTTCCCCCCTGGAACCAAGAATCGGACTACCAGGACACTGATTCCACTTTTAGGAATCAGGAACGAGACCGACGCCCTCAGAAACCAGACCAAATCAGCCGATTCGCCTGATCCATGTGATTCCCGGTCGCCAACTCTAGGCTAGGTGGTCCTGACCCAGATCTAGCAAGGGCCACAAACCTCACCAACGGCCGGAGAGGGCTTGCTGGCAACCCTCACTGGCCAAAATGAAAGGAAAAAAAAAGAGAAAGGAAAAACAAAAAATAATAAAATTATTAAAAATGTTCACATTGCCGTCGTCCACATCATCGATTTCTGGCCAAAATTGGCTAAATGACTCAATTGGCAAAATATGAAAAGGTTTATAATTAAATTAATACAATTAAAATATTTATGACTAAATTAATACTAATGCAAGTAGGTCTATTTTGGTACTTTGCTCGCCTTGACATTGGAGGTTTCACCACTAAATCAAAAGAATCGTATTAAATTTCAAGGATGTCAATCTCAAGGTGCATACTTATAGCATGTTACATATATGGAAGTACTTAGCATATGTTCATGTGGCAGCGTAAGACAAACTAGTGGCCTAATTTCCTAAAAAATCTCAAATTTTAGGTGAAGTCCCAAATTTACTTCGAACTTTTTTTTTTTGGTAAGGACTTCGAACTTTTTTGTTTTAGAAAAAACCCCAAATTTCAGGTCCAGCCCCAAATTTGCCCCAAATTTTTTTTTGTCTCAGAAAAAATCCTAAACTTTAAGTCAAATCCCAAATTTGCCCCAAATTTTATTTTTGGTAAAAAAATCACCAATTTCAATCGGTTTACAAAAATCCACCCCCGTGATCCAATCCAGACTTGATGTGTCATTTCCACGTCGATAACAATCTACATCAGCAAAGTAATGGGGTGATAGGTACGGACCGACATTGTATTTTCACTTCTATAACAAATCCGACCCAATAAAAATTATTAAAATTTAAAAAATAAAACCATTTTAGGATATGAAAGTTCGGGACGATAACAAATCCACCCCAAAAAACTTTTTTTGTCTAAAAAAACCCCTAACTTTAGGTTGAGTCCAAATTTGTCCCGGACTTTTCTTTGTCTAAAAAAAAGCCGTGTTACTTTGCTGAGTGTGGATTTATTATCGACATAGAAGTGCCACGCCAAGATGGGACTGGATCACGAGGGTGAATTTTTTAAAATGGATTAAAATTTGGTGATTTTTTTACACGAAAAAAAAATTTTGAGGCAGATTTGGAACTTGACTTAAAGTTAAGATTGGGATATTTGAGACTAAATATAAAGTTTGAGATTTTTTCTAAGACAAAAAAGTTTAGAAGAGATTTGAAACTTGACCTAAAGTTGGGAGTTTTATAGGAAATGGACTCTCCAAGAAAACTTTACATGGTACATCGTCGAAGATCCTGAGTTCAAATATTTTTAAGCCCCTTTTTAGGTTTGTCTATTTGGAGGAAAACTTCATTTTCAAGAAAAAATATTCTCTCCTTTTTCAAATTAGGGAATTCATTATCCTTATTTTAAGCATGGATTTTTCCTTTGATCGCAAATAGTTTTGCATTGACTAATCATTTGCAGCAAATCAGACACGTGAAAGGTCAGGAAAACTAATTCATGAAAAATTCTTTCACTGAAACAAACATGCCCTTGGTTGCCTCCCCAATTATAAGTTCGGTTATCGTTTTTCCCAAAAGTTTAAATAGGTAAGAATTGTGTCAACAATACAATTATGACATTTTTGTTAACACTCTCATCGCATGTAACTTGATTTTTTTACACGAGCAAGACTCGACACTGTATGATAACGGGCACTACTCCCGTATTGTGTGAGCAAGTCGTGAATCCAATGCCACAAGCGATGCATTTGAGAGGGCATGATCGGATTTAAATCCTTGACCTTTGCTTGATACCGAGTTAAAAATTAAATATGAAAAGTAATGGTTAATCATATCGAGTTGCTTGACTTCAGTTGTTACAAAGGATGGTCTATTTATAGGTCCAAACTATATTAAGACAAGATCCTGTGAAATATACAATGTCATGACTCTAGAAAATAGCCGGACTTTGTACAAGGTGAATGTAACATCCTAAATATTTGAATGATTCTGTAGAATATAGGATGTAACGATGAAATCTCTATAATTTGAGTTTGCAAATATGACTAGGAATCACTCCAAATGTATAGAAATTTTTGGTAGACAGTTCCGCGAGCCCGTTTGAAAGTTAGTGCGGTCAAAATTAGCTTTTTCAATAAACAATGTCAATTTGACTAAAAAAAATTGATGTCAAGATATAATAACAAAATTGTGAACTCAAGCTTGGTTCGATCAACCTTTGCCACACAATTGTGGAGAAAAGTGTAAGAAAAATCTTAAACGTATTACATTTATGCCAATTTAGTTTTACACATTTTTTTGTCAATTTAATCCAAAATCTTTTGACATAATGCCAATTTACTTTCAGCTAATTTTGGCCCAATATTGCTAACATGGACGCCGACTGGCCTATGTGGTTCGGCTGGCACTGATATGGACAACTTTTAATAATATTTAAATATTTTTCAAATCTATTTTATTATTTATTATTTTCTTTTTTTTTCCTCTCCTCCCTTTTTCCTCTAGCCGGTGGTCGAACCTCAGCAACCAACCAGAGGCTAGGGATGATGAGGGACCTCATCGGATGGCCGCAATGGCGACCTTGCGATGGGCTGGGCAAGGCTCGCCCTTACCGGCCATGGGCGACGTCGAGCCTCACCTAGCCATTAGCAAGTGCTCGAGCCTCACCAAACTTGGCCTTTGGCCAATCACTGAGGTTCGGCTACCTCAACAACCGGCTAGAAGAAGAAGGGAGGGGCGGAAAAAAACAAGAAAGAAAAGAAATAGATAAAAATTCGAAAAAATATTAAAATATTATTAAAAGTTGTTCACATTAGCGCTAGCTATATCACATTGGCCAGCCGGCATCCACGTCAGCGGTATCCATTCAAAATTAATTGGAATGACTGAATTGACACTATATCAAAATGTTTATAATTAAATTGATACAAAAAAAAATTATAATTAAATTGGTATCAATGTAATAAATTTAGAACTCTCCTGACATTGTTCCTCAAAATTGTGAAAAGAGCGTTGAGAGGCATGCAATAAAGGGCGCCTTTGTGGCCAAACTTGCATGATACAGATTCATGATTAGTTGTATTATGGTTAACATCAAGCTAGACAAACTGTCTTTCTCAAAAGGTTAAACTCTTAAGAAAAATGTCAACAATGTGTTTATAGAATATTCATTAACAGCGGGAATAGTTTTGGGATATGAAATTATCATGTACAACTAACAACTCGAATATTTAATTAGCATGACCTCCGCTAGTAAAATATTCGTACTTTTATATAAAAACACATACATACGTAATTTTCGGCATAATGACACTAAGGATGTTATAATTTTCGTACGACGCTCACTTGAGTGCTATAACTTTTTTTTTGCTCACTTAAGTGCCGCTTCTGGCAACAAGTGATCACTTGAGTGCCGTCGGCCATTTCGCAATCGGAAAATCCGACGTGGACACCGGTTTTCCTACATGGCTTCGCTGGAGCTGACGTTGATAATATTTTAATATTTTTTTGAATATTTTTATTACTTTTCCTTTTTTTTGCAATTTTTTTTAATACTAGTGAGGGTCATCGGCAACCCTCGCTGGCTGCGAAGGCCTCGCCCAAGTTGGGCGAGGGCCGCCTTGGCCTCAGCCGCGAAGTCCTCGCTGGCGGCGAGTGAGGTCGTTGCGGCCTCGCTGGCAGCGAGTGAGGCCGCAAAGGCCATCACCAAATTTGGGTGGGCACAAGCGAGAGCCTTCGCCGCATCACTCGCGGCCGCGAAAGCGCTAGGCAAGGCCGTTGCGGCCTTGCCAGCGGCAAGCGAGGCCTCAAAGGCCGTCGCTAGATCTAGGCGACCGCAAGCGAGGTGGCCTCACCAAATTTGGTGACGGCCTTTGCCGCCTCACCCACGACCAGTAAAGCTGCAACGGCCTCGCCAAGGGCCTTCGCAGCCAAGGTAAGGCAGCTGTCACCCAATTTGGGCGAGGCCTTCGCAGCTGGCGAGGGTTGACAATGACCCTTGTCGGCATTAAAAAAAAAGGAAAAGAAAAAGAAAATTGCAAACAAAATAAAATAAAAAACATTTAAAAAATCCACATATGATGGAAAATTAATAAAAAAAAATACACGTAAGATGGTTTGTAGGAAATGGCACTCAAATGATCTATTTTTCGTAAGTGACACTCAAGTGATCTTTTTTTTACCGGAAGTGACACTTAAGTGAGCGAAAAAAAAAAGTTATAACTCTCAAGTGAGCGCCGTAAAAAAATTATAACACTCATAGTGTCATTATCCCTGTAATTTTCTATAAAACTTTTGTTTCCCAAACGTTAGTTGAACTTACGGAAATGTACTCTTTATTTTGAAGTAAACCGAATAATGCACATATAAAAACACGTCGCTTGATACCATGTAAAAGTACTTCAATGCTAAACTTATTTCATGTCTTTTCTTTAGTCATTTAATTATATAACATATCAATATTCATTTGTATAATCAAAATATGATTATTTTGTTTCTTGTTCACAAAATATAAAAAAAATTACATTCTTGTAATTTCTCATGAGATAGCACGAATCATAACAAGGTTTAATTATTAGATATGATATTTTAAAGGAGAAGAATTTAAATGGTCATGACACGAAAACATCTATATTGAAATTTGATTTGCCTTTTTTACTATTATTTGACTATTATCTTGACAATTTGAACTTGAAGTATAATAAGTTCCATTTATTGTAACTTATCTCAATAGTAGGATGCACATCCGTATCCATTTTTTGGATAAAGTTTGAAACCGAAGAGCGTCTAGTCTGCTTTTTGAGTTTTCTTTTTGATGCTGGCAAAAGAGCTCGTGCACATGCATGTGAAAATGACGTCAACAAAATTCTAAAGGTTGTAACGGGAGAAAAATTCGATTTCAATGCTGATATGTTTCGTGAAAAATAAATAAATTAAAAAATATTGTGATCACTTCTATTACTTAAAATGGATAATTAATAAAAAAATATTTTTATAATCGATAATAATTTATTTTTAAATATTTTTGTGGACGAAGAAAATATTTTGTTAATTCATTTTTATAAGCTATACAAGCGATCATTTTTTTTGAAAATATTGTTCACTTCATTTATTTTTCTCAAAACAAAGAGAACTCAAATTCGAGTAGAGAGATATTTAGGGGATTACATGACGATTATTTTCATAATTTTCAAATTTAAATTTTGTCCATTGAATTATCATATAGTGTTGTCTTTAGAATCTCCTATCATGCTTTGGGTTTCGTGGAATTTTCAAGTCAGAATTCGATTTTATGAATTTAGAGACATAAGTAATCTCTCAATTTTAGCCCAATATGTAATGTGGTGCCTTAACTTTTTATTTATTCAATGTAGTCCGTAAATTTTGCTTTAATGTATAATGTTGTCTCTGAAATTTTAATTTGTTCAATGCGGTCCCTAAGTTTTTAATACATATTTAATTTAGTCTGTGAAATATATAAAAATATCCACTGTTGTCCCTAAATTTGAACTAATGGAACGACAATACTAAACATTTTTATATAGTTGAGAACTAAATTGAACATGTACAAAAAATTCAAAAACCACATTGATCAATTTAAAAATTCAGAGAAAACATTTCATATTGGGCTAAAATTCAGGTACCACATTGAACAAATTTAGGGATCACATTGCATATTGGAACAAATTCATGGACTATTTATGCATTTTCTCTTCTTTTATTGCATAGAGAGAAGATACGAAAGGGAGAAATGAGTTCAAATAATCTTTGAAAAAAAATTTATTATTTCACGAACTTGTCACCAGTTCATTTAAGGAATAATGACATAAACAGTTCGTGAACTTTGGCTCAATGCGTAATGCGGTCCATAAACTTTTAATTTGTTCAATGTGATCTATGAACTTTAGCCTAATGTTTGAACTTTTAATTTATTCAATACAATCTCTAGACTTTTTGTACTTATTCAATATACTCCTTGAACAATATGAAAATATTCAATATTTAATGACTGAATTGAACATGTATTAAAAGTCTAGAGATCACATAAAACATTAGGTTAAAATTCAGAGACCACATTGAATAAATTAAAAGTTCAGGAATCACGTTACACATTAGATTAAAGTTCACACTATTTATGTCATTTTCCCATTTATTTACGTACGTAAGCAAAAAAAGAAAATTATTTATCATACTCTAACTCTTAATTCACTTTCAGACTTTTACTCTATCTTTTACAGGATATGAAAATCGAAATTTATATTTAAAATTACACATCTCCATCTCTTACTTTTTAGGATTCAAATTTCTTCCCTATCAAGTAGGAAGGGTGGCCTTTGCCCCTGTGGTTGTAGGCAAAAACTAAAGAGAGAAGGCAAAAGAAAGGCGAAGAGAGAGTGGTCCCAGAAATGGCATCGAGAGCTTCAACGCCGCCGTACCCAAGCGCCGCGAGGATCGCCGATTCCCCTTGCTACCCTCAGTACGCCGCCTCCCTCAAGTGTAAGCTTCCTCCGCCGCCGTGAAGCTCCACCCTGAACCATCGGGTCGTGCATTCTCAAGCCCGATCTCCCAATTCAAATCTGCCCGCGAGCTCGTTTTTGGTCCGCCGTCTGCACTTCTGTTGGCGTTTCGGCGTTAGGGTTTGTCTGCATGGCTGGTTGCTCGGCGAAGCCCAAGAGGGTGGCGGCTCACCGTGTGCGTGGGTCGATTCGGGGTATTGCGAAGAAGGGCTCGGGATTTAGTTCTGTGATGGCAATGGCATGGTGTTTAGGATCAATCCCGAGGGATGATGGTGGGGCGACTATTGAGTTATCGATTAGTTTTCTCTGATTGTTCCCGATTGTGGGTAGGGAGTCAATAAGATGGTGTTGTGTGTTAGGAAATTTCCATAATGACCGGAGATTTGGGGAAAGGAATTTGCTTGTTTAGATTCAGATTACTACGATGATGATCGGTGTAAATTGCTTAAGCCCTTACAATTGCTGCCCCTCCTAGGTGTTTGCGGCCTTATCCGAGCAGGCTGCTGGGTAGTGACCCTTCAACGATACGGAGAGAAGAACTGATGATATATAGGAACTGCTTTTTTTGACCCTTTTTGAGGAAGTATTGGAAGAGCTTTCGATGCTGGATGTCCTGGAATTGGTCAGGAATAGATCGTTCATGTCAGTGGAGAATGTTGATCAGAGGAGGTTTAAGTGTTTTGGTGGACTTTGATTAGGGTTTAAGCAGCTGCCCAAGTTTAGTAATAGCAGGATCGTTTTTGTGTTTCTTAGACACAAGAGACCTTTGACCTTTGGATAAACTGCAATCCGTTGACTAGAGGAAGGGGAAGAAAAGCATTGGTTCCTGGTGCATTACCCAGAATGCTTTTGTGCATATCATAAGGTGTACTGCCTGCAACAAATATGCTAAAACGTTGAGGCTTATGAGGCTTGCGTTGAGTTGAGGCAAATTAATGACTGAATTGATGTACAGATGTGTGTGATCCATTACTTATGCTTGTAGATCGAAAGGGCTGACGTGATGTTTGAACTCGATTGCTTTGATTTACAAAAGTAATGTGCACCGACCATCGATCCCTAACAAAGTGTCAGGGCTCTTGTTTTATAATTTACAGTATTTGTATGACGGACTTTCATGTTATACACAAATGACTGGCTTTTAGTTGGTTCTTTCATTGCCTTCTCGCGACCTGGAGATGTCCATATGCACATTCCTTTGACTGTCTCTTCTCAGTTGAGACCTATAACATTGCAATATAAACTGTATATGTTGATAATGCAGGTTTAGAAGAGTTCAGTCGTGACAAGAGTAAATGCCAGGAACATTTTGATGTTTACAAAGAATGCAAGAAAAAGGAGGTATTGAACCTAAGTGTTTCATTCATATGGACTTCATGCCTATCGACTTCTTTTGTCCCTTTACCTGGATATTGATATTCCATCTGAATGTAACTAAGGAAGTTATCTGGACCAGTAGAAGTATATAAATGTAGTGTTGTTTCTCTGCTTGTGTATATATTAATAGTCTTTGGTAACGTTGTGTTGTGCCTTTGTTTGCTTTGATAGAGGGAAGCTCGACTTGAACGTAACAAGAACCGGTCCCTCTTCTCTTGAAGACTGTTTTCAAGGATTTCGGTTTTGATAGATGGAGACAAGATGGCTGTTTCAAGGTCGGAAGATTGTGTGTTGTAAATTTGGGCACAATGTTTTAATAAAATCAAGATCTTGAGTTTCTGACAGCTTGATTTGTGCGAATCAAGGTTTGCAACCTAAGGAGCAACCTTGTTGGACAAAACAAATGGAACACAGTTTCTGATGTTGTCTCGTACATATCTTTAGCATGGCCAGTGAAGAGGTGATACATTGCGCCTAACTTTTTTGCTAAAGAATTTGCAGAATGTTGAATGCATAGACGTCTATGAACCCACCCACCGATGGGGCGACAAGAAAAGAAAAAGAAGAAAACAAGCGAAGCTTAGAACTTCTCGGTGGAACTGGAAATTTTGGTGCCAATTTCTTTTAATAAGTCAGTAGACTTTGAACAGAACACTGCCTTTACTGAGTGCATCTATATCATCAACCCGTTTCAAAAATTTTGCGTGGAATGCTCTTTTATGCAGTCACAAAGAGGGTTCACAGAATTCGTTCATAATTCGAGAATTCCATCTATAGGCACAGTTTGAGTTTTTCCAAGGAATTTGTTGGTGAATCAATGTCATCTTTGCAGCTTTTGCCAACTGGAAATATATATTTCATAACATTAAATTTCCAAGAGAGACCAATTCCAGGATATGTTTGCAAGTGATAAAGGATACTGTTTTCGACACAAAAACCGAGCTTTGAAATCTCTCAAACTTTCCTCATGTGGAGGATGACCCCATCTCCAGGTTCAACAACCAGCCTAAATGCCGGAGAATGGTGATAACTAGGTGAAAGCGAAAACGAGAACTCGGCGAGAATGAGCGACAGGATCACCTTCAATTCAGCCAGGGCGAAGTGTTGTCCTGCACAGGTCCGAGGTCCCATACCAAAGGGCATGTATGCCTGAACAGATTTACAGGCTCCAGAGATTCCTTGTGCAAATCTCTCCGGCTTAAACTCTGAAGCATCGGTCCCCCATATTTCGGGTAGCTGGTGCAGAATGTGGATTGGAATTTGGATGTTCGAGCCTTGTGGAATCAGAAGTCCCTTAAACTTGATGTCCTCTAAGGCTTCTCTTATGCTGGACACCGCTGGTGGATAGAGTCGCAAAGTCTCGTGAACTACCATGGTTAGCTGCCAATAGTTGATAAAGATTATTAGGAAATTGCAAATGAATTTGAAACGCACATCAGAGGGAAAAAAGAGAAGCTTCAAATGCTTACAGGAATGCCCCCATTCAGAAACGCATCAGGACTATGATTTCATGAAAACCTACTATCCAAATTTCAGGCTTAGATGTTTTCTGAATAATAATCAATTCAGAATAAACCCCTAGCTTGAAAGGTAATTTTGGTACATGTTTGCATGGTACTGTGCGTAAACGATCTCCAAAAGCACGAGCAAGTGAAATAACCAAAGACCCAGAGAATCTCCCAACACCCTGTAGTTTCAGGCAGCAAGTGTAAGATAAACAAATGTGACTCACCGTTTTCATGCCTCGGAGCTTATCAGAATCCAGAATGCCACCGCCAAAAATCTCGAGCACTTCGGCACGAACCCTTGCTTGCCAGTGAGGATGAGCAGCCAATAGCATCAGGCACCAAGATGCCGTGATAGCAGTGGTCTCGTGGCCAGCGAAGTATATGTTCTTGCAATTATCCACGATGAATTTATCGGCGGAGATATTTGATGGTAGGCCCTCATTGTTGGCACCCTTGAGTATCGCTTGTAATAGGTCCTTCTCATGTGAAGCCTGCGTTCGTGCTTTCACGACCTCTAGTATCATCGACCGAATCTGTTTGTCCAACTGCCAAATTCGTCTGTTGATATTGGTTGGCAGGTATCTGAGATGTTTAAAGACATAGGGGCTTAGACTGGGATATGCTGTCATATACAGAAGTTGGATGAATACAAACAGAGCCATGTAGATACAAGGTTCCAAAGATAAAACTTGAACATATTTGAGCACATATGCTTGTGAAGTTGATCGAGAAAGTTCCCAAACAAATAAACAATTAGCAAAAATCATCCAATACTTTATCTTTGAACTGTAGTTAAATCACAGATACTTCAGAATATGAAATTACACAGACCTTTTTAGATATACAAAATTCTAACTTTGATTTCTCACCGATCGAATTCATCATCACCCTTTATATGATATTTCAGTCTCTATTAGATTAGTTCTGATAGATCTCTACCTCATTCCAGCTACTCCAACGCTTCCATGTGACATGACCTGTTGAAGTTCTCTGAGCTTCAAGAAGATTTCCTTCCCTTGGGAGTAACTGCTTCCAAAGCAAGCTCTGGAGATAATGTCTGCAGACAAGCTTCTTAAGTCGTCATCGATTCTTATTTCCGCCATGCCTCCACCGCTTTCTATTCGGCTCTCCCAAGACCCTATCAGCGAGTTTGCAGAGTCGACCATGAGGCTCACCATGCCCTTGAAAAGCAATTAAAAAAAAGATTTCAAGGCAAATGAGCAACTACTGATTGATGATTCATTAATCTACAAAGTTCTGTACATTTTAGCTAGGATTTCCAAAAAATTCAAAAAGCAACATTTTTGTATCAGCTTCATATATTTCTTAAGAAGTTTTTTCCTAACTATTAACTACAACCGTCTGCCATACTGCAGCACATAACTTCTCCTTCGTTACCTTGAATATATTGTCACAGCAAAGCAACAACACATCTAAATAACAATCATGAGCTTTAGTAGTATAGTTAAAGATCCCACAGATCACCATTAGAGGTATGCTATTCCTGTTACTGCTACTTTGAATTGCAGTTGCAGAAACAATAGGCAAGTGTATGTACATCTACCATTTCACTCGATCCAAGGTTCATCTGTAAGGATCCAAAAAAAGAGAAATGTACAGGAAGAATCACCTTAACCTTATCAAGATACAGCTCAGGGGCAATTATCTTCCTCTGGTAGGCCCAAGTAGAGCCGCTCGACGAGAGAATGCCCTGTCCAAGCAAAGCTCCCCTGTCCTTCGAGAGATAGGAAGGCTTTCCAAGGCCCAGCGATGTGTACGTGGTCAGTTCCTTCACCATCTCCACATCACTTATCGACAAGAACTGTATGTGCCCGGCTGAATACATGAAGATGGGTCCTGCCAACAACACGCCAAAATAAACTCTTTCGCAATGGGGAACACAGTTCAAGATTGAGTGGTGCGAGAAGGATCTATTATCGTCAATTTAAAAGAAATATTTTCTGTATCTCATTTGCACATATCTCTATTAAGTATGCATTATGGATAATGGGAATTTTTCAATCACATGAGCAACAATGTCGATCACGTGACACTTTTCGAGATTCGGTCACTATAGTTAACTTATGCAGCAAGCATCTGGCAATCGACCGCACTTGCAGAAGAATTTCTCTAATGAGGACAGTCAGTTGGCTAAACTAAAAAACCCGCTTTGCAACTGACACTGGGAAAGGGTTCTCCTTCATTTTTCACCATATTAGCTGAGGCAATGCAAGCATATTAGGATGTTCAAGTTCCCTGAATTCCTAAAGGGCCCAAAGAAACATGCATCAACTGTTGGCATTTGAGATTCATTATTTTGTTCATCCAAAATAAAAAGAAAGAAAAAGAAGAGAAAATTGTCCCACACAAATATAATCACAAAACATGTCCAGTGCTTGAACATTAATGTCTGAAAGTGTCATTGCCTCCTTACGGATCCAAGTCAACGAAATAGCAGATTGAGAACGTTCGAGACTGTCAAACTGTCAAATGTCACGATCCTGACCGTTCGTGTTCCACAACGAACCCAAAATCCCAGAGTTCAGCTAGAAGTCCAAACGTTTTCACCAATCGAAAACAGAACCCAAGCAACAATCCTGGAGACAAGTTGATGAATTAAAAACAAACAAGACCCAGAAAAAAAAAATTCCAGCAACTTGGGCTCAGGCAAATCACAGAGACGAAGCTAATTGGCCAATGAAGCATGTGAAAAATAATCACTCCCAAACTCTTTTTCTTGGAAAGATCAAGAAAGAAAACAGAAGAAAAGCAGACTACCGTATTGGGTTCGCCATTTTTGCAAGTGTGGGAACAGAAGCGAAGGCCAGGCGTGAGAGAGGACGCCATCTTTGCGGCACTCTCGAGCTCTCTGCGCTTCTTCAGCTTGGATCCTCTTGATGTCAGGGATGTTTCCGAGAAGAAGATGACAAGGAGGTGGTCCCCCCACCCCTTGCCTCCGAAGCTTTGATCTGAGCGTCCTCGGTCCCCATACGAACACTCTGCACGCACGCATCAGGACGAGCCCCAGCATGCCCAGGATCAATGTCGAGGCCATCTTCACCATCGCCATGGAAGCAGACGATGCAGGCTCATCGACTGCCATCATTCCTTCTCTTCTCTCGTTTCGGTTCGGCGATTCTGCTTCCTCTCGTCGCTTCACAAGGAGGATTACTGTAAGTTGAAGAGTTCGCAAGTTGGTACAAGTGGGAGATTGAAAAAAGTTGATTTCGAGCGGTAGCTTGTCTTTTTCACGTTTAAGAAACGATATCTATAGAATACTGACGTCGAAAAATAGAATTAATATTTTAATTTTAGGTTATGCTTATTTAGGAGAAAATATTAGTTAGTCTGGCCCTTCCACATCCGGTGAATTCACCAAAAAATCCCAAATTTTATGTCAAATCTAAAATCTACCCCAAATTTTTTTTGTCTTGGAAAAAATCCAAACTTTAGGTCAAGTCTCAAATTTGCCCTGAACTTTTTTTTGTCTTAGAAAAAATCGCAAACTTTAAGTCTAGTCTCAAATCTGCTCCGAATTTTGTTTTGTGTAAAAAAAATCAACAAATTTCAATTTATTTTTAAAAATATATGCCCGTGATCCAGTCCTAACTTGACGTGGCACTTCCATGTCGATAAAAAATCGACACGAACAAAGTAATAGGGCAATAGGTACATACCGACGTTGCATTTTCACTTCGATAACAAATTGAACACACTAAAATTGTTGAAATTCTCCAAAATAAAACCATTTTATGATATGAAAGTTAGGAACAATAACAAATTCACTCCAAAAAAATTTTAATTTATAAAAAACCTAATTTTTCAGGTTCAGTCTAAATTTGCTCCGAGCTTTTCTTTATATAAAAAAAGCCCCATTATTTTGTTGATGTGGATTTGTTATCGACATGGAAGTGCCACGTCAAGTTGGGACTGAATCACGAAGTATATGTTTGAAAATAAATTGAATTTTGGTGATTTTTTTTATACAAAACAAAATTCAGAGCGGATTTGTGACTGGACTTAAAGTTTTGGGTTTTTTCTGAGACAAAAAAAAAATTCGGGGCAGATTTGGAGCTGGACCTAAAGTTTGGGATTTTTTCTTAGATAAAAAAAAATTTCGGAGCAAATTTGGGATTAGGCCCAAATTGAGATATTTTGAGACCTAAAGTTTGAGGTACAAAATAATTAGGGCTTATTTTACGGAATTAAGCCTTCCATGTTGGCGTAATCCCGCCCTACTCCATGATCAATACTCGGCGCCACGTAAGCAGATGGGTCCCATTTGGATTTTTCGGAAAACGCTTTAGTATCTCCATTTCAAGGGGTTTGATTTCCTCAAAACATCCTCGAACTTCCGATCTCAGCAAAAGAGTCTCGAAGGAACATAGGTTGAAGGCCCGGTCGGGTGCTAGGGAGATGCCATAACCTTTTAGAAAACTTGATCTAAAAGCCTATCGTTGGACATCTCAAATTTTGGCCCCGCCTTCAAAAAAAATTCATTAAGTTTGACTTCGGGTTGAGCAAAAGCTTAACCAAAATAGAGATATAAGGACTGAATCACGTTTTGCACCCCAACAAATGGGGTTCTACTCGTCAAATTGTCAGTCTTTAGACATCCATATTGCCACTCGAATCCGGCGGTCTTTTGGCCTCTTGAGTTCCGTCGCCCATTTTCCCGGTGTTAGGGAATTTATGACCTTGCAATTTCAATCGCACGTCCCCAAAATTAAGTATCTCAAATATTCCGACGAAACAAAAACCGAGTTGAATGGATGTCGGACGAAGAAGCAAAGGGCGTTCAAACTTCGATAAAATCCTTCCATTGCCCGGAAAAAAAAGGGTCCAAGAGCCCAAGACTATACCTAAAGATCTCAAAATCAAGCGAAAACTTTTCCAAAACTCCTAAGTTACGATAAAAACTGTCTTTTTCTATTTATTTTTCCTTTTCCCTAAAAGTTTCGTTCGAAACACTAAAGTCTCCCAAAACATCTCTCCCTGCAGTCCAAAGTCTACTTCGCACTCGCTCTAGGACTGAAATGGGTCAGGATGGTGACCACTCCCTGCTGACTCTATGCACAGTATCAATGGCATCTTAGCTTGGATCTCGGTCGCTGGGCAGATCACCGCTCCGACCGCTCCGCAAGGATCCTCCGACAAATCTCCAACTGGGGAGCAAGGTCAAGATGGCCGAATCCCGGTTCAGATGGAGATCGTCGTCGCGGTTGACACCGCTCCCGGAATGTCTCCGGAAGAAGAAAAGAAGAGGGAGTCGGATGAGAAGCGATCGGTTAAGATGGAGGAGAAACTGAAAGATATTCAAGACGCTGATGAGCTTGCCAAGATGGGTTTGCTTGAGTTCCCCAGATTCACAAAGTACGAGGGGTCTGGATGCCCTCTCGTTCACCTCAAGTTCTGCGGGGGCAAATGTGGCTTATTGTCCCAAAAACGAGAAGTTAATGACTCGGACGTCGCGAGAAAGTTTGTGCGGACCGGCTTTGATTTGGTTCATCCAACTAGATCCTCATAGCCTCAAGACGTGGACCGACCTCGCCAGTGCTTTCCTCAAGCAACACTGCTTCGACATGAAGATAGCTCTGACCCGTATGAACTTGCGAAGGATAGAATTGAAAAACCGATGAGAATTTCGGAGAGTTTGTTCAATGCTGGAGGGAGAAGTTGGCTCAAATCCATCCTGCGTTTCTTGAGAAAGAAATGGTCACCATATCTGTCAATACTCTGAAGCCTCCATGCCATTCGCATTCGCACACAAAAGACGAGCATAGCTTGTGGAGTCTTGACGGTGAATTGATGCCAAAGCTTAGGTGGATGTTGTCAGATTTTTGTGAGACCATTGTCAACTGTCATAAAAGTTTAAGCTGTAACATTCTTCTTCACACTTAGTCTGGACCTGGAAAAATTTAAATTCGAGATCTCTTGCTATGATACCATATGAAATTTGGCAAAACTATTGCCAACTATTATAAAAGCTTAAGATGTTAAATGAACACGTGGTTGAATATTTAATTATTCTGATAAATGTCGGGCATGAAGTGGCATGCGAATCTAGTCAGATTTTGTTGAGTGGGCTTCCAATTGTTTGTACTTAAAACTGAGCATAAGAATTATGTGGGTTAAACTCAGAACCAAAGCTCATTGAGTTTGTAAAGTTCTATTGGACTCGCGAGTTCAATCAATGAGTATGATCATAGGACTTATCGGATTCGCACTAGCTGATCTTTCAAAGAGATTAACTGACGCGAAAATGGGTAAGAAATGTTCAATTTTGATGGTCTGATTTGGGTTTATGATGGCAGTAGTATCAATGGCGGATGTTTAGGATGCTTGCAGCTGATGTTTGGTTGGATATTTTGGTGAGAAAAGCGTGCTACCCAGAAATTCCAGGATTGAATTGGACTTGAAGAAGGGAGACTTTATTTGGAACTTCGATCCATACCACTATCAAATTGGGACTTTTGTCTATTACTGCTGGTTTCCAGAAGGCACGGCTAGGCTTCAGGGTAATTTTTTTTTTGGGGTCAAACCGAATCGATTTTGGTCTAGCTAGCAGAAATAGGAGAACGACGACAATTGGCGTCTAAACAAAAGCAAATCCCACAGGGGTTGGGGGACTTGCAAAGCCAATTAGGAGGGAGGGACCCTAATCTATGGGCTTTTGCAATTCAATCGGCTCGAAGATTAGCCTTTCTTGGATAATGGACGACCGAATACCCTTTCCAAATTGGCCAAAAGGCCCAAGCATTCCCCTATAATCAACGGAAGAGCCCATGGGCTTTGCCTTTGGCCTGATGCATTTTTTTTAAATTGGTGACTGGTGGGACTTTGGTTCCCGTGTAGGTTCTGGTCTTGGAAGCAGAAACCGACCGGCTTTAGGCTCTCGGAATTGGGAACTGAACCGGTTCACTTTAGAACGGGTGGTGCGGTCCCGCTGCCCTCGTAGAACCGGACCCGATGCTCACCTCTGATAATACACCTCCGATCAATAACAACGTGATATGACCGATCGATCGTCGTTATGCGCATGCTATGAAGGCGCATTGTAGATATGCATCTCACCATTAATCGATCGATCGCAGCATCACGTGTCACTATAACATGGTGTATCCATCACATGAAAATATATGCTCACTAAATTGGGCCTAAATGGCATGCTCCCAATCTTAGTCGCAAGATTATTGCGAGCTATGCAAGTAGCATGGTCCTCATAAATAATCATTTGAATTAAAGAGGAGCAGCCCCGTTTGACTTTTTGATTATTTTTAGTCACATACGGTGTCATTAAACCCAACTTAGGACTAGTGCAAAAATTAAATTCAGACAACCATCCAGAAATCTATCTACCTACTGTGAGAAAAAAATGTCTCTACTTTCATTGATGACTACTCTTTTACAAGTGTGGTCCATCATCATGAGGTTGGAATGTTTCAATGGGTGCAATCCACACCAGCTCTTCCTCCCATGCTATAATATTCAATTCACAAGCTTATACTCTTCAAAAACTTGGCACCCAAGCTTTTTGCTATGCATTTAACTTCCGAATAGCTGTCGACTACTTCTTTAATAGGAAAAATTATCAAAAAAATCATAAATCTTTTGTAATTGAGCCAATTCAGTCTTAAACATTTTTTTGTCAATTAAATCTTAAACATTTTGTATTTGTGTCAATTTATTCTATCAGATCAATTTCGGCCGGAAATCACTAATGTAGCGCCGCCTGCATTGACGTTGACAAATTTTATAATTTTTTATATAATTTTAATGAATTTATTATTATTTGATTTTTTTAATTTTACTCAGCTTACTATTTAAATTATACTATTTTGGTCCTCCATCCCGATAGTTAGATGTTACAAAAAGGTTTTACTTATTAATAAATGCCATCATAAGCTACGAGGTATGCAAAAGTTCCCATATTCTATGCCTTCTTTTTCAATAGGAATTATTTGTCAATATGAGCTTACTAGGAAAAGTACATACGCTTGCGTGTATGCAAAGAAAATTGATATTTAATATTTTGTAAATATGCCTCATAACGAATTGTTTGAATTGTTAATCAACGGAAATAAGATTTTGACAAATTGTGAAGAACTTTCCCTATGTGTTGAAAAAGAAAAAAATATTCAAAGCGTTTGAAAATTTGTTGGGTAAGGTTGTCCCAAAATATATAAGATAAATTATAAAAAATTTGAGTACAAGAGAATTAAAGTAAAATAACTCATTTACGAATTTGTCAGTTGGTAGAATATTTATGAAATAATTAATTGAGGATATTTTGTAGGGGAAAAAAAGGATTGTGATCCTCTAAAAAGCACGAGTTCCTTTTCGCTTTATATAATAAAACATATAGTATGAATCTTTAATGTATATATAAATATTTCACATTTGATGTCCAGCCTTAAATGACCGAAATAACCCTATTCTCAATATCACGTATCATGATTCGCCCTTTATGGTGAATGTTCGAGCAAAGAGGACTTCCTACTTTTAGGACACAATTGATAATCATTCTATTTTCCTATTTTTTATTTTTTTATTCTCGAGAATAGATTTGGAATAGAAATTCATTCAGTAAAATAATTTCATTTTTTTATTTTTGGGACAAATTTTAGCTCGGAAGTAGATTTGGAATAGAAATAAGAAGTTAAAATTTTTGACATTTTTATTTCTATAACAGAAATAGAAATAACAACTCTTTTTTATTGCTCACCCTTGCTGTCCACCGCCACCACTCGCCGACCGCCCATCCTTCGCCACTGCCCGCCGCTCGTCGGCCCCCCACCATTACTCGCTGCTTGCCGGCCATCCGTTGTCACTCGTTGCCACTGCTGCTTGATAGCCGTACGCTGCTACCGGCCATCCGTCGTCACCCATTGCCACCATCGCTCACCGAACATCTACCGTCGCCCATCGCCACCGCCACTCATCAATCGTCTACTGTTGTCGCTCATTAGTCGGTGGAAATGGAAATTTTGCGCTGTTATCAAATGAATTTCTATTTCGAAAACATAAATTTTGTGTTGTTATCAAACGTTATGTTTTGCTCAGAAACTCATTTGGGAAAGAGAAATATATTTTTTAATTTATAGCCATAAATAGGGCTGGAAAAGAGAAACGTTGTTATTCGAGCCCTTAACGGGTCACGATCTATTTGTTTTTTTTTTTCCCAAAAAATGCTCAATTAGTTATATAGATATTTTATCAAGGGTTAACACCACAAAAAACTCCAAACTGGTACACCTATGATAAATTTACTCTAAACTAATTTTTTGATAACAAAAAATCCAAAATCGATACACTTATGACAATTTTACCAAAAACTAATATTTTAATCACAAAAAATCCCAAACTTGTACACTCGCGATAAATTTACTATTCGTTAAATTGTACTAATACAACGAAAAATCATAAATTGATAAATATATGATAAATAGAGGGGTAAAACCCTAAACTGGTATACTCGTAAACTGCCACGTGTCATTAAATTCAGAAATTTAATTGTAAAATTTAACGGAAACTGATGAAGGGTAAATTTATCACATGTGTACTAGTTTCAGGTTTTTTTGTGGTATTAACCCTATCAATGGACAAATGTGTAAATTAATATATCTGCTTTATGCTTCAATTATAAAATTTAAATGTATATCTTACAAACAACATTATAAAAAAAAAGTTCAAATCTTGAAATACCTTTTCTCTTTCCACACTCACGTATGCATATACAATTTTTTTTACATTGCATCAATAGCTTCTTTTTATTAATTGACAATTCACATATTTTGTTAAAATTTATGATACCATTTGGCAAAATCTTTCAAATGTCAATTTTTTTTGTTTATTTTTCTCTTTTCAAATATATTTATTCAATCTCTTTGTACTATATACTTTTATTAATAATTCCTTTACGTTATTTTACTGACCCAAATGATTATGATAAAGTGGTTTTGTTTAATTTTCAAAATATCAATTCCGCACGTACACGCAACGCATGTGCGCATTCTCTAGTTTGCTCTTACCTAAAATGCGTCCCTTTGAAATTTACAACCATGTTTTTAATTCTCGACCTTTGGTACAGTGAAATTGGCAATCGTTGGTGATGAATTATTAGCAAAAGAAACATATATTGTCAAAGCTTGTATCTTTTCGAAATGCAACTTTTCCTTTCTACAACTTCATTGTCATCTTAGACCCCGTTTATTTTGCCAAAAAATAAATAATTTGAAAAAAATAATCACCTGTATCTTTTGAAATAACTAATCGAATAAATATTATTTTTATTATTGATAACAATTTATATATAAATATTTTCGTGAACGATGAAAATATTTTTCATTCGTTCATTTTTGTAAACGGCACAAATAATCACTTTGAAGAAATTTTTTCGTTATCATTTATTTTCCTCGAAACTAATGAAATCTTAGTTTCTATAAAATTGATTTTAGTTTTGGAATAGCAACAACTTCAAACTATTTGATAAAATTAATAAAAAAAACTGTCACATCATGAAAATGAAATAGCAACTGGACATAGTCGCCTAGATATACCACGATTATTCCAAGGTAGATTCGAATATGGGGACCGGCGATCCCGATTCTTACGTCAATATTATTATATTTAACTTTCTTAGATTGAAACTCTTTACTCAAGTTTTTGGTAAAAAAATTGTAAAATGTAACAGCAATTGTTTGGAAGGACGGTACAAAACCCACTTATAATCTCTATTTTGTAATTTTTCCTCCAAAATTCAAAAATTGAAAGAAAAAAAGAGCATGTATTCCAAAAAAAAAAATTATCGAGTTTGAGTCTGATTAAGACAACATCATTTATTATGGTTGTTGTGAATGTGATATAGCAAGTGAATGTAAATATAATATTGCAAATGTCTGGACTGAGACAGGAGTCTACCCCTCCTCCTAACTTTTCCTCGAAAATGTCAAACAAACGAAAGAAAATTTTTTTGTTCTGCATTTATGAAATGTTAATAACGATGAACTCTCCTCGTTAGGCGTTTGTATCTGTAAAAAAAGCAAACAATAGAAGTCCTCGCACTAGTGCATGATCTCGTTCAAAAGGCCATTTTCACCAAGATCCAATCCTTTTGCATGGATGGTAATTGCTTGTGATATTTTGAGTCAAATTTTTGCGCATCAGATTAAACTTCATCTCCCCGATTTGATCAGAGATCGGCAAGCCATTCGCATCGAGAGTAGAGGGGTTCGTAAGAAATTATTTCCTTTCCACGCAGCCTCGGATGATCGAACCAGGTGGGAATCAACGATGAGATCTCGCATTTTGTTCTTAGGGTGCGACATCAAGTTGTTTCAGCCACACGACTAATTTAGGGCGGATGAGTTTGGTCCTTGACGATATTACTTGGCATACATGTGTCCCCTAATCCTGCTATTGAGATCATCCAGTCCACGTAAGAATTTCTTGGAAAATGGGAATAATCCCACTTGTTTCTTTCTTTTGGTCGGAACGGAATAATCCATTTCAAGAAAGCCAAAAAAGAGAAGGGGAAAATAGAAGGGACAACAATACAAACGGTTTCTAAACTTTGACCTAATAAGCAATTTGATCTCGAACTTTTAAATTATTCAATGCAGTTCTTGAAATTTAATTTAGTGTTCAATGTGATCTCTAGACTTTTGGTACATGTTCAATGTGGTCCCCAGACTTTTGATACATGTTCAATATAGTCACTGAACTATATGAAAAAGTTTAATATAGCCCTTTAATTTGAATTAATAAAAGGACTAAATTAAACATTAATTAAATTGAAAATATACCAAAAGTTCAGAAACGATATTGAACTAATTAAAAGTTCAGAGCCTACATTATATATTGGGTCAGAGTTTATGAATTGCGTTGAAAAAATTAAAAGTTAAGGGATCACGTTATAGAATGAACTAAAGTTCGAAAACCGTACGTGTCATTTTGTAAAAAAAAGAACGAATCAAGAAACGAAGGGATAAAAAGGAAGGGAGGGGCATGCGAAGCAAATGAGCAGAAAAAGGAGGGGTGTTTTCGGGAATTCAGTGAGCCTCTCCCCATCAGCCGAGCCGCAGGCGCCGGCCAGTCTTACGAAGCTTTGTTTTTTTTTGTCAAAAAAAAAAAAGACAGAGAAATGGTTTTTCATTCCTTCGCAAAAAAAAAAAACAAAAAAAGGGGGGGGAGGGGTGGGCCATAAATAGATAAGAGATCGGGAGAGAGAAGCGGCTTCTTCTGCACACGCCAAAAGACTCCGTCCGTCCATGGCGATTTGAGTTCTAGAGAGAGATTGACGATCATCGACACGCAGAGCTAGAGAGAGAGAGAGAGAGAGAGAGAGAGAGAGAGAGAGAGAGAGAGAGAGAGAAGGAAGCATTCGACGAAGACGACGACGACGAGGAAGAAGAAGAAGGAAGGAGAAGGAAGGAGGAAGGAGGAGTTTGGTTTAGAATGAATTGGAGTGTGTGATGCATCAATGGAGATAGAGAGAGGTTGAAATCATCGACACGCAGAGAGAGAGAGAGAGAGAGAGTAGCATTCGACGAAGGAAGAAGAAGACGAAGGAAGGAAGGAAGGAAGGAAGGAAGGAGGAATTTGGTTTTGAATGAATCCGAGTGTGTGATGTGATGCATCAGAAGAAATCAGAAGTCCAGATCGGAACAGAAAGCACCGGCGTCTCTTCCGATTTCAACCCCATCCCCTCCTCCTCCCTCCACCACTCCCACTCCCACTCCGGCGGCCACCACCACCACTTCCCCCCCTTCCTCGCCGCCGCCGCCTTCGACCCCCTCCAGTTCGCTGCCGCCCCGCCACCGGGCCTCCTCCAGAATGACCCGATCGCCCCCTCCACCCCTTACAAGCGCCCGCTCCTGACTCAGCTCTCCCCTCCTCCCGCCGCTTCCCTCCCCAAGTCCCCCACCGTGTACCGCCTCTCCCCCCCGACCCCGACGGCGGCGCCGGCCGCCCAGCATTTCGCCGCCCCGCGGAGAGCCCTGGTCCCGATCGCGTTAGCCGCCAGGTCCGCCGCCTCCCGCCTGCTCCGCCGGTTCAAGCACCTCCGGCGGCTCCGCGTTCACCTCCGCCTGATCCTCCTCCTGTCCCTCCCCTTCTTTTACTTCCTCGTGTCCCACCCGAGCAACTCGTTCCTGCTCGATTTCGTCTCGGCCTTCGCGTTCTCCGCCGCGCTCCTGTTCTCCCTCAATTTGGCCCTCCCCCGGCTCCCCTCGATACGGCTGTTCTTGGCCCGCTCGTTCCCGATTAAGCTGAAAGCGTCCCATTCCATATCCAGTCCTTTGCCGGTGTTCTGGTCCATCGGGTCCCGTACAAAAGCCGAGAAAAGAGTGAATTCGGGATGCTGGGTTCAGGTTTATAGCAATGGGGACGTGTATGAGGGTGAATTCCATAAGGGCAAGTGTTCGGGGAGCGGTGTGTATTATTACTACATGAGCGGGAGGTATGAGGGGGATTGGGTTGATGGGAAATATGATGGCCACGGAGTTGAGACTTGGGCAAGAGGTAGCCGATATAGAGGACAGTATAGACAGGGGCTTAGGCATGGTTTTGGGGTTTATAGATTTTATACTGGTGATGTATATGCTGGGGAGTGGTCTAGTGGGCAAAGCCATGGGTGCGGAGTACATACATGTGAGGATGGAAGCCGCTATGTTGGAGAATTCAAGTGGGGTGTTAAGCATGGGCTCGGTCACTACCATTTCAGGTAACTTACCATTGGTTGAATGCGTCGATTACTTGTGGCCTGAAAAAAAGAGCATCGATCAGTTAACTACTTAAAAACTGGACTCTGGTGATTGTATACTGTGTCAAGTTCCTGGCTTCCTGGCTTATCTGCACGTAGCTTGCAGGTGATGTTTGGGAAGTTCATCCGTGGAGCTTGTGCTATTATTGTGAGAGCTTATTGAGATACCTATTGTCTCTGCATTCTTTGGATTTGTTTATCTGGAATGTTTTTCATCTGATTTGAAATCTGTGTTTATCTGCATTTTTTCGCTTTATTATGATGAGTATATATATGTGCTCGACAGAGTCATTGAAATGCCAAGGAATTTATGTTTCCAATATTGCATCATTTGACTGTGCATGGTTGAGATCTTTTTGATGTTATCATAATTTTATGACATGAGGTCCTTTTTTTGCCTGTCCTAGCATAAGAAAGACAAGCCAAAGCTTCTCTTCATGTGCTTTTTCAGGAGTTTCATAATGCATAGCATCCTTAAATGCCGTCATAATGCCTTTTCAGCCTTGTGGCAATTGTTAGGTTTCCGAGCAAAATAGTTTTCATACTTTGTTTTGCAACAGTAGATGTTTTCTATCTCTACAGCATTCCATGTTAAGCTAATTCGTCTTCCTTTTGTAGAAATGGTGACACGTATTCTGGAGAATACTTTGCAGACAAGATGCATGGTTTCGGCATCTATTCTTTTGCCAATGGTCATCGCTATGAGGGTGCTTGGCATGAGGGTAGACGGCAAGGGCTTGGCATGTACACTTTTAGAAATGGGGAAACTCAATCTGGACATTGGCAGAATGGGATTCTTGATATACCGAGTACACAAAGCACCATGTACCCTGATTCTCCAGTTGCAGTCAATCACTCTAAAGTGCTCAACGCCGTGCAGGTAATTACTCATTAGAATCTGTTTTAAGCATTTCTAGTCCATGGGATGTGAGACTGATGTCAATAATGGGTTTAGGAAAATATGTTGCTTATGATCATTGTCGTTAGCATAAGAATTGCCATTATGGTCGGAGTTTCAAATTGGCCTGGCGTGATGGAATTACTTACTAGGGCTGGCTCAGGCCAGGTGTTAGCATTGTATTAGGGACTGTTCCTCTTGTTGATGCATGGCCCTGAAGCCTTGGTCTTTGTAACAGGCCTACTAGTTCCAGGCTGCATTTATCCCAGGATCCTTATAAATTGTCTCTTCTGGGTTTGACTATAGGTTTATTTCCCTTTTTAACTTTTTATTGAATGCCCACATATTGTATTCCCTTTTACAGCGTGGTCACTGAGGGAATGGTTCTTGGCTCAGTCGTTCAGTTAGGTTATTAGCCTGTTGCCTTGATAGCAACACTGCGTGATTATAATGCATGGACAACAAAATGTCAAAGAATTTTACATGACAAAGGAAATGACTTCTGTGAGATTTTTAGACACAGTATAAGGCTGAAATATAAACTCCCCTGAAGAAAGAAGAAACGATACTTGCCTGCAATAGAAAATTTGACTTATTGAAACTGATCTTCCTTTAGGATAGGTTTAGCTCCACCTTAAGCATTCAAGCTCTGACTTTAAATGTTGTGGTAATCAAGTTTGTTAAACTTCAATGACAGAATAGACTGTCCCTGAAAGTTTTGTGGACTGCTACATCTCCTCCGAGTTAGAATGCATCTTAGTCAATTAGTCTTCAGTTCAAAGTTCGTCTTACCAACTTTTTCAATGCAAAACTGTTTTGAGTTTGATGCAAAATCCTCTAAAGGTTGGACTTAGAGTAGGAAGGGATCTGGTGGGGGATGTTGAAAGCTAGGAGGAATTGCAATATGGTTGATGTGTTTTTGCTGCTACACCTTGTTTTGACAATTTTTGTCAGAGAACATGATCGCCAGAATATTTGCAGTACAAAGTTAACAGACATAGAAGGGAGAGGGGCTTTGAAGTTTTCCCAATTGTATTGACATTATTTTTGGGAATTACTAAATAGAAATAACAAATCATGTGATGAGAATATCTGCAACAGATTATTCTTAAATTCATAAGGAAATAGCCAATAATATCCACAAATATAACTTACCTCGATAAAGCAATTATAATAAATTTTCTAAGTATTGGAAAAGAAAGGCCATTTCATGGATTGGCTATGGAATTGGTCATTCCATTAGTAGAACGAATGCCCATTCCATTTGAAACGGGCATTACTTTTTCTCTTCTTGCGCCAGACATAGGAACTGGAATCAGACTTGCAATGGGCATTCCGTTCCATACTGATTCGATCATACTAAACATGCCATAACTGAGAACAGGTTTAACTAGCAGGAGATACTTCTAAGAAAGCAGTTAAACTGCTACTGGTGAGGAAGGATTTTTGTTTCTATGAGAGTTTGGTTCAAAGTTCCTTAATCATTCTCTGCATTTTGTTTGTGTGTTGTCAAGGTCTGCGAATTTTGATAAGTTTTATTATGTCATCTGGTTCTCGAGAGTTTGATTTCTAGCATATCTCAGTTTTGGATCAATTGCACTGACACACTTCCATGTCAAAATAATGCTTGTGGCACTGCTCATAAAATTTTGAAAATCTATGACCTTTTGTTAGACAGTGTTGGGCACTGGTCACAAGGCTTTGATGCCAAATTCCTGTGCTTGATCTACTTTGATGTTTTGGCATTTTATTACCAAAATAATCCAGTTCGTGTGCAATTTTACTGATCTGGTCTAGTTAGGAGTGTTGGACTGTTTGCAATCCATTTAGCAATGCTCCATCTATATAAGATAATGAGTGGCTTATCAGTTATGATGTAATCTGAACCTAAAAAACACCATTTAAGCATATATCAACTGTTTGAAGTTCAATAGGATCTCTCAAGGGCATCAATTCTACGTGATACCAGGGATTTTCGATTTTGTTATATGTGTGGGGTGTCATTACGACTTAGCCACGCCTAAGGGGGTCTGAGAAAAATTGAAATAATTTACGAACTTTGTTAGATATGGTTATGCTGATAATAGAGCCCCTAATTCTTGAAAAAAAAAATAAGAAGGAAAGGGGACAGTTAAAAGTTTGAGTTTCAGCAGCTAAGCAGCTGTTCCATGATCCATTGCCTGTTAGACATAAAGAGATTGCATTATGTCCCATTGAAAAAAGATTATATCAAGTGCGAACAATTAAGTTGTTGGGCTGATGCTTGAATTGTGTCATTTATTCTTTATCAGATGATAGATGACTGTTTGATGTTTAGGTGGAATCATGCTTATAGTTTGAGCATATCATCAACGAGGAACTAACGGCTTTACTGCTTTCATGATCGCTCCAAATTTTGAATTCGTTACGGGAAGAAATAACGTATACTTACTACCTGGTGGGAAGTTTAATCTTTTGTGCTTTATGTTTACGATAATTTTGGGGAAATATAAATACTTCAAAAGGAAAGTCGATACTGAAAATTGGAAAAATGAAATAATCTTGTGCAAGCCTATTTTTGGAGGTTGGTATCATTCTTCGGCAGGGATGTATTTGGAGGTTGGTATCATTCTTCGGCAGGGATGTATTTTCAGGTGTTGAATGGAAAGCTCTGAACATTTTTTGAAAGTTCATTGTCATAACCTTGGGTCTTTGATGGCCATTCTGTTAATATAACTTACTTGCATTAGCTGGTCCTCTTGAATATAATTGTGATCACAGAGAAAAAAATTACAGAAGTAAAAATAATATCCCGATTTGTTTGCATGAGTCTTACATAGCTGACATAAGGAGATGAGTTGCGGATGTCCAGGAGATGACTCCCATCTGATTTCTGTTTTCTAGCTGCAGAGCAGTTGTAAAGTAGTTTTATTATCGACAGTTTATTTCTCTCAAGTTTGCTAAACTGGCCAAAACGATGTAATTGTTGATTATTTGTCGATTTCTCGTGATCAGGAAGCACGAAGAGCAGCGGAGAGAGCTTATGACGTGGCCAAGGTTGATGAAAGGGTTAATAGGGCTGTCGCAGCGGCTAATAGGGCAGCAAATGCAGCTCGAGTTGCAGCGGTGAAGGCTGTCCAGAAACAGATGTACCCCCGTAGTAGCAACGACAACATTCCACTGCCAATCGTGTGAAACTTCAATACGCAGCTCTTTATAGTTGCAGAGGTCGTTTTTCATTCTCCAGGGCATGCGAGGGGATACTTGTTCCCCTGTTTCTCTAGAGTGTCTACTAGAGAAAAGCTGGGTGGAAGGTTTTTGACATGTTATGGGAGAAACAAAATGGCTGTCTTTTTATTTTCAAATCCTGTATAGTTGGAGAGAGAGAGAGAGAGAAAGAGGGGCTGAAAGAGCTGGTATTTACGGCGAAACCTTAGTCCAGCTGCTGGTTGTACATGCAAGCAACACTAAGAAGATTCACATCTACCCGTTTAATTTTCCCATCTTTTGCCTAACTGGCTAAGCTTGACTAATTTGAAAATCAGGCAATTAGATCATGCCTGTGTTTCTCCACTAACGTTTGGATGCTGCTTCTGCTTAGTTGTGGAAGTCTGGAGAGGACCAGTTGAGTTTCAAGATGATGTTCACGCTAATTGCGATTCTTATATTCAAGGTCCTTCTCAAACTTCTTTACAAATAATTTTCGTGGCTGTCTGTCCATTCTCTGTACTGAAATTTGAAGGGCCATATCTTTTTCAGGAGCTTGTTGTTCTAGACGCGTCGGGGAGTGTTATTGAACCAAAATCAAACTGAACGCCCGCTGCCCAGCAAGCACAAATGTGCTACTGCGGGTGTTAACTATTTGTTTTAGACTCGAAAATCGCTTTAAAATCACTTGTCCCGACACATACCTGAACCATGGCAACCTGTGAGGGCCGACTCGGAGTGTGTCAAAGTGGACAAAAATCAAGCTAAACGGCCACCATCCAGCCATTGATGGTGGCGGCCAGCCCAAACATGGAATGGGAACATCATCCATAACACGTCGAAAGGACGACAATCCTACGAGAAAACAACATAGGCTATTCATATCACAACAAAACGGATTGCATGAAAATTGCAAGACATGCAAAATGAACTAAATGCCCAGACAGAAGTAAACAAGCGGACACTCAACCGAGAGTACATCGCCAACTACTAATCTTTGACATTAACTAGTATCAAAATAAACATGAACAACGGACAAGAAAATGAGCCTAGACTAGAGTACCAGAGCCAACTTGAACCACCACTCGGATTTAGAGAGTTGTTGCGCCATTTTGACCCTAACAATTCCATGATGAACATAAACTTAAGCATCAAGAAAAATGACAAGAAAAACAACTAAGGCGACTGACGGCCAAACGAGGGAAACTCGGTTTCAAGGTATGAGTACCAGTCTCGAGAAACAAGACGCATAGCTTAAAGGTTAAACTCACACACGTTCGAACACCATGGCAGAGCTAGATGAACCGGTAGACTGCAGGAATGGGCTTGTGGCGCCCTAGATGGCGAAGCAAGCTAGCATACTTTCGCTTTAAACTCTGATCCCGTGCTCAGGAACACGGCGACTGAATCAGAACCAAAATAAAATAAGATCAAGACATACAAGAAAGACAAGCTCCAACCTTGAATGATGAAGAGAAACAAATGAACAAACTCCATCACTCAACCGACTTGCCACTTTGCTAATTTCCCGACCAAAAAAGATTTCTCAAGTAAGTATTTGATTGGGTTATTTTCGGTCACCAACAAGATTTGACGATGGAGGGTGTATTGCCTTAGTCTGTGCAACACCTAGATTAATGCAACGCATGTTTTCTCAATGCATGTCGAATTTGGAAACTATTCGTAAATTAGGCAACGATCTCATCCGATATCAATTTGAATAGTTCTTTTTTTTTTTGCTATAATCAATTCGAATAGTTCATTACTTAATATGATCGATATTGTTATCTACTGTGGATTTTCGCTATCTTTGGGTGTATGTGTGATATCCACAAAATAAAAAAAAAAATCACCCTAAGTTATGAAACTTTCCTAACTTAACAACGTGTTTTGATGACAATCCGATCTCTAACTACGGGATATGATATTCGGCATAACGAAAAATATTCCATTCTATCCATAACCTCTTGGATATGATCATTGATTTATCATGTTTCAAAATTTAAGCAAGAAACCTTCTATTAATATCCATAACCAATTGGATATTGGATATGATTGCTAGTTTATTTCATTTTCAAATTTAAACAGATAAGCCAAATCTTGTAGATTGCGTGAATGTGATTTGACGATGATGTTTATCTCTTGTTTGATTTGTTTTTGCTAAAAAAAAACCCTAAAAAGATTATGTAGAATTTGAACTGATTTTTAGAGATAATTTGCATGCTTAGAGTTTATCTAGTTTGCTTTCTTTAGATTGAATATGATAGATTTCATTCACTCTTGAATTCATTCTAGGAGAATAGGATAGTTTTCAACTAAAATTAGATTTTAGATTAATTTATTTCTTAATTTAACTTAGATAGTATCCTAATCTCGATTGTTATTTAGGGTAATTTTTAATTCCGAATTTCCATGAAAATTACCCAAAAAAATCATTTTAGAACAAGTTAATTTTTTTTTGTAGGATAGATTGCATGTTTAATTTAGGTTATTTATTTATTCCGAATTTTAATAAGAAAATACAAAAACAATGCTCTATAATAGGTTAATTTTCTTTCCTTAATTTAAAATTGCATGTTTAGATACTAAGCATTTTTAATTTCGAATTTTAATAAAAAAATGGAAAAATATATCATATGCATGTCATATAGTCTTAGGATCATGAAATTGCACGTCATTCAAAAATTGCATATTAGGGTATTTAATTAGGAATTGCACGTTTTTTTTTTTTTGTATGTCATTGCATATATGTTTTTTTTTTGGTAAGGACCATTGCATATATGTTAGTTTTCATATAATCAAGAGAAAACCAAAGAATAAATTGACTAGAATTGCATGTTAATTAGAAATCATATTAGGGTTAATGATGTAATTTTTTAACTAACATTGCAAATGTTTATGTTACTTCGAAGTAAGTACATTCTCCCTATCTTGCAATTTATTTATCACTTTGATAATTGGATGTTAAATTGGTGCATGATCATCTCATATGTTAGTAAGTTATAAAATTAATCCAAACTGCCTACTCAAACATTTTCATGAAAAGAAATTGTATCAAAAGGGCATTAGAGTAATCTAGTGTAATCAATTCAATATACTCATAATCTCTCGATACTTTACTTGGGTTTTTAATTGACCAATTGTAAATAGATTAGTTGTGATTACTAATTGAAAATTATTTGCATATTAAAAACTTGAATCATAATTCACGATTTGGTATGAACTAAAGAGAGCCCGAGTTAAGTCTAAGCTTAATGATCTATTAGCCCAAGCTGCCGTGACCTTACCTTGAGGAGCACCATCTAGAGGTTCAGCTAATGGATCATTAAGCTTAAGACTTAACTCAGCATCTCCCAAGCCTATGCCAATTCACAACTTATGAATCAAGTTCTCAACATGCAAATGATTTTTAATTATGAGTCATCACTAATATATTTACGGTGAGTCGATTAGAAACCCAAGTAAAATTTGAACTAGAGATTATGAATATAGGGACTTGATTACGTTAAATTACTCTAACGCCCTTCAGTATATTGTATTTTTTCATAAAGATATTTGAGCAGATAGCTTGGATTAATTTTATTACCACCTAACATGTGAAGTGATCATGCGGTATCGTAAACCACCAAAGTAATACTCAATAATCAAAGTAATAAATAAATTTCAAGATAAGGAGAATGTGCTCACCGAAAGCAATATGAATGTTAATTTGAAAATTACATCATCAACCCTAATATAATTTCTAATTAACAAGTAATTCCACTATATATTTTTTGGTTTATTCTTGATTATATGAAAACCAACCTCTATGCAATGACGTACAAAATGTGACATATAATTCCTAATTAAATGCCTTAACATGCAATTTCTAAATGACATGCAATTTATGTAATACTATATGACTGGCAAACGATGTATTCTTTTATTTATCAGAATTCGTAATTAATAAAAACATATTATCTAAACATGTGATTTTAAACAAAGGAAATAAAATTAACTTATTAAAATTTGGGATAAATAAATAACCTAAATTAAACATGCAATCTTGTTCTAGAAAGGTAATTAACTTATCTTACAATGATTTCCTTTTTAGGTTTTTTCATGGAAATTCATAAAAAATTACTCTAAAAAAACTATCAAAATTAATATAACAACTAAGTTAAACTAGGAAATCAATTATTCTAAATCCTAATTTAAATTGGAAGTTATCTTTTTTATTTTAATATATTCAAAAGTGAACCTAATCTATCCTATTCTATCTAAAAAACCAATCTAAATAAACTCTAAGAATGCAAATTATCTATAACAATCAATTTAAATTCTACCTAATCTTTTCTTTTTTATATTTTCTTTAGCAAAAAGAATTAAACATTGATAAACACCCATTAGATAACATCCACACAATTCACAAAATTTATCTTATCTGTTTAAATTTAGAAATAGAATAATCCAACGATTATATGAAAGTGGTTATGGAGTTTTCCATTTAAATTTGGAAACAAGATAAATTAATGATTGTATCCAAGTGCAATGGATATGATGGAAAATTTTCCATGTTGAGTATCGCATCTCGTGTTTAGAGATCGGATTGTTAATTTACGAAATCTTAACTTGGATATTACGTACTCATTCAAAGATAGTAGAAATCTACAAAATAGGCAACAAGTTTAAAAGATCAAACTAGAACATAATCTTACCTAATTTGTGGATAACTTTTCAAATTCGAACGATAGGGATTAGGATTGTGGATCACGAGACTTGACCGGACGGTGGCTCGTGGTGATTCTCAGCCGGCAAGGCTCTGCCGACGCTGGAGCAGCGACTCGATGACATCAGGCTAGGTGGCAACAAAGATGACAGGACAGAAAAACATAAGCTTGGCGAGTCCTGGCTCTTAGCGAGGCTCGGTGGCAGGTCAACATGGCAGTGTAGGGAGACGACGGCTTGACGGCTTGGCCACACAGGGAGGGGACAGCAGCTCATCTCGACGTTGGTCATAATGGATCGTGGCTCGTCGCGGGACTCTAGCATCGCGGCGAGTCTCGGCTGCAACGGGCATGGAGGACTGGGCCCGTCGGGACGAAGGGCAGCAGCTCGGTAGCTTGTCGGTCGTCAGGGGTGTGTCATGGGTATCGACGGTGAGGAGGAGCTAAGCTAGTCGCGGCTCCTTTTCAAGATCCTCCTCATTGTCGTGTATGTCACAAAAATGTTTTGCCTCCCTCTTTATTGTCTCTTTATGCTGTTTATATGGTGGCCTTATCAGGGAACTCTATATTAGCAGAAGATGTCCCTTTCTCTCTTGGAAATTCTTGTGCGTATCGCTGAAATTGTGGGGCCTTTTCAAGGAAAGAATATCACAGTTTCCCTCTTCTTTATTGACCAGAATCACTTGTTTAATAAAAGAAAAGGAAAGATATTCGTTCTTTTTCTAACATTGGCGAGTCGGTCCCTCCATATCTTCTCTTGATTTTCACGCCTCGTGCACATCAGAATTTCCCCAACGATGCCAATCTCTCCCCTTTTTCTTGTGACCGAAGATATAACCTTTTGATTTACAAATTTGTTGAGAGGATTAAATCTTCCCAACATTTAATAATCCACATGCTATTTTCGTCCATCATAGGTCTTTAATGGGGGCTTTAGTCTAGATAATTCAATTGAGCATGGAACCATCCACCGCTGGTCCGACAAATATGTAAATGCTTCTAATATATATGCTATGCAATTTAACTTTAATATTTTTGTTTATCACTAGCAAGCATAGCCGGGATTCCAAGCTTGTATCCCAAAGTTGGCTAGCAAAACTTTGTATATGGAATGCGACCATCAAACTCAATTACTTTTCTTTTGCAGATAATCAGTTGGTTTTTGCCAATATCGACTTCCGAGAGGCTCGTTTTGCCTCCAAAATAGGCATAACATCCCTTTAATGTGATGAATTATTTAACCTTCTAGACTCTTTATTCCATCTTCAGCAACCCGTAAAAAATTTTGAATTCTAGCTAGATGCTTGTTGACGTATTAACTATTTGGATCCACCACCCAACAAGCAATCATACATAATGCCCGTTAACTGGAGCGTACATGTTTCCATTAAGTTGTGGTTATGATACGATCATCTAAAATCTGCGTTCTCTTTATCTTTCCCAGACATCACATAATGATGTATCGGCTGTTCTCATCTCCATAATGAATGTGTTTCATTTTCGTTTTGAGAGCCTTTTCTCTCAATCTATTTGGAGGCAACGATTCTCAACACGAACCATTTGCACGTAATTAAATAGGTTCGTTTAGCATAAATGGGTCAACGTCATTAATGGTGTAACAAAAAAGATAATCTATATGTGTACAAATAAACTTTTAGTTGAAATCAAACATGATATCAATATATGTGCTCTCAGAAGCATTTGTGGATATTACTCATGCATCGAGTGTCATATGGCTTGACCACCTACAAATTTGTTTTAATGTTCTCTTTTAACATATTTATGTAACAAATTCGTCGGGGTGTATCATGAATTTCACACCTTCAATTTTAACTATTTCACCAATTGATATTCACAAAGACTGTGACCATTTAAAGGTATGATGGATGAATTAAAGTAGCTTCATGTGGATGACATAAGATTAATTTTTTTGAAGCAACTTCGCGAATTCCGTTCCTAAGGAGAAGAACATCATTTTGATGGACTCATACCATGCGGTTCAATACATTTTCGCTACCAACAACCAATCTCAATCTTCAGTCGTTAACTCACTAAAGAAAATGACAAAAGGTCTAACTTTGTCCCCATAGGTAAAGGCGACAAATTTTTTGTCGACCGGTTGGTGCATTTGCTCCGTTGTCTTTACCCAAGGCCGCAAAATCCTCTTTATATTGTCGCCTTTGATGCCTATTCGTTGCTTAGATACCAAAGGCGACTAACAATAATTCATTGCCTTTGTTAGAGAAAGGAAGCGACGAACAATAAAATTTGTTGCCTTTGGAAACCAAAGGGGGAACAATAAGGTTGTACACCAGCCAAAGTCATTTTTGAAGCCGTACACCAGCCAAAGTCGACGAAACTTCGTTGCGTTTATCGGGTCTATGGTGATAAAAATTCGGTTGCTTTAGGTCAATTTTCAGGCCAAATTGGTACCAAAATGCACTGAAAAATTTGTGCCCCCTGGTAATTTTTTGTCGCGTTAGGTTTAATTTTCAGGATAGGCAAGGTGATGACATCCCATTAAGGCGGCATTCTCTCTAGCTAAAACCAAAGCAGTGCCAGGAGATTGAAGTGGAGATGCAAGGATGTGGCGGGCTTGTATGACAGATTCGTCACATCCTCAAAAGCTTAGCAACCGGAAAACTCGGGTCGTTCTCGAAGACATCCGGGAATTCGCAAGGATTTCAGCTCTCTCGAGTGCAACCCGATAAGTAGAAATGCAAAGTTATTGTGCTAATCGGGTGGCTGTCGATAGAAGGAGGAGAATGTGCAGCTTTGATCGGGTTTTACTACCTTCATCCTCCCTCCTGGTCTCTCATTTTATAGTGGGCTGATGTTATTTTGTTGCTTTTGACGAATGAAAGTTTGAATGGCCAGAAAAAGAAGAGAGGCTGGATGTCGCTTAAAAGTTTCAGAACTACGGACAACTCAATCTTATTTCAGTTCAATCTCACACAGTTCTTAAATTATACATTTTTCAATGAAGGACGGTCTCCCACATGCCTTCTTTTATCAAGGTGAAACCAAAGCACATGGTGAAGCAATTACATACAAATCATCCTTTCTCCCAGCTGTAGCACGGAAAACTTCAGTCATGTCGAGTTGTTCCGGCGCTTGCCCATTTGCTAGCTTCCAATCATAATGATACAACAGTGATGCAAGTATAAGTTCGATGCTGGCTGCCGCTAATGCAATGCCTGGACAGATCCTCCGACCAGATCCAAATGGGAGGAATTGATAGTGCATCCCCTTATAATCCGCCGAAGATTCGACAAACTCTCTGGCTCGAATGTCTCCGGATTTGTCCAATATCTTGGATCTCTCCCTATAGCATATGCATTAATAAGGACTCTCGAGTTCATAGTGTTGTTAAAAATAAATGGCTTCGAATCAAAAGAGCAATCAAGTCGGATTTTGAAGCGTGATATCATTTTCTTTAAGGATTTATTTGCACCACAATGTTGCTAATGATCACTGGTAAAAATTCTCCAGGATACAACAAAGTCTCAAAATGAAAATACTATATAGCAATTCTAGTATTTCTCCAGGGCCTCTCTAGGAAACAATTGAAAATGATGGCTGTAGTTTTTGAAAGAAGACTTGAAAATTGATATCGTTCTCCTTGTTGCGAAAAAAAAAAACTAACATTTATAGAAATCGGTTTTAAAGAACATAAGCAACTTTTCACGAAAAATTGCAAAGCTAATAAAGATATTCGTTCGGAAGAAGTTGTAAACTGAACCAATGCAACCTTTCAGGAAAGATTGAAAACTGAACAAATATAATCTCCAAAGGTTATCTTGAAAAGACACATGTAAAATTTGGAATAAAATAAAAAATATATATAAATAAAATTTCGAATTTTCATAATTTCAAAAATTATTTAATAAAAAAAAACTACCTTTCAACTAATAAAGATTAATGAGATAACCTTGCAAAATAAAATAAAAAATAAAGGGATTAGTGCTAATTAAACCGTGGCCGCGCAAACATGCAAAGTGCGCCTAATAATCGTGTCAAAATTGCGCAATTATTCGAGCACCTGCACGCAGGTATTGTGTGGACTAGCACACACTCCATTGTCTTCACTCTAAGGAGCAAGATAATATTCACGGTTATAAAGTGGCCCACTGTTGACACCTAAATTTCGACCGATCATTTAATAATAATTTGCATAGAAAATTAGGAATTAAATTTTAACTTCTAAACAAAATATTAAAATTGTATACCATATAGTTTAAGTTTGTATAGGTTAGTTGCATTTCGCATCGGACTGGCGGTGGCGAGAAAGCTGAAAATTCATCGCGTAAACTGAGCTCGAGCACTCAACTCATTCAAGGGATTGGGGGCCAAAATTTACAAGTCTAAAAGAATTTGGTTGTTTTAATTTGAGCTTAAATCAACTCAAATTAATTTAGCCCATTTGGAATTAAATAAAAATTAAAGGATAAAAGCCTAAGCCTAAGCCCATTAGGACTAGAAAGTCCGGTCAATTAATCTAGGGTTGCAATATAAATATTGATTATACCCTTCAATGAAGGAGGACTCTGATAATTTTCCAGAACGCAACTCCTACGAGCGCGAAGACACAAAATTGAATACACAGCCATCAAGCTCCACGATTGCCATTGTGCCTGTGTTGTTGTTACCGCTTCCCACGTGGTGAAGAGCAACACATTCAGTTGGAGCCCCTTCGACGAAGTTCAATTTGATCCGAGCATCAACGACGAGGCATTTTATTCTTGGAGATGAGTCGATCCCTTTAACGCTAGCGATTTTCCTCCGACGCGCTTGCTGTTTCCCGACGAGTTCCCATGACGATCGGCATTGCTCGTTGAAGTCCAACCCAACTTTGAGTCATTCGGTGGTCAAAGAAATAGGCATCCAACTGAGAGAGGTGCAAGTAAAAACTGTGAGCCAAGGTGGTGGGTTGCATGTCCAAAGTAAAACAGAGAGTTTCATCAGCGAATAGAAAAACCAAGGTGTTGATCAGTGAGTTGTTGCTTTGTTACCTCACCTCGACGCCGATGAGCCAATCGTGAACCACCGCAAGCTCGACGCCAAGCCTGGTCATCGTCGATCCCGTGTCGTCTGTCGTCGTACCCTTGCCTCGCCGCCGTCCATTGCCGCTGGTCCACCGTTGCCGGTCCGTTTGCCGCCGATCGTTCGATCCGCAATCCCGATCCACGTGATTCAAATTTGGAAAGTAATCTGCAAATCAGGTAAAAATCTCTATCCGGTATATTTTCAAACTATTTAGATTCCTAATTTGAATATTCCATGAATATTGTGTGGATTGTTAGATATCTTAGGATAATTTTATGATATCCATAATATTTTAAAACACTCAAAATTAGGAATCATTCCTAATTTGGTAACGTATCTGGACGACTATCCGACCTTATTCCTAAGGTACGATACGCGGCGATACGGAAAATCGTTATCTTATCCATAATCACTTGAAAACGATAATAGATTTTATTTGCTTTCCAAATTCAACCAATCAACTTTCCGTCGATATCTATAACTCTATAGATATGACCGTTAGTTTGATTTCTTTACCTCATTTAAAATTTAAGAAAAATTTTACGGATTGTGTGGATATTGATTTGATGGTGGTGTTTATCTCTTATTTGATTTTGTTTCTTTAAAAGAAAAGCCAAAAAAAATTAGATGCAATTTGAATTGATTTCTTAGAAGATAATGTTGCATGTTTAGAATATATCTAGATAACTTTTTTTGAATAGAATAGGACAACCGAGATTTGTTAGAAAGATAAGATAATTACTAATTTAAATTAGGAATTAGGGTAATTTGTTTCCTAGTTTAATTAGAGTATTCTAATCTTGATAGTTCATTTCGGGTTGATTTTAATTTCGAATTTCGATAAAAAAAAATACCAAAAAGATTGTTCTAGAATAGGTTAATTTGCTTTCTTTAGTTTAAAATTACATGTTTAGATAATTGGCATTTTTAATTCCGAATTTCATAAAAATACCAAAAATAAATCATTTACCCGTCATTAGAAATAGGTCATATTGTCGCGTGTCATATAGTTTGCGTGTTAGGCTGCATTAATCGCATGTTAATTTTTGCATGTCATTATATATAGGTTAGCTTTCATTTAAATAAGTGAAAATCTAAAAAATATTGAGTGAACTGCTTATTAATTAGAAATCATATTATGATTGTTGATGTGATTTTCTATCTAACAATGCAGATGCTTACGTTGCTTCGAGGTAAGTAATTCTCCAAATCTTACAATTTATTTAATGTTTTGATTATTGGGTGTTACTTTGGTGGTTTGTGCACTCGTATGATCACCTCACATGCTAGTGACTAAGTTAAAATAAATCCAAACTGTCTGCTAAAACATTTTTTGAAAAGAAAAGATACCGAAAGGGCTTTAGACTAGATCTAGCGTAACCAAGTCCCCGAGCTTAGAATCTCTAGTTCATAGGAATAAAACATATATCCCTATGTTTTATTTAGGTTTCTAATCGACCTACCGCAAATAGATTAGTGGCAACTCCATGTTAAGAACTTAAATCCTAAGTTGCGAATTGGTAGAGCTTGGGAGGGCCCGAGTTAAGCTTAGTCTTAATAATTCATTAGCCTGAGAAAAATTGAGATCGCGACACCCACTTTCTCAAAACTTTCCTATGTGGGACAAAGAAAAGAGCATTATTTTGTTTATTTTACAAACAAACATCCAACAATCCCCCAATTTGTTTATAAAACAAAGATTTCATGAATAAAAACTTTTTAAAATTTCTTTTAAAAAAAAACCATATAGCCAAGATTTCGATGAGATTAATATACATGCATAAAGGTCTCTTTCGAGTTAAACTTTTACTTAGTGTAAGTATCTCAAAACTCTATCAAAGGGACAAATAGCTCGGCTTTAAACTTGTACTTTTAAATAATAGAATCGGATATACCGCACATATATTAACCTCTTGTTTCAGCGAGAAGTTCTATATTACTCCGCACTATTATGGCCGTGTGCTTGATCCTGTTTCATGAGCTCTCTAAAAAGCAATCCAAACTTTTATAAGAAGCGACACCACTTCTAAACTCATATAGGTAAGTATCTATCATGTGTTTTTGTTACTATTAACACATTACAAGTTTGTACTATACTTCATTAAGAATTTAATTTATCCTCTAAAACGTAATAGACGATACTAATTTCTCATATCATGGCTAACGTTAATATCAAACAATCACATTCAATAACTTGTTCTTACACATTAAACATTGTAACTAGTGATATTCTAAAAAAAGGTTGGGTTACCATTACTGGTGATTTTAATTAAAGGGTTTCAGCCCCATTTCTTTCGAGGTTGTAGTTACCATTTGTCTTGGTAAAGCCTTTGTAAAAGGATTAACTAAATTATTACTTGACCTCACGTAGACAATTGTTATGATACCATCTTGAATCAATTGTCTCACGTACTCATGTCTTAGACTAATATGTCTAGACTTACCATTGTAAGTGCTGTTATAAGCTTTTGCCAAAGTAGCTTAACTATCACAATGAATAGAGATAGGAGGCATAGGACTAGGCCATAATTTGATATTTAACAATAAATTCCTAATCCATTCAGCCTCTTTCCCAATTGCCGCTAATGCAACGAATTCAGATTCCATCGTTGAGTGAGTTATATATGTTTGTTTCTTGCTCGCCCAAGAAACAACACCTCCGTCAAGTGTGAAAATCTATCCAGAAGTGGAATATTTATCACCCACACTTGTATTCCATTTAGCATCGGTGTATCCTTTTAATACAGCCGAATAATTATTATAGAACAGACCTAAATTTTTAGTTCTCTTAAGATAACAAAAAATTCTGGTAATAGTCCTCCAATGTTCTATACTTGGATTACTAGTATATCTACTCAACTTGCACACAGAATGAGCAATATCAGGTCTAGTACAATACATCGCATACATTAAAGTCCCTATATCACTCGCATATTCAAGTTGTGCTACCGCTTTACTAGTATTATAATTTAACTTAATATTGGAATCAAATGGAGTACTTATTTCCTTGAAACCAAGATGTTGAAATTTATTTAGCATTTTTTCAACATAATCACATTAGCTCAAAGAGTAACCCCCACCATACTTTTTAACTTTAATACCTAATATAGTATGTACTTCACCTAAATCAATCATTTTAAACATGGAGGTTAGATACTTCTTAGTTTCAACTATTCCAATCATATTCGTTTCAAAGATAAGCATATCATCAACATACAAGCATACTAAGACACCATAGTCTTTAGTGAATTTAGAGTATATACACTTATCAGCACTATTGTGGATGAAACCATTAGACAATATGATCGAATCAAATTTTTTATGCCACTGCTTAGGAGCTTGCTTAAGCCCATAAAGAGACTTCGTCAATTTACATACTTTCCTTTCATTTCCAGGATGAACGAAACCCTCTGGTTGTTCCATGTAAATTTCCTCATTAATGTCTCCATTCAAGAAAGCAGTCTTGACATCCATTTGATGAACACAAAGATCATAAATGGAAGCTATAACAAAAAGAATTTGAATAGAAGTTATACGTGCAATAAGAGCATACGTATCAAAATAATCTATTCCTTCCTTTTGTCTATACCCCTTTGCCACTAGTCTAACCTTAAAAGCTTGGATAGAACTATCAGAATGATATTTTCTTCTAAAAACCCATTTGTAACCTAAAGGTTTGGATCCTTTTGGTAAGTCTACTAATACCTAAGTATTATTGGACATAATTGAGTCCATTTCATCATTTACAACTTCTTTCCAAAAAGAAGCATTTCTAGAAGACATAGCATCAATAAAGCTTTTAGGATCGTCTTCTAAATTTAATATTAAAGGGTATTTATTTACCACATTATCATCTCTGTCTCCTTCAACAAGAAAAACATGAGTAACATAATCTAGACCTAAATCCTTAGATTTCTTGCTCTAGTGCTTCTCCTCAATTCAGTCATGTCTCTAGAATCATTTGTTCCTTTCTCATGAGAATCTGTTTGAGTTTCCATGGGTTTTGAATTATTTTCAATAATTTCAAAACCCATAAAACATTTATTCTCAAAGAATTCAACATCTCTTGATTTTACAATGACATTGGATTCTAAATCAAGAAGTATATAGGCTTTACTATTTTCAGCATATCCAATGAAAACACTCTTGATAGCTCTAGGACCAAGTTTCATCCTCTTGGAGTATGGTACTCGGTAATATGGCAAGTACCCCCACACTTTAAGGTACGACATATTCGGTTTTCTTCATTTTCATAATTCATAAGGCTCACGTTATTTCTCTTAAATGGTATTCTATTATGAATATAACATGCAGTAAACAATGTTTCTCCCCAAAGATTAATTGGTAGCTTTGAATTCGAAAGCATACAATTAACCATTTTTCCGAGAGATCGATTTTTCCTTTCAGCCATACCTTTTTGTTGTGGAGTGTATGGTGCAGAAACTTGATGAATAATACCATGTTCTTCACAAAATGAAGAAAATTCATTTAAGAAATATTCTCCACCTCTGTTTGAACGTTTTGATTTTCCTTTCCAATTGATTTTCTACTTCAGCTTTATATTTCTTGAACATGGTAAAAGTTTCTTCCTTCGACCTCATGAGATAAACATAAAGATATCTACTACAATCATCCGCAAAGGTAATGAAATACCTTTTACCACCACGATAACATGCCATTGAATTTGCATATATCACTATGCACCAAATCCAACAAATTCGAATTTCTATTAACACCAGGGAATGATTTCTTTACAAGTTTAGACTTAGCACATATTTGACATTTGTCTAATTCACCATTAAAATTAATCAAGTCTAACTTTTTCATATTTGTTAAATAGCGAAAATTTATATGTGCTAATCTACTATGCCATAAAGATGCAGACTCAATAGTATAAGCAGAACACACAAAAATATTATTGATACTTAGTTGATACATGTTGTCATTAGCATAGCCCTTCCCCACAAACATCCCATTCTTCGACAGAATAACCTTGTCGGATTCAGACAAAATTCGAAAACCCTTCTTACAAAGTAAATTAATTGAAACTAGGTTTTTCCTAATTTCGGGTACGCAAAAAACATTAAGAAGAGTAATCTTCTTTCCAGAAGTAAGGTCAAGTTTCACAGTGCCTTTGCAAAGGTCAAGTTTCACGGTGCCTTTGCCAGCAACCTTTGCAAGAGCATTATTGGCCATTAGGACCTCTTGAATATTTGCGTTGACAGTCTCTTCAAATTGCTTGAACATGTATTTGTCCTTGCACACATGGACTGTCGCTCCAGAAGTTAATCACCAACCGGATTGGACAGCAGTAGAATTGATCTCAGAAACCATAGCCATCGAACCATTGATTTCAGCAATGTTCATATTTGAAAACATGGTTGAAATCATGGCCACATAGTTCTCTTTAACCAAATTTGCATCTGCTTTCACCGTTGGAATGTTCTTGTCCTTTGATATGCTCTTGCGGTGAATGCAGTCCTTGACATAGTGTCCCTGTTTACCACAAACAAAACAACAACCCTTCTTCTTCTTGTGCGTCTTCTTAAATGTATGCCCATTCTTTACTTTAAAGTTCTGGCCGATTTTTCTTTTTCTCTCCACAGCATTTACCTTGGAATTATACAAAACAAAATTATCATGTATACGTGACTCTTCCTTAATACGAAGATGTTTCTATATTTGCTCCAAGGTGAAGTCCTCCGACTTATGCATAAGCCTTTTTCTGTAGTCTTTCCAAGTTGAAGGCAATTTTGCAATAATTGTTCCAACTTTAAAGGTTTCTGGAATTTCAATTTTGAGGGCACGAATTTTGTTGACGAGCACTTGTAATTCACGTACTTGTTCCAACAAGGGCTTAGTATCAATAAACTTGAAATCAAAATACTTTGCGATCAAATACTTATTGGTACCTTGCTCCTCCGCTTTGTACTTGAATTCAAGTGCGTTCCAAATTTCTTTGGTCGACTTTATCTCAGTGAATAAGTCATACAATCTATCAGACAGTGTATTCAGAATGTGTCCACAACATAGCAATTCATCCTCCTCACATTTTCTCTTTTCCTTGTTAATCATTTCAACAGCTTCCGCACTTGGTTGTCCTCCCTCAGTAGTAGGCTTCAGATCTTCAATAGACGCCAATTTTGGATCTAGAATATAGGATATCTTCAAGGTAGTGAGTAGGAACATCATCTTGTCCCTCTAGCGTGCATAGTTGTTCCCATCGTACTGATCCAGTTTGATCATGTCTTGGTTCATGATTTTGATTGTCTCTGACTCCATTGTTGAACATAAATAAATCCTTAAGATTGTTGTTAAAAATAAATGGCTTCGAATCAAAAGAGCAATCAAGTCGGACTTTGAGGTGTGATATCACTTTTCTTAAGGATTTATTTGCTCCACAATGTTGCGGATGATCACTAGCAAAAATCCTCCAAGATACAATAAAGTCTCAAAATGAGAATACTAGATAGCAATTCTAATATTTCTCCAGGGTCTCTCTAGGAAACAATTGAAAATGATGGCTGTAGTTTTTGAAAGAAGACTTGAAAATTGATGTCATTCTCCTTGTTCCGAAAAAAAAAACTGACATTTATAGAAATTGGTCTTAAAGAACATAGGCAACTCTTCACGAAAGATTGCAAAGCTAATAAAGATATTCGTTCGGAAGAAGTTGCAAACTGAACAAATGCAACCCTTTGGGAAATATTGAAAACTAAACAAGTATAATATCCAAAGATTGTCTTGAAAAGACACATGTAAAATTTGGAATAAAATAAAATAAAATATATAAATAAAATTCTGAATTTTCATAATTTCGAAAATTATTTAATAAACAAAAAATAACTTTTCAACTAATAAAAATTGATGAGATAACCTTACGAAATAAGATAAAAAATAAAGGGATTAATGCTAATTAAACCGCGGCCGTGCAAACGTGCAAAGTGCTAAGTGCGCCTAATAATCGCGCAATTATTTGTGCACCTGCACGTGGGTATTGTGTGGACTAGCACACACTCCATTGTTTTCACTCTAAGGAGTAAGAAGATATTCACAGTTATAAAGTGGTCCACTTTATCAAAACTTTCCTATGTAGGATAAAGGAAAGAGTATTATTTTATTTGTTTTACAAACAAACATCCAACACATAGGAATATCGTATCCGTTGACTTTGCATCCTTCCCTCGGTGCTTTGGGGATCAATGTTGCTGGTGGGTGCATTCTGAGAGTTTCTTTGATAATACACTTCAGGTAATGGAGTTCTTCGGTATTTAATTCTTGAACACGGTCCTTTCCCTTTAAAACCCACCGTATCTCATCTTGCGCCTTGGCCATCACCATTGGGTTCTTGAGCATTTCCGACATCACCCATATGAGCATTGTCGATGATGTCTCGCTTCCCGTAGCAATTATATCCTGCAAGAGTCATGCAAATATACCCCATTATATATAATTTTTTGCAAGCATCTCGAAAATGATTTTGACGATAGTAAAACTTATTTGAGTATTTAATGGATTTGATCAAGTATGAAGCTATATTATATGAATATTGATCTAAAATGAACCCGAGGCTATTCTAATAGAGACTTCATTAACAATTAAGGCAGAGACAATCTTATAGGAAGAAAAATGTTTTAAGTACTGGAGAACGTAGAAGCAAGTGTGGAAGCATAGCAACGACGAACCATGTCAATCCAAACTTTCCATTTATAGAGATTGATGAATTGATGTGCTCAGAACCTGCCATATAGAGAAGATTTGTTTGACTGGCTAGATTGATTGAAGGTTCTATACTTAATTTTATTGAGGAATTTTCTCTTAGATCCGTTACCTGTAGATAGATGGACAATAATGGCTACTAGATCCATGCTTAACGTTCAAATTTGGATGCCTATAAGAAGACCAAACGATGAGCCAAACTGAGTCCATCTATAAGTGCTTGAATTCGAGAAATCGAAGCATTTTTAGAGCGTTCTCGAGTCTGTCTCTCCACTATTGCATTGCAGTCAATTAAGTGTTGATCCAAAGAGCTGGCAAGAGTGTCAGCCCCCTTTGTAAACATACGAGATAAGTGGTAATACTTAGCATGAAGACATTTGCCTAAGTGAGAAAAAGTGTGTGGGAAGATCTTCGTATTCTCTTTGGAGATGTAGTTTATGGTCTTGGGAGTGAGTCTACGACGTCGTGTGGACAAGATGTGAGGACAACTGTTGGAAGAGTTCGTTAGTGATGCAATCTATAATGAGGTAGTTGCAGAAGGATGCCATTTCCACGCAAGGCAGTATTTGCACTATACTAGCGGATTTAACCTATTTGGGCTGCTATAGTCAGATCATGATTTCAGGATAGAACCTGAAATCTGAGAACCTAACAAGTAGAAACTTGTAGGTTCCAAGTTTCAAGGTATACATGATAGGCTCTAGGTTCCAAAAATTGAGGAACCTGTTTCGACGGGTAAATTCTAGGTTCTAGGTAGGTGGAACCTAGAACCTGGAACCTGAAACCTAAATAAATTTTTTATATTTTAACTTGGTCTATGTCTTCGCGTGATCCGGCAGTATTTCATGGCGTTAGATGATGAGTGTATAATTTTGAATCATTCGTCTGAGTTTTCATTTTATATAACTTGTTAATATTTCATATTCTTTGTGTATCTAAATATAAGTTGTGGTTAGTGGATCATAGCAGAAAGTTGTGGTCATTAAAGGTGTTGATTTACTGCAATTGTTCAATTAATAATACGGCTCGGGTAGACCTTGAAACTGACCCTCGAACCTGTAATAGGGTAGGTTCCAAGTTCCAAAAAATGAGGAACTTATTATCATGGGTGGAACCTATACGGAACATGGAACCGCTTACCTGTAGTATCGATTCACAAAATGACTTCTCATCTTAATTATATTTGTTTGAATCGTAATGCTAGGAAAACTAATTTTTTGTATTCTCCTTGGCGAATGATGAGCTCATTCAGTATTGTTGCGTTCATTTTCATTTTGTTTAAGTAAAATTAAATAAATAAAAAAAGAATCTATTAGATCTGGGAACCTACCCTGAAACATGTTTCAAGATAGGTTTCAGGTTCCAAGTTCCGACGGGTAGGTTTCAAGTTCCAAAAAATGAGAAACCTATATCCAAGGGTAGGTTCCAGGTTTCACATGAAACCTGTAAGGAATCTAGAACTGCTCACCCCTAATAGACACTGCTGGAGAGAGAACCGCCCCTTCTCTCTCCTCCACTAGATTTTTCTTGAAGCTTCGATCTCTAGATATTTCCAAAGTAAATTCGGGTAACAAGCTGAGCTACTTGTCAACTTGCGCCAACTCTAGATTTCTCTGGAAAGAAACTGCCAGAGCAAGTGGGCAAGCAATAATGCTTGCATGACTCCACCGACATTAGCTCCTAATAAATAGGAGCTGGTGCTCCATGTGATGCGTCCAGTGAGAGAGTGTGTAGAGTAATGTTATGTTGGTGAAGTGGGTGGTGTAAGAGTGTGTTGTTGTGGTGTTGTGAGTGACGTGAACAGGAGTGAGTCCAAGTATGAGAAGTGAATCTATTAAAGTGAGGAGTGTATGAGTGAAGCGAGAGACTTGTGGGTGAGTGAGGGGTCACATGAGTGTGTGCATTTGTAATTGTTGGGTTTTGACTTTCAAATTGATGACAAGGGTATTTTGGACCATGCACATTTATTTTAGGGGTTTTTTGAAGGGGGACTATAAAAGATATGTCTTGCACAACGCATCTCTAACCCTAGCCTTCACATTCTTTCATTTCTTTATTCTTTCTATCTTCTTGTTTGATCATTAGATCTTATGGCTCACCAAGTGGTTTTTTGAGCTCTTCGATTGTACTCATTGTTGAAGATAGTGAAACCCTCTCTCTCCCCGTGGTTTTTCCCATTTTGGGTTTCCACGTTTATCTTATGTTTCGTGTGATTCGATTTTGCTTCATCCTTGCTATTTGAGCTTTTCGATTTGTGCATCTCTTGGTGTTGTTCCGCAACAAATTAGTATCAAAGTGAAGGAATTTTGGTCTTTTGTTTGAGATGACATCTATCAAGTTCGAAGTGGCACCCTTCGATGGCCAAAACAATTTCGGGTTATGGAAGATCAAGATGAAGGCATTATTGCGTCGCGGAGATTTAGTTAGAGCCTTTGATGGAAAGTACCCTGACGACATGACTACGGCTGAGATCAAGGAGATGGAAGAGAGGGTGCATAGCACCATCCAATTGTCACTATCTAACAAGGTGCTTTGTGAGGTCGCCGATGAAGAAACAACTTCAGGATTATGGAATAAGCTCGAGAGCCTCTACATGAAGAAATCTCTTACAATAAGATTATTCTTGAAGCAATGTCTTTACATGTTAAAGTTGCAAGAAGGTACTTCTATCTAAGAGCATCTAGATTAATTTAATAAGATTGTGATGTATATGAAAAATCTAGATTTGAAGTTAGATGATGAACAACAAGCCCTAATTGTGTTATGCTCACTACCGAGCTTGTATGAGAATTTTGTGAATTCTATGCTATATGGGAGGGAATCCATAACTCTTGAGGATGTGAAGGTCTCGTTGAATTCTGAGGAGATACGTACAAAGTTGAATGCGAGTGGTAGTAGTGATAAAGCAAAAGGCTTAGTTGTTAGGGGAAGGTCGAATCATCATGATAAGCGCAATAGTAGTAAAGGACGTTCGAAGTCTAGATCAGGCCAAGACAAGAGTAAGGTGGAGTGTTACTATTGTCACATATTTGAACACTACAAAAATGAAAGTCCTTTGCTCAAGGCTAAGGGGAAGAAATCGATGGAAAGTTCCGATTCAGTTAGTCTGGTGAAAGATAACGAGTCAGCTGATGCAGACAATGTCCTTACTGTTTCGTCTTTGAATTGTTGTGTTGACGATGAATGGATTTTAGATTCAACAAGTTCATACCACATATGTCCAAATAGAGATTGGTTCTACAAATATGCGAAAGTAAGTGGTGGTTCAGTTTTGATAGGCATTAATGCAGTTTACAGAATTGTGAGTATTGGTACGGTCAGGATCAAATGTCATGACAATATAGTAAAAACTTTGACAGGAGTTAGGCACATACTAGATTTGAAGAAGAACCTTATTTCGTTGAGCTGTTTGGATTCTACTAGATGCATACAGGTGGAGGTGGAGTTTTGAAAATTTCAAAGGGCTCCTTGATTGTGATGAGAGGTAACAAGAAAAATAGTCTTTATATCCTGCAGGGAAGTACCATTGTGGGTTCTTCAAATATATCATCCTCTTCAGAATCTAAGAAATCAATGTTGTGGCATATGCGATTGGGCCACATGAGTGAAAGAGGAATGAGTATCTTGAGTAAACGTGATTTACTTTGTGGGGATCATATGGTCTCACTTGACTTTTGCGAATATTGTGTTTTTGGAAAGCAATGCAGAGTTAGTTTCGGTACTGAAGTACACTCAATGAAGGGCATGGTTAACTACAGTCACTCCAATTTGTGGGAACCTGCACAAGTTACATCTAAAGGTGGTGCAGCTTATCTTCTGACATTTATTGATTACTTTTCTAGTAAAGTCTAGGTTTATTTCTTGAAACGTAAGAATGATGTTTTTGATACGTTCAAGAAGTGGAAGATGTTGATTGAAAATCAAACTGGAAAGAAGATAAAGTGTCTTAAAACATATAATGGTCTTAAGTTTTGCGGAGGTGATTTCAACAAATACTGTGAAGATTCAGGGATAGTCCGACACCAAATAGTTAGGCACACACCTCAACAAAATGGGGTTGCGAAGTACATGAACGGGACATTTTTAGATAGAGCTTAGTTTTATGCTCTCTAATGCTAGACTAGGGAAAGATTTCTAGGCCGAAGCCATGAACATAGCGTGTTATTTGGTGAATCGTTTTCCTTCAACCGCAATTGAATGTAAGACTCCAAATGAAGTATGGTCAGGTAAACCTTCCGATTATTCTAATTTGAAAGTTTTTGGATGTCTCGCTTATTATCATATAAAAGATGGTAAGCTTGAACCTAGAGCCAAGAAATGTATTTTCGTTGGTTATGCAGACGGGGTTAAGAGATATAGGTTATGATGTTCTGATCCTTACTCACCAAAGTTTATAATCAGTAGGGATGTTACTTTTGATGAAAATTCCATGCTTAATTAGAGAAAGGTTGTTATTGAGTATATTGATATTCAAGAGGAAAATGTTGGGAAAGAGGTGGAGCTTATCATGGAGCATCCATGGAGAACATTTGAAGATGTTCCTATTCAGCCGGAAAGTGACAGTGAGCAACAAGACTTAGATTCAGTCAAAGATGATGTTGAATAAGTTGGGCAACCTCAGACCTTGGCTGCAGGGAGAGCTAAACGACAAATTAAGCCTCCCTAAAGATATAACTTTGTTGATTTGGTAGCCTATGCTCTTACAGTAGCTGAAGAGCTTAGTATTGAAGAACCTTCTACATTCCATGAAGCTATCATTTGTTCTAAATCTGAGAAGTGGCTTTTTACGATGAATAAAGAAATTTAGTCTCTTCATAAGAACCAAACCTGGGATCTTGTGAAATTGCTTAAGGGTAAAAGAGCTGTTGGATGCAAGTGGATCTTCAAAAGAAAGGACAGAAGTCCAGGGGTTGAAGATGAAAGATTCAAGACATGTTTGGTGGTGAAGAGTTTTAGTTAGAAGGAGGGGATCGATTTCAATGAAATGTTCTCTCCAATTGTAAAACATAGTTCCATCCATATGTTGCTTGCGTTGGTGGCTCTTTATGAACTTGAGCAACTTGATGTCAAGATCGCTTTTCTACATAGCGAGCTTGAGGAGACAATATATATGTCTCAGCCTGGGGGTTTTGTTGTTAAGGGTAAAGAAGATCACGTTTGCAAATTGAAATGCTCTTTGTTTGGTCTCAAGCAATCTTCACGGCAATGGTACAAGTGGTTTGGTAGCTTTATGTTAAGTCATCGTCACTTACGCAATACGCATGACAGTTGTGTGTACTATAGGAGATTAAATGACGGTTTTGTTATTTATTTGCTGCTGTATGTGGATGACATGCTTATTGCAGCAAAAATCATGTTAGAGATACAACGGTTGAAGAGGCAACCGAGCAAGGAGTTTGAGATGAAGGATCTTGGAGCTACAAAAAAGATTCTAGGTATGGAGATTTGTAGAGATAGATAAGTTGGGAAGTTATACTTTTTGCAGAAAAGGTATATTAAAAAAGTGCTTTAGCGCTTTGGCATGAAGACTGCCAAACCGGTAAGTACTCCTTTAGCATCCCATTTTAGGCTTTTGACTTCTTTGTCGCCTAAAACCAATGAAGAGGAAGATAAGATGTCTCGAGTTCCATATTCTAGTGTTATGGGTAATCTCATGTATGCTATAATTTGCACTTGTCCAGATATTTCCCTAGCTGTTAGTATTGTGAGCAGGTATATAGCATATCCGGTGAAGCTCACTGGCAAGTTGTGAAATGGATACTTCGGTATATTCGAGGCACATCGGATGTGGGTTCAGTCTTTGATAGAAGTTGTAATATAAGACATTCAGTTGTTAATTTCGTTGATTCTGACTATGCAAACGATCTCAACAAAAGGAGATCTTTGACAGGCTATGTTTATATGCTTGGTGGTTTCGTGATTAGTTAGAGAGCAACCTTGCAAGACACGGTTGCCTTGTTTAGCACCGAAACAGAGTATATTGTAGCAACGGAAGCAGCAAAGGAAGGTCTTTGGTTGAAGCGTTTGGTTATAGAACTTGGAGTGAAGCAGGAAGGAGCCTCCATTATCTTTTGTGATAACCAAAGTGCGATCTAGTTGATCAAGAATGCAATGTATCATGAGAGAACGAAACATGTCGACATCCGGTATCACTTTGTGCGTGATGAGGTTGCTAAGGGTACGATTACGGTGAAGAAAGTATCCACGGTGGATAACCCCGTAGACATGTTGACCAAACCAGTTCCTTTGACAAAGTTCAAGCATTGCTTGGACTTGATTGGCATGTTCACCATTTGAGTTGGCTAAGCGGAGTTGGTGGCGTTTCATCCCTTATTTCCTACACCGAGTATGCTCACATAGGCTTAAGGGTGTACGTCGTCAATTCCGCTATTTTGGGATGGCCTTGTGTGGTCACTTTTGGTGGTGTGGGAGAGAGGTTTTGCTGCATTTGATGTATCGCTCTTCTGGAGATTTGAAGTCAATGTGGAGATTTGTTGGGTTTTGACTTTCAAATTGATGACAAGGGTATTTTGGACCATGCACATTTATTTTAGGGGTTTTTTGAAGGAGGATTATAAAAGAGATATCTTACACAACACATCTCTAATTCCACATTCTCTCCTTTGTTTGTTCTTTCTATCTTCTTGTTTGATCATTAGATATTATGGTTCACCAAGTGGTTTTTTGAGCTTTTCTATTGTACTGGTTGTTGAAAATAGTGAAACCCCTCTCTTTCCCTATGGTTTTTCCCGTTTTGGGTTTTCACGTATATTTTGTGTCTCGTGTGATTCGATTTTGCTTTCATCCTTGCTATTAGAGCTTTTCGATTTGTGCATCTCTTGGTGTTGTTCCACAACAATAACAAATATTGTGTGCAATGAAGTTCAACAGGCACACCCAATACGAACCAATATTAACTCTCACTTGCAATTTCTCTTTCTCTTTTCCTACTAACATCGCTACTTGTGTTAAAAAACAAACTTTTTCTAAAGGGGATGCATCTATATGTTCAGTTTTTACTTACTCAAAAAATCATTTCATCCCCAGCTTGGTTGCTTATTCGGACGTAACATAAAATGAAGGGATGTTTTCCAGTAGAGGCGTCGTTCCAAATTTTCTTCATTACCCAAAATATCCCTCTGCTTTAACCAATCACATAGCCTTCTCTAGAATACCTCTCATATTTGTTTCGCAAATAGCCTTCTCTCTTAAAGTTGATTGCTATATAATAAAATACCACAGTCAAGGATCGCCATCTAATTTTTTAATATAAAAATAGTATAGATAACTGAATGACTTATTGATAAAGAGATTAAATTGACATATATTATTTAAAATAAAAATTAATTTTTATAGCCCTTTTTTTCTCAACTCCATCCTATTGCTATTTGTGTTTCATTTTTCTCGGGAAAATAATATTCAATACGAGGTATCATTAAGATAAAAAAATTGTTAAAAGAGTGATTAATTCCACATAATCATAAATTCATAGGTCTCATAAGTTTTTAGTATTTGACCTTTTTAATCTCATAAAAGTTACATGGGAATATTGTATGGAAGCTATTATTTCAAAAGATACATATTAAAATATATTTTCTCGCGAGCATCATAACATTGGTTATTCTGTACATGAGCTTCTAACATCAAATAACATGGTACAAATAATGCTTTGTGTGTGTATATATATACATGAATGCATATATTTTTAACATTATGATTTACATATTTAAGGAAATCTGTATGTCATACATTAACGACTTTGACTTTCATGTTTCTTCACAGAATGGTTTTTTTATGGTTGTACAAGAACATTATTCGTCCTTGTAATAAGATTTGACAAAAAAGTTAATGACGGTAGTTGCGAGACATGACTAATATTATGTTATACGTCAGTTACATTCTAGGTTATGTAGATTAATCCTTTTGATTATATCCTGTTTGTTCCTTATTGTAAATGCATTTCTTCATATTTTTCCATAAGAATTGTGTATTGGCAAATGAATATATAGAAAGAAAATAACGATTCACAACTTGATGTCAATGATTTCTTCATATAATAATGATTTTTGCTAAGAGCCAGGGATGTCATCATAAGAAATTATTAAGATAACGAACCAAAATGACGCCTTTGATGTTGTCCGTGGTAAGATAAAACCCGATCTCGTCAGACTCCTGGAGACGCTGTAGCACATCGACCAGATCTTCTTTATCCGACGCATCTTCTGGCCTACCAGAGCATTTTTCTCGTTGCATTTTGTGGTCAGGAAGAATAGTATTGAAGATTTCGTCGTACTTCCGCTTTATCTTGTCCAACTTAAATTTAATCCCGTTAATGTGGATCAGAAACCATAGGGAAAGGAAAAGCTCGCCCAGGCCGAACCCGCTTGCCAACCTCACAGCGTCCTCAAGCGTCGAGATGAACTCGTCCTGCTGCTTGCACCTCTGGCTGAAAGCCGCCTTGCAAATGATGGAATTCGTGCAAGCAAAGATATTCTTGCTGAGATTGAGAGGGAGACCCGACAATGATCCAATGTACTCGACGAGACTGTTCACAATGACCGCACGCGCTTAACACTCAGAAGTTCCAAAACGCAGATCTTGCGGAGTTGTCTCCAGTATTCTCTGTACCGAGCGAAGAACAAGCTCAAGTTGTCGTAGCTCGTCAATTTGGCCACTGGGAACGGTAGCCTGTTGGCAAAAGTGTGCTCTTGGGTCTTGATGACCTCCTTGGCTGCTTCAGGAGTGGAAATTGTTACGACGGTAAGCTCGCCGAGTTGAAGATAGAAAACCGGTCCATGTGTTTTGGCTAACTTGTTTAGGCGATGGTGAGGGAGTTCGCCGAACATCTGGTGCAGATTTCCAATCAGTGGCAACTTCTTAGGGCCTGGAGGCAACCTCAGATTGAACCCTTTTGTTCCGTGTCTGCTAGAGATCGCTTTGATTAGAATGAGCAAAAAGAGAGACAGTGAAAGGATGAAGGAAAAGGCAGAGAGCAGAAGCATCCTGAAAGCTGACAATGGGTGGTGCTCGTGTTTTGGTAAAGCATATTGAGCTATCTTTATTGTGTTTTACTATCCACTGGTTGGCATTTGATCTTTCTGGTTGTTCGAACGTCGTTTTCTCAGACAGTTGGAGTCTTGTTTTAAATAAGCATCTCAAAGTTGCCTACATCACTTGAGTTTTCAAGGTAAATCACATCTCTTACCAATCCCATCCAATGCAACCGAAATATCAACATAGTGCTAAGGTTTCTGGACTTGGATCCATGGTGATACTGACCTCAATTCCTTTGAGCCACCCAATGCCTGACGCGGCAAAACCACCGTCAAATGAAGGATGGATGAGTAACGGAGACTTCGACAAATTTCAGAGGACCGGATCGTCGAAAGTCGGTGACCAATAGATTACAAAAGAACAAATCTTGATCGTTCATCAAAGCCTTCTAAAATGCTTGTAAAATACCACATTTTGAGTACGAGGTACCCAAAAAATGTGCTTGGATATGATGTTTGGGGACGGCACAACCGGTGATCCAAGGGTCCCTCTACCAAAGGGGTGATTTTAAGGCAAAAACCGAAGGATCTCATGTCATGTGAGAGATTTTTTAAATTCACTTGTGCTACCAGCAAACAAAATCCTATTTAGCTTGGATTTTTAAGAATTAATTTGAAGGCATGACCAATAGTAAAACAAGCTAAACTTAGAAATTAATTGCAGTAGCATGATGGGTTGAAGAAGTAAACGTCGGTATTATTGAAATGCATACAAGACACGTGAGTAGAGGTGAGTCTCAATTACGTAGATGAGAATGAAAGAGTAGCCAATATATTCTATTGGATATATAATCTATCGGTTCACGTGTTATCCCATTATGAGGTACTGAATTTTATCTAGTGCAATAATAGATTTTGTCTATTAATTATGCAAATGAATATATGTATTATTAAGTACATATATTAAATTATATCTCGAATTTGAGTCGTTACAAAACACTATCCCGTCGGATTAATATATAAATACGAACTGCACGAATGAAAGAATAAAATTGAAGAGAAAGATCTTTGCCACTAAAAGCCAAAAGATGGGGCTCACATTTCTTCACTGGTGAGTCCAGGTCAAAGAAAAAAAAATCAAGAGGTAACGTTGTTGACTCATCAGTCCTTTGTCTCTTGATATTGCCACCCGAGGGCTACTTGAAAAAGAGAAGCCCAGGTTGTCCATTTTTTGAGAGAAACCGCACAAGAGAAGGAGAGATTGTCTTCTCTCTTGGAAATGGCCGCCTGTTGGGCTCATTGACAAGACCACGAGATGGAGAGCACTGTGGCCACCGTGGGTTCTTTTTTGGTGTCTTGAAGAATGGCCGCGCGGTGAAGCCGCAAGTTGGCTTCCTGTTGAGCCGCCGCACGAAGACCGAAAAGGAAGAAATCAAATAATGAGGAGCTCTTTGCTTGGCCGTACGTAAGAGCCGAGAACAAACATGAATTTGTCTCGAGGATTTTTTTTGTCCGTAAATATTAAGGATTTGAATTTAATTTAGGTGCGAAAAATGCTCGAGTGAGCGATTATAAGCTTGAATTCTCCAATTATTAATAAATTATGTGCTATTGGTTCTCTTCGTAGATGTAGATATCAATACGTTGAACAGAATCACGTAAATCTTGAGCATCCTATATCGTTCCTTGTTATTTCTCTTGTAATTTTTGCATTGATTTAATTTGCAATATCCCAAGTTAGCTTCCGTGTTAGCTAATATCATAACAATTGATATCAGAGCTTGATGATTGGAATGTCTTGATTGTGATTTGAGGCTTTTGCTTGTTTTATTATTATCTGAAAATTATGTTGTTGCAATTATGTCTAGGGCAAAAGTTGAAATTGAGAAGTTTAACGAGATGAACAACTTAGGGTTATGGAGTGTTAAGATGGAGGCGTTGTCAATAACTCAAGTTTGGTTGAAGCATTGGAGAGCAAAGATAATTTGCCCGAATCAATGAAAGATGTCGAAAAGGATGTGCTAATGAGGAAGGCGAGGAGTATGATCCTGTTGAATTTGTCGAATGAGGTATTGATAGAAGTGGCCGAAGAGAAGGATGCCGCAGTATTGTGGGCAAAACTTAAGGCAATTTATTTGATGAAGGATTTGAGCAATTGCTCGTATATACTGAAAAGGATGTTTCAATTTCCGATGGTTGAAGGCACATCCCTTAGAGCCCACTTAGATAAGTTTAACAAACTCATGATGGATTTGAAGAACATCAATGAGGCCTTGCCTGATGAGAAACAAGGTATGATGCTGTTGGCATCTCTACCGGATTCTTTTGAGCACTTTATAGATTCATTACTGCAGGGTGCACTATGATTACCTTAAAAGAGGTAAAGTCCGCTTTGTTTTCTAAGGAGTGGCAAAAGAAGTTATGAGAAGATAACTTAGTGCAAAATACTGAGTAAGGTTTAGTTATCTAGGGTAGATACGGATGAAAAGAGTCTAGAGGTAATAGATGGAAGAGTCATTTTAAATCAAGGTCTAATGTTCAGAACCGTCAATGTTATCATTGCGACAAGGTAAGGCACTAATCGAAGTACAAGGGTAAAGGAGTTAAGGTGGAGTCTCTAGGTGATGGTAATATTGTTACCGTAGCAAATAATAGTTCTAGCGATGCCAATGATGTGTTAACAATCATCATGAGTTCATCAGGTGATGGTTGGGTGCTTGACTCTGAATATTTTTATCATGTGACTTCTTATAGACATTGGTTTACTACCTATTAGTGCACGGAGGTGATAAGATGTTTATGAGAAATGGTGCTGCTTGTGAAGTGGTAGGGATTGAAACAATTCAAATTAAGATGCACAATGTGGTGGTGCAATGGTTGACAGGTGCAAGGCATGTATCGGAGCTAAGAAAGAACCTTATCTCATTGAGTGCTCTTGATAAGTTTGGATACCGCATTTTCACTAAAGGTGGAGTTTTAAAGGACTCTTGAAGTATGCTTACGGTGATGTGAGGGAAAATAAACCGTGGGTTGTATCTCCTCCAGAGAAAGACAGTAATTGGCTCGTCTGCTAGATTCTCTAAGGCTTCAAGTGAGGACACCATATGATTGTGGCAAATGAGACTTGGACACATGAGTGAGTAGGGAAATGATTATTATGAGTCATAGGTGTCTATTGGGAGGCCATCGAATTGAGAAGCTGAATTTCTATGGTCACTACGACATGAGTAGTCGGCGAATAGTGAAGTTCAGTACGACAGTTCACCATACCTTACTCAGACTTATGGGGACCTTCTCAAGTTTTGTCCAAGGGTGGTGCCGGGTATGTGTTGTCCTTTGTTGATAACATTTCAATGAAAGTATGGATTAGTTTCTTAAGTGAATGAGCGAGATGCTTGGTCAATTCAAGTCATGGAAGGCAATGATCGAAAGGCAAATAGGAAGAAAGATCATGTGCTTGAAAACTGATAGAGGGTTGGAATTCTATTCTAATGAGATTGGCCAGTTTTGCATAGAGGAAAGCATAGTGAAACACCGCACTGTTGCTGATTCATCATAGCTAAACGGAGTTGTAGAACTAATGAATGAAATTATATTGGAGAGAGCTCACTCTTTACTCTCTAATGCTAGATTATATGAAGATTTTTGGGTTGAAACTGTGAATACTGTTTGTTGGTTAGTGAACAGATCACCATCACCATAGGTTGATTGGAAAACTCCTGAGGAAATGTAATCAGGTAGTCTGTTGATTACACTAAACTGAGAGATTGGTTGCCTTGCTTATGCTTGTGTGAGTGATAGTGTGTTGGAGCCTATATGGGGTGAAGGGATACAAGCTGTGGTGTACTGAGAAGGATTCACCTGGTTTTATATTCAGCAGAAAGGTTGATGAATATGCTCTATTTCTGAAGAGAAGTGATGGATCAATTGGAAAGAAAGATCCGAACGGTGTTCAGAAATAGGTGGAGCTTCAATGAGAGCCTCGAGATGTTTAGAGTGCAATAGATGTGATAGTTTCTGCGGAGTTGCTAGATTCCATATCAATTGATAGTTATTCCATGGTTGCAGTTGATGTAGTTTCGAAGTGGTCAGTGGAGGTGAATGAGATAAAGTGACAGTTGTATATAGATATTGAAATAGATAATTTGGGTGCAGTAGAGATAGTTTTGGGTATGAAGATGTAGAGAGAAACTATTGGAATGTTGCGAGTAATATGAAGAAGTTACGTCGAGAAAGCTTCAAAGAACGTCAACATGCAGTTGAGAAATTTTGTAGATACTCTAGTTGCCACACATCATAAATTGTCTAGATTGTCATTGTGTATTTGGATAGAGGTGGAGCAATTGTCCCATACTTTACTTGCTAGTATTGTTAATTGCTTGTGTTATCTCATGGATAGTACTAGGCTTGATTCATCATATGCAGTTAGGAAAATGTATATGATTAATCTAGGTATACATTTTGATGTTGTGAAGTGGATCCTCCTAATTTTGTTAGGGACAACAGACATTGAGCTATGATTTAGAGGATATAGTTCAGGTAGTGTGACAGTAACTGGGTTTGTGAACTCGGGTCATGCAGGAAGCCTGAGAGATGGTCAATTACCGAGTAGTTATGCCTGTACTTTTGTTAGTTGTGTTGTGAGTTGGAGACACTACAGTTTTGTTGACGAATAAGACCGGAGAAATGGTAACAATGGAAGGAGTCGAAGAGGTAGTGCAATCTAATTACTTGATTAGTAATGTTGGTGTGAGACATCTGATTGACGTGGTGTTTGGTAGAAGTCAAAGATATTACTAGAGTATTGAGTTTTATTGGTGATCGAAATTTCTGCATCAGATATAGCATATCAGGAGAGAAAGTAACCGCGAAGAAGGTTCTTATGGTGGTGAATCCTATGGATATGTGGGCCGACTTTACTCCTCTAAACAAGTTCAGGCTTTGTTTGAGCTTGATAAATATATGTGATAGATGAGTGTCCATTGAGGCATTAGGAAAGCACCATAGATGACGAGCATTATAACTTGATATCAAACGACAGGTCAATTTGAAGAATTATTAAATTATATATCGAGTTTGAGTCGTTATGGGGTATGACACCGTTAAATAAATATATAAATTTGAACTGCACAAGCGAAAGAAAAAATGAAGGGAGGATCTTTGCCACTAAAAGCCAAAAGATGGGGCTCACATTTCTTCATCGGTGGGTCCAGGTCAAAGGAAAAAAAATCAAGAGGAAATGGTGTTGACTTCTCCATCAGTCCTTGTCTCTTGATATAGCCGCCAGCGGGCTACTTGAAAAAGAGAAGCCTAGGTTATCCATTTTTGGAGAGAAGCCGCACAAGAGAAGGAAAGGTTGTCTTCTCTCTTGGAAATGGCCGCCTGTTGGGTTCATTGACAAGACCACGAGATGGAGAGCACCGTGGCCACCACGGGATCTTTTTTGGTGTCTTGAAGAATGGCCGCACGGTGAAGCCGCACGTTGGCTTCCTGTTTAGCTGCCGCACGAAGATCGAAAAGGAAGAAATCAAATAATGGGGAGCTCTTTGCTTGGCCGTGTATAAGAGCCGATAACACACGTGGATTTATCTTGAGGGTTTTTTTTTTTAATCCAAATAAGTTATTTATTTATAAATATTTGGGGTTTAGATTTAATTTAGGTACGGAAAACGCTCGAGCATCATGAGTGATTGTAAGTTTGGATTTTTTGATTAGTAGTGGATTATGTACTGTGGATTATGAGCGATTGTAGGTACCGATACGTCGACCTGAACCACGTAAGTCTTGGGAGTCCTTTTATCGTTTCTCGTTATTTCTCCGGTAATTTTCGCATTAACTTAATTTACAGGATCCCGAGTTAGTTTTTGCGTTAGTTAATATCGCAACGGCATAATACAAAAAAATTTATTATACATAAGTAGAGTGGCATTTGTGAGACCGTGAGAGTCTAGCTTATGAGATTATGATACTTTTGATAACTGATTAGAGAATATGCTTAGTATCACGAAAAACCTTAAGCTAGTTCATCTGTCGTAAATCTATCCTAAACTAATTTTTTGACTATCATAGACCCCAAACTAATAATATACTCGTGACAAATTTATCTTTCGTTAGTTTCCGTTAAGTTGAATTAATACCATGAAAATTCACAAATTGGTATGCTTCTGACAAACGGAAGATAAAACTCCAAATCGGTATACCCGTTAACTGTTATGTGTTATCCAGTTCAGTAATTTAACAGTAAAAATTTAACAAAAATTAATAGAGGGTAAATTTATTATGAATGTACCAGTTTAAGGTTTTTCCTGGTATTAACCCTATAGAATACGAAAATTTTTAAAGTAGTATATTTCATCATGGTCATGAAAATTGTAATTCATTATGCATTTTTTACATATTATTCTGATAAACATTAATGAAATATTCTCCCCGCAGGGCAGCCCAACATGGGGCGTGCAGCGGTGGCAAGGCAAAGTTCCACCTCACGGGGCGGGGGCGGGGAATGCGATCCCTGGCTTGCACCTCGCTCCATGCCCGTGCCTACTTTTGCCTCTCTTCTGATCTCTACAGTTTCGCAAAAATCAAGGGATCGTTTGAGGAAAAGGACAAAAAGAAAGAGGGTTCGGTTAACTTCCACGCCAGTTTCAGAGGGGATCGATCGCTTCCTGATTCCATGTTGTCTGGAACCGTTCCTCCGGTTCGGTTGCTAGTTCCAACTTCGGAGCCGAGCCACCAGATGATGATTATCCCTAATCTACACGCACAATCTATTCACCTCATCTAATTACGAGGAACGGCACAGGAGCTGTAGAAGCAATTACCACGTTAACATCGTACATCTTTCCAAGATGACTTTGATATTACAAACAAACTGTATATGGCCTAATTGAGCGGGATTCCGAAGTTGATGACGACACAGAACAAAAGTAAGACGGGATAACAGTAATCTAGTGAAACAACTTTGAATTCTCAAGAAATAGGCAATGTGGCGCGACGGATAAATGTGAATAATATTAAATAAAAATAACACCAGGCAAAAGAAAAGAATATGTAATCATATTAAAGAAAGATAGTAACAATAATCATGTATAATTTAGGAGATAATGACACAGCTACTACGTCATTTTGCACCGACAAGTTCAATCTGCTTCATGAAATCTTTTGCTGCTTAATCTACGTCGGTCAAGCTCTAAACTATAAAGTTCATATTAAATCGTGATAAAGAGGCCCTTTTCGGTCGTCTATACAACGTTGTTGTGTGGGCCGATAGTTGTGGAATACACTGCGACAAATTCTTGCTTAGCACCAATAATGACGATGTTTCCATCGTGGATGGACAATAGTGATAATAGGCATCTTCGTTGAAGACAAAATTGAGGGTGACTTCGTAGATTTTATCAAAGATTTGGGATGCCATTTTTCAACTGACCTTTGCTTGTAGGAAAGAAATCGGTTGGTATTTTACAAAAGTCCTTGATTTGAATTTAACTTTAAAAAATGAATACTGTTTCAAATTTGACTATGAATTAAATTGTTAAACATGCTTAAATATGAAGTGATCAAATTTGACTATGAATTACCATTTGCACATAATTAAATAGGTTCGTTTAGCATAAATGGGTCAGCGTCATAAATGGTGTAACACGAGAAAAATAATCTATATGTGTACAAATAAACCTGTAGTTGAAACCATACATGATATCTATGTGTGCCCTTGCAAGCATTTGTGGATATTACTCGTGCATCGAGTGCCATGTGGCTTGACTACCTACAAATTTGTTTTAATTTTCTCTTTAACATATTTAAGTAAAAAATTCATCCAGGTGTATCATGAATTTCACATCTTCAATTTTAACTATTTCACCAATTTATATTCCTAAAGACTATGACCATTTAAAGGTATTATGGATGAAATTAAAGTAGTTTCATGTGTATGACATAAGATTAATTGTTTGATGTAACTTTGAGAATTCCGTTCCTAAGGAGAAGAACATCATTTTGATTGACTCATACCGTGTGGTTCAATACATTTTCACCACCAACAACCAATCTCAATCTTGAGTCCTTAACTCACTAAAGAAAATGGGCTAAGGTGACCAAAGGTCTAACTTTGTCCCCTTAGGTAAAGGCAACAACTTTTTTGTCGACCGTTTGCTCCATTTTCTTTACCTAAGGTGACAAAATCCTTTTTATTTTGTTGCCTTTGATACCTATTTGTTGCTTTAGATACCAAAGGCGACGGACAATAATTCATTGCCTTTGGTAGTGAAAGGCCGGACGGACACTAATTTGTTGCCTTTGGAAACCAAAGGCGGAACAATAAGGTTGTCTTACTCAAAGGCAGCAAAACTCATTTTTGTAGCCATACACTAGCCAAAGTCCACAAAAATTCGTTGCATTTATCTGGTCTATGGCGATAAAAATTCGTCGCTTTGGTCAATTTTCAGGCCAAATTGGCACCAAAAGGCAATGAAAAATGTGTCGCCCTTAGTAATTTTTCGCCACGTTAGGTTTAAATTTCGGGTTAGGCAAGGTGATGACATCCCATTGAAGCGGCATTCTCTCTAGCTAAAGCAAGAGCAGTGGAAGGAGATTAAAGCGGAGATGCATGGAGATGGCGGACTTATATGACAGATTCGTCACGTCCTCAAAAGCTTAGCAACTGGAAAACTTGGGTCGTTCTCAAAGACATCCGGGAATTCGCGAGGGATTTCAGCTCTCTCGAGTACATCCCGATCAGTAGAGATGCAAGTTCCTGTGCTAATTGGGCTGCTGTCCACACCAAGGAGGAGTATATGCAGCTTCGATCGGGTTTTACTACCCTCATCCTGCCTCCTGGTGTCTCATTTCATAGGGTGTTGATGTTATTTTCTTGCTTTTGACGAATGAATGTTTGAATGGCCAGAAAAATAGACAGGCGGATGTCGCTTTAGAGTTTTGGTTCAGAACTACGGAGAACCTCGATCTTATTTCACTTCAATGTCACAACAAGTTTTTAAATTACACATTTTTCCAATGAAGGACTGTCTTCCACATGCCTTCTTTATCAAGGTGAAATCGAAGCACATGGTGAAGCAATTACATACAAATCACCCTTTCTCCCAGCTGTAGCACCGAAAACTTCAGTCATGTCGAGTTGTTCCGGGTCTTGCCCATTTGCTAGCTTCCAATCATAATGATACAACAGTGATGCGAGTATAAGTTCGATGCTGGCTGCCGCGAATGCAATGCCTGGACAGATCCTCCGACCAGATCCAAATGGGAGGAATTGATAGTGCATCCCCTTATAATCTGCCGAAGATTCGACAAACCTCTCAGGCTCGAATTTCTCTGGATTTGTCCAGTATCTTGGATCTCTCCCTATAGCATATGCATTAATAATGACTCTGGAATTCATAGGAATATCGTATCCGTTGGCCTTGCATCCTTCCCTCGGTGCTCTGGGGATCAATGGTCCTGGTGGGTGCATTCTGAGAGTTTCTTTGATAATGCACTTCAGGTAATGGAGTTCTTCGATATCCGATTCTTGAACACGGTCCTTTCCCTTTAAGACCCGCCGTATCTCGTTCTGCACTTTGGCCATCACCTTTGGGTTCTTGAGCATTTCCGACATCGCCCATATGAGCATTGTCGATGATGTCTCGCTTCCTGCAACAATTATATCCTACGAGAGTCGTACAAATTTACCCCATTATATATAATTTTTTGTGAGCATCTCGGAAATGATTTTGACGATAGTAAAACTTATTTGAGTATTTAATGGATTTGATCAAGTATGAAGCTATATTATATGAATATTGATATAAAATGAACCTGAGGCTATTCCAACAGAGAGTTCGTTAACAATCAAGGTAGAGACAATCTTATAGGGAGAAAATTGTTTTAAGTACTGGAGAACGTAGAAGCAAGTGTGGAAGCAATGGAACAACGAACCATGTCAATCCAATGATTTGTTTGACTGGCCAGGTTGATTGAACGTCCTACACTTAATTTTATTGAGGAATTTCTCCGAGCTCTTTTACCCGTAGACAGATGGACATAATGGCTACCAGATCCATGCTTAACGTTCAAATTTGGATGCATATAAGATGACCAAACGAGGAGCAAACCTGAGTCCATCTACAAGTGCTTGAAACCGAGAAATCAAAGCTTTTTTAGAGAGTTCTTGAGTCTGTCTCTCCATTGCTGCATCGCAGTCGATTAAGTGTTGATCCAAAGAGTTAGCAAGAGTGTCAACTCGCTTTGTAATCATACAAGATAAGTGGTCGTACTTGGAGTGAAGACATTTGCTTCAGTGAGAGAAAGTGTGTGGGAAGCTCTTTGTATGCACTTCGCAGATGTAGTTTATGGTCTTGGGAGAGAATCTACTACTTCATGTGGACAAGGTGTGAAAACAACCGTTGGAAGAGTCTATTGGCGACGGAATCTATAATGAGGTATCTGTAGAAGGAGGCAATTTCTACGCAAGGCGGTACTCACACTCTTGGCTAAACTAGTGGATTTCAACCGATTTGGGCTGCTACAGCCGGAAGAGAACGAGTAGGCACACCCGATCCGAACCAATAACAACTCTTCACTTGCAATTTCTCTTTCCCTTTTGCTACGAACGTAGCAAATGTTTGTTAATATTCCCTTGAAGCAAAGAAAGTCTACTTTCAAATAAAATCGCCCCATTGAATTTATAAATTAAGGGTTTACCCGCCGCAAATAGTGCGAAATCCCCATTGAATTTAAAGTAACAACCATCCTGTGTATTATGTGAGATTTGCAGATAGTAATAAAGCCAGTGGGAGATTGGAAAAAGCGAGAAGATAGAAAGATTACCAGCTTCTATTCATTGAAGTGAATCTGTTTGCAAAGAGCACAACACAAAATTTTATGGCAAGCAAATTTGAACCAAAATTCCCACATTTTTTTGAAAATAAAAATAGCAAAGATAATATAATGAATTTATTAATAAAGGGATTGTATGGAGATATTTTATTTTAAATGCAGTTTTTCAATCTTTATGTTGTCTTACATCATGTTTTTAAATTGACTGCTACAAAAACATATAAAATTGGAATACTGAACCATAATCAAATTAATGTAAATATGATAACAAAATTTCAACTCCATAGGCATTAAAGCCGTATCAATTTGATATATAATTCATTCATAGTTATATTGCCGTATGTCTTAATTATCTTTCAATATGCTTGATGGAATATTGAAAGAAACTGGAAACATTTAATAAAAACTCGAGTTCGGTAAAGTGTAAATGACAATGCATTGGCTCTTGAGGATGACAAGTTTCTCTATTAACGCGTTATGTTTAGTTCTGATAAAACTTAGTTATAGTTAATCTATTGCTTGTCATGGTACTTGAGCAGTTGTTGTGTGGAAAATTAAGGCGAAAATGTGATTCATTTTTCTTGAAAAATAATATCTAATATGAGGTATCAATAAGACAAAAATAATCGTTAAAAGAGTGATTAATTCCACTTAATCATAAATTTAAAGGTAGTAGCTTACGCATATTAAAACAAAAGTTAGTTTAAGTTTTTAGTATTTGACTTTTTTAATCTCATTAAAGTTAGATGGGAATATTGTATGGAAGCTATTATTTCTAAAAACATAGTAAAGCATATTTTCTCTCGAGCATCATAACATTGGTTATTCCGTACATGAACTTCTAACATCAAATAACACGGTACAAATAATGCTTTGGGGTAAATTTAAAGGAAACTAATGGATAGTAAATTTGTCATAAGTGTACCGGTTTGAGATTTTCGGTAGTTAAAAAATTAGTTTGGGATAAATTTATCGCAGGTGTACCAGTTTGGGGTTTTTCGTAATATTAACCCTTGATATAATCATTTCTTCATAATACTCGCAATATGACCAAATGAAAGAGAATCTGCTATTCAAGCTTTTGCTAAGAGCCAGGGATGTATTCATAAGAAATTATTAAGATAACGTACCAAGATGACGCCTTTAATGTTGTCCGTGGTGAGATGAAACCCGATCTCATCAGACTCCTGGAGACGCTGTAGCACATCGACCAGATCTTCTTTATCCGACGCATCTTCTGGCCTAGCTGAGCATTGTTCTCGTTGCATTTTGTGGTCAGCAAGAATAGTGTTCAAGATTTCGTCGTTCTTCCGCTTTATCTTGTCCAACTTGAATTTCATCCCGTTAATGTAGATCAGAAACCAAAGGGAAGGGAAAAGCTCGGCTAGGCCGAACCCGCTTGCCAACCTCAAGGCTTCCTCGAGCGTCGAGATGAACTCGTCCTGCTGCTTGCACCTCTGGCCGAAAGCCGCCGTGCAAATGATGGAATTCGTGCAAGCAAAGATATTCTTGCTGAGATTGAGAGGGAGACCCGACGACGATCCGATGTACTTGACGAGACTGTTCACCTCCTCTTCTCGCGCCCATGTGAGTGACCGCACGCGCTTAACACTCAGAAGTTCCAAAACGCAAACCTTGCGGAGTTGTCTCCAGTATTCTCCGTACGGGGACAAGAACAGGCTTGAGTTGTCGTAGCTCGTCATTTCGGCCATTGGGAACGGTGGCTTGTCGGCAAAAGCGAGCTCTTGGGTCTTGAGGACCTCCTTGGCTGCTTCAGGAGAGGAAATTGTTACGACGGGAAGCTCGCCGAGTTGAAGATAGAAAACTGGTCCATGTGTTTTGGCTAACTTGTTTAGGCGATGGTGCGGGAGTTCGCCGAACATCTGGTGCAAATTCCCAATCAGTGGCAACTTCTTAGGGCCTGGGGGCAACCTTAGATTGAACCCTTTTGTTCCATGTCTGCTAGAGATCACTTTAATTAGAATGAACGAAAAGAGAGTCAGTGAAAGGATGAAGGAAAAGGCAGAGAGCTGAAGCATCCTGAAAAGCTAATAATAGGCGGTTCTTGTGTTTCGGTGAAGATTTTGCCATGCATTTGAGCTCTATTTGTTGTGTTTTGTTATCCACTGGTTGGCATGCGATCTTTCTAGTTGTTGGAACATCGTTTTCTCAGATAGTTGGAGTCTTGTGTTTGACTATAAGCATCTCAAAGTTGCCTAAATCACTTAAGTTTTCAAAGTAAATCACATCTCTTACCAATCGTGTCCAATGCAACCAAAATATCAACGTAGTGCTGAGGTGTCTGGAGTTGGATCCAAGGTGATACTACTGCCCTCAATTCCTTTGAGCCACCCAATGCCTGACGTGGCGAAACCACCGTCAAGTCAAGGATAGACGAGTAATGGACACTTCGACAGATTTCGGAGGACCGGATCCTCGAAAGTCCGTGACCGTTGGATTAGAAAAGAACAAATCTTGATCGTTCATCAAAACTTTCTAAAATATTTGTGAAATACCACTTTTTGAGTATAAGGTACCACAAAATGCACTTGCATATGATATTTAGAGACCATAGAACTGGTGATCCAGGGGTCCCTCTACCTGAGGGGTGATTTTAAAGCATCGATGGATCTCATGTCGTGTGAGCATTAGTAGTTTAATCCAACTATGGAGATTTTTTTAATTCGATTTTGTGCTATGAGGAAACAAAATCCTATTTAGCTTGGATTTTGAAGAATTAAATTGAAGGCATGACCAACAGGAAAACAAGCTATACTTAGAAATTAATTGCAATAGCGTGACCAGGTACATAACTTTGACTTAAGGAGTAAAAGTCAGTACTATTAAAATGCATGCGAGATATGTGAGTTTAAGTGACTCTCAATTACAAAGATGAAATTGCAAAAAGAAAATCCAATATATTCTATTGTTGCACTAGACAAAATCCAGTAACTCACAATGGGGTGACACACGAACCGATGGGCTTTATTCAACGGAATATATTGGCTACTATTTTTCTAATTTCATCTATGTAATTAAGAATCACTTTCATTCAAAAGTCTTTGAAGTTCAAGCATTCCCAATACCTTCTAGGCCCTCTTTGCCTAGTCACGTTAGGACTGAGAAACTGTCCATGTTCAATTGAGGAACTGGCCTAGTTGGTTCGGTTCGAAGCTAGTTCCACAGAGAACCGTGTAGGTTCACGGTTACTAAGAAACCAAGTTCGATTCCTAGGTTGAGAGTTGAACTCATATGTTCTACCCAGAAATCGAACTGACCAGGTTGGTTGTCGGGTCAAACGATTTTGAACCGGTCAAGACTATTTTCTAGCAAAAATTTAAGTTCATTAACAACTATAGAACTCAAAGAACAAAAAAAAAAAAATCACAATCTGCTCACTCATTCTAGTTTTTTACTATGGATGGGCACGAGGCATGGGGAAATCTTGCCCCCGCGGTGCGCTACCCCGATCGAAGCAAATTATCCTCGTGAAAACGGGGCGGGGCATTTTACTTTGTTGAATAAAATATCCGTTAATATAATTTAGTTACAAGTAATACATTAAAATACCGATTATCCATTATAATTTATTACCCACTTATTTTACAACTAACAAAAGATAAAATCTATATTTTATTAAGTGTATAATACAAAAAATATATTATAAATAAGTAGAGTTGCGTTTATGAGATCGTGAGTGTCTCGCTTATGAGATTATAGTACTTTTGATGACTGATTATAGAACATGAATAATTTTAAGGTAGCATAATTCATCATCGTCATGAACATTATAATTAGGGTTAATGCCACCAAAAACCCTAAATTAGTACACGCGTGACAAATTTACCTTGAACTTTTTTTTTACCACAAAAAACCCCATACTGGTACACCTGTGACAATTTTATCCCAAACTTTTTTTTACCACCAAAAACCCCAAATTAGTACACTTGTGACAATTTTACTCCAAACTGGTAAACCCGTGACAAATTTACCATAAACTATTTTTTTAACCACGAAAAACCTCAAATTGGTACACCTGTGACAATTTTACCCCGAATTAATAATTTTTTAATATTATTTTTTATTTTTTCGAATTTTTTTATTTTATTTTATTTTTCTTCATCTTCAATTTCAACTTCTGGCTGGTCACCGAACCGATGACCGGCTAGAGGTGGAAGCCGGCGAGGTTGGCCTCGCCGGTGCCAGCGAGGGCTGCCCTCGCCTGACTCAGTCTAGGGCTGCCCTTGTCAGATTTGGCGAGGGTGGCTCTTACCGGCGTCAGGCGAGGGCTGTCCTCACCCACCTAGGCGAGGTCGGCCCTTGCCCAACTTAGGCGAGGGCTGCCCTCGCCGACATCGGGCAAGGGTCGCCCTCGCCTGGGCAGACGAGGACAGCTCTCGCCTGACGCCAGCAAGGGCCGACCTCGCTTGGGCAGGCGAGGATAGCCCTTGCCAGCGTTGGGCGAGGGCTGTCCTCGCTCGCCCAAGCGAGGGCGACCTCGTCGGCTTTCACCTCTGGTTGAAGATGAACAAAAAAGAAAAGAAAAGAAAAAACGAAAAAAAAAAATTTCGAAAAAATAATATTAAAATTTTAGTTCAGGGTAAAATTGTCACATATGTACCAATTTGGAGTTTTTTGTGGTATGTTCAGGGTAAAATTGTCACAAGTATACCAGTTTGGGATTTTTTAGGGTATGTTCAGGGTAAAATAGTCACATATGTACAAGTTTGGAGTTTTTAGTGATAAAAAAAAAAGTTCGGGATAAAATTGTCACACGTGTACCAATTTGGGATTTTTGGTGGTATTAACCCTTATAACTAATTAAGTATTTTTTACATATTATTTTGACAAACATTAGTGAAATATTCTCCCCACAGGGCGTGGTGCCCTGTGAGGCACTCCGTGCCTCGCCCAACATGGGGCATGCGGTGGTGGCAAGGCAAAGTTCCTGCTCGCGGGGCGGGGAATGCGATCCCTGGCTCCACCTCGCTCCATGCCCACGCATACTTTTGCCTCTCTTCTGATCCCTACAGTTTCGCAAGAATCAAGGGATTGTTTAAAGAAAAGGAAAAAAGAAAGGGGTTCGGTTAAGTTCGTGATCATTTCCAAAGGGGAACGATTGCTTCCCGATTCTAGACTTTCTAGAACTGTTGCCCCCGGTATGGTTGCTGGTTCCAACTCTGGAGTCGGACTACCAGATGATGCTTATCCCCAATCTACATGCACAATCTATTCACCTCATTTAAATACAAGGTATGACATAGGAGCTGTAGATGCAATTATCACGTTAACATTGGACATCTTTCCAAGATGAATTTGATATTACAAGCGAAGGAATAGGCAATCTGGTGCAACGGAGAAACATGAATAATATTAAGTAAAGACAACACCAAGCAAAAGAAAAGAATATAAAGAAAGATAGTCGATAATTATGTATAATCTAGGATGATAATAACACAGCTACTACGTCATGAAATCTTTTGCTGCTTAATCTACGCCAATTGACCTCTAAATTCATATTAAATCGCGATAAAGAGGCCCTTTTCGATCATCTGTACAACGTTGTTGCGTGTGAGTATAGTCGCGGAATAAACCGTGACAAATTCATGCTTAGCACCAATGATGGCGATGTATCCGTCGTGGATGGACAATAACGATAATAGGTATCTTCGTTAAAGACAAAATGAGGGTGCCTTCATAGATTTTATCAAAGATTTGGGATGCCATTTTTCAACTGACCTTTGCTTGTAGGAAAGAAATCGGTTGGTATTTGCCAAAAGTCCTTGATTTGAATTTAACTTAAAAAAGAATACTGTTTCAAATTTGACTATGAATTAAAACTCGTGAAACATGCTTAAGTTTGAAGTGATCCATTCGTCATTACATATGTCATATGTGAGGAGGTTAACAAAGATTACCTAGAGGGGGGTGAACAGATAATTTAAATAAATTCTTAACCAATTTAAAGTGGAAGTAAAAAATCAAGAACGAAGTCTGAACAATGTTCATATTTTAAATAGCCTTTGATAGCAATTGTTCACGTGTGCAATGTAATAAATAAAAGGAGTTTTAAGGAATAAGAAAATTTGCACACAAGACATATAGTAATTCGGCTTAGATCAAACCTACGTCCACTCTTTCACACTAACAGCCTACTGGCTGAATTCCACTAGATGATCAATCAAGAGATTACAACTATAAGTGATAATCCTTAGTGTATGATATATTTCACTATCTCACTCAATCACTCTTCTCAGCTTCTCTCAAAGATTACACTTTAAAGCTCACAAAAGATAAATATATAGATTGAAGATCGCTTAGACTTTGGAATTTTAGATTCTAGATCTTGTCTCTTACTTCTGCTCCTTCGCACGTTGGTCTCCTTTTATATTCCTCAACTTTTAAACTAGCCGTTGGATAGTCTCTAGAGGATTGTTTTCCAATCTATCCGTTGGATAGAACTGTATCAAGAAGATTGCGTAGTTGTTGAGGGACAAAATCTAAATCTCCGTTGAATTTGATAACCAAGTCTTGGTTTTCATAAATAAAGCTTTCTTCGATTGGAAAATAGCTTGTCTCGAGATTAATTGCCAATCAATCAACATGTTTTGTATATCAAACCGTTGCAAAACAATCTTTAAGATTGAGTCAATCAATTTATTTGAAGTGTGAAATTCAAGCTAGATTACTAGTCGTTATGTACGTTATAATCTTATATCATGTTATGGACTTTACGTTCTGAACTTATGCCACGTTTTAGATTAACGTTCTAAACTTGAGTCTCAAGTTCATCACGTGCAGTATAAAGTTTGCACCTCTTCATCTGTAGTATAAAGTCTGAACCTCTTCGTCTGTAGTATAAAGTCTGAACATCTTTGTCTGCAGTATAAAGCCTAAAGCTCTTGAAGTAATTTCACAATCTAAACAAGATTGCCACGTCTTCTCTTCCAAGAATAACTTCCTGAATCAAAATACTTCAAAGCATTTATCAGACTTACAAAATACCCATCGACAGTTTTGTCAACTTTAAAATTTGTTATGAGGTTTTCCTAACAATGTGATCAGTACTTCGGTATCTTTTTAGCACACACCCTTTTTAAGGTTTTTCTTTCCTTAGCACAAATAAAATGACTTGCATACGTGCGCGGAAAAAAAGTGACATTAAAACTCCGTTTGTTTCTAGGAAAATAAATGATTTAGATAACATTTTCCTAAAAATTATAGCTTACATTGCTTGAAATAATTAGTCAACAAAAAATGTTTCCATTATTGATAACAATTTATGTTTAAACATTTTTGTGGATGATGGGAACATTTTTCTTTTATTCATTTTTCAAAGTAAACAAATGCTTATTTTTAGGAAAATATTTTCCAAACTATTAAATTTCGCAAAAGAAATGTACCCTAAAGAAACAAATGATCTCATACAACAGATGACATGGACGATTATTAGAATATTTTCTCGTGCGGGAGAGCTGAAAAAACATGGAATAGTGATATATTAAATCCAAACCACTTATTTTAAACGTTTTTTTTTCACATTTATATTTTCACCGTGTTGAACATATATGATTTTTAGCATATAAAAGAGTGATAGAATATCATGATCCCCCAAATGCAGGAATTTATAGAATTATTGAAGTGATCAAATTTGGCTTCGCTATTTTTATTTATTTTAGATATTATATCAAAGGAAAAATTTAAAAGCTGCATGTTCTAAATCCTCAAAATAGCAAAGGCTCTTCACGGCAAAAGTTCAGATAAAGGGAAGCTATTCATCATGCTACTCCAAGTCCATGCTACATGTGGGTGGGGCTAAATACTGCATGATTTATTAGGTGTAATTAGAATTTGAAAAACACTGATAGCATTTAAGTGATTCGAGTGTAGTTGTAATATCTGTTATATCACTTGATCTATAATAAAATTTCGTATTGTTTTCCCCGTGGATGTAGGTCACTATGACCAAATCGCGTAAATCTGGTGTCCGATTTATTTTCTTGTTCTGTCAATTTTATTGTTCGATTGTTTAGCTTTTGCTGCCCATATAACAACCCATATAACGTTGTTGTGTGCGTGTGTGATCGCGGAAGAAACGGTGACAAATTCATGCTTAGCAGCGCTAAGTTAGCACCAACAACGATGATGTTTCCATCGTGGATGGACATTGCTGATAATAGGTCTCTTGGTTAAAGACAAAATTGAGGGTGACTTCATAGATTTTATCGAAGGTCTGGGATGCCATTCTTCAACTGACGTTTGCTTGAAGGAAAAGAATTCGGTTGGTATTTGTCAAAAGTCCTTGATTTGAATTTATCTTAAAAAAAGAATACCGTTTCAAATTTGACTATAAATTAAAACTCCTGGAACGTGCTTAAGTTTGAAGTGATCCATCCGTCATTATATATGTCAGGTGGTCAGTACTTCTGTATCTTTTTAGCACACACCCTTTTTAAGGTTTTTCTTTCTTTAGCAGAAACTAAAAATGACCCACATTTACCTTACCAAAAAAAATAAATAAATAACCCGCATATGTGCGTGAAAAAAGAAATGACATTAAAGCTCCGTTTGTTTCTAGAAAAAAAATGATTTAAATAAGATTTTCCCAAAAATTATCGCTTATATTGCTTGAAATAATTAGTCATCGAAAAATGTTTTTATTATCGACAATAATTTATATTTAAACATTTTCGTAGATGATAGGAACATTTTTCGTTTATTCATTTTTCAAAGTAAACAATTGCTTACTTTTAGGAAAATATTTTCCAAACCATTAATTTCCACAAAAGAAATGCACCCTAAAGAAAGAAATTATGAACAACATATGACATGGACGATTATTAGAATATTTTCTCGTGCGGGAGAGCTGAAAAAACATGGAATAGTGAATATTATATCCAAACCACTTATTTAAATGTTTTTTCACATTATATGATTTTTAGCATGTATAAGAGTGTGATAGAATATCATGATCCCTCAAATGCAGGAATTTATAAATTATTCAAGTGATCAAATTTGCCCTAGCTATTTTTATTTGTTTTAGATATTATATATCAAAGGGAAAATTTAAAAGCTGCATGTTCTAAATCCTCAAAACAGCAATGGCTCTTCACAGCAAAAGTTCAGATTAAGGGGAAGCTATTCATCATGCCACTCCAAGTCCGTGCTACCTAAATTGTTGATTACGACATGAACTGATCATGACATTTTCGGAAAGCATGAATTAATTATGGCACGTGCTTAGTGCTCTTTCATCGAATAAGAGCTTAATTCATCTATAGAACAACTTTCTCGAAAACTAAGGATGTTTCATCGTCTTCTCATTCCCCATTCTTTTGCTATAAATTTGCAGGATATGGAGTGGAAAATGTTCACCGAATCATATCTATGTCATACTCAATATGTGTGGGACTCACAAAAATTGAAAACAAAATCAGAAAATAATTATTTATTTAAAGGCTTTATCAATTGGAAACGTTACTGCTTAGAGAAAAAGAGTTTTTAAGTGGGAAAATTATCCAAAAAGTCCTAAACCTATTGTACATCGGTCAATTCAATCCTAAGTCTTTCAATTGTGCCAATTCAGTCCTAAACCTATTATGAGGCGGCTAATTTAGTTATAAACCTTTCAATCATGCAAATATAGTCCTAAATATTTTGATGATTTGTCAATTTAGTCCTAAATCTTTTAATGATTTGCCAACGTAGCCCTTCGGTGATTTCCGGCCAAAATTACGTCGACAGGTGACGTGGCACTTTGATACTACTGATTATCATCTCCTCGCCCATATTGAAAGGGAGACAGGAGAAGTACTCGATTTATACAATGAGATAGTTGACCTTATCCTGTCTTATTGATTCGAATGACAGCACAGTTTTAACCCCAAGGAGTTCGAGTACACAAATCTTCCGGAGTTACCTCCAATATTCGCCGTATGAAGTGAAAAACATGCTCGAGTTCTTGTAAGTGGTCATTTGAGCGGCTGGATACAGTAGATGGTCCGAGAAGGCGATCTCTTGAGTCGTTAGGACCTCCTTGGCTGCTTTAGTGGTTGTGATTGTTACAACAGGAAGCTCACCGAGTGGAAGATAGAAGACCGATCCATATATCTTGCCCAACCTGTTTAGGCGATGGTGCGGCAATTCGCCGATCATCTGGTGCAAATTTCTGATAATCGGTAACTTCTTTGGATATAGAGTTAGCTTAATATTTGACCCACGCACGTCTACTAAAGATCACTTTGTTAATAAGTATATCGTGACTTTCCTAGAGGTGAACCACCCGAGGGAAAGTTACTGGATTATTAAGCTAAAAACTTAGTGTGGACTATCCTAAACCCATGCTAATTGCAACTTTGGAGTTTTGATTTAATCAAGAGATAAATGCACTGAAATTCCTAAAATTTACCACAAAAGTGCGATTGAGTGCTAAAACTTTCAAAAAGTGCAAAAACTTGTCAAATTAGTGCAATCAAGTCCTTTTGTTATATCTGTCCAATTAGGCTCTTAGAAAATGCCAAAGTGTCTCATTTTATTACTTTTTAAAACATGTGACAATGATGTGGCGCTCACCAAGCGACATGTCAGAATTTTTTTTAAAAAAAATACAACTAAATTAGATTTAAAAAAAAGGCTAAAAGTTAAAATAAAAAAACACACAAATTTTAAAAGATAAAACAAAAGGAAATCACATCACAACCCTTGCAAGAGGCTGCCGCCATCGGAAAGGATTGGTGGAAGGTCGCAAGAGCCTCGCCGGCCCCCGACGAGGGCTTGTTGACCTAGATCTCGCGGAGGGCGCCAGGCTCTCACCGAGGGTCGGCGATCCTCGCTTAGTTTTGGGGTGAGGGTTATGCCCTCCCCTAAATTTGTGTTGGTAGGCCCTTGCCAGGGACCGACAAGGGTTGTCGGGCTTCGGCAAGGCTCAAGCAACTTTTGCTGGCCCTTCCCCATGGTGGTTGTAGTGGCCACCAATGAGGGCTTGGTCCTTTGTTTTTTAACTTGGTTTATAGAAAAAAAAATTAATTTTTAATTTATTAAATCTAATTTAAGTAAAATTTGAAAAAGAATATATTAAAAATAAAAAAATAAAATTTTGAAAAATATTAAAATATTATTAAAAATTATCCACATAAGCACTGGCCGATATCCACGTCAGCAATATTCAGCCAAAATTAACAGAAAGGATTGAATTGGCACTATGTTAAAAGGCTTAGGAATAAATTGGTACTAAAAAAGGTTTATGACTAAATTGGCATAAAAAATGTTTAAAACTAAATTGGCACAAAAAAGGGTTATGAATAACTTAGCACAAATTCAATATATTTAATACTTTTGTGACATTTTTCCCTTCACGAACCCAACTACTGTAATTCAAAGGAACAAGCAAGGCGACCAACCTGTAAAGTGGAAACCACCAGAAAGAGGATCCTCGAAGGTTATGGCACATTTATTCCGCGGAAAATAAATAATTTGAAAAATATTTTTTAAAAATTATTGCTTGTATCACTTATAAAAATAAACAAACGAAAAAAAAATTCATTGTTCACGAAAATATTTAAACATAAATTGTTGTCCATAAATGTAACATCTTTGATTGACTAATTATTTCAAAAGATATAAGTGATTATTTTTAGAAATTATTTTTTAAATTATTTATTTTTTACGAAACAAATAGATATCTAGCAAAAAGGTCATCCGTAGGAGCCGTAGGTAAAACTTGTGGCGATTTCGAAGGTACTCCAGCTAATGGGTTTGCAAAAGAGTTGCAGATTGTCAGAGACGATTTGTTGCTAAGGCCCAAAGACCTCAGGCCCCCTATGGCATATTTTGTGTTTGGTAGCCCAGTTACTTTGTTCTAAATGTGTTGAATGATGAGATGAGTTGAATGTTTTCCAAAAAAAAAACCAACAGTCAAATTTTAAACAAAATTACTGTCAACTTGGAGTTAAATAAAAGTCCCTTCCAATCCAAACGGACAAATAAAAGAGGGAAAGTTTCAAAAAATGCTTTTCGTAAATTACTTCCAAGAATATTGTCAGAAGAAAATTGTCAAATAAATCATAAACATATTATACAATGGCTAATTCGGTCATAAATTTTTTAATATGGTCAATCTAGTCTTAAACCTTCTAATGATTTGTAAATGTAATCATTCCAACCAATTTGGCCAGAAATCGTTGACATGATATTTCAATCAATACTGGTCGTGCCACGTAAGACGATCGGTATCCATATCAGTGATTTTCGGCCAAAACTGGCCAGAAGGATTACATTAGCAAATTGTCAAAAAGATTTAGAACTAAACTGACCAAATTAAAAATTTTTATACTAAATCAGCCACCATACAATAGATTGAAGATTTTTTGGACAATTATCTCATAATTTTTGTGTCAATATAGCTCGTGAATTTGGTGATTGTCACAATTGATCGCCCAGTTCCCCAGCGGCACAAAACTTCAGCAAACGGCAACCACATGCATGTCGCATGCCATCATACTCACCATGGATAGGAGCATTTTCATTCGAATTTGTTCGATCTCAAATTCCTAAAATCTCTAAACTAATCCCTTGGGTCGTGAGTCCGAGAGTCCTTGAGGATGCAAATCGAAGCTGTAACGGTTTTTGCTTGTAGAATCTGTTAGATTGATTCGTGAAGATGAAGGAGAGGGAGGAGTTTCTTCTCACTCTGCTTCTAGCTTTTGTTCTGCTTGCGTTACTTTGGAGGAGCAAATCACTAGAATACAGAAAAGAAAAAGAGAAAAAACAAAAGAAGAAAGCAAAGTAAATCACTAGAATTTCTCTTCTTTTCTGATGTACTAAACAAAGCAGAGTAAATCTGCTACAGGAGGAACCGAAATGCAGTATCAAGCCTCACTTTTTATCAACCTCCAAGCTCAACAGATCTCCACATGATGTGAAGATGACGTTTCACTAGTCTTCAAATCACTTAGCCTACATAAACATCAAGGTAAGTATCGGAGAAAATAATATTGCTAGAAAACAGAAGACTCCCGCCATGAACCCTTTTAAATCTTGTATAGCCATATAGGATTTGTCGCATCGCATCAAGTCACTTTAAAGATCACATTTGAGATGGATTTGCCTTTCCAAGTACTACATGCCCATTACTACTCCAAGTCCCAGCCGAATACAACTCAAGTAACTCCAGACTTAGCATAAATTTTGCTTTGAGCCTCCATAGCAACAGCATGTTCCACGAACAAATGATTTCTGGGTTCAGAGAGGCATTCCTCTAACCACTAGTGTCGTTTATACCAGCAAACCATCTCATCATTCTGTCCTTCGTTGAGAGTTTATCCAATATAGTAAGCTACCAGATGAAACTATGCTTTGAAATGTTAGGAGTAAATGCCATTAATTTGGGCCATGCCACTTTCCTTGCTCAAGTTCTTATACTGCTCCATGCAGTATTAACGAAAAATTTCGTTGAAGAAGCTTCCTTCCAAACCACCTGATCAGCCTGCAATGGATCAAAATACGCAACACCGAGCAGATTGAATCAAGGCTAACTTGCAATTGGTCATACCCAGTTTCCATGCTTAATTACATATCCTACTTTAGCTTGCAATGAAAGCCCCGAATCACAAACTATCTAGCAGAAAACTTTTCCAGTAATGTTCCCATTGGATGGGGTGGATCAAACCATAACAAGATGTTTTTACCATCACAAACAGTATATTGAAAGGGGTTTTATCTCTGCCCTGAGTTTAAGAAGCTTCCTCCACATATAAGAGGAAGAATCAGAGGAAAGAATTGGCCAAAAGCTCTTCTATTTTGAATTATAAGCTTTCATCCAAGCAATCCACAAAGGACCAGCATCCACAAGCAACAACTATATTAGCTTCATGACAGCTTTATTACATTGGTGTATCTGCTTTATTCCAAACTTCCCTCCCGTGGCAAGCAACATCAAGCCACTTCACTCTTGCATTTTTTGTCTTCATTTCAGAAACAGACCACAAAAAGGCACTGCAGCAACTCTCTATGGCCTCAATAACCTTTATTGGTAAAGCAAACACACCACACTAGTATGTAACACTGCTATATAAGGCAGAATCAACAAGTTGTAACTTGCAAGCAAAGGACAATCCTTTAGAGCTCCAACTTTTAATTCTACTCAAAATTCGGTCAATGGCTGGCTTGAAATCCTTTCTGAGAGCTTACCAGGTATTAAAGGAAGACACTTCACTGGAAGAGAACCAACCTTAAATCCACTTCTCAGGACCACCTCACTCAGCAATTCATCAGAAACACAAAAGGCATATATCTCAGTTTTAGCAGGACTTAATCTCAGTACAGTCCTGACATCAAAGAAAATGCTCGAAATATACATAATATCTCCTGCATAGCTTCTAGGCTTTCCATCTGTCAATATAAAATGTCATCAGGAAAGCACAAGTGGCTTAGCTTAATTTCGGAGCACTAAGGATGATATTTCAACATCTCAAGCTCTGCAGCCCAATTCAACAACTTAGAGAGAACTTCAATAAGCATCACAAAGATATGAGGAGAGAGAGAGCAAATCTCCTTGTCTCAAAACCTTTTGCACTAGGGAAATGACTTTTTAGCCCACCATTTATAGAGATGGAAAACTGTAAAGAAGAGGTGCAGCATTTAACCCATTGTAGGTAACTCACAGGCAAGCCAATAACATGCATGGTGCTGAAAATAAAAGGCCAAAGGCCTTCTATTTAGTCTGCTCTTATAGCACTCCTCGGAGAATTATTCTTTCCGGTCGCCATGCTTAACCACCTCCAGAGCAAGCAGCCCATTTTCCATAATGTTCCTGCCTTCGACAAAAGCCCACTGATTAGGACTTATTCATGAGATTGTATCTCCAGGGCTTCTGTCAGATCATTCTTATGCATGAATTTCAGCTAGAATTGGAAGGTGACGAGAACCCGACAAGACTTTTCGAGTTTTATAACTACTGGACTTAATTGCAGGCGGCTATCTTATGTACAGATTGCATACAAAGCTTAACATGTTGAAGGTGGGAGCTAAAGAAGCTCAATAGAACAAAATTCTTGTGCTATTTCAGACACAGTGGAAGCCAAGTAATTGGAGTCAAAAGGGCAGTTCAGCATTCCCCGGGGGGCTGATCCCTGCTGAAAACATTGGCTTTTGGCAGAGATGGAGACTTACCAAGGAATCAGCCCAATTTGCAGCATGGATTTTTGCCGGCGCCGGAGGTCGCCGATCAACACCACCTTGCATAAGTAGCCCGCCATTGCTCCGAGCGTCCCTTCCCCTGCTGATCGAAGCTCAAACTGAGACAGCCTCGGGTTTTGGCGAGCGAATTTCGAGAGGGTTTCGGGCTTCGATTGAATTGCATGAGAGATTTTCGTCGGAGTTATTGGCAAATTTAGGGAAATTTGGGGATTAGGGTTTAGGTTTAGGGATTCTGGGATACAGGAAATTGGAGTTCATATGGTTTCGGACGAAAATGCCCCTGCTCATGGGGCTGATACTGGCGCGTAATACGTGTCACGGGCTGAAAACTTTCTGGCCAAGCACGAGCTCATGCCCACGATGGATCGTTTTCAAGGACAAGTATGACGAATGACATTTTTATATTAGAATGGTAGCATGCGCCGTATACTTAGATCGCTTCAGCACAATAACTGTTTCTGGCCTATTGTGGAAATCATCATAAAATTAACATCAACTTCTGATCAATTTGTATACAAGAGACCTACTAATGAGTAATTCAAAGTTCTTGGAACCTATCCATTGAATAGAATTCCTCGTTTTTTGAAACTTAAACTTATCATATATACTTTAGAAACTAATGTTGTCATAGATTTAACAAGTTACTTTTTTTTTAATTTTCGTCCAAATGCATTTTTTTTTTACTTTTCGTCCAAATGCATTGACGTTATTTCCTGACCGAAAAAAGTTGTGGTTTGAACATATAGGCAAATGCATTTGCACGTGTATATGTGAATTTATGAGTATGAGTTTAATTTATTCTTATTTACATTCAATCATCAATTGGTGAGCGACTTGCTCTCCTTCACACTATGGTATCTTAGACATATTTCGAGTATGGTGATGAATATAATGTGTAATGCTAATACACATCACCTTAGAAGCAATGTCATTGTTGATTACATGAAAAACAAAGCAACCCGATCTATATATTGACTCAATTTTCTTCGTAAGAAACACAGATACGTTCTAATTACATGCTCTATTTTGGTATTAGTAACTCTATAATTTTTCATGTAAATAACTGATCGACGCATAGGTTAAAGATGACTCATGTTGAATATATGATAGGTAAATTTAATCACTTTTTGCTACATAACAAATATTTTTTAAAAGGTTTATCAATCGAAATTACTTTCAAGAGGTGGGAACTCCCCACCTTAAAAATTAATGCAAGGATTGAGAAAATCAATTCGCACGAAGATCATAGAACTAATTTCTTCTTCTTCTCTTTTTTTTTTTTTTGCAATTTTTAAAACAACATTCCCTAATTTTCCTTAGTACATATTGCTCTTCTATATATAAAATATACATTATTTTCAGCCAGCACATATGGTGGATGAAAAAGTCAAGGGAAAATGTCAAATAAGGACTCAAAGTGAGTCTCTTTTTTCAAATAAGGTCTTCAAGTGGATAATGTTTCAATTAATGATCCAAAGTGCCCAAACTAGTTTCAAATAGAGACCCTGCTCGCTGGGCAGCCAAATGGTCGTCAGCCGGCGATCATAAGACATTTTCCGGCATCGGAATAGGGGCAATTTTGTCCTTTTCTTTTTTTTTTTCCTTTTTTCTTTTCTCTCTTCACTCTTGTGGCCATCGCCCGCGACGTTAACCGGCCTTAAGAGAGGGCGGCGTTCGTTGGCGTCGGGGGACGGTTGCCCTTGCCTGGGCGGGCAAAGGCGGCCCTTGTTGAATCTGACAAGGGCGAGGGTGAGGGTAGGTCTCGCCTGCCTAAGCAAGGGCAGCCGTCACCCCGACGCCGGTGAAGGTCACCCTCACCTAGGTGGGCGAGGGTGGCCCTCGTCAGATCTGGTGAAGGTAAGGGCGGGTCTCATTTGCCTAAGCGAGGGTGGCCATTGCTTGATACTGGCAAAGGCAACCCTCATTTGAGGCCAATGGACGTCGCTAGTGACAGCCACAAGAGGGAAAAGAGAAAAGGAAAAAGAAAAAGACAAAATTGCCTCTATTCCGACGCTGGAAAATGTTTGACGGTCGCCGACCTGCGACCATTTGGCCGGCCGCGCGAGCTGGGTCCTTCTTTAAGATTAAATTGGGCATTTTGGATTTTTAATTGAAGTATTGTCCACTTTTGGTCCTTATTTGACATTTTTCCAAAAGTCAAACACAAGCAACTTTCACATTGGCACCAGCATTTTAATAGGCAGTTATTAAGGATCAAGACTATTCATGGAAAGTATTTAATACGAAAAAAAAAAGAAACCACAATTTAATTTTCAAATAATACGGGAAAATTTAGTCAACAACAAATCTATTGATATAATACAAAAGAAAAACTTTTGACAGAAAAAAAAGAAATTTTGAAGATATCCTCATTATAAAATGAAATAACATCAATTGCATACCTTCATTTTTTTTCTCGATCCCATTATGATTCTTGGTTTTCTTGGGAAACCAAACCGAAAACCAGATTGGGGGCGCATCAAAACCTAAAACCGGATGGGTTTTCTCTCGTCCGACTTTTCGAATCCTAGTTCTACCTCAAAACTATGCTCACCTCGAGAGGGAGGCCAATCCCGCTTCTCTAAAGACCCTAAATTCTTAGCACATACGCTCCGACGCCATTCCACTCCACTTGTATGACCCAATTGAATCGACCTTCTTACATTGATCCCTCCATACCTATGTGCGTTTGGTTCAACATTTTAAAAACCCTTCCACGGGCTATTTTACGAAAATGCCCCTGCCACTCAAGCTTCATTTTTCCCCCTTTCTTTTCTTTTTTCTTTTTAGGAAGATTCTCGCGAAAAAGTGAGATTATAAATAAAATTTCCCCTTTGGTCGGCTTGCATGTACAGTCATCACCCATCCACACGCATACGCTTTTCTCCTCCCCTGCTTCTCTTCGATCAACTGACTTGCTTGAAAATCCTCTCAAAAATCCTCTAAAAAATGAGATGATAAATGAAATTTCTTTTCTTTTCGGTCTGAATAGGATTTCTTGTTTTTTGAAACTTAAACTTATCATGCATATTCAAGAAACTTATGTTGTCATAGGTTTAACAAGTTACTTTTCTTTTACTTTTCGTCCAAATGCATTGACGTTATTTCCTGATCGAAAAAAGTTGTGGTTTGAACATATAGGCAAATGCATTTGCACGTGTATATGTGAATTTATGAGTATGAGTTTAATTTATTCTTATTTACATTCAATCATCAATTGGTGAGTGACTTGCTCTCCTTCACACTATGGTATCTTAGACATATTTTAAGTATGGTGATGAATATAATGTGTAATGCTAATACACATCACCTTAGAAGCAATGTCATTGTTGATTACATGAAAAACAAAGCTACTCAATCTATATATTGACTCAATTTTCTTCGTAAGAAACACAGACACGTACTAATTACATGCTCTATTTTGGTATTAGTAACTCTATGATAGGTAAATTTAATCACTTTTTGCTACATAATAAATATTTTTTAAAAGGTTTATCAATTGAATTTACTTTCAAGAGGTGGGAACTCCCCACCTTAAAAATTAATGCGAGGATTGAGAAAATCAATTCACACGAAGATCATAGAACTAATTTCTTCTTCTTCTCTTTTTTTTTTTTTTTGCAATTTTTAAAATAACATTCCCTAATTTTCCTTAGTACATATTGCTCTTCTATATATAAAATATACATTATTTTCATCCAACACATCTGGTGGATGAAAAAGTCAAACACAAGCAACTTTCACATCGGCACGAGCATTTTATTAGGTAGTTATTAAGGATCAAGACTATTCATAGAAAGTATTTAATACGAAAAAAAATAAAAGAAACCACAATTTAATTTTCAAATAATACGGGAAAATTTAGTCAACAACAAATCTATTGATATAATACAAAAGAAGAACTTCTGACAGAAAAAAAGAAATAAAAGAAAATCTTTCCAACAAGATATCCTCGTTATAAAATGAAATAACATCAACTGCATACCTTCATTTTTTTTTCTCGGTCCCATTTCGATTCTCAGTTTCCTCAGGAAACTGAACCGAAAACCAAATTGGGGGCGTATCGAAACCTGAAACCGGATGGATTTTCCTCAGTTCGGCTTTTCAGATCCCGGTTCTACCTCAATACTATGCTTACCTCGAGAGGGAGGCCAATCCCGCTTCTCTAAAGGCCTTGAATTCTTAGCACGTACACACCAATGCCATTCCACTCTACTCCACTCATATAACCTAATTGAATCGACCTTCTTACCTTGATCCCTCTATACCTGTGTGCATTTGGTTCAACATTTTAAAAGCCTTTCCACCCGGCTTCAGGGGCTATTTTACGAAAATGCCCCTGCCACTCAAGCTTCATTTCCCCCCCCCCCCCCTCCCTTTTTTTTTTTGGAAGATTCTCGCAAAAAGGTGAGATTATAAATAAAATTTCCCCTTTGGTCGGCTTGCTCGTAAAGTCGTCAGCCATCCACGTGAATATGCTTTCTCCTCCCCTGCTTGTCTTCGATCAATTGGGTTTAGCTATTGTTTTTAGTTTAATGTTTCATTATGCTCTAGACTACTTGTCATTAGAGCTACGATAGCTTAACTATGATTGATTAATTTTCAAGATTTGTTTATGCAAGTCTAGATCTTGTATGTGTGAGTTATATATCATGTTCTTAATGCTTTTAAGTGCTTGATCATCACTTGAATGATTTTTGTTATATGTTGAAACCGAATGGAGATTTTATGTGAGTGTTTTATGATATATATAGCCATGAATTTAACTTAGATGGAGATATACTAGGTTGTTGGTGTGGTTTCGATAGTGGGTGAATCGAGGGTGATTTATTGAATTCGAGAATATTCATAGATTTTAATGCACTTAGGTTTACTTAATGGACTTAGTGTGGGTTACTTAATCTAAGTGGGGTTGTTATACTGGATCAAGGATAGTAATTTAAATTATGAAGTTCTACCATCACACTATGATTTCAATTTGATTGCATGACGAGTTTTGGTTAATTAATCTTGATTGGTTAAGTGAAGTTGGACGCTCTAACGTTTTTAATTCTTGATCAAAGTTCTTTGCTCCTTGCTTCTGTATGTTCAAAGTTTCTAGGTTTAGTTTGTGAATGTTTACTTTTGGTTTTGGTTTGCCACCTTGGTTAATTTAGCCTTTGGAAATTTCAATCTTAATATGTTAATTTAGTTTTCTTTGGAATTTCGATTGCTTAATTAAATCTTTAATTGATTAGATAAGGTCGAGAATTATTCACTTTTAATAAGTAATTTGATTAATTTGTCTATAATTTTCATGAGAACTATACTTTACTTCGTCGCTTTATTACTTGCTCGATACATACGCTTGCAATGCTAGTTTGGAGAACAGCCACTCCATTCCACTCGTATAAACCAATTGAATCGACCTTCCTACGTTGCTCCCTCTTCCGCCCGGTCACCATGGGTCCCCAGGCATCATAGACTTTTGGACGGACGGTCGAAACGAAGCTACCGACCGGCTTCGGGGGGGGTGGGCTATTTTACGAAAATGCCCCCGCCACTCAAGCTTCTTTTTTTTCCCTTTTTTTTTTGAAAATCCTCTCAAAAATGAGATGATAAATGAAATTTCCCCTTTTGGTCGGCTCGCCCGTACAGTCGTCACCCATCCACGCGCATACGCTTTCTCCTCCCCTGCTTCTCTCCGATCAAGCAAACGGCGACACCACCACCACCACCACCGCACCGCCATCTTCTTCCCCCGAAAGCTCCCCATCTCTCCCCGTCTGCGATCATCCCACCGCCGTCGATCGATCGATCGGAGCGGCCATGGTGCACCCGGGACCGTCGCCGAACCCGCAGCTGACGCAGCAGTTCCTGAGCTCCGTCCTCTCGCAGCGGGGGCCCTCGTCGCTGCCCTACGCGGAGGACACCAAGTGGCTGATCCGCCAGCACCTCCTCGCCCTCGCCACCGCCTACCGTTCCCTCGAGCCCAAGACCGCCTCCTTCACCCACAACGACGGCCGCACAGTCAACCTCCTCCAGGCCGACGGCACCGTCCCCATGCCTTTCCTGGGCGTCACCTACAACATCCCCGTCGTCCTCTGGCTCATGGAGTCCTACCCCCGCCACCCGCCCTGCGTCTACGTCAACCCCACCCGCGACATGGTCATCAAGCGCCCCCACCCCCACGTCAACCCCTCCGGCCTCGTCTCCCTCCCTTACCTCCACAACTGGGTCTACCCCAGCTCCAACCTCGTCGACCTCGTCCGCAATCTCAGCCTCGTCTTCGCCCGCGATCCCCCGCTCTACTCCCAGCGCCGCCCCGCCCCCGCCCCCGCCCCCCCGAGCCCTAGCCCCAGCCCCGGGCAAGGGTTCGGCCTCACGCCGAGCCTGAATTCGGGGAATTACGCGCCGAGGCCCGCGATCCCGCCCCGCACCTACCCGGCTTCGCCGTATGGGGCGGTCTCCGCCGCCGCGGGTGGGGCCTCGCAGCGGATCCAGACGGAGGACCCGAGCGAGGTCTATAAACGGAACGCGGTGAATAAGCTCGTCGAGACGGTGCACGGGGACGTGGCGGCGCTGAGGAAGGCGCGGGAGGCGGAGATGGAAGGGCTGTTCGGCGCGCAGGCGGTCCTGAGGCAGAGGGAGGAGGTAGTGAGCCGGGGCGTGAAGGAGATGCAGGACGAGAAGGAGGCCTTGGAGCAGCAGTTGCAGATGGTGTTGATGAACAGTGATGTGCTCGAGGCGTGGCTGAGGGAGAATGCTGGCAAGAAGCCGGGGAGTTTGGAGGCTGAGGATGCGTTCGAGTGCACTGACGCACTCTCCAAGCAGATGCTTGATTGCACAGCTGCAGATTTGGCGATCGAAGATGTAATTTACTCGATGGATAAGGCGGCGCAGGAAGGGGCTATCCCATTCGACCAGTACTTGAGGAGTGTTAGGCTGTTGTCGCGCGAGCAGTTTTTCCACAGGGCGACGGGGATTAAGGTCCGAGCGGTGCAGATGCAAGCTCAGGTTGCGAGCATGGCTGCCAGGGCACCGCATTACGTGAGCTGAAAAGGGTATTCCTTTTTGGTAACCTCGTATATGGCTTAAGAATTTTGTTCTTTGAAACAATTACATGTACTGGATTGGTGATTACCTTAATAATTTGCTGTGAAAATTTGCTTTCATTAGGTAGTTGATGTGGTGAATCTCAGATCGATGTACCTATTGCATTGCACAAGCGATCTGATGATATATTAGTTATGGTTTCGGCAATTTATTCTGGTGCTTGATTAGACTCTTTTTCTGCAAGGCTTCTATTCCTGCCGTTACCTTATGGGTTGAATATGGTTTTTTGTCCCTAAATTTGACACAACAAACTTCGGAACTCTCAACTTCACATTTCAGCATTCTCAACTTCAACATTTTATTGCTATATGTCACTTCTCCAGTACAGTCATTCACATTACTGTAATTTTTGCAACTTTTTGTTGATGATCTTCTTTTTGGGTCACATTTTTCATATTCAATATTTTATATCTTCAGATTCCCAGTCCGGCTTGTATTGTCAATGAACTAATAGGAAAAAGTATAAGTTCTTGGTGTGGATCATTTTTTGAAGAGTGAAGAAGACTCTTCGAATGGCATGGATTGACTTCCCTAGACAAATGACATCTAAGGAATGCTTGTATGATGATAGTTGGAGAGTAGAAATCAAAATTTGAAGTTGATGGTCTAAAGTGTAAAGAACGAAAATGTAGGTCACCTATTTTTGGGTATTATGCATGCTCAAGGAGCTTCTGATCCGAATAAAATATAGCTTTGAATGTGCGTTTTGGCTGGTTACCATGAATGTTCCATTTTCTTGCTTTTGTCTATTATTTTATTTATCGTTCTATCTCTACCCAGCATAGAAGGTAAATTAATCAGTTCCGTGGGGTATGGGGTTTGATGCTTTCCATTGTCAATATTGATTCTTATTAGTTCACCAGGGACCATCAGCTGTGAAATCTGCAAATCGTGCTGAAATATATACATCAAACCGTTTCATGGTCGATTTTCCTGTCTCTAATCTAATTATTGTCTTCTTGCAAGAAATGTATCTTTAAATCAGTACTTTGTTGTAATAAAAAATAGTCATTACTTTTTAAATAACTGATTGACAAATCAAGAGTTGGAAATTCGACTTGTTCACTTGTATGTATTATGATCTGATCATATTATGATTTACTGTGTATCCCGCTGTATTTGAAGTGACTGGTGTGGCAGTAAAGCGGGTGCACTTATCTGTCCTTCAAAATGCTCAGTTGCTGCTCTTAATTTTTCCTAGTCCGTTCCTCCCTTGTTTGTCCCCACAGAGCCACCTTTTCTTCTCCCTTAGATTGTCATTTTCTTCCCTTTCTGTGTCGGTTTTTTTTTAAAGTCCCTTGCCCTTTGGTAATTCCATAGTAGAAGCTTTCTAAATGATTGCATACATTGGAACTATCATAATTGTGGAACAGTTATCCTTCTTACATGCAGGCTGTGGTCTTTCCTTGCCTATTAAATATACTCAGAAAGATCTGCATATCTGTTTGTGCTGTTCCTTTCTGGATAGAACGTAATGAGTTTTGCATTAAATAAGCGATATTGGGTTACGTCTAGCTATACAAACTTGTCATTTCAAATGGATTCACTTGCAATGAGTATGCATTAAAATGAAAAACTAGTTTGCTTAAATTTATTGCCAGGACATCTACATTTTGTGTGCTTGTGGGTGGTACATATCACATCTATTTTTGCTGAGTTCAGATTTATATGTCTAGCACTGTTGAGACTAATGGAAGCTGATTGGTTTGCTAACTTTTAGTGAAAGATGACTTGAGTTCAATTTATACAGCTCCTGAAACACAAAATGGTGATTAGTGGCTGCTATGATAAGGCAAAAGTCATTTTGCAATTCCTGCTTTTGGTTAATGCCCTTGCGAGATAAATTTGATAGGAGAGTAACAATTAGAATGCTTGATGAATATGATAGGAGAGTAACAATAAGAATGCTTGGTGCTACTAAATTGTTGCATATTCATATTTGTTAAAGGTCCTTTCTGGCACTGTCTGTTTCTGCAGATGCCATCACCCTTGTATTTCTTTTTTATCTTTTGTTTCCTTTTTTTCTTTTCCCCAATTTATGTGATTTCCATCTGGTTATTAATTTGCTTGCAGCACACTAAGAATTTATACGTCTGGGTTTTTTCTTGGGGAGGTAATTCCAACATGTGTTGCTATTTATGCTCAAAAATCGGTCTTACTGCCTGCATCTGAGATAATTCTTAAGATTTGAGTTGGTTAGTTTGTTATGACTATGCTGCTATGTGTATGGTTGGTTAGTTGCTGGCTTGTAATTTATCTTCTATGCTGCTTTGGGCGATGGGAACCTCTCCCCCAGCATTGCTAAGCTTGGCTTCTTTATGGAGATGTCTCAGATGCATGGTGATCCTCATTCATTGTTTTCTTTTTCCTTTTTTCTTCTTTTTCTCTATGAATTATTCTGTATAACATGCTGTACCTTCCTGTGTTTTATCGTGTGAGAAAAGACATCAGTATGATGCGTTTCAATTATTGCTAAACTAGTCATTCTAACTAGGCACAAAATGTGCAGAATGTATTTCCACTTTGTACTTGAATAATATTGGACGCAGAGCTCTTACAATGATAACAAACAATAACGACAACAACCAAGACTCATCCTACTAATTGAGGCTAACTGCACACATCATCTTGCGTATTGCGTTGTTCAATCTTCATTGAGCTCCAACTGCTCGAGATTTTAGCTTAATGGTTTCCTTACACATCATTGTAAGCCTTTGCCCAGGCCTTTTAACATGTATAAAATATTCTTTCCTTCTATATGTTTTGTTTCTTTTTTGGGTTGTGGGCTAGCCAGTCCTGATCAATCTATTCCCATGCTAATGGTAGCTTCTGTGATTGAAATAGTGATTGTCAGGGCTATAATATGTGGTCACCTGATTCAATATGTTTAAGCTGGCGTGTTCTACTTTGTTATTGGTTAGCAGTAATAATTGTAACTTATAAGTGGATGATGTTGAGGTCCTCGTTAGAACTTTTGGGTTCTTTAAGATGTACTCTGACCGTGGCGAAGTTTGCGCAACATTTTGTCAATGATCTTCTGTTGGGATGATAATTTTCATATGCAACATTTTAGTCATCTTCAGCATCCCAAGCTACTATTCATCTCTACGAACTGGTGGGATTAATTTTGTGTTGTTGATGTCGGTCTCTTTTTTCGAAGAATGAATGGTTCATAGTCATTGATTGAATTTTCGAGACAAGTGATGTCTTGGGAACATTTGTGTGGTGATAGTTGGAGAGTAGAAAGCCCAAATTTGAAGTTGATGGTGTAAAGTGTTAAGCACGAAAATGTAGTCCTGCTATGTTTGGGAACTATTTCTTAGAGGAGCTTCTTATCCGAATAAAAGTATAGTGTAGAATATGCATTTTGGCGGGTTATCAGTTTACATAGTTGAACGATCATTTTCATACTTTCCTCAGTCATTTTGTTTACCCTATTCTCTACACCTTTTATACATGGCAAATTATTTGGTTTCCCTGGGGTATGCTTTTCTTTGTCAATCTCCATTTTTCGTAGTTTCCAGGGACATGATGTCTGCTCTAAAATCTACAACCCTACTAATATATCATAACCTGTCCTGGAACACTTTCCTGTCTCTATCTATTGTTTTCTTTGAGGAAGTGTATATATCAATTAGAACTTTGTTGTAATAAAAGAAATTGTCATTACTGTTGCGACCTCCCCAAACCGGTCTCGCCGCCTAAGGGGTTTGGCTAATGGATTACTAAGTTAAATCTAGCTTGAGCTCTTCCAAGCTCATACCAATTCGCGACTTAAGTTTAAGCTGTTATCATGCAAATCAATTTCATTTAGGAGTTGTCACTAATCAGTTTTTAGAAGGTCAATTAGACACTCAAGTAAAGTATGAGAAAAATGCTTCATTTCTATGAACTAGAGATTCAATGAGTACGGGGACTTGATTATATTAATTGACCAACTAATGCCCTTTCGGTACCTAATCATGTTCAATTACTGCCTAACATATTCACACTAATTGAGAATCTCGAAATTTCAAGTTAAGGAAAGCAACAATCAATACATAGAAAATGCGTAATTGAGTAATAATTAAAATTGAGATGAGCAAACAACGGACTAGCATCATTTCTAGGAAAGAAAAAACAATCAAAAGCCCTAAAGGCTTATCCAATTTTTCGGACAAAATTTTCAAAGCTTTTCCCTAATTTAAAAAGAGATTTTCAAAAAAAAAGTTTTTTTTTGAAAAAATATTTTTTTATATTGAAATAAAAATGATTTTTTTTAAACTAAAATCCAGGACCAGGGCTGGATCCCGGGACCTAGTCCGAAATATGATTGAAGAAGACCCTCTGGTTTGGGTCACAAAAACAGGAAAAAGCTAAGAAATGAAGTGGACTCATTGACTTGAACCCAACCCGCTTTTAACAGGAGACAAACCCAAAAATCACCACCGCAATCAGCCCAAAGCCGTTTTGAACCCCAAAAAAAACAAACAACACCGATGTAGGTCAAAATTCAATTAACTAGACTGAGTCCAAGACCACTAAACCCCACTTAAGCCCACTTAACCATCTACTTTTCTTGCCCTTCACCCTTCACAGATCCGATTCACTCAAGGTCAAGGTTCCTCTTGCAAACCGAGAACAACACTTTTAACGGATAAACTCAAATTCTGGAAGCTCGGGCGAATCAACCGAGAATCATTGATTAAGAATTTTAAACCACGGAATAACCTATGCCCCACCATACTCTCGAGCTATCTATCCCCGAACCCCCAATACCATCCTTCTCTCGGGATTGTCCATTACTGCCGTCCACCACCTCCTTTCGTCACAGCGACCATCCAACCACAACATACAAACAAAGAGCTAAGGAGTACAAACATGGAACAAGGAAAGCGTTTATCATACTTCAGAAAATTATGCAACCCGACATCATCTTCGGGCGCCACAAACCAACGGGCATTTTGATAGTCCAACAAACCGAATCTTTGTGTTCTCCATTATTGGCCATTAACAACTATAATGATAGGCAACAAAGAGTGAAGAGGATGCGGAGGCCCACGGACATAGACTCACATCACAAGAGAATGAATACGGTATGGACGAAGCGAAGACTAATGCTGCGATTTAAGTAATGAAATGCGCGACCAAGTGTTTTAGTTCAAAGGCTTTTCCTTAAACAAAAATATAGCTTAATTCAGACATTATTACAAACACCCGGTGGTCAATTCGTACATATGGTATAGAGACGAGCTTGTATGAGTCTGGTTCAAACATGTGGTCGAGCCTGCGCTGTGCGCACATTAAGGAGACGGAATTTAACATTTTCCGAACTTGGACTCAGATCTAGACCCATAGGAAGTTATCTCGCGACAAGCAAAAACAACCACATCAACAGATCCAAACTCGGTACGCCTATGGGTCCCAAGACAAAGAATGAGCCTTGGTTTCACGGTCCGGCCAAGACATGGCAAGTTGAAAAAAATATTTGCGGAGCGAGCATTTGAACGCGGAGGTCCCTACCCGGCTCAATGACGGCGAATGGGCGAGCTCGATAATTCGGAGTACGTCCAGTCGCCTCGCGCCCCTCCGAGCCGTGATCCTCGGGTAAGCTACAAGACTAAAGAGAAATCAAAACAAAAGGGAAAACCAAAACCTACCGTAGGTTTTGAGCATGGAGAAAAGGGAGCGTCGGCGGACGTCGTTGGCCAGGGCTCAGGCACGGCCGAATTACCGAAGCACGCCTTCTCACTGGCGGCCTTACTCTTGGTCCCTCTTCTCACTCTCTGTTCTTCTTTTCCGTTTCTGTTGCTTTTCAGTAACCTCCTCTGCCCCGAGAGCTTCCCTCTTACACCCGGAGTTTCACCTCCGGCCACCGAACACCGCCGCCAGCCGTCGACCTCCAACATCGACGGCCACCCCTCATCGGTTGTCGCGCCACCGCTGACGGCCACTACCCGACTATCACCGAAGCGATTCCGGCGACACCGTTACCACCGAAGAGACATACCAACTCAAACGCCGCTCTAGCAAAATAAACAGCCAAAAGCCAACACATGCACGCTAAAGATGAGGAGGAACACGCTGGCTAAGGCGGCGTCGAGCCGTGGGCTTCGTCGATGCGGGAAAATCTCTCCGGTGGGAGGATGCGTATGTGAGACCAACTCGGACGATGCACGAACGGTGGTAACCAAGCGCGCAACCAAGCGCGCTTGCGGCAACCAAACGCTGACTCGGCTCGTTTGCGGCAACCAAGCGCGCTTTCTTCGATGATTTGATACCGAAACGGACGCTCTCGAAAAGAGGCGTTCGTTTAAGTGGATGATTCAAGGTGACGGGGGTGAGCGACCGAGAGGGGGACGAGATTTGCCGGTCACCGGGAAGGGACCGGAACGCTCTCGTCGAAGAAAGACCCCTCTATCAAGCCGAGCGCTCTTTCTCCCTTTTCTCTCCTACCTGTCTCTGTTTCTTTTCTTCTCGGTAGCTTCCCTCCTCTTCCTTTTCCTTCTCAATCTCCTCTTTAGCTCTCTCGAGCTCTCTCTCGGAACTCTCCCGCTCCGTGCCTCTGCCCCTCTGCTTTTGTTCTGGCTTTTTCCTTCCTCTTCGTAAGTGAAGGAGGCAGAGGCCCTTTTGGTGAATGGGTTGAACAGTCAAAGAGGAAAGGCCCTTCACGTGCTGTCTTCTTCCTTTTTTTTTTTCTTTCAATTGATTTAATTAAATTTTTTTGAAAATAAATGAGGAAAATATGTTCTAGCATGCCTTATTAATGTGAATGCACCTAATGCCTCTATGCCATGAAAATATTTTTGATTTAGCGGTTAAAAATTAATCCGTAATTTTTTATGCAATTAAACCCTAAATGACTAGGCAAAATTTAAGTGCCAACAATTACTTTTTAAACAACCCATTGACGTATCACTGGCAAAAATTCAACATGTGGACTAGTATGTGTTAACTGATCAGTGACCATGATTTACCACATATCCTGCTTTATAGAAATGACTGCTGTGTGTTGTAGGCCGTAGTAAGGCAGGCTGCACTTATCTGTCCTTGAAATTGCTCGGTTGCTGCTCTTAGCTCTTACATATTCTGCCTCCTTATTTGTCCCCATGTGCGAGCACCTTTGTTCTTCCTACATCCAAGCTGCTGGTCATTCCTTGCTTATTGAATATACTCAGAAAGACCTGCTTATCTGTTAGTACTGCAGTTCTTTTCTGGAATAAATTTATCACGTTTTTCATTAAAATTGGTTCTGGCTAGCTTCACAGGCTCATTACTTTGAATGGATTCATTTATAGAGAGTCGACATTAGGGTGAAAGCTGGTATGCTTATATTTTAGTTCCAGGATATCTAACTATTCTGTAATTGTAGAGAATATAAACTACCCATGAAAAATGATTGCCATCTGCTTTCCATATGCTGAGTTCAGACTTATGTGAGTCTAGCATTGTCTGAACTAATGGAAGCCCATTGGTTTGCTGTAGGATCTTAATTTGAGCTTCTGGTGATGCAAATTGTTTGTCATTATAGGAACAGTCAATATGGTGACTGCCATAATATTAAAATACCTCTCTGCAATGCCTGTTTTTCTTTAGCGTCCTTGTGAGATAAATCGATGTGGGTGTAACAACAAAAATTCTTTGATACGAAGGAATTATTGAGGACCCATTCTATTCTGGCACCGTGCCCTCTTCCCGCAGATGCCATTGGCCTTATATTTCCATCGAACCTTTACTTTGCTATGTCCATCTGCTTATTACTTTGCTTGGTGCAAACTTAGCATGAAACATATCTAGGTTTTTTCTTTTTGCTATGTCCATCTGCTTATTACTTTGCTTGGAGCAAACTTAGCATAAAACATATCTAGGTTTTTTCTTTCAGATGCTATCTTAACATATGTAGTTGCATACGCTTAAAATCTGTCCAGTCTCAGTGCCTGCTATCTTAGAAATCTTAAGATGTAGAGTTGGTTAGTTCGTGTTGGCCGTGTGGGGTGTTGGTTACTTGCCAACTAGTAAGTTGTCTTTTGTACTGCATTAGGTGATGGGTAGCACTGCTCTATTATGCACTTTGGCTTCTCTAGACAGGTGTTTCAGATGCATGATGCTTCCTTTTCATGTTCTTTGTTTTTTCTTCTTTTTGTTTATGAATAGATGTGTGAAGAGACATGGTGTGCCTTGGCACAAACTTTCTTTTTAGCTGAGACCAAGTGAGAAAAGACAGCTTTATGATGTGCTTCAATTAGTCATACTATGGCACAAGAATTGGAGATGTATGTCGGCTTTGTGCGTGAATATTATTGGAGAACAGAACCCTCAGAGCAATCACAATAGCAATAACATCATCTGCAACAATCAGGGCTTGCCCCATGCAGTGAGGCTAGTTATACGAATCCCTTTGCATTTTGCATCTTCTTCCCAGAGCCCTTAGAAGTGTGTGTTTTTTTTTTCCTGTCCGTGAGCTATCAAGCCACGATCAATTTATGCCCCCTTTTTATGGTAGTTTCTGTGGCAGAGATTGGTGGTTCTTAGGCCTATAATATGCAGTCACCCGATCTAATATGTTTTAAACTGACATGATCTGCATAGTTATTGGTTATAAGCAATAATTATAGGTTATGGTATTGTAAATCATGGTTAAAACTATGTTGGTGGTGGAGATTTTGGCTTTCCTTGAGCTGTAGCAGGTAAGGTGATCACGTAAAAGCTGCCTCCAGATAGTTGAAGCTTGAAAAGAAAATGGATTGCTTTTGTATACAGTTGGAATAAGTTCTCACTTTCCAATGCATCATCAAATACATTTGCGTGGTTTCTTATTGGTTCAAATCGATTGACAAAACCGAACATTGAAAGTTTAACGGTTTCGTTTTCGCGTAAATGCACCAGAATAGCAATTCAATGCAACTTATCTCATTATCAAAACTTATGTCACGAAGATTAAAGCGAGTGAATGCTAGTGAAGTGATCAAACCCAGACGAGATCTAATCAATTGACCATTCATGAATGCGTATTAACTTGACGTTGATGCAAGTTGACTCGTTCAGACAACCTTCTATACAATACCGGAACGTCATTAAATAACTAGAATAGCCACCCGACCCCAAAGTCATCTTCATCAGGCACTAACAGGATTTCAAGGGGTGTGCCAATGACATACAAATCATTCTTTCTCCTGATCGACAATCCGAAAGCCTCGCTCATGTCGAGCTCTTCTGGAGTTTGCCCATTTGGTAGTGCACAGTTAAAATTAGGGGTGTCAAAAAAGCCTGGGCCGGCCCGGCCCATCCCGACCCTATTCTAAAATTTCGGGTATTTTTGGATCGGGCCTTAGTCTGCTTGGGGTAGTGTTTTTAGGTGTGGGTATTGTCAAGTTACGGTAGGGTCGGGCCCGGCCCGCGTTGGCTTTTTGACACCATTAGGGCCAAAAGTAGTTCTCTTCCTCTGATTCGTCCAACTAGCTTTACCCATCATCAAACCGAAGGAGGGAGAGATTCACATGGAATTCCCTGGAACAAAGCTCGGCATCCTCGGAACCCAATTACCATGTCGAGCCCCCACCCCCCACGCCCGCTTGCTCCGCCCTTCTTCCCACTCCCCGAACCTCAGCTCCGCTTCGCATGGCCGCCGCTTCGGGAAGTGGAACTTGGCTCCAATTGCGCCGATCCTTTCGCGGATTCGACCTGCCGACGAGGAGGAACTCAAGAGCAGGGAAACATCGATTGGACGAAGAACATAGAAACCCTAGCCGGCGAGAACCTTCGGGAAGTTTGGGGATGACGCTTGAGAGCTTGGTTGACTCCCTCACAGGTCACACACCACCACTGGGCTGCTTATGTCCGTTGCGAAGCGCGACACGCAAGCGATCGCGACTGTTGCTATTCCATGGAAAGGGAACAACGAAAGGCGGGAGCTTTCTCCTTCTTCACTTGCGCTGTCTTGCAGAAGTTGTCCTCAATGGAGAAATTCGTCGAAGAGAGAGAACAAGGAGGGGAAGAAGAAGGACGAGGCACATATGGAAGTCCAGATGAATCCAAGCTCCTAAAAGAGAAATGTTGCTTTCATGGTGATTTTTTTATTATTATTTATATGATCCAGACCGACCTGACCCTTCTCTTGGTTTAAAGGGTCTCGAGTCGGGTTGGGTCGGGGCGCGGTGGGTCAAGTGTGACCCTATAGGGTTCGGGTCAGGTCGGGTATCATTAAAGCCTGACCAAATCCGATCTATTGACACCCTAGTTAAAATGGTGCAACAAGATAGCTAGCAGAACCGCCATACTTACATTAGCAAATGCAATGCTTGAACATATCCTCCTACCAGATCCAGATCCAAACGGAACAAAATGATAATCTGTCCCGATAAAATCAATTGACAATTCAAGAAATCTCTCTGGTTCAAATCTTTTTAGGTCTCTCCAATAATTCGGATCTCTTCCCATAGCCCCGGCATGGATGATGATGTTGGTTGGTTGTTTGTTTGTAAAACAAACAAAATAATGTTTTTTCCTTTGCCTCACATAGGAAAGTTTTTAGAAGGTGGACCACTTTATATGTGTGAATATCTTCTTTCTTGTTAAAGTGAAGACAATGGGATGTGGACTAGGCTTCTCAATACCCGCGTGTGGGTGCGCGATTATTACGCGCACTTAGCACTCACGGATGATAATTAGTATTAATCATAGTTTATTATTTTTATTTATTAAATTTCGAATTTATTATTATCTATTGAAACAGTGTAATTGTTCACAATAGAGTTGCGATTATTATTTTTTAATTAATTTCGAAATTTATTAATTAGCCTAACAGTTATTAGGCATTCTTACAACCTTTGGAAGAATTATGTTCCTTCGGATATAACTGCTTCACCTTTGGAAGTTTATGCCTTTTCAGACATAACTCCTTTAACATTGAAAGGTTGTGTTTGTTCAAAGATTATTTTGCAGAATTTATAAATTTCGGATTAATAAAAATGATTAAAAAATATTATTATTTTATTCAGAATTTTCATATATCCTTTTTTAATGTGACTTTTGATTTTATATCAATTCACTATACATCTTTTCGATGAAGGGACGCCTTTATTTGAAAGGCTGTGATTAGTGAATCAGTTTTTTACATGGTTGAATGTCAAGTCTCTTCGTTCGAATTTTTAGACACTTTTTCATTCCGAAAAAACTGCAGTTATTCTCTTTAATTATTTTTCCAGAGAGATCCTGGAGATATATCGAAATTGTTATTCGATATTCTCAATCGAGACTTTATTGTATCATTGAGGAAATTTGCCGGTGACCATTAGCAACTTCATGAGGCAAATAATTCCTTAAAGAAAATGATATCACGTTTCAAAGTCTGACTTCGTTGTTCATCCCGTTTGAAATTGAAGTTGAAGTCGAAATTTCTTTTCTTCTAGAGCTCGAAGGATCATATTTTTTCCAACAGATGACCCTCGACTTCATGGGCACATCGTACCCGCCGATCTTGCATCCATCATTTGGTTCTCTTGGGATTAGCGGCACCGGAGGGTGTGATCTAAGCACGACTGTGATAACTGCTTTCAGGTACATGAGTGCTTTGAGATCCAATTCTTGTATGTCACCCTTCTCTTTCAGGTCTCCACGGACCTTGGCCTGCGCCTTTGTCATCACTACCGCGTTTTTGAGTAATTCCGACATTGCCCATTCCACGGTTATTGCCGGAGCATCACTTGCACCGGCAAATAGATCCCGAATAGCATTATTAGTAAGAAGGGTTAATATCGTAAAAAACTCTAAATTTATAAATATGTGACAATCTTACCCAACAATAATTTTTTGACCACAAAAAAATCCAAGCCAGTACCCTAAACTATTTTTTTGACCTTAAAAACCCCAAATTGGTACATTGGTGACAAATTTACTATAAACTATTTTTTTGACCTTAAAAACCTCAAATTGGTACATTGGTGACAAATTTACCCTATATTAAATTGGGTTAATACCCCGAAAAACCACAAAACCATTATACATGTGACAAACGGAGAGTCAAATCCTAAACTGGTACACCCGTCAATTGCCATGTGTCATTTAACTCAATAATTTGATGGTAAAATTTTATGGAAATTAACGGAGAGTAAAATTATTACAGGTGTACCAGTTTGGGATTTTTTGTAGTAAAAAAATTAGTTTGGGGCGAAATTATCACAGGTATAGTAATTTGAGATTTTTTGTGGTATTAACCTTGGTAAGAATGAGAGGATTTGCTTTTGTATGTCTAGACAAGGGAAAATGACGTCACAAAGTGTCGTAACTTTTGCACGGTGGGAAAATTGTTCAAAAAGTCCTAAACCTATTTTTTTTTTCAATTCAGTCATAAATCTTTCAATTTTGCCAATTGAGTCCTAAACTTTTTTACTTCTTACAAATTGAATCAATCCATCCAATTTTGGTCAGAAAGTGTTGACGTGGACACCAACCGGTCTACGTGGCGCTAACGTGGACAATTTTAACATTTTTTATTTTTATTTTATTATTATTCTTCTTCGTTTCTATTCTTTTTCCTTTTTTTTCTTTTTTTTTTCCTCCTCTTCTTACTTCTCCAGCTAGCAATCGGCCAGAGGGGAGGGTCAGCGAGGCTTGGCCTTGCCATGACTGGGTGAGACTCAGCCTCGCTAGATCCGACGAGCTCGAGCCTCGCCTAGCCATGGCGAAGGCAACCTTGCCGACCCTCCCCTCTAGCCTCACAAGATTAGGCGAGGTGGCTGGGCGAGGCTCGACCTTGCCGGATCTAGCAAGGTCGAGGCTTGCTTGAGGCCGGTGAGATTGACCTCGCTGACCTTCCCCTCTGGCCGATTGTCGACGCCTGGCAACTAGCTAGTGGAGGAAGAAGGGGAGAAAAAAAAAGAAAAAGAAAAAAGTATAGAAAAGAAAAATAAAAAATAAAATTTTTTAAAAATATTAAAATATTATTAAAATTATCCATGTCAACGCCACGTAGGCCGGCCAGTGTCCACGTCAGCAGTTTCCGACCAAAATTAGCCAAATGGATGCAATTGGTAAGAATGAAAAATTTTAGGACTTAATTAGCAAGAAGTGAAAATGTTTATGACTCAATTGCCAAAATTGAAAGATTTATGACTGAATTGGCAAAAGTACAATATGTTTAGGACTTTTTAGACAATTTTCCCTTTGTACTCACTTGTGTACCATAATTTTTTTTCCGATCACTCGAGCTGACTTCTAAAAAACTGTTAACTTGAATACCATAACTCTTTTTAAAAACGTTCATCACAAGTGCCAAAACTCATACGCGTGCCAAACGTTTTTTACAAATCATGGTTACTCAAGTGAATAGTTTTTAGAATTCATGGCATTCAAGTGATTAAAAAAATTATGACACTTAAGTAAACGTCGTAGGAAAATAATGGCATTTGTGATGTCCTTATTTTCTCGGGGCAATAAAATCACTACTAATGTTGAAAAAAGAAGAAGCAAAAAAGATAGTAATTTAAGTCGCGTACCGAGAGGACACCGTTGATGTTGTTCGTCGTAAGATGAAATCCGGCTTAGGAGGATATCGGCAGAGTCTTCCTTGACCGAACTCTCTTCTCGGGTACTACTCATGGTCTCTCTCTCCTTCTTGTGATTATTCACAATACAATCCATGGTTTCGTGTTATTTTTGCCGGATCCCGTCTAGCTTCCGTTTCGTCCGGTTCACGTAATGCAGAATTCTACACGACGGGAATATATCTGCGACGCTGAACCAGCCGGACTGCTTCACTCCTCCATTTAGAGCCGAGAGGAGTTCATCCTTTCGCTTGCAGCTCTCACCGAATGTTGCCTTCAAAACTATGGCCATTAGGCATGAAGAAATCTTGTTGCTGAGATTGAAAGCGTGACCCCACAATGAGCACACGAAGTCGATCAGATTCGTCATCTCATCTTCTCTAATCGATCAGAAAAGCTGCATGCGTTTGGTGCTCAGAAGCTCCGACACACAAATCCTTCGGATCTGCCTCCAGTAGTCTACATGAGGAGCAAAGATCAAGCTCGAGTTCACATCGACCATCATCATCTCGATGGATTGAAACAGCGGCCTTTGCACGAAGTTGATCTCCTGCGTCTTCAGCACCTCCTTGGCAGCTTCATGACTCGAAAGGACTATGACTGTGAGCTCGCCGGCTTTAAGGCGGTAAATCGGACCATAGACTCTGGCAAGATTGTTCAGTCGATTGTGTGGCAATTCAGGGCCTATTAACTGGTGCAAATTTCCAATGAGTGGCAATTTCTTTGGCCCGGGTGGTAAGTTCAGATTGTAGTTTGAGTTCTTCGCAGCATCTGCTTTGAAGAATTTAATCATCAGCATGAACAGAAAGAGAGAACAAGGTATGATGGTGGCAAAAAGGCACAAATGAAGAAGCATTGTGAACACTTCAGTCAGCTCTTTGGTGCTCGGGGGAGTAATTGATCCAAGCAAGAACATGCAATCAAACCAGTAAGGTATAGCGATCTCAAATGAGTACTTTTTTGAACTTCTCAAGTCTTCCACTCAACCTTGTTTCACACGATGTCCCCGCCCCTTGACTTGTTTATGCAGCAATTTTTATCTACACCACTCAAAAGTTTTAAATGGGACTTGCTGCAGAATAACGATGCCTTGCAGACCACAAATTGCCATTCAATGGGAATTCACTGCCATATAATAAATTTAAAATCTTTTGGACAATTTCCTCAAATTTGCTGCATGTTATCGTTTTAGTTGATGCGGCGGTCTAGTAAGCGCCGGCCGTCTTACGTGGCATGGCCACGCACTGACGTGAATGATTTTTAAATTTTTGTTTAAAAATTTTCTGATTTTTTCTTCTTTTTTTTTTCATTGTCTTTTCTTTCTTTTTTTTTTGTTTCTACCACTAGATGCCAGGCCTCGGCGATATCACCGACCACAAGCGAGGGCGTCACTCTTTCTCTCTTCGTCGTCTCTTTCTCTCTCTCACTCTCGCCCTCGCTCCCTGCAGAGAGTTCTGCATTCGCCTTCAATCTCTCCCTGCGATTCCGCTGTGGGCACAGGGGATGTCCTCAGGATCATACCTCGAGCTGCAGTCCCCTTATATTTGCCACTAGACTGACATAGTGTGCCAATTATCGGACCTTTCCCAGGGAAAATTACTCGATCGAAAACATTCTGACGTTGCATCTGACCGATAGGAGTAGGTTAATAACTAACATTTCCACCTCGACCAGGATGGAATTCTCATTTTCTCTTTCCCCTTATCATTAGAATTTCGACTGATTTCCTGTCGATATTGTTAGCAGATTTTGGTGAGGTTGGTTTCCTTCAAAATTGGCCGATGCCATGCTAACGATTTCAAGGAATTTATCAGCGTCGACTTCCATTTTAACTTTTCCTTTGTCATCGGCGAAGGATGATTTTCCCTTACTGAATAGCCTCGTGAATCGTCTTCCTGAAGACAATGCAATGAGATGTGTTGTGGTTTCAGAAATGGTACCATTTACAAATTTTCTTGTTTATCAAATCCTCTTTACTTGGAACAACTTGGCCTTTTGTTAATCTTATTAAGCCATCATTCCGGAGTAAATTGAAGATCTCGTCCAACCTATTTTTGTTGAATGACTAAACCCGAGTGTCCTTAGCCCTGATCATAGATAGTTTCTTATACTTTGGTAGGTCTAGAGGCTTGACAAACATTATGCTTGTCATAGTCTTATATAGATCATTGTGACTTTGAGTATTTCCGGCAGGTTCCCTGACGACGTTGCTTTCCGACACTTCCGAAGCTTTGTTCGCACCAGTGAAGCAATTAAACTTCGGTGATCCATGCCCAGCGCTACGGCAGCCACCTGTAGCGACGTTGAGCCCAATAGCCAGTTCTTGGCCTTGCGTTGTGAAGCTTTTGCGCCCGGAATTGGCTCGCCGATTGCCGTGAATTCCGTGAAGCCCTCTCACTACTGGTCATCGTTGGAATCCATTGTTTGATATAGGTAATTTGCTACATTATGTTCAATTCAAATATCCAAATACCTAATATGAAGAATTTTGATTCTAATGTGATTTTGCTTGAGTTTTGTGGCATTCCGAATTTTGACCCATTTTTGGAAATTACAAAACATGTATATTGTCAGTTCGCTTATAACAAAATCTCGCCAAGAACTGATTAGTCCTAAGTTATTTCTTTTAAATTAGAGATTTTACTATAATTGCACTCGATCGAATTTGGCCATTATTTAAAGCCCAAACTTTGGTGTCAAATTTCTTGGAGTTCCAGGACGAATTTAATTGGACGGTGTCGATATTATTGTGGCCCGCCTCGATATTGCCCGAAATATGGGAAAAGTGAAATTTTGACTAGGTGTGAATTTGGACTAGTAGATCTCTCTCGTAGTGTGTTTTATTTGATTTCTTTTGGCCCTTTTTCCTATTTATTAATTAGGATTTTTGTGAGCTGTTAAATCATTTTCGAATTCGAATGTGGACCGTTGATCGCGATCAGTACAGTAGACTTTCTCTCTCTCTCTCTCTCTCTCTCTCTCTCTCTCTCTCTCTCCTTTGTCACGCCCACACTGCGTGCACGTCTCCCCTGCGCCTGTCCTCTCTCTCTCTCTCTCTCTCTCTCTCCCCCCACCTGCTTGCGCACGTCCCCCCCATGCACACGTCCCCTCCCCCCTGACAAACCCATCCCTGTCTCCCTCTCTCTCTTTTCTTTTCTTTCTTCCCCTTCTTCTTCTTCTTTTTCTTCTCTGGTTTTCCCTTCGCTTGCGGCTGCTTCGGTTTCTACTTCTGCTCGCCCAAACCATCACTACCAACTGCCCCTTGCCGTTTGCATTGCGTCGCCGTCGCCTCGACCAAGCTGCGATGCCGCTCACTAGCCTCTGCACCGTCCGTCCAGCCACCACCCCGATCGACTATTCTCTCTCTCTCCTCCGCGCGAGCAGTAGCTTGTTACCGCGCCTGTCGTGGCCCGGCGCTGCCCAGCCGGCTTGTCCTGCTCCACTTCGCTGCCTGTGACGTCACCGTGCCACCCCCGACCATCATTAGCCCTGCTATTCCCTCCGCCGACCCTCCCTCCCTATGTTTCTCCTTCTCCAAGCTCCTCTCCCCTCTGTCCAGCTCGCCAATCACCACCGCACGCCTCCGTGCCGGTTGCCGTTGCTCCCACTACCACCACCCAGCTCCTCTTGCCCACAATTGTCACCGTAGCTCGCCGCCACCACCCATCTTTCCCCCGAGCTGCCATCGTCGTTGCCTTGGCTGGACTGCTCGTGCCTTGGCCGAACCAGTCGCTGGGAGTAGCTAGCCGCTGCTCGCCATGCTCCCGTCGCTGCTGCTTGTCGCAGCCGTCTGCCAGCCAACTAGCTTGTCGGCCAGCCAGCTAGCCCACTAGCCAGCTCGTCGGCCAACTAGCCTAGGCCGCTACCTAGTCGTGGCCGGACAGCCAGCCCGCTGCCCAGCCATGCCCGAGCGTGCCCTTGCCTGTGGCCGAGTCACTGGGCTGTGTGCCCAGTTGTGGCTGAGTGCTGTGCTAAGTCGCTGGGCCGTGTGCCGAGCCATGGCTGAGCCCTGCGCCCTCGCCCGTGCCGAACCTATTACTATTCATCTGGGCCATTTTGAGGTCGTGTGGATTTTTCCCGGGCCAAACTTAGGAAAGTGACTTTCTAAACCCTACTTAGTATAATGTGTATTTTTAGACTTGTTTAGGGTGTGATTAGCACCGATTTAGGGGTTAAACTTGGGTTAGGGCGAATTTATGAATGTGGTTAATTTGTAGATTAAATTGTAATGATTATGTGGCATGTTTAGTGGCTAATTTATGTGGGTGTGATGATCGGATTGTTGTGGCGTTTGTGGGTGAAATTGACGTGTGATTGGGTCGACTTGAGTGTTGAATTGGTGGGCTAGTGTGATGAGTTATGATTGGAATTGAAATTGTACGACGTGTGAGAATGGTAAATTATGATGTGGTGCATATGCATGCGAAATGTCCAATGAGGGATGGAGCCTAGATTGATCGGAAGGCTGACCTAAGGCGTGTTGACGCAGGGCGTGGAAATGTGCGAAAGGTCCAGTGAGGGACAGAGCCTAGCTTAATCGGAGGGCTGACCGATGGGGTGTTGACCTAGGTCGTGGAAAGTTGCTCAGCCATGCATGTGAATTGAGTGTGATTGAATTGATTAAATATACGTGTGAGAATGACGAATTGTGATGTGGTGTATATGCATGCTAAATGTCTAGTGAGGGACGGAGCCCAGATTAATCAGAAGGCTGATCAAAGGCATGTTGACGCAGGTCGTATGAAAGTGTGAAAGGTCCAGTGAGGGATGAAGCCAGGCTTGATCGAAGGGCTGATCGGTGGGGTGTTGACCTAGGTCGTGGAAAGTTGCTCGACCACGCATGCGAATTGAGTGTGATTGAATTGAGTGAATGTACGTGTGTATATGGCGCTAAATGATCGCGATGTGTTCATAAGTTATTATGATGTTCATGTGATTTGACTAATGTACAGAGTTGGTATGTGAATCATGACGAGGTAAGTTTGTCGTGTGAAAATTGATTGTGTTGGTTGGTGAATTACACGTTAGACTCGTCGAGGTACGCATTGGCCTAGGTGGGGTATATGTCATCTACTTATTGAAATTTATCTCATCCCCTGTTGTTAAATATTTTCAAGTTTGGAGTGACGAACAGTTGTCACGTACGAGTCGGAGACCGGGAGTGGTGTTAGATATTGATGCTTTATCCCTTTTGTGGATGTCCCCTTTTTATATAATGAAGTAGGCTACCCAACTACTACCCCTTTTGATGAACGTGATTTAAGGCTATGTTTGTAGATGTTGTAAGCAACTATTTAATTTATGCAAGTGTTACCCCGTCGTCATTTGTTATTGTCTGGGTTAATCTAAATTTGCTTCTGCTTGTGATTTAATTTGAGTGTTTTGTTTGGGTCGGTGACGCGTTCTGGGATATTGTGTTCAATACGACCATCAAAGGGGTGTCGCGACCCCGTCGAGGTTCGGGGCATGACAAGTTTTATCTGTATCTCGAACAGGCAAGTTTCCCCATTTGGGTTGTTGTAATTGGGGATTTGATCTTTGAGACTAAAAATTGGATCCTTGAATAAATTTGTTTCCAATTTTGGTTGTGAGGAATATTTAATATATCGTTAATCATGTGTCTTTTAAATATTATATGTCATTCATTTAGGAAGCATCCCTATTACAAAAAAAAAAATACAAAAAAAATTATTACACATACGATAGATTTCATCCACTAAATTTCCTAAGTATGGATTGCATGTTTTGTGAATTATGTAGTAATTTACAAAATGACTTAATTTAGATTAGGATTGAATATAAATTATTTCCTAGTTTAAATTAGATCATTGTGAAGTTTAGGAAGTTTCCTATTTAATTAAAAAATAATAATAAAATACTTCATGCATATCTCATATAGAGTTAATTAGTTAATATCTGTCATGTATTGCATGTTATTAAGTAATTATATTTAGAAATTGTGTTTAAGCCATGCATTACATCGTTAGATCATCATTCTTTAATAACGTCACTTAGGTCATATTTAGGTGTCTTAAAGTTTAGTCTTTTATTTATTATAAGAAAACTCAAGAAAAATAATTAACCTCTTACATAGTTTAAATAATAGGGTTAGTTTATATTGATCCTATTCATGTCATTAGAATTGCTTTTAGGTTGCATTCAATTTAATAATAACATAGTAGATTAGTTCATGATTCTTTTGCTAGTCACTAGAATTAGGTCATATATAGATGGCATTTAATTAATCCATGTGACACATCATTAGTTTGATAATTCATGCCTGATAAAACTAGAATTGATGTAGACATAAAATTTAAATTAAATTGCATTCATGTTAATTAAAAATTGTTAACATATGTTTCATGTTTATAATCAATTCATGCATCATGTTGCACTCATATTTTAATTTGTGGTTTGTACGAACCCTGCTATGATGAACTATGACTTGACTTTCTTAAGGTTTTGAGGTTTGATTATTTTCTTGCACTTTACTATTTTGATTTATTAAGTGTTAAATTGATAATTGCGCATCCACATGATCACCTCTCACATGGTTTAGGATAAAAATTAACTAAGACTAGACTTGTCAAAATGGGTCCCATGCCCATTTCTTAACCCATATATGATGGGGTGAGTTGTTATATGAGTTACGTATATTTAATAAATTGCTTATAAATGAGTTTAAACATAATACATGTGTTAAATGGGTCATAAATAGGTTTACAACTCATGACTCTCTCTTTATTCTCTCTCGACCTCATTTGATCTCGCATTCACTTACTTTACACTCTCACCTTAGTTTGGGAATGATTTTTCCTATATTGGATTAGATATGAAAGTCTTTTAGTGATATTGGTCGGGTATGAGTTGAGTATAGGCCGGGTATGGGTTACTAGATTTGCATTGTATAGAAATGGGTCAAAATAGGGTAAATGAGTCTATTTGAGTTGGACCATTTTTGACCCGACCCACCCATTTGACAAGTCTAACTAAGACTGCTTGCAAAGTATTTTTGAAATAAAGAGAAAAGGCACCTAAAGAACATTAGATTTATTAAGTGTAATCAAGTTCACGTATCTATGAAATCTCTAGTTCACGAGGTAAGATTACTTAGGTTTCGAATTGGCCCATATATATTAGTTGCGACTTCTAGTTGAATTAAATTGCATGTATAATTGATTAACTTAAAACCCAAAGTTGCGATTGATATGGGCTTGGAAGAGTCCACGCTAAATATTTGCTTAGTAATCCATTAACTTTCCCTTGGTAATGTACCTTGAGGAAGGCTGCAACAAGTATTAGTTGGATTATTAACTTTGTGGTGGATGAAAAATCTGAAAGGAATTAAGTGTCCGTGGTTTTTAGAATGCAATTTCATCAGGATTTAATTAATAGGTATTTGTGCATAGGTTGTATATATAGAGTAATGGTGAAATGCATATTAGAAAATTTTCAAGTTAGAAATTTACCGAGTTGTAATTCACCTTGCGGTATGTAACATTTGCTAAATGTATTGGTAGGTTCAATATGTTTTTAGGTATCATCGGTATTTAAAAACTAACGCTGATTTTCTTGTTTATATACTAATATACTAGAAATCTTAGTAACTTATCAAAGTCTCTACCTTGGAACCACCTAAGCTAAGCCCACCTTTCAATTTGGACACCTCTCTTTTCATTCTCCACCTAGTGTGTGACATCTCAGATTTTGACCCAATTTTGGGATTTAATAAACGTGTAATTCGTCAGTATGCTTGTAGTAAAATCTCGCCCGGGAACTGATCACTCCCGGTTATTGTTTTAAATTTTGAGATTTCGCTAGAATCGCACTCGATTGAATTTGGCCGTTATTGAGAGCCCAAACTTCGATGTCGAATTTCTCGAGTTTCGGGACACAATAAATCAGACGGTGTCGATATTATCATAGCCTACGTTGAGATTGTCAGGAATAGTGGAAAAAAAGGGAGTTTTTGACCGAGTGCGAATTTGGACTAGTAGACTTCTATCGTGGTAGTTTGATTTAATTAATTTAGCCTTTGTCCCTTATTATATTCCAGGATTAATTTGGACCGTCGGAGCGTTGTCGGTTTTAATTATGGGCCATTGAATCGCATTATTTATTAGATTGAACTTTTAAAATTTTCCCCTCCTCTCTCTCTCTCTCTCTCTCCTCTCTCCTCTGCGCTGCGCCACCCACTTCCGTGCGATGTCTCTTCATGCACGCCTGCCATCTGCCCTCTCTCTCTCTCTTCCTCTCTCTTTCTTTCCCTCTCTCTTCCCCCTCTGGCCGCGCACGTCTTCCCCCCCCCATGCACACGTCGCCTCAGCCCACGTCCATGCAGACCACCTGACACTCTCTCTCTTCCTTTCTTCTTTTCTTCTCTTTTCTTTCTTCTTCCTTTCTCTTCTTCTTCTTCTTTGTCACGTCCGTTCTAGCCTCTGTGTCCGCTTCTGTTCCTTCTTCCTGCTGCCCGACGCTGATCACCTGAGGTCGCTTGGCCATCGCGCGCTGTCGCCAGCCAGCTCTGCCGCTGTTGCGCCGTCCGGCAGCCACCGCCCCGACCAGCTGATCTCTTCCCCCCTCCTCGGCGCGAGCCACGGCTCGCCGCTACGTTTGCCGCAGCCTAGCCCCGCTAGCTGCCGGTTAGCTTGTCCGGCCAACTCCCCAGCGTCGTCCGAGTCCGCCTCATCGCCCCGACAGAGCCGCCACTGTCGCTGCTTCCTCGACGCCGCCGCGAGTGAGCCCAACCGCTGCTCGAGCTTGCCACGCCCGGCTACTGTAGTCCGTGAGCTTGCCATGCCCGGCCGCTGCTGTTCGCCAGCCCGTCGCGCTGCCTCGTCGCCATCGCGAGGTCGCCGGTGCCGTTGCCGTGGGCCGCCGTCCCTCTCACCTCAGCCGGCAGCCCCTCCTCCCACGCGTCACTCTCCCTCTCTCTTCCTCTTTGTTTTGGCCGTGGAAGGCCCCTTTGCTGGAGGAGCTTCGTCGCCGCCGGGGGCTGTTCCACCACCACTGCCGCCTCACCCAGCATCATCCAGCCGTCCCACTCTCTCTGGCCGTGTCCCTTTCCCCCTCTCTAAGTTGTGGAATCGCCTAGTCTGTCGCCGCCGTTCGTGCCGTTTGCCGGAGTCGCTGCTTGCTGCCACTGTTCTGGCGCGAGACCGCCATTGTCTAGCCGCCATTGCCGCGTGTTCAGCTTGGTTTGGAGCTTAGGACACCAAGTGAGTTTGACCCTAAACCCTAATTAGGATAACTTGCATTTCTAGACAAGTTTTAGGGGTTAATTAGGATAATTTAGGGGTTTAATTGGGGAGATACTTAGAGGCTGTTGTTGTGACATATTTGGTGGATTAGTGTGATAAATTAATAGAGGTTTAGTGGCCTGAGAGGCGCTAAGTATTGGCTGGACGGATTTGGATTGGAATAGTCCAGGTTCGGGTGAGTTCGGGCTTGAATTGTGAACTTTTAGTGCGTGTCTTATTTAGCTTTGTGGTGGCTGATTCGAGGGGTGTTTTGGAGAGTTGATGGAATAATTTGAGGATAATTAATGGCCTAGAATTAGTGGACTAGTGGCTGTCCATGGCCGGGGTGGTATTGGGGCGAGGTGCGATTGATCTAAGGTTAGTAGTGTAATTGGCGGAATTGTCGGACAAACCGAGTTAGTGATTAAGTTGTCCTTGAATGGGAGTGGTTCGGCAATGTTGTGACATGTTTAGCGTGGCTAAGAGTGGAATAGCTTGGCAGGCCTCTAATGCGCGAAATTTTGTTAACCCGGTTGTGTGATCCCACGCATAAATTACATGTCATGCTTGTGCCATGATTGTTTGAATTAATTGTCGGTTTGAGCATATCGATTCATGAGATTGAATCTGTGTGGTGCAAGTGAATGCCAAGATGTGAACGTTATAGCTCGGAATGTGCATCATGAGCATTGGCATAGCATGCGCATTTACAAGTGTGCCCGAGTGACATGTGCATTATGACTACCTAAATTGCCCTGATGCGTTTAACGCGGGGTTCAGATAAAAATTGATGCTTGTGAATGCGTGATCACAATAAACCCTGATGCGTTTTATGCGGGGTAGTGAACCTGTCCTGAGGCGTGTTACGTAGGACGATGCCCGGTTTACCGGAAGATGACCAACCTGAGGCGTCTTACACGGGTAATGTGTCATGAGCCTGATGCGTTTAACGCGGGCCAGAGATCGATCTCGAAGTGATAGACCTGATGCGTTTTACGCGGGTCGGACCTGATGCGTTTAACGCGGGTCGGAGGAGAAATTGGTAAATGACAGAGTGCTAGCGTGCAAGCATGCGTTAATGCATTGTTGAGGCATGACATGAGTGCGAACATGAGCACGTGCAATACATACGTTGGGATTAAGTGATATGAGTAAATGTATTGCAATCTAATCGTTACGGTACTGTCGTGATTACGTTTATATAATGCCTAACCTGCAGGGTCAAGTATGAATTAGATTTAGGCCTAAGGGCCTGAGTCAGCTATGTTTTGATTTATGTATTGTTGAGTACTTGTCAGGAGGTGCACATTAGCCTAGTTTAGGTTTAGGGAATTACTCACTGAGAATATTCTCACTGTTGTATAAACCACTTTTTCAGACCCCCAGCCTTGACATGTCTACCATTCCGGTGCGTTTTGGAATTCCGCATCACGTAGAGCGGACCAGGACGATACACCCCGTAGGGAACGGGGAAGTATATATTAGGTACTATACTCAAGTTTGGGTAGACGTGGGCGAGTCACACTATCAGATCCACGAGTACGTGGTGTGGTGTTTCAGGGACGATCTCGGAGAGTATGATCCTCTCCGGACTTTTGATGTCCCGTTTACCGGGTTGAGCACCTGGTATCCTCGATGCCCGGATGGCGAGGTGATTGACCCTGGCTCGTCAGCTGAGGAGAGTGCGAGCTCTGACGGTGTACCGATGGAGTACGAGGTGGACGAGTTTGAGCCGATGGACATAGAGCCTGATGACGGGGACGCTGTCCCGGAGCCGATGGAGCAGGACGATGAGGAGCCTGAGTCGGTTGAGGAGGACCCCATACTGGAGGCCGAGTCTGAGACGGACTCATCAGGGTCCGAGGAGGAGATGCCCGATAGCTCTTCATCCTCAGAGTTTTCTGATTCCGACCCAGACTGGGCACATAGGAGTTAGCACTCGCCTTAGTTTGGTAGGGCCAGTACCTTTTTGACTAGTGCCCCGCCTTTAGCAGTAGACTGACCCCCGATGCCACTTGCCCCTTTTTGTCAATAGTGGCCTTGATCCATTTTGGTTTTGTTGATCGGGCTGTATTGAATATTGTATATGGTTTCTGGTATTAGTGCAAGTGTTTATTTGTAATCGTTGATGTGCATTTTTGTGGCTATCCTCGGTTGTGTGTATATTGATGTATGGGTGGTTTTAATTACTTATGCATGCACTTTAAATCTCTGTGTTGAGAGTTGGATCGGCGACGCGTCTTGGGACATCGCACACGAATCGACCTTTGCAAGGGATGTGGCGTGCCGAAGAGTGCGGGGCGTGACATAGTGTTTTAAACCCAAGGTCATTGTTGCTTTTAACCTTGGTTAATTGTTCTTATCCTCTTGTAACTCTTATGTAGTCTTCTAGGTACAATTCTCCTTGGCCACACAATCCTATCGCAAAATACTTTGAGCCTTCAACTTTCTTTCTCAATCTCACTTTACAATCTTTTTGAGTGAAAGAAAAGGTTTCATACTTGTGTTGTTGAAGCTTCTAATTTCACCTTTCAAGAGTTTACGTGGAGGTTCAGGCTTTGAGTTGTCCGAGTTTTCATTCAAGGTAAGTGAAAACTTTAAGAGTTAAGTTAGCTTAATCTACGCAGTACTTTTGATTTGATTGGTTGATGTTTATCAGTTTAGTTTAAATTTGGACGTTGAGTGCGAGTAGGTTTCAATAATAGCATGTTGAACTTTCGCGTTCACTTGACTTGAATCAATAAGTTTTACTTGCTTAGAGTGTGATTGATCAAGTTTAATGAGATTTGGTGACATTTTTGGTGTGGAAAATGTGAAAATGGTGAAACTAGGCTTATAAGTGAAATTTTCATAACCATGACCAAGTTGCCGATTTACTGACTAAGTGTAGCTAATCAAGTTATTGATTTGAGCTGTCAATTTTCTGAGTTGCCAATCTTGACCCAAGTTGCCATGTCTAAATTTTTTATTATATGAGTTGCTGATTTTAAAGCTGCCAATACTCTAAGTTGCCGATTTCTAAGCTATCGATTTCTAAGTTGTTGATTCTCTAACTTGTTGATTTCTCACATGAATTTACTGATCTCTCAGTATGTTACCATTGATTATATGGGAAATGCAAAAAGCTAAGTATGTTATTTGCACTTGTGCAAGTGATTATCGAAAAAGGTATGCCAATGGTATTTCATAATGAATTGCATAAAATGATGTTATATACCAAATATTGATTTTTGGGAATGGGTACGCAAGAGATAATAAATGGGTATTGATTCCGTTGTTGATACAAGGAAGATCGCAAGATTATAGTGCTATTATCTGCTGCAATTTGATTGTATATTGAAATTATTATATTGTATTCACATCTCCCATTTATTAGTGGTAATGATATCCCCTGTGTTGGGATACCTCGGGAGTCAAGATGCCCTGTGTGTCGGGATGTCTCAAGAGTTGAGGGCCTTGTGTGTTGGAATGTACCATGTGTGGGAATGCCTCATTAGTTGAGATGAATTTGCCGGTGCCAAATGTAAAATGTGTATATATGCATCTATAAATATATTCACACATGTATATCGATGAACTACTTTGACAATATGTTTTTTGATCTACTTGCATTAGAGTGAATAATCTTTTACAATAGTGTTCAATAATTTTTATTAGCATAGCATGATAGGGAAAATAGTACATATACTCATTCAATTGCCTTACATAGTTATTTTGTATGCATCTTTGTTGACACATATCTTTTAATTTGTCCAAAAATTAATTACACAAAATTTAGGAATTAATTTTCTTTAATTTCTAAAAAAAAATTTCTATTTAAATGCATTACATATAGAAATTAGGCATATTTGCATTAATAGGGTCTTTTTAAAATGTATTTAAAAAAAATCAAATCAAATCAAGTCGGGCCGGGTCGACCCGGCCCATTTCTTTTTCTTTTTTCTTTCCTTCTCCCCCCATGGGCCTAGCCTGCTTCTTTTTCTCTTTTCTTTCCCTCCGCGCGGGCCCAGCCCGCACCTCCCTTTCTCCCCCCTTCCTTTCTCTCCCGCATGCGGACTGGGCCTGGCCCCGGCCTAGCTTTCCCTTCTCCTTCTCCTTCTGTCGCTTTCTCTTGCCCTGTTTTCCTCTGCTCCTGACGCTGCGTGACATCGCCGGAGCAGCCGCGTCATCGTCGTCATCTGGCCAGAGCAGCACCGGGGCAACACGCCATAGGGACTGGCCATTAATGGCTAGTCTCGTCTTCCCCGTTTCCTGGCCCTCCCTCTCTCTGTTTTTCCTCGCCTTCCTTCTGCCTCTTTGCCATGACCAGAATTGGCCCCCCTGCACCAGCCTATGGTTGCGGGATTTGCGGGCCAGTAGGCCGGTGCAGGCCATCGTCAGCTGACGATGGGGAGCCGAATAGTGGCCCAAGGCCACTATAAACTAGAGAAAGAGAGAGACTGGGTCGGCCACAGAGAGAGAAATAGAGAGACAGAGAAATAGAGAGAATTGAGAGAGAGAGAGGAAGAGCCGAGCATCCGTTGGAGCGAGGAAAATAACCAGCAGCATCACCGTCACCCACGGAGTAGTCGGAAAGCCGTCCCGAGCGCCGTCGACCAGTGAGTTCCCCCCCTCGACCGAGTATCTCCTGTTTTGCTCTATTTTTTAGACACAGTCTGGCCGGGACTCGCGCTGGCCATGTCGCGTGAGTCCCGGCCAATACCGTTGTTCCCCACAGCCCCTAGTTCCAGTCGGAACCGAGCCTCAGCCGTTGGAGTCGGCCCGATTGCTAGAGGAGGTTGGGATCCCCCGTTTTTCCACGCGCCCACCAAGTGTTCGATAATATGTCTCAGTGAGGCCGATTCAGATTTGGTCGCTAGCCGGCGTACTGGCGGTCCGACAGCGACCCACGAGGGCGGCGGAGCTCGGTGTGGCCCTAGGGGGCGATTCGGGGGCGGCGCCGATTTGGGTTGGCCGACGGACTGCCAATTTTGGCCCCGCTGGTGTCCCCTTCACGCGGGTTTGCAATTTCGGGTCGGACTCGACCCGAATCAGCAGATTTGACCCGGGTCCACGCCTGGGTCGGATCCGTTGACTCGGGTTGGTTTCGACCTACCCGGATCAGCCGATTCGACCTGAGTCAACTCTCGGGTCGGTTTTCAACCGACCCGGATCAGCCAATCCGACTCGAGTCAACGCTCGAGTCGGATCCGTTGACCCGGGTCAGATCCAACCGATCCGAATCCGGTGACCTGACTCGGTTTAATATTATATTATTATTATATTTTATTTTTTTAAATAATTTTTTTATAAAAAAAATTTTCAAAAAAAAATTTGTACCTTATATATATTTTTTTTCCCGAAAAAAAAATTTAAAAAAGTTTTTTTATGTGGTTTATCTGATTGTTTTAATTTATTATTGTATTATTATGCATGTTATTTGAATTGCATAAATTACTATGTTTTAATTAGATAAGCCTATATGATCATGTACTGTTGTAATCATGCATACATTTAATTAAATTTTAATTGCATGAACTGCCGTGTTTTGAATGTCATTTGACTTAGTTAGGACTAGAACCTTAGGTTGCATATTTACTTTGACTGCTAATCACTTCTGATTATGGACTCGCTCGATCACCTCACATGTTAGGATAAAGGTTCTAAAATCAATCCAAATTGCTTGACAAATATTTTCAAAAAATGAACAAGGTAAAAATGTACCAAAAGGGCATTAGCTATCCAACTAATGTAACTAAGTCCCCGAGCTCGGTCAATTTCTGGTTCGTAGGAATAGGGTGATTCTCCCATCACCCTGTTTAGGTTTCTAATCTACCCACCCCAAATCGATTAGTGGCGACTCCTTGATATAAACCATTTGCATGTTAAACACTTAAACCTTAAGTCGTGATATGGCATGGGCTCATGAGGGCCCGAGTTAAGTCCCAAACTTAGATTTAGCTCGTACCAGGTGAGCCCCCTCGGTTTTTGAGCATGTTCAAAAATACCTAGGGAGGTCGGTCGCAACAGAATGACGACTCCGCTAGGGAGGAATTTTTTTTTTTTTAAAAAAGTGGACTTAAGCCAATGCTTTTTTATATATGGATTCTGCTCAAAATAATTTTTGTTTAGCAGAAAGGACTTCAGGTATGATCCTAATATTAAGGTGTTATTTGTTCTTGCAGGTTCAAATTGATTATTTGTAAATTGTTGTGCATGCTTTAATGATTTAGCACTACACTGTTGCACACACAACCATGCTGCCGGACCTAGGCCGCTATAGGACATTTTAGGATAGTGTTAAGAAAGATACGACCTTGAATGCGAGCCCGTGATATAGAGGTTGCCTTTCTTTTCCTCGAAATTCATTTCTAAAAATCGTAAAGAAATATCTTTAGCCGCTATTCGCGTGACTATAAGATATTCCTTTCGATTTGGCCGGAGTTAAGAGGGCTTGACACCAACGCGAGACTGCGACGGTCAAGCACCCTTTTAATTCCATTTTGTTGAACCAGTCTAAATAGAAATTGAACCTCACTCTTCATATGCATGTCGTTGTGATTGACATGGTTTAAGGAAATATATATATTCTATCTCTCCTCATTTTATTATACAGTCTACTTACTTATTTGATTTGTTACTGACAAGCCACCCGTCGATTGCATTCTATACAGGATGGGAAGAGTTGATGTCCAATTCGTCCCCACTTCCAAAAAAGAGTTTCTAGCATGGTGGGACCAACTCGACCAGAATGGCCAGCAGTATGTCAAAGCAAGAATCGGTCGTCTACTTCACTGCTCAAAATCAATATCCATTCCGGCATGATGCAAACACTAGCGCATTTCTGGTGCCCACAGACATCTACTTTTATATTCGACAAATTTGAGATGACCCGACTTTGGAAGAGTATAGTATTGCCATTGGAAAACCTTTGGGATTTAAGCTCACAAAACCTCTTTTAAACGTGTCCCCTCTGCCCGAATTATCTCAATTTTTGCGAACCAAGAGTAATACTGTGAAGAGAGTCATCAAAGCTTATTGTAATACATGTCCATGGTTTTTCTTAAATGAATGTTTTGAAAGCTAACCTATTAGCCAAAAAGCCAAAATTTTTATCTTTACTTTTATCGGATGTGTCCTTTTCCCTCATCGCAGAAGTTCAATAAACCTCGATTGCTTTTGCGGCCAAACAAATTTGCACTGGTTTGAGTTATGTTAATTCGGTTTTGGCAGAAACATTTTTGTCTTTAAATCGTTTTAAACAAAATGATGATAAAATCATGTGGGTTGCCCTAGAAATTTTGCAAATCTGGTTTTTATCCCATTTGAGAGGATTCTGGCACCTCATGCAACTTTTTCAAATCGACGACCTTATGCACCCGATACAAAGATTTGAGGTCCTAAAAAATCATTTCCCTAATAAGGATTATGCCACATGGATAAATTTTTTAAAAGACCCCGATTCTAAGGCATTCTTATGGTATACTAAATGATTCCATGAGGGTCATGCTCGATATGCCCACCAGTTCCATAACCCCATTCCACTGCTCGGTTTATCAGGTATCACCTCATACTACCTATACTGGGTAGCCCGCCAATACAGGGCCCTCCAAGAATTCCCGCCGCCCTTTAAAATAGATATGTTTTGAGTTTGGTTCACCCACTCGAACTACAATTACGCTGACAAAATTCGCACCATCTAGGGGACATGGACTGAATGCCATCTTGAGAACATCCTGGTGCCTAGGCTATTGAAGGGACAGGAAAAGGTCCACCATGCCTCTCTGTTTTACATTACACATCACCAAATCCCGCCAGATTTTTAGCCAAAGGTCCCAGATGTAACTAATAAGCCCAGTCTCCAAGTATAAATTGATCAACTTGAAATGACTATGGGGATGGAGGATACGCTTATTGCGGAGCTTGTCCGTGAAAGTAAGCGACTTCGAGAGACTAGAGCTTCCCCATCGTTTTTAGAATGAGTATCTGGGGAGGGCGCCCTTTTTGTTAAAAACCCTGTATTTTATTTTTTTTAGTATTGATGTTTAGGGAGTTTATTTTTCTTCTTTAAAAATATTTTTAGGTTATAATATTGTTAATATAACTCGGACCGTTTTTATGCCTTATATAATTTTTTTGCAACTTCATGACACCACCGCGGCCATTAGCCCAGTGGTATCCGGGTGTGAAGCCGAACGGTCCGAGGCGATTGGGGTTCGAACCCCAGGGACGCCACCTATAATGTTTATATTAATAAAAACCTTTTTTCTCATTTTTTTCTTCACAAATAAATAAAATATGCAATAATATTGTGATTAGGTCATGAAATGATTTTTTATTAGACATTATACTCATTCATTTCAGTATTATTCACAGGTTGTTACAAAAAAAATGACCGAAAAAAACGTCCGCCTCGATAATATAGAAAGCGAAATGAAAATGGTTTTCAACGCACTGGAAAATATCACAAAGCAAATAGAATCCATCAATGGCAAGCTCATGCCTGCATCAGCAGCAATTGAGGCGATGTTACCACCACTGTCCACCGGAAAAGACAAAGCTTCCGCCAGCGATAGTAAAATGCCCCTGCTAGAAGACGATTCGCTTCCCCTAGTTATCAGAAAAGCTGAACCTGAAAGTGCACCGATGACAGAACATGACAAACGCCTTGCAAAAGTTGAGGAGATGTTGAAACAGCTACAAAGCCCGTAGCATGTTGTCCCACTTGACATATCTATATACAAGCAGATCAAAGTACTAGAAAAATTCAAGATGCCAGAGTTTGAGAAGTATGATGGCATTTCATGTCCCAGACACCATTTGCACATGTATCATGTACGGATGACTCAGTACGTAGATAATGAACCCCTCATAATTCAGACATTTTAGGCCAGTCTAACGGGACCAACTTTGATATGGTATATGTCAAAGGACGTGGACGCTTTCAAATCTTGGGATAACGCCATCGATGCATTCTTCAAGCAGTACCAATTCAATCTCGATGTCACCTTTACTCGGGATAATTTAGAATGCACCGAAAAGAAGAAGAGTGAGTCCTTCAAAGAGTATGCCACTAGATGGAGAAATTTGGCCGTCCAAGGTACCCCACAACTCACTAAGCATAAACAAGTAAAGTTGTTCATTAAATCTCTTCCGTATGAATACAGACATCGCTTGGTTGGTGCCACTGCCGAATTCCTTAATTGTCTTGTTTCTGTGGGCGAATGAATCGAAATGGGATTGCGTAACGGATGGTTTACGGACCCCGTTTCCACCAGTAGGAGGCTCAGCACGAGAAAGGAGAAAGAAACCCTAGCAGATGCAAACATTGCATACACCCAGACTGTTCAACCTCCCCGAACAATCAAGGTGAATAGTAAGTAGTAGCCAACCTCAAGTCGCCAACCTCTGAAGCGATATAATAAAAGGTAATTCACTCCGTTGCTCGGATCTCCCTCTCAGGTCCTGGCCATACTCCGAAAGAAAAACCTGCTGTCTACCAAGCCGAAACGTCCTAACGCAGAAAGTTTCTCGAATTACGATCCGTCCAAGAAGTGTGATTATTACATGGGCGAGATAGGACATTCGACGGACGACTGCTATACCCTCAAACACCGAATCCAAAATCTACTTGATACTAAAGCCTTTTCGTTCCAGACATCCAGGCTAAATGTTCAAAACAACCCATTACCCCAACATGAAATTAGAATTAATGCCGTATCCACTTTCGACTCTTGTTGAATTAAGAGTGAGAAGGTGTGTATTGGTGACATCTATAATGCTCTGGTGAAAGCGAGATATTATCCTATTGGTGAAGTACTGCCTTTGTCCTTAATGAAAGAAAGAGTTGCCAGCATAGCGAAAGCAGGTGTGATTATGCGTGTCAAGCACACTGGTATAGTGGCCACTATCTCCGAGATCATCATTAATTGGGACGAAGAACTTTCAGCCTTGAATGCCGAAACAAATACATCCAGCCCCATACTTCTAAACGAACCTTCGTCCAATAACCCAGATGAGGAAAAAGAGTTGACGATTGAGGTACCCCTAACCAAGAGGCATATAGTGATCGAGGTATCTCAACCTTACTGATACGAGAGTGACAAAGTAGTCCCATGGTCCTACGAATTGGAGGCTGATCTAGTTACCAGGTCCGGACAAACATATGCTCAAGCCAACGCGCAGCCTCCGAAGCCTGTCATTGATGAAGAAGCCAAAGAATTCCTAGCCATCGTCAAAGCCAGTGAATATAGTGTAGTGAACCAATTGCGCAAGTTGCCTGTCCAGATCTCTTTGTTGGAACTACTCCAAACGTCCATGAAGCATCAGAAGTCCCTGATGAAAGTACTCAGCGAAGTAAACGTACCAGAATCAATTGAACATGACAAGTTGGAAGCATTTGTGGGGTCCATCTTTCTGAAGGATCAGATAACATTCTCAGAAGAGGAGTCTCCCGCTGAAGGAAGGGGGTATACCAAAGGTCTCTACATCTCCGTCAAATGTAGAAAATCCCATGTAGCTCGAGTTCTTATAGACAATGGATCAGCGTTAAATATCTGCCCGCTGGCAACCCTGCATCGCCTCAATGTGGACACGTCCAAACTCTGTGTCTCCAAAACATCAGTCTGGGCGTTTGATAGAATGAAGAAGGACACCGTGGGTGAGATTGACCTTGATGTCCAGATCGGCCCAATAATATTTAGCATTCAGTTTCAAGTAGTGGACATCCCTACTGCATTCAGCTTTCTACTGGGTCGTCCCTGCATTCATTCTACTGGAGTCATACTGTCAAGCCTTTACTAAAGTGTGAAATTTGTTGCCCAAGGAAAGTTGATCACAATTCTTGGGGAAGAGGACCATCGAATCTACCAAGAAACCGTCATCTTGTATGTTGAGCCAAGTGGTAAAGTAGAATCTAGCTATCAGTCCATTGGGCTCGTGTCAATCGTGCACGAGTATCGAGGAACTTCTCCCCTTGTCCCTGATGTGTTAAAAGCCTCGATCATGGTAGGGAGAGTTATGATTGGAAATGGCTTCACTCTAGGCCAAGGACTCGGCAGAGGAGGCTGGGGCATCCGGGAGCCTGTTCAAGCCGCCAGGAATCATCGTACGGCTGGCCTAGGGTATCGCGGGAGAAACCCACAGGTTAATAAGGGGCACGCGAAGGGTCAAACTGGAATGTCATTTCCCCATATTTAGGAGACCTTCCTGCCGCCTGCTAAATTGTTACGAGATGAGAAAATTTATCTAAATCGCTTAGGAGAATTCGGTGAGGGGTTCAAGTAGCTGGTTGAATGTTCAAGTCACCTGAGCTCCTCGACTCTTCCTGTAAATGTAGCTGTTGACCAACATCGAAACTCAGACAAGCTCCCGATTGAAGGAGATTGTGGACGAGAAGAAGCGGTTGATAGTGTGGTCCCCCTATTTGACGATATCTTCATAGAGACCATACACGAGGACTCAACCTCAGAAACAAGTGCCCTCCCATTTGATTTGTTTGCACGTTTGCGGCATCAGTTAGGCGAGCTATAGGATTTATTGACATCCTTAATAGATACCATCCGCCAAATCTCAGACATGTTACCACCGTCATCCGATCAGGAGCAGGTCACCCAAGGAAATGGATCCGGAGGAAACACACTGTTAGTGGTCGTTCCTGACGTAATTTGGCGAGACATCCAACTCTTACAGTGGCAGGGCAATATACGACGATACTCGCTAGTTCCTAAATCTATGGAGGTGATATTCCTTATTCTTTTACGAAAAGGGCTAATCGCAATGAGGCCAAAACACCCTACTCCTGAATACTTTATCAACTATGACTCCTTCATGTCCTGTGATTATCATTCGGGAGAGGTCAGGCACTCGCTGGATGATTGCAACGCTCTGAAGAATAGAGTTCAGGACCTACTGGACGCTAGGGCATTCATTTTTTGTGCTCCATGGTTGTGTCATGATGAGGATGATCTCTTGGTTGTACCTAACCTCCGTGCTGCTGCTCCTGAGCTTTCTGATGTGGCGCGTAAAGGAAAGGCAATTGTGGATACCCTGGGCCAGCGTAGTGGTAAGTTCAACTATTATGTTGACTACCAGTTGCCATCAAGTTTTTATGAAGACCAGCAGAATAGCATTCCTAGCGGATGGGACGACATGGAAAAGCTGACACCATTAAAGAGAGGGGCCGAGGAGTTAGATTCTTGAAACGATACTTTCGAGAATTTCTTTGTCGGGGCGATAGACGAAGGATCAATAGAGGGAATGGGCGCAAGCTCGCTTGAGTAGAATTCCTCTTCTCTCTTTTGCAAGAATCCCTGGAAAAGGGGCTATACTTGTGTTTTGTTTTTGTTATCTTGTCGTCATTTCTGTTGGCAGAAATGTCTTTTTCGAATTTCCCCCCTCTATGGAGGTTGTAAATCTATGTATTGTAAATAAATAACGTTTTGAGGGCATGAGGTAGTATCCCAAACTGGCCCATTGATGATAACCAGCCATGAAAATGAAGTTATTCTGAGGCCCAGGCTATCTTATATTTCCTCGTCTTAAAAGTATTTCGAAAATCAAAGACACTTTTACTATTTCGTCAAAAAAATGTTCTAAGAGGAAATGGATAATGAAAAATCCATATCCCCATTCGTTTTTCTAATCAATTTACTCTGTGTTCCAAGTGTGATCTTGCAACTTGCGAGAGAATTAGTGCGGTCTAGCCCGATGATGGAGATACTCACAATAGCGATTCAGTTAACTCAAGTGATGATCCCGCTAAGATCCGAAGAAATTGGGAGCAGTACGAACAATTCAAACCCCTTACAACCGAAGACATTGTTACCATCAATTTGAGTGGTACTTAAGATTTAGAAAAAGTCAAGATTTAAGCTAACCTTCTCGAAGAGAAAGCCATGCGTATAATTGCTCTTCTCAAGGATTACCAAGACGTCTTCGCATGGTCTTACTCTGATATGCCAGGACTAGACCCCCGGATTGTTGAGCACAGTTTGCCCACCAATCTCGACATACCTCCCAAGAAGCAAATGTTATGAAGGACCAAACTCGAGCTGTCAAAAAAGATCGAAGAAGAAGTGATGAAGCTGTTGAAAGTAGGGTTCATCGAGGTTTCACAATACCCTAATTGGGTAGCAAACATCGTGCTAGTCAAGAAAAAAGATTGTCGAATTTGAGTCTGTGTCGATTACCGTGACTTGAATAGGGCCAGTCCAAAAGACGACTTCCCACTCCCCCACATAGATGTTCTTGTGGATAGTATTGCTGGATTCGAATTATTTTCTTTTATGGATGGATTCTCCGGGTATAACCAGATAAGGATGAATGAGGAAAACAAGGAGAAGACTGCGTTCATTACTCCATAGGGGACCTTTCACTATAGGGTTATGCCTTTTGGTCAGAAGAATGCCGGCGCAACATATCAATGTGCTATAGTTACTCTCTTTCATGACCTGATGCACAAAGAAATTGAAGTTTATGTTGATGACATGATCGCTAAAACCGGATGCGAAGAAGACCATGTTGAGACCTTGAAGAAGCTATTCAGTTGCCTGTGCGAGTTCAAATTACGCTTGAACCTTGCAAAGTGTGTGTTTGGGGCGACCTCTGGCAAATTACTTGGATTCATCATGAGTAGTAAAGGGATCGAAGTCGACCCCTTAAAAGTCAAAGCAATATGTGAACTGCAACCCCCGTCCACAGTCAGGGAGGTCAGAAGCCTTTTAGGAAGGTTGAATTACATCGCTCGATTCATCTCCCAATTCTCTGAGACTGCACAGCCTTTCTTCAAACTTCTCAAGAAGGATGCCCAGATTAATTGGGATGAAGACTGTCGAGAAGCATTTGAAAAACTGAAGCAGCATTTGATGAATCCCCCGGTCTTAGTGCCACCAGTCCTGAGACATCTTTTGACTCTCTATTTAACGATTCACAGTAAATCATTAGGAGCCTTATTGGCCTAGAGCCACCCTGATGATGGAAAAGAATGAACCATCTATTATCTGAATAAGAAATTCACCATTTCGGAACAAAATTATTCCGAATCAGAAAAAACCTGCGTCGCATTGGTATGGGTGCTACATAGGCTTCGACAATATACCTTGCACCACCAGACGTTTCTGGTAACTGAAAATGACCCTATTCGGTATTTGCTTAACTGACTGGCGTTAGTGGGAAAATTAGTCAAATGGCAAATTCTGATTTTAGAATTTGACATCCAAATATCATCACAAAAATCGGTGAAGGGTTGGGTGATCGCTAATATGTTAGCTGAATGCCCTGGGGAAATACATGAAGATGATCTTCCAAATGACTGTATTTTATCAACGGAGGAACACACATGGACCATGTTTTTCGATGGAGCAGTAAACCTGTCTGGTTCTGGCACTGGGGCGGTCTTGATATCCCAAGATGGGCAGCATTATCCAGTAGTCGCGAAACTGGTGTTTCTTTGCACCAACAACATTGCCAAGTATGAAGCATGTATTCTTGGCTTACAAGCAGCAATTGACATGAAAATAGCCAAACTAAAAGTATTCGGCGATTTTGCCTTAACCATACTCCAGACTGTGGGCGAATGGAAGACTAAGGATACTAAACTAGTACCCTATCATGACTATCTGAAGGAGTTGGTTTCAGTATTCGATGATATTTCATTTGAATACTTGTCTAGATCTTATAACCAATTCACTGATGCGCTAGCTACACTGTCGTCCATGTTGTAAGTTACCAATGGTTTGGAAATAGAACCTCTGAAGATTGAAGTCCTAACCAGACCAGCCCATTGCATGATTGTGACCGAAGAACCCGATGGTAAACCATGGTATTACGATATCATGAATTTCATTAAGGAACAACAATTCCCCGAAGGGAGTAGCCCTGCAGACAGGAGATACATAATGAAGATGGTAATAAAGTTCTTTGTCGAGGGTGAGAACTTGTACAAGAGATCCTATGATTCTATTTTGTTAAGATGCGTGGACGCGACCGAGGCAACACGTATCATGTAGGAGTTGCACGAGGGAGTATGTGGCCCGCACATGAATGGACACATGTTGGCCAGGAAAATAACAAAATTGGGTTATTACTGGCTTTCCTCAGAAGGTGATTGCATCAGACATGTTCGAATTTGTTACCGTTGTCAGATCCATGGAAATAAGATAAATGCCCCTCCAATAGAATTACACCAATTGTATGAGTCATGGCCATTTCCAATATAGAGCATCGATGTGATCGGTCCAATTAATCCGAAAGCATCAAATGGACATCGTTTCATTTTGGTCACAATTGATTATTTCTCTAAGTGGATCGAGGTCGCGTCATATACTAGTGTTACCGCTCGGAATGTGATGAAAATCATCAAGCGAGACATAATTGCTCGTTATGGTCGTTATAGATAACGGGACAAATCTGAATAACAACCTTGTTGACGATTTATTCAATGAATTCAAGATCCGTCATCTGAATTCATCTCCTTATTGTCCTCAAATGAATAGGGCTGTTGAAGCTGCCAACAAAAACATCAAGAAAGCCAACAAAAACATCAAGAAAATCTTAGTCAAAACTGCTGAGAATTACCGAAATTGGCATGAAAGATTGCCTTTTACGTTAATGGCATACCGAACATCAATTCGGACATCGACTGGGGCAACCCTTTTTTCCCTGGTGTATGGCATGGAAGCAGTCCTACCTGTCGAGGTGGAAATCCCTTCACTACGGGTATTGTCCCAAGTGAAACTGTCTGAGGCGGAAAGGAAGCAGCAAAGACTGGAGCAGCTGAATATGATCGATGAAAAGCGATTGAAGGCTCTTTGTCACGGGCAATGTTATCAGCAGAGGGTAGCCAGATCATTCAACCAAAAAGTACGCCTAAGACACTTCGAAGCATGCGATCTCGTCTTGAGGAAAGTGCTACCATTACCTCCCGAGCTCGGAGGTAAGTTCGCTCCAAACTACATTAGTCTCTATGTTGTGAAAAAAGCACTCCCCAGAAGGGCTCTAATTCTGGCTGAGATGGATGGGAGCTAATTTTCCAACCCAGTCAACTCTGATGCAGTGAAGAAGTACTATCCTTGAAACAATTTCTATGTTCCTATTGATGATAAGGGAATTAGCAGAAAAGTTATTGATAAGGACACTCCTGTGGTAAGTCTAACTGGAAAGGACTTTGCATAGGACAAAATAACGTCAAAGCTAATCTTGGCAATCACGGAAGTATCAATGGTAGCCATGCCCACATCTGTCAAAGACCTTTAAAATAGAGATTAACTTTGCTACGAAGTTCCCAATGCAAGCAATTGCACATGCCTTGTGTAGTCAGGAATAAGAGCATCCACGAGAAACCCTTCAACATGCTGGAACCGTATTGACACAGCCTGCACTGACAATAGAACCCTCTATTCAGGAGCACCCCTAATTATAGAGGATTTCATTTGAGTTTCGAGACCAAGAGTATGGAGGAGTAGACTGGGATAGAGAAGACTAAACAAAGTAAAGAGGAGAAAAGACTTTGCTAGTTTTGAAGGCAAAATGGAAGAAGGGTAATTTGTATCGTTCTCAATTTACCCTCAATCCTCTCATTTCTAACATGAGATCATGTTTTCATCAGATGAGAATCACCAACATCTGAGAAAACTCAAAAAGTTGTTAATCTAGGGAATCACGAAGGGTAATATTGTATCGTTCCCAATTTCTGTCCTTCAAAGAGCCATTCATTAACATGATCTTTCTTACCTTGCAGGTTTCCCTTGCCATCACAAGATTAGGTAAGTATCTCATTCCTTAGAAACTTTTCACATGAGAGTAGAAAGAAATAAGAAGGAAGGAATGTGTCAAAACAAATAAGTGTTTAACCTTCCTCCAAGTGCATTACATATCTTTTGAGAAGAACTTTGCACGGTAATTTTACCTATTTAATTCACCAATTCACTGTGAAAACCTTGACAATTCGACGAATGGTGTCGAATTGCTCAGATGTCTTGAACGAGAGGTGTCAGAGTGATGAGAGGCAATCCTTAGTATATACATATTCTCACGTACCAAACCCTTGCAAGATAAACGAGAAGGTTTCATTTCTACAAGGTAAAGAGATTTCGTGCATAGGGTATAGTAGCCAAAGTGATGAGAGGAAATTAATTTTTTGCCCTATACATTACCATTGATCCTTTGCTTGACTATTTTTGAGCCCACACACTTGAAGATTCATTTTAAATCATCCCTGTCAAGAACCACCCCACATTGGGGTAGCTTGAGATAAATCAACATCACAGGAAGGATTCAAACTCAGAGGGAGCAAGAAAAGTGTCCCTCCCTTTCGATCACCGCCCCATGGCTTCAGCCTCATCACTTTCATAGATCCGATGGTTCTCGACAATGTCCTCTAAGACAAGCACTCCATCAACGACAAGATGGTCAAGGCTAAGAGGACTTTGTCAAGAGAGAAGCAACAAACTAAAGCTTGTCCAAAATGCCAACATCTCATTGATAACAGTGATGTTTTCACTTAGGAGCTGAGCAAGACAAGAATGATGATGAGTTTGTAATATCTAAAATTTCCTATGATCATCAACCGCAACAGTTTGCACAAGGTGAAAGAGATGAATAGAAATTTTCTTGCTCTCACTTGCATTAATCTTTGAGTGTTATTATTGCAGATAAACTCTCACGATAATTTAAGTGCCCTAGAATGATGAAGAGCAATTCTTTTTTTATCCCATACACTTATATTCCTTGCTAGCCTAATTGAGCCGGTGATTTCATTTTGTATGAACCCAATTGGTGATCATCCCCCACACTGGGGCAAGGCAAAAGTCACAACAGTTTGAGTATCAAGGTTCAAAATACCGAATGAAGATGAAGACTCCAAGAGCCTAATAATATTGTTTTGTTCAAATTTATTTATGCTAGTTCTCATAACACTAGAAGAATAGCACAAATGTTGAAAATTAGGGGCATGAAAAGCAGTGTGCCTGGTAAAAGCAAGGCCAATGCCCATGAATAAAAAACAAAGAAAAAGAAAAGGAGAAGAAGAAAAACGATGAAAAGATGAATAGACGACCCCAAAGGGTTTAAACTTAAGTTCTTCTTTGATATAAATCTCCACTTTAGGAACTCTGTCTTGACAAAAATCTATCATGATGGATGAAGACAAACCTATTCTGGAGAAAAACAACTGATACAGAGATAGAATGGTATCCAGGAAAATGATCGACGCAGAAGCTCCTCAAGAAAAAGTTGTCAAAGAAGCTAAAACACGGGATTTCCTATGGAGTTTTCCAAAAGGATCCTGACGGCTGAGAAAAGACTAATGGCAATGCCCAGATGATCACCAATTCTCACCCCCTACACACATTTTTTGAGCCCAACGATCATTTTGTTCCTCAACCTGTGAACCAAGCCTACGTTACATCTCTCATAAAGTCTCTTCTGACTAGGGCACTTGGATTAATGTGAAATTTCAAATGCTTATAAATAACGCTCGAGGAAGTGCGAGCAAGATTACTTTTATCTTGTTTTGCAGGGTTCTTGACTTGAAAACCCGGAGATAATTGCAGGATGTTTTCTTTCATGGCCTTGACTTGGACAGTCACATTTTGTTAAGCCATTGACCAAGCCAGCATTATGACCCTGAAAAAGACCTCTCAGATTGGTAGCGTTGTACCGTTTGCGAGAAAACTCAGGCTCTTGCTGATGTGATAACGGTTTGATTGAGTGTTGTCGATGCTCCCACCTCAATGGATGGGACAAATAACCCTTTTCAACGAGAGCGAGTGAAAAGTCCTTTTTGACTGAAGGTCTCTCGTTCAACATCTCGAGAAGTCCACCTTGGGAGTGAGAATTGTCTTGATTGACCCTCGGTGGATATTTGGTGACGCAAACATGGCAAAATCACATTGCATAAACATACATTCTGGAATAGCCTAGCTTGTCTATCCCTGATGAAAGCATGCATGTTTGTGCTAATTATCTTTGACAACTTAGATTTTATTTCCCAGTGATGGGACGCAAAAATTCAGACACTGGAGAAGCCGTCATTGTCACCCCAAGAGAGATGCCCCGAAAAAGGTCGGTTATTCAGCAGATGATGCATCAAACCTCTGGGTAAGAAATACCTAATATTTCATCAGATTTCTTTTCAAACTACCCGAAAGGTAAGCCACGTATTCCTTTGAAAAAGAAAAGCATCTTGACTTGCGGTCAAGATATTTCATACGTTATTCTGGAATAGCCTCAGTTGTCTATTTCTTTGTTGAATGTGAATGTGTGTACAGGAACGTACCCAGATAAGTACATTCTACCCTTACTCCATTCCAAGATTATGAATTCTTTTCAAACTACCCAGAGAATAAGCTAGGTGTTGCTTTGAAAATGAAATGCATCTTGACTTGCAGTCAAGATATTTCATATGATATTCTAGAATAGTCTTAATTGTCTATTTCTCCGATGAATACATGTGTCTTTGCACAAACCTAGCTTGTCTGACAGGAGACATGCCCCACCAGGCAAATCATTAAATCCTCGGGCGAGGACCCCTAGGTATCCCTTGAACATTGGATCGTTCCTCTGTTCACCAAAGCTGTTAAGCGCACCAGTCAAGGCGACCAAAGAAAAGTTCGGGTTCTAGACAAACAATTTCCCTCGACAAGACGACTGAAGAAAGGTTCGGGTCTTGGACGAAGCAAAATCCAGTCAAGGTAACCAAAGAAAGGTTCGGATCCTAGACAAATGAAATCCAGCTGGCGACCGAAGAAAAGTTCGGGTCCTATGCAAGCGATTTCCCCCCAGTCACGGTAATCGAAGGTAGGTTTGGGTCCGAGACAAATGAAATCCAGCTGGTGATCGAAGATAGATTCGAGTCATGTGCAAGCGATTTCCCCCCAGTTATGGCAACCGAAGGTAGGTACAGGTCCGCGACAAATGAAATCCAGTTGGCGACCGAAGATAGGTTCGGGTCCTGTGCAAGCGATTTCCTCCCAGTCACGGCAACCGAAGGTAGGTTCAGGTCTGCGACAAATGAAATCTAGCCGGTGACCCAAGAAAAGTTCGGGTCCTGTGCAAGCGATTTCCCCCCAGTCGAGGCGACCGAAGAAAGGTTTGGGTCTTCGACAAACGAAATCCTATTAAGGCGATCGAAGATAGGTTTGGTACCTAGGCAAGCGATTTCCCCTAGTCAAGGTGACCGAAGAAAGGTTCGGGTCCTAGACAAACAATTTCTCTCGTTGAAGCGATCGAAGATAGGTTCGAGCCTTAGACGAAGGAAATTCAGTCGAGGCGACTGAAGATAAGATCGAGTCCTCGACACCTGATATCAACTATATGGAATTACTCTACCCTTCGGCAAGGTAAGTAGCTCCAGGTATGTTTTTATTTGTTTTAGAACGCATCATCTTATCGCATAAAAAATGAGACTCATGGTCTCACAAAAAATAGCATCCATTAAGCACGCATGGGCCAATTAGGAGTCATTTTATCTTTGAACGTAATCTCTGCAAGTTCAATCTCTACGAGATCACCTCTAAAGAAGGGCAGCTGTTGACACCTATTTTTTAATTTGCCCAAAAATTAATTACACAAAATTTAGGAATTAATTTTCTTTAATTCCAAAAAAAAAATATTTCTATTTAAATGCATTACATATAGAAATTAGATATATTTGCATTAATAGAGTCTTTTTAAAATGTATTTTAAAAAAAATCAAATCAAATCAAGTCGGGCCGGGTCGACCCGGCCCATTTCAATTTCTTTTTTCTTTCCTTCTCCCCCTTGCGAGCTCGGCCTGCTTCTCTTTCTTTTTTCTTTCCCTCCGCGTGGGCTTGGCCCGCACCTCCCTTTCTCCTACCTTCCTTTCTCTCCCACACACGGACTAGGCCCAGCCTTGGCTCAGCTTTCCCTTCTCCTTCTTCGCCCGTCACTTTCTCTTGCCCTGTTTTCCTCTGCTCCTGATGCTGCGTGACGTTGCCAGAGCAGCCGCGTTATCGTCGTCATCTGGCCAGAGCAGCGCCGGGGCAACACGCCATAGGGATTGGCCATTAATGGCCAGTCCCTTCTTCCCCGTTTCCCGGCCCTCCCTCTCTTTGTTTTTCCTCGCCTCCCCCTGCCTCTTTGCCATGACCAGAACCGGCCCCCCTGCGTTGGCCTATGGCTGCGGGATTCGCGGGCCAGTAGGCCGGTGCAGGCCGTCGTCAGCTGACGATGGGGAGCTGAATAGTGGCCCAAGGCCATTATAAACTAGAGAGAGAGAGAGAGAGAGAGAGAGAGAGAGAGAGAGAGAGAGAGAGAGAGAGAGAGAGAGAGAGAGAGTTCCCCCCCTCGGCCGAGTATCCCCTGTCTTGCTCTGTTTTTTAGGCACGGTCTGGCCGGGACTCGCACAAGCCGTGTCGCACGAGTCCCAGCCCATATCGTCGTTCCCCACAGCCCTTAGTCCTAGTCAGAACTGAGCCTTAGCCGTCGAAGTCGGCCCGATCGCCGAAGGAGGTTGGGATCCCTCGTTTTTCCATGCGCCTGCCAAGTGTTCGATAATATGCCTCAGTGAGGCCGATTTAGATTTGGCCACCAGCCGGCATGTTGGCAATCTGACGGTGACCGCAGCGGAGCTTGGTGGTGGCCCCAGGGGGGCGATTCGGGGGTGGCGCTGGTTTGGGTCGGCCGGTGGACGGCCAATTTTGGCCTCGCCGACGTCTCCTTCACGCAAGTCTGCAATTTCGGGTTGGACTCGACCCGAATCAGCAGATCCGACCGGGGTCAACACCTGGGTCGGATTCGTTAACTTTGGTCGGTTTCGACAGACCCGGATCAACCGATCTGACCCGAGTCAATGCCCGGGTCCATTGAAAACCGACCCGGATTAGCCGATCCGACCCGAGTCAACGCCTGGGTCGAATCCAATCGACCCGAATCCGGTGACCCAACCCGGTTTAATATTATATTATTATTTTTTAAAATAATTTTTTTAAAAAAAATTTGTAAATTTTTTTTTACCTTATTATATATATTTTTTCCCAAATTTTTTTTTTTAAATTTTTTTTGTGTGGTTTATCTGATTGTTTTAATTTATTGTTGTATTATTATGCATGTTATTTTGAATTGCATAAATTGCCATGTTTTAATTAGATAAGTCTATAGGATCATGTACTGTTGTAATCATGCATGCCTTTAATTAAATTTTAATTACATGAATTGCCGTGTTTTGAATGTCATCTGATTTGGTTAGGACTAGAACCTTAGGCTGCATATTTATTATGATTGCTAATCGCTTTTGATTATGCACTCGCTCGATCACCTCACATATTAGGAGAAAGGTCCTAAAATCAATTCAAATTGCTTGACAAATATTTTCAAAAAATGAATAGAGTAAAAAGGTACCGAAATGGCATTAGTTATCCAACTAATGTAACAAAGTGCCCAAGCTCGGTTAATCTCTGGTTCGTAGGAATAGGGTGATTCTCCCATCACCCTATTTGGGTTTCTAATCGACCCACCCCAAATCGATTAGTGGCGACTCCTTGATATAAACCATTTGCATGTTAAACACTTAAACCCTAAGTTGCGATATGGTATGGGCTCAAGAGGGCCCGAGTTAAGTCCCAAACTTAGACTTAACTTGTACCAGGCGAGCCCCCTCAGTTTTTGAGCATGTTCAAAAAAACCCAGGGAGGGCGGTCGCAACAATCTTAAATTCACGTTGTTTTATTGGTATTAGTTTGAGTAGCAAGATGATCTCGATCTTCTTCTTTATACGATTTCATTTAGTAGGTTTTGGCCCACTCCTTTATTTTTTTTTCAGATCTGTAAATTGGACCATCTTCTGCTACTAGGTTTCAGAGTACTTGTGTATATAGAATGGGACTATCAAGATGTACTTGTACTGAAATTTGAGAGAGTGTACGTTGAGTGTAGTTCTACTATCTGGATGGATGTAGGATTACTTGAGTTTGTCCCCCATTGTTTCATCACTCCGTACATTGATAAGAATGGTGAGTTAGTTGGACCTTTGAGAGGGTTTTGATGATCCCTTGGGCATGACGATGGAAGGGACGTGATGATGCTAGAGGTCATCAGCCCTTGAATTGGACAGTGGGTTGCATGATGTACATGTTTGTTTTTGATTAAGTATGGGTATAGGGCGATAGATGACTCGACTACTTCCTAGAATTAATGTGTCGTTATCTCATTCTTTTTTGCACTTGTATTAATATTTGGAAGATGAAGTTTAAAGGAAAGATGCATATATAAATTATTTTAATTTTCTCAATTTCCGTTCTCTTAGGATGTGATTATTTTGTTATGCTTCTGTGTGCTTAAAAGAGAAATACATAATTTAACAAAAGATCTCGTAGCTGCGCGTGACATTATGTGGCAATACATGTAGCTTTAGAAATTTGCATTTAAATTAAGGAAACTAAAATGATTTCTCATGAAAAGTAAATAATGTTTCGTAAACACCGTGCAAAATACTTTTCAAAGGAATTTTTAAGAATAAGAAAATAAAATATAGAAGGAGAATATAGGAACTTGTAGTTGCAGTTCAGGGGAGCAGCACAACATTATCACCAGTACTAACGTCACACAACCCCAGGCGACATGTTGCCCAGGTTAAGCGACCCTAGTCGCGCAACACCAGGTGGCTCAAAGCTGGGGCCACATGACCAGGGAACACGAGGCTAGACCCTCAATGTGCTAGATCTAGTGTTAAGTGACCTTGTGCGAGCTAAATTTAGGTCGAACAACTGTCGACGAAGTTTGCCAATGTCAACAAACTAGATCTGGGGTCCAGCGACCCTCAGCAAGGTTTTCCAACGTCGAGCGACCCTTTGTGAAGCTTGCCAGTGACGCGTGCTTGTTGGCAAAGCTTTGCCGGTGTCTCACAAACCTCGACCTCATCCGTGAAGCTTCCCAGCCACGGCAAGTTAATTAAAATCCCTAAACTTTCATTGGAAGGAAAAAATTTGTGAGCAGTAAAAGTAGGAATACTAATATCTAGTGAGGGCAAAATTGAATCAAACGCCAAAGCTTTGGTTCAAGAGAATTTGGAGACTCAAAACTGCTTGTAAATGTACTCTGAAATGCATCCTAACCGGTTTTATTAAATCATTAGAAAATTTTGTGCTTAAACAACCACTTAATATTTGCTAAAATATCAAGTAAACTTATTTAGCATATGAGTCTCAGTGTTTCTAACATTACTCAATGCAAATTTGTGAATATGTGTGTGTTTTTTTTTATTTCTTAAGATTATGAAATTAATTGATGTTACAAAACCCATAGCTATAAACAAATGATCCAGGTCTCGGACTCAGAGTTTGACAAATACTACCAACAAATGACACGGATTGTTGGGCAGAAAAAAAAAAAAATTTCTTGAGGCACTACTAGTCAATGTTTCCATGACTTTTTAGCGTTTTCCCTCCTAATAAAAAAAAAAAAATTATAGGCACGAGCAGCTAGACAGTATAGAACTAAAAGGAGCTGCCGTGATGGTCATAACGGAAATCGATTTGCCATATAGCCTAAGTGTTAATTACGAGCTAGATCGACACCGAAAGTATAGAACTAAAAGGAACAATCAACTGTCATTAACTAGTAGAAAGACAGTGAAGTTAAGTTCAAAGTCTTCATCATGCGCCCTACAAAGTCAAGAGATTCAAATCTGGCGTTCTTCCATTGGTTATTACAGTTCTAGAGCATGATACTCCAAATTATACCCGCCGTGACACATGTACACAAAACTTTTTCTTTTGACATAAAAAACCCTAACCTTGTATCTATACAACATATTTACCCTATGACAAGGTTTTGCTAGATGATTTTTTCAATATTATTCAACTTAAGTCACTTGGGCGCCTTGATCCGACCATTTGTTTTCGGGTGTCCATGTGGGCAAATTTTTAACGGTTCTCGTTGACGTAATTTTGAAAGAGAGTAAATATTTAGGATTTTTAATGGCTTTTCCCCTAAAAAGAATTCACTAATTTTAGTGAGGGAAAATGACACAAACAGTCCCTGAATTTTGGCGAAATGTGTAATGTGATCTTTGAACTTTCAATTTTCTCAATGTGGTTCATAAATGTTAATCCAATGTGCAATGTGGTCCATGAACTTTTAATTTGTTTATTGTGGTCTTTAAACTTTTGGTACTTATTTAAATTAGTCCATAAATTGTATGAAAATATTTAATGTTGTCTTTATATTAATTTAAGTTCAGGAATAACATTGAGTATTTTTATATAGTTCAAGAACTAATTTAAATATGTACCAAAATTTTAAGGGCCACATTAAATAAATTAAAAATTCAGGGATCACATTGCATATTAGGTTAAAATTCAGATATTATATTAAATAAAATAAAAATTTAAAAATCATATTATATATTAGATCAAAATTTAAAAACCGTTTATACATTGATTCGAAAATTCAATGACCACGTCCCTTTCGGTGACCATGTATGTTGGGTACAACCACCCACTTAGAATAGTCACTTTGACCAGACATTTGAGAGGACTCTTCGTTCTCTCCCTCGCAACAGACACGACAGGACGACAATGATGGATCGTTATTTACCTAACAAGGACAAAAATTGGGCACCAACCCAAATAGAATAGTCACTTTTTTTTTTTGGGCCGGAAGAATAGTCACTTGGACCACCTAACTTTACCCAACATGCCAAATTGTTCGTGCTGTTTCCTTAAACATGAGATTCTTTGCCATCCAAAAAAAAAAAAAACACAAGAGATTCCCTTATGGTCATCACGAATAGGAGAGAATTCTAAATAAGGATCCAAAGTATTCTCATTTTCTCAAATAGGAATTTATAGTGGATTTTATGTCAAATAAGGATATGAAGTGGACTTATGTTTTCAAATAAAGCTCTGAAAAGGCTATAACAATTTCAAATGGAGGCTTCATCCCGCTGGTTCACCGATTAGCCAAATTTTCTAGCTTGCCAAGAGCATTTTCGTCCAAAAATAATTTTAACATAAATTTTAGTTAAATTAGATTTAAAATTAAAAGAAAAATAGCAAGTAGGGCTGGCAACTAGCCCTCCCCACCTGTGGTCGTTGCCCCATCGCTAGTGGCGTGGCGGCGATGGCCTGTGGGGTCACCGACCAAAGACGAGGGCCTGCTGGCCCTTGCCAGAGCCGGGAGAGGGTGGTGACCCTCTCTAGGATCTGGGCAAGGGTTGCCGAACCTCATCCCGATCTGGGTGAGGGTCGTCAGACCTCGTCCCGGTTTGGGCGAGGGTCGCCGGTCCTTCCCTAGACTTCGGCGAGGACCGGCGACCATTGCCCAAATTTAGGAGAGGGTTGCCACCCTCTCCTGGCTCTGGCGAGGGCCTACAGGCCCTCTCCTTTAGTCAACAAGGGTCGTTGACCCTCAATGAGGTGCCGGGGACCCCGCTGGCCATCGCCGCCACTCCACTGACAATAGGGTGGCAGCCACAGGCGGGGCTGGCCTCCTCCTCGTTGTTTTTTTTTAAACTTTAGCTTTTTTATCATTTTTGAGTTTGTTTTTTATGGAAAAAAACTGAAAAGGAAAAAAAATAAAAATAAAAAAAAAAATTAAAAGATGAAAATGCCCTTGACTCCGGTGAAGTGAGGCCCTTTTTTGAGAATGAGATGGCTCTTTCAACCTTTATTTGAGACAATGTTCACTTTAGGCCTTTATTTGAAAAAATAAGGGCACTTCGGGTCTTTATTTGACACATGGTTCATTTCATGGCCCTATTTGAGAAAATGAGAGCACTTTGGGTCCTTATTTGGAATTTTCTCTCACGAATAATTAGATTAATTCAATTAAAATCTGACATGATAGCCAATCACATGACCAGAGAAACCATTATAAATATGCATGGGGATGAATTCTAGCTTACTATGCCTGGATCATCTAAGCCTTGAGCACCCAGAGCACCCAGTCTCCATGATGCTTAGTTTCAGTTCTTTTACCTTCATCCTACCTTGTCTTCTCTTTCTGTTCATGCTCATCAAAATTCTCAAAGCAAAAAGTTCCAATGCTTTGAAGTTACCTTTGGGGCCAAAGAAACTGCCCCTCATCTGAAATTTGCACCAGTTGATAAGTCCCAAGTTGCCGCACCATCATCTTGTTGGGAATTGAGCACCGATTCTAGAAAATAACCCAAACAAACGATTATCACTAGCAAAATATAATAATAAAAGAACAAAATCGAAAAGACCACACCAGAAAATTTGTTATCGAAGTTCACCCAAATTTAGGTTATGTCTCCGCGCAGAGGCACTCTGCGAATCCACTAGATTTTGAAGAAAGTAGGAATATAATGATGATCTTCTCTCAAAATGGAGGCTAAAGAGATTAAGAACACTCACAATGAAAAAAACTCACTTTTTTCTTCACTCTTTTCCTTTCTCTCTATTTTCTTATCAGCGCTTGACGGCTAACTTCTATTAATAGCTGATATACAAAGCGCAGTTTTAACCTAAAAGCAAAATTAATAGAAAAGACAAAAAAGCCCTTAATAACAATATTTGGTTTCATCCTCCAACAATCTCCCACTTGAAGAGAAATACACCCAATGCACCAAGCAACTTTGCATCCATTTACTTCAAAAGCTAATAACCTGAACTTGTGCCTCTGCGATACTCCTCACCAATTAATATGGAGTAATACCAATGGTAGTAGTACAGAAAATAAGTTTCTCTCTGTCTACTACCTTGGTAAACATATCAGCTGGATTCTTCGAGCCGTCAATCTTTTGTAACTTTAACTCATTATCTTTTAATGCTGACCTGATGAAATGATAACGCTTCTTGATATGTCTAGTTCTTGAGTGATAAGCTGCATTCTTTGCTAAGTGTACTGCACTTTGACTATCACTCCACAGTGTGCTCACTGGCTGCTTTCGATGTAGCTCCTCCATGTAATCTTGTAACCACATGATTTCTTGGAGGCTTATGTGATCGCCACGTACTCTGCTTCCGTCGTCAATAGAGCCACTACTTTTTGTAGTTGAGATACCCAACTCACTGTTATACTTGCAACTGTAAAGACATATCTAGTGGTACTTTTACCACTATCTCGATCACCCGAATAATATGCATTCACATAACCCTGCAACTCTAGAGATGTCCCTCCATAACAAAGAGAGTAATTTGATGTACCTGCTAGATATCTTAATATCTATTTTACTGCATTCTAATGCTCTTTGCCCGGGTTCTGCAAATATCGACTCACAACTCCTACTGCCTGTGCAATATCTGGTCTCGTGCTCACCATGGCATACATTAAACTTCCCACTGCTGATGCATATGGGATTGCCGCCATCTCATCTTTCAAAGCCTGAGTACTCGGACCCATATCCTTAGAAAGTTTGAAGTGACTCGCTAGAGGAGTGGCAACCGGTTTTGCCTTATCCATGTTAAATCTCTTTAATACCTTCTTTACATAGTCTTCTTGCGACAACCACAATTTCTTATTTTTTCTGTCTTTGATGATTTTCATGCCTAAGATATACTTGGCCTCTCCCAAGTCTTTCATAGCAAACTGCGATACCAACATCTTCTTCACTTCTACGATTCTCTTCATATTGGAACTAGCCACCAGCATGTCATCTACATATAAAGAGAGACATATAATATCACCATCACTATACTTGCGAAAATAAACACAATGATCAGCTTCACAATGTGCAAAGCCTTTTTCTTCCATGAAACCATCGAACTTTAAGTACCATTGCCGTGGAGCTTGCTTCAAGCCATACAAGCTTTTCTTCAAGTGACATACCATGTGCTCTTTACCTTTGACCTCAAAACCTTTAGGTTGCACCATGTATAACTCTTCATCTAGGTCCCCATGCAAAAACGCCGTTTTCACATCCAATTGCTCGAGATGAAGATCCTCAACTGCAATTATACTCAGCAAAACTCTGATTGATGTCATCTTTACTACCGGTGAAAATATTTCGGAGTAGTCGATTCCTTCGTTTTGAGAAAAGCCCTCGACCACAAATCTCGCTTTGTATCTGATACTACCATCTGCTTCATTTTTTATCCTATACAATCACTTATTTAACAAAACCCTTTTACCTACAGGCAACTCTGTTAACTCCCAAGTTTTGATCTGAAGTAACGAGCTCATCTCGTCTTTCATAGCACGCTCCTACTGCATGTGAGATGTGTCTTTCTTTACCATTCATCTCATGCAAAAACTTGAAAAGTTAAATGGTTAACTTTCGGGTTGACTTTTTGGTCAACCTTTTGACCAAAAGTCAACCCTGGGTCAAATTGAGGCTTTTCGCATAAAAAAATTCCTTTCAAGTTTAATTTCACTTTAGAAGTAAAAATTACAGAAAAAGATTTGATTATAAAATCAAACTCGTCGTGAAAAGTCAACTAGGATTTGACTTTTGGTCAAACCTTTGACCAAAAAATTGAAAAATATTAAAATCCAAAAATCATCTTATTTTACATTCAATCTGACTTTGACATTTGAAATTTTGCAAAAATTGATTAAGAACCTACTTTTTCCCAATTTGCGGAAATAGGTTCGGAATTAGCCAAAAACAAAATCAATTTCATTTTGTTCATATTTTAGCTTAGTTCCTTTTACGACATTTGATCCAGAGGTCATCATAAGATTACTCGTGCGATCAATTTTGTGAATCGGCTCTTTGAAATGAAAACCCCCAATTTTAGCCCTAATTAGGGGTTTGTACAAATCGTTCATGATTCGTAAATGGTTGATATCATTTAACTCGTTTTTGTGAGATAAACACAAATCCAAAGTCAATTTTGCGAAATTCACGTGAGAACTCTCCAATTTTTAGATTTTGCAAAAAAGTCCCCAGGTTTTGTGAAATTACAAAAATGCCCTTAATTAGGTCCTTAATTGCAAAATTAATCAAGACCATTGATGAGAATCATGGCCATTCAAATTAGCACATATTAAATGAGGTCTTTGCTTAACTTTTAAGTAAATGATAAGCACAAATCTTGACCGTCGGATCACACCGACGATCGAGATTGAGTCTTGATGGGAGTATATAACTCATTTTCCCTCCAAAATTTGAGGGGGGCTTATTCTGTAAATTTTGGAGAAGAAAAATCCAGAAATTTCTCTCTCTTCTCTCTCCTTCACGTTCTCTCTCTCTCTTCTCTCCTCGAGAAAAACTGCTCACGCGATTTCTCAAAGAGTCACCGGTTCACCCCCACTGGCGGGTCCTCGCCGGTGACACCACCAGCACCGCCACCCCCTCCGACATCTGCCTCCGTTCCTTTGACGTCTTGCTGGTCGGAGCCTTGCCGGAGTTGCCTCTGTTTGCTCCATTTCTCCTTCTCTTCCTACGGTGTCTTGAGCTGGTCCGAATCAAACTAGTTCTGTTCAGCGGCTAATCTAGGCGGTCCGACCACCGTTGATCTCTCCTTAGGTGTTTTCTCGACCTTGCTGTGGTCGGAGTTTCATCGGAAAGCCACCAGAGAAGTTCTTGTGACTCTTTCTTCCCCAGCGAATCATATCAGTCCAATCGGACTGGTCTGATCCTTCTTCTTCGCCGGTACTATTCCGGCGCTGATCCAACGTCACCGAACACTTCTTGGTGTCCTCTGGTGGTTGACGTCCATCCTTGGTGAGCTGAGATCCCTCAGAGTGCCTTGTACGTCGATTGACACAAATAAATTGATCATGTTTTCGCGCGTTAAACAAAAGGTAATCTCTCGGTCTCGAATCCGATGAAATATTGGAAAGGCAGCTGTGATCTGTATTTATTTAGGCTGTTTACTTAGGAAGTTTTGCATGCATATCTTTTATTTCTTTTTATTGTGTGGTCCTTGTATTTTTAATAGTTTAGCCTTATTAGGAGTTGGTTTGATAGCTGTATCTTCTTGCATATATGTTACGTTTCTGTGGCAATGTAAAACAGAATTCTCATTCCAAAATTCCTTAGTTCTTTTACATGGTATCAGAGCCATGGCTGATGAAAAAAAAGGTGAGGAGAGTTATGGAATGGACAAGAAAACCTTTAGTCCTTACACACTAAATTTGAATGACAACCCGAGTAACCTGATTACCCAAGTTCAGTTGAAGGGCGAGAATTATGAAGAATGGCCACGAGCTATGCGGACTACATTACGAGCCAAGAAGAAATATGGTTTTATTGATGGATCTGTCAAGCAGCCAACAGATGATTCACTGGAACTTGAAGATTGGTGGACGGTTAATTCCATGTTGGTTTCTTGAGTGTTTAATACCATTGAACCAACACTTCGCTCGACTATCTCTCACATGGAGAATGTGAAAGATCTGTGGGAGGATATCAAGCAGAGATTTCCGATTGGGAATGGTCCACGGACACAGCAACTAAGATCGGATTTGGCCAACTGTAGGCATAATGGTCAACCCATCGTGTCCTATTTCGGTAAACTCAAAACCTTGTGGGATGAAATAAATAACTATGATTAGATACCAGTGTGTGTTTGTACAGGTTGCAGATGCAATCTTGCCATTGTATTGGAAAGACAGCGTGAAGAAGAGAGAGTTCATCAGTTTTTGATGGGCTTAGATCAAGAAGGATATGGAACAGTGCGCGCTAATATTTTGAGCATTGAACCTTTGCCTAATGTGAATCGTGTCTATGCTATGGTTGTTCAGCAAGAGCCAGTGCGAACTATGACACAAACCAAGGATGAAAGAGGCAATCCCATGAGTTTTGCAATCCGAGCAGGTGGTCAAAATTCAAGGGGGGATAAAGATAAAATCCCGTTTTGTTCTAATTGCAGCCGAGAGAGACATGATGCTGAAAGTTGTTTCCAGCTGATAGGATATCCAGAATGGTGGGGTAATAGACCACGTGGAACCTCTGCTGGACAAGGTAGTGGTAAAAAACGTGGTAATAGAGGTGGACAAAACAAGGGAGGAGGTGCTCATGCCAACTTCTCACAAGCAACTAGAGTTGATGGTGGGCAAGGAATTGTGACGGATTCAGATCGAAAGGGTCTTAGTGGATTGAATGACGAGCAGTGGCCGACTTTGCTGGGAATGTTAAGTTCTCATCAGGATGGTGCCCATGAGAGGTTGATAGGTAAGCAGAGTATTTTTCCTTGGATTATTGACACAGGAGCTTCACACCATATGACGGGAACGTTGGCATTTTTTAGAGAATTGCGTGACATTATGCCATGCTCAGTCGAATTACCTGATGGAGAAAAGACCATGGCAGTGAAAGAAGGAACTGTGTTGCTTGGAGGAGACTTGAAATTGCGACGAGTTCTTTTTGTACCCAATTTGAAATGCAATCTGATTTATGTATCACAGCTTCTTAATGATTCAAATTTAGTTATCCAACTCACTAACAAAATATGTGCTATACAGGACCTAAATTCGAGGAACCTGATTGGAGAGGGTGAGCAACGCGAGGGGCTTTACTTTCTCAAGGGAGTGACTTCGGTACATGCTTGCAAGGTGGATGATACGGAATCCTTTGAGCTTTGGCATAAAAGAACGGGTCATCCTTCTTCTAAGGTGGTGGAGTTAATTCCAGAAGCTGGCAAAATGGTTAGGAAAACCAATAAAACTTGTGAGGTTTGTTTTAGAGCAAAACAAACAAGAGAGATCTTCTTTTCTAGTGACAATAAAGCTAAAGATTGTTTTGAATTGATACATTGTGATTTGTGGGGTCCTTATAGGGTCCCAGCTTCATGTGGAGCAATTTATTTCTTGACAATTGTTGATGATTACTCTCGTGCTGTGTGGATATATTGGCTGAATGGAAAAAAATGAAGTGGCCTATGTTCTTAGGAAATTTATTGCGATGGTTAAATGCCAATTTGAGAAAAATGTGAAAATCGTTAGAAGTGATAATAGAAGTGAATTTTTGTGCTTGAAAGAATATTTTGATGAACATGGGATATTGCATCAAACTTCTTGTGTTGGAACACCTCAACAAAATGGCCGAGTGGAAAGAAAGCATCGCCATATCCTTAATGTTGCAAGAACTTTGCGTTTCCAAGCAAATTTACCCATAGAATTTTGGTGAGAATGTGTAATTGCAGCTAGGTATTTGATTAATAGGACTCCATCTATATTATTGAATGGTAAAACCCCATATGAGATTATCTTTGGCCAACCTAATTCTTACAAACATATTCGGATTTTTTGTTGTTTGTGCTATGTGCATAATTAGAATAGGGATACAGATAAATTTGCTAGTAGAAGTCGTCGGTGTGTTTTTGTTGGTTATCCGTTGGGAAAGAAAGGGTGGAGATTGTATAATTTAGAAGATGATGAATACTTTGTATCAAGAGATGTAGTGTTTGCTGAAACAGAATTTCCATATGCTGATGAGAAAACAGTAAGTGATGAACTCATCAAAAATAGAGTTATGGAGTTGGGTGATGAAGTTGATGATTTAAAAAGTGACTCGAGGGAGGAATTGATCCACACAAACAATGAGGACGTGGAAAGAAGTGAGGTCGTCGCTGAAAGTGTAGATAGAGAAAATGAAGTGAATCATGAAATTGAGGCATTGATCCACACAAACAATGAGAACATGGAAAGAAGTGAAGTCATCCAAGAGCAGCTAGGTAGGGGACAAAGGGTCAAGCAATCTTCTGTTCATTTGAAAGATTACGTGACAAACGCCATCAGAATAAGCCCCTCGACATGCTCATCTGCCCAATCTAATTCCTCAGGTACGCCTTATTCTATAGCACGTTATGTGAATTATGAAAAATTTTCTGTGCAACACCAGTGTTTCTTGGTAGCAATTACTGCAAGACATGAACCAAACTCTTATGCGGAAGCAATTAAAGATGAACGGTGGAGAGAGGCCATGAGTAAAGAAATACAGGCTTTAGAAGATAATGGCACATGGACAGTCGAAAATTTGCCGCCTGGGAAGAAAGCAATTGGGAGCAAGTGGGTGTATAAAATTAAGTATAATTCTGATGGAAGTGTTGAACGATACAAGGCGCGGTTGGTGATACTGGGAAATAATCAAGTTGAAGGCATAGATTATCGGGAGACTTTTGCTCCTATGGCAAAAATGTGCATTGTACGCACCTTTCTTGCCGTTGCTGCTGCAAAGAATTGGGAACTTCATCAGATGGACGTTCAAAATTCTTTCTTACATGACGATTTAGAGGAAGAGGTTTACATGAAGATGCCGCCTGGATTTGCCTCTCAATCATCAGGGAAGATATGCAGACTCCGGAAATCTCTATACGGTTTGCGGCAAGCACCTAGATGTTGGTTTGCGAAATTGGCTTCATCTTTGAAAGCTTATGGATTTCAGCAATCATATTCAGATTACTCATTGTTCACTTTTCGAGTTGGGACTGTTCAATTGAATGTGCTTATTTATGTTGATGATCTCATTATCTCCGGTAATGATATTTTTGCTGTGCAAAAGTTCAAGAACTATATGAGTCGTTGTTTTCATATGAAAGACTTGGGGAAGCTGAAATTTTTCTTGGGGATTGAAGTGGCGAGAAACTCGGATGGTATTTTCTTGTGTCAACGTAAGTATGCGTTGGATGTGATTTCTGAGGTCGGATTACTGGGTTCCAAGCTAGCTAAAACTCCTCTTGAACAAAATCACAAGCTAGCCCTTACTGAGAGCGATGATGTAGACAACCCTGCTCAGTATAGGCGCTTAGTGAGTCGGCTTATTTATCTAACAATAACTCGACCAGAATTGTCTTACTGTGTGCATATTCTTGCACAATTCATGCAGCGGCCAAAGAAAGCTCATTGGGAGGCAGCTGTGAGAGTTCTGCGTTATCTGAAAGGAAATCCAGGTCAAGGTATTATGTTGTGTGCCAATTGTGACCTCAAATTGTCTGCTTACTACGATTCTGACTGGGCTAGTTGTCCTTTGATGAGACGATCTTTTATTGGTTACTTTATTCTTTTGGGAGAATCTCCTGTCTCGTGGAAGACTAAGAAGCAACAGACAATGTCTCGCTCATCCGCTGAAGCTGAATACAGGTCTATGACTACTATAGTTTGTGAACTTAAGTGGTTGAAAGGATTATTGGATTATCTTGGTGTGGCACATTCTCAACCTGTCTATCATGAGCGTACCAAGCATATTGAAGTGGACTGTCATTTTATTCGTAATGAGATATTTAATGGTAGCATTCAAACAGATTACGTACGTAGTTCAATGCAGCTAGCTGATATCTTCACGAAGGCGTTGAGAAATGATCAATTTAACTTTATTCTTCGCAAGTTGGTATTCAAGATCCCCATGCTCCAACTTGAGGGAGAGTATTGAAAAGGCAGCTGTGATCTATATTTATTTAGGCCGTTTATTTAGGCTGTTTACTTAGGAAATTTTGCGTGCATATCTTTTATTTCTTTTTATTGTGTGGTCCTTGTATTTTTAATAGTTTAGCCTTATTAGGAGTTGGTTTGATAGCTGTATCTTCTTGTATATATGTTACGTTTCTGTGGCAATGTAATACAGAATTCTCATTCCAAAATTCCTCAGTTCTTTTATATGAAGCGAGGTTACAATAGGTAGCCGGGGCTAGGATTCACCCTAGGACTTCCTATGTACTCCATATGGATGGTTTGCGGTTGCTGATTACATGTTTGATGATTTGATGATGATGTTCTTGAGTTGGAACCAGTTATGCAATTTCGAGTTTCTGGACCTACTTTCTGTTTTGTTTATTTTGACCTGTTAGACTTCATTTCTGGACTTCGACACCTTCTGGACTCTCGTAATACACTTCGAGAGCTTCGATTTGGTATCTTACGGCACTTGATTTGGTATCGTTTGCTACCTGAAAACATATTCTAAAGTTTGCATCAGAATCAGAATTTTTGTTATGTTTCTTCACGTTTTTACACAATCGGAGCAGTTTTGCTAAGTTTTTTCCGATTTTTCTGTTCGGATCTGGATGTTGTGGTCTTCATGAAAGTTTCTGAGAATCATCTTGATCATAACATATGTTTTTTCTAGATTTTTTTGATGAGTCTAGATGAATGAAATCCTCTGTGAATCGACCTAGGGTCTGAAACAGCTTTCTGCATTGATTACTCTGAATTTGGTTGTTCGGTTTGATGATTTTTTTTTTGCTGCATTGTGTGTTGAGATTCAATAGGAGTTGTCCCCATGAAAAATGATCTAAATCAGGTTGGTTATAACATAGGTTTTTCTCAGAATTTTTGAAACATGCCCAAGTGTGGAAAACTCATGAAATTTGAACTCTGCACATGCTGATTTTGCCTGACCTGCACTGTTGTCGATTTTTTTTTCTGATTTTTCTGCTAAGATCTAAACTTAGGTCTTTTCATGAAAAATGTTCACATATGTCTTTGTTGCAACATATAAATTTTTCAGATTTTTTGGAGATAAGTAGATAGGTGAAAACCTCTGCGAACTGACCTCATGTTTTGTCTGCCTCTACTGGAACCCGAATTGGATTTGCTCAAAATTGAATGTGCAGTTGTGATTTCTTGACCCTGATGTCTCCATGAAAGTCATAGTATGGTTCATTACCTTTTCAAAAAGGTATAAATCATATCATTCAGTCATCATCTGCATGGTCAATTGCATGGTCAATCTTGAATCCTTGTTCTGTAATTGTTGATTTCAAGGAATCTGATCTGTTTTCCCATTTTTTTTCTTTAGAATCACAATTAGGTTTGGATTTCTCATGAAAAATGTTCATCATATTGTATACTATTCACATGATTTGTATCACATTTTTTGCAATGTCATGAGGATAGTAAACAACATCTATTTTGTGAGCTCATCTGCTGCAATTTATTACTGATATGCATTATTGTTGAAACCTTTTCAATTGGCCATGAAATTGATGTTAATCAAACTCGATGCCTTCTAGAAAGTCTTAGAGAACGTCTTAAGCTTTCTAGTGATGCCGAGATTGTCTCATTTGCATGTCCATAGGCCCCTTTACTATTTTTTATGATGTTCCCTTGAAATCTGGAAAATTGTGAATTCGGAATGCTTGATGTGCCAAATCTGTGTTTGCGATTTGCTGATTTTGTGTGAATTTTTTGGTAAAGATTTTGATGATGAGTTCTTCATGGACTTTGATTGTCATTCCCAGACCTAGGTCATGACAAAATTTGATAATTTTTGGACATCATTAACATGCCCAAATTTCCATGAGGTTGCTTTGAAAATCTGTTCCTATGTTATGTTCTGATGCACTTCTTTATGTTCTGTGATTTTTATAAATTCATGTGTAGCTTATCTTAAGGAGTATTCTTCACAAAAAATGTTCGTTGTTGTGTGCTTGATGTACCATAAATTTTCCACAACATTTTAACAATGGGTCCTTTTCCGATTGAATGCATCTCATATCCCCTGTTCTGCTGTTCTTTGTTTTTCCTTTATAAATTGTCTTTTGTTTTAGGATTTTTAGAAAATAAAGCATGCTGAACCAGTTTTTTAATGCCTTCACAAGCTTTAATTCTCACAATTTATCGATTTTCTAGTGCATGTGCTTATGATTGTGCTTGATGAATTGAATGAAGTGACTCATGTTGGTTCACTAATTTTAGTGATTAGATGAGAATCAAGGTCTTTCGACCTGCTTGCATGTTTAATTCATCGTTATGCATGTGATTTTTAGATGTACACCTAGGGATGGTGCATGATTGTGGGTCCAAATTGGGGATTACATATAGAAACTGATTTAGGGATTCATGGCATTAATTGCTGTTGGTGAATACCAATAGTAGTTAATAACAATGAATTGTGTTTAAAACGAACATGGGTAGATAATAAAATGTATCGATGTATGTTTGAACAAAGGCCGACCCCGAAGCCACCTTTGAAATTCTTTGTGCCTTGTTTGTTATCTTTGATTGATTTGTGATACTGTGTACTTTGTGATTGTATATTGTTTGTTGTTGTTCTTTCTTTAGTTTTAAATGTTTTGTTGTCTTGTGGTGCGAATTCCGCCTGAAAAATTAACCTTGGTGACGAATTTTTGTCGCCCTTGATTAGTCTATGGCAACAAAAATAAAGAATTTGTCTATATGTCGATGACTTGCTGATTCTTGGAGATAATATTGAGGTTATAAAAAACACCAAGAATGTTCTCAAGAAGAATTTCGAGATGTAAGACTTAGGTATTGTGGATGTTATACTCGGCATTAAAATTCTAAGGTATAGGTTTAAAACGATCTCTTTATGAAAAGGTAATTGAGAGGTTTAAAGGGTTCAGCATTAAAGATGCAAATAATCATTTTCTTTCACACCCAACTTTAAGAAAGAATACTGGAAACAATATTAGGTAGCTAAAATACTCTGAAGTGATTGGCAACATCATGTACATCATAAACTACACTAGACTAGCTGTTGCACACTCTATAAGAAAACTGAGCCGATATACAAGTAATTTTGGCCATGAGCTTTGGAATGCTTTGTTGATAGTGTTAGATTATTTGCAAATAACAAAAGATTATGTTCCGCAATATGGCAAATATCCAGTTGTTTTGGAAGGCTTTGTGATGCCAATTGGATTTAAGATTCTGATGAATCAAGATCAACTAGTGGATATGTATTCATGTTAGGAGTTGCCACAGTATTGTGGAAATTCTTAAAGCAAATTCTAATAGTGCACTCTATGATGGAATCAGAGTTTGTCGCTTTGGATAAAGTTGCCGAAGAAGCAAAGTGGTTTCGACAATTTTAAATTATATTCCGTTACGGCCTAAACCTGTGCCTCCAATGTGTGTTCATTATGACAATCAAGTAGCAATTGTAAGGGCACATAATATGATATATAACGATAAGTCCAGACACATTATTCGTAAATATAATACCGCAAGGCAATTTCTCTCTAATGAAATAATTTCTTTGGATTTTGTGAAGTCAAAGGAAAACATTATTGATCCGATGACAAAAGGTTTGTCGAGAGAGTAGTTAAATTACACATCAAGGGGAATAGGGTTAAAAGCTTTAACTCAATAAAAAGGTTCCAAGGTGGAAACCTAACGTAGTGATTGGAGATCCCATAGACTAGGTTAAATGCTAATTTTGGAAACTCTAGCATGCACATTGTCTCCCACTCCTGTGATGCAACAGTGCTTCCTACAATGTTTTAAAGGCATGCTATGCGTTTAATGATTCTTATAGCTGGGAATATAACATCCTAGGAAGGTATTGTAGGCTATCTTTAATAGGAATGCACCTATATATGTAGAGCTGGCCGACTCTATGAGAATATTTAAAGGCTAGAATATCTAAAGCACGCATAAATCTCGAGAGGTTTAGAGCTAAAAGAATGAACAAAACTGAGAACCAAATTTCGATTCGGAGATACTTTGTGTGAAGTCTATTGTCTAGGTCTATTCCAACAACTGGCGATTCAAGGCTTAGTCTATCGACTGGATAAGTACTTTCGATAGACTTTCACTAAAGAAGGTTCATAGCGAAAGCTATGTATTTTGATGCAGTGTATTTCCACATTGACATTTATAATTCCTCAAGCCAATATGCTTGTCGATCCATTATTGTGGGGGATTGTTGTAATTATTGGTTAATGGAACAATGAAAGTGAGCAAAACGAGATACGTCTATTTAATTCATGTATATCTTGAATTCATGAATCTCTTGAATTCTTCATGAATTCTTGAATCTCGTGAATTCATGTATCTATTGAATTGATGAATCTATTGAATTCATTCATCTCTTGAATTCTTGTATCTCTTGAATGCGTGATCTATTTAATTCATGTATCTATTGAATCATTAATCGATTTTAATTCATGTATCTCTTGAGTGCATGAATCTATCTAATTTATGTATTTTTTGAATTCACGTATCTCTTAAGCACATGAACTTTAAAGCTCTATTTCGACCACACCAAAAAAAAGAACTTTAAAACTCTATAAATAGTTTTAAACACTTCTTAAAATACCTCTAATCTCTTCACTTCAATTTTCTTTAAGTGTGCCAGTTTCTAGAAATGTTTGACAGGGTCATGTTTGCACAGTGCTAAGTCAAAACAGTACGAGGTGTTATATCTTGGTAAGCATAGTTCGTGAAGCTGCTTGGTACCGTTGGCAGAAACTAATTGTTTTAAGGAGATTTAGTTAGCCGTACCTCACCTCATGTATATTTTTGCTATCATTTGACTATAATTAGCACCTCTATGTTATATCCCTTAATTACAAAAGATCTGAGCCGACCCCTTGGACCACCACTTGCTCCCCGTGGAGCGAGACCCCCATGCCTTCCCGTCGAGGGGAGTATGAAGCACACCCTAACAATTTTTGTTATTGCTTTCTCAGATATATTATATTTCTAGTTACAACAATCAGTGTTACATATCTTCCTCCGGTACGTACGTCTACAATTATTTTCAACATTGCCGTGATCGGCAAGACCGAAATCGATTTGCCATACAGCCTAACTATCAATGAAGAGCTAGCTCGACACCGTAAGCATAGAACTACAAGTAACATTCAACTATCATTATCTACTAGAATGCCTTTGAGCCTTGACAGAGTGAAAGAGTTATTAATGTCAAGGTTAATTTCGAAGTCTTCATCGTGTGCCCTTTGAAGACGAAATTCTGGGCTTTGAATGGTTGTACTTTGCGCCTCTGCAAAGAATCTTTTAAGAATAAGGAAAAACAGTAATAGGAGGTGAATGGAGAAACTTGTAGTTGCAGCTCAGGGGGCAACGCAATAATATCAACGGAACCGACATCACACGATCTCAGGAGACACGTTGCTGAGGTTAAGCGACCCCAGTTGCGCGACTCCTGGTGGCCCGACGCAGGGGCTACAGGACTAGGGAATCCGAGGCTAGTCCCTCGGTGTGCTAGATCTAGTGTTAAGCGACCTTGTGGGAGCTAGATCTAGCGTAACAACCCTCAACCTCACCCGCGAAGCTTCCCAGCCACTGCAAGTTCATGAAAATCCCTAAGCTTTCGATGGAAAATAAAAATAAGTGAAAGGAAAAACCAGAATACCACTATAATAGTGAGAGCAAAATTGGAAGAAAAAAACCTAATTAAATCCTTGAACCTGCTTCCGAAAATGGTAAAGCCGAAAGGCTGAGGTAGGGGGGGGGGGGGGGGGGGGGGGGGGGACCTTGGGGCGGAGGAGGATGGGGTTTTGCCTTGAAGTCTTAACATTTTTAAAGCAAAACTTTGCCCCAAGGTCTTTGAAATGGTATTATTAAACGCCAAAACTTTGGTTCAATAGTGTTTGGAGGCTCAAAACTGCTTGTAAATGTACTCTGAAACGCATCCTAACTAGGTTTATTAAATCATTGGAAAATTTTCTATATAGTGCTTAAACGGGCTCACTAACTTAAACAACCACTTAATGCTTGCTAAAATATCTTGTAAACCTTTTTAGCAAATGAGTCTCAATGTTTCTAACATTACTCAATTCAAACATGTGAATATGCCTGTGTTTGTTTATTCTTTCTCAAGCTCATGAAATTAATTAATCTTACAAAACCCATAACTATAAACAAATGGTCCGGTTCTGGGACACAAAGTCCGACAAATACTACCAACAAATGGCACGGATTGTTGGGCAGGAAAAAAAAATATCCGTAGGTACTACTAGCCAATATTTCCATAACTTTTTAGTGCTTTCCCTCCGAATAAAAAAAACTTAACAGGCACAGGCAGCTAGACGGTATAGAACTAAAATGAGCTGCGGTGATCGGCACAACCGATATCGATTTGCCATACAGCCTAACTATCAATTAAGAGCTAGCTCGACAGCGAAAGCATAGAACTAAAGGTAACAATCAACTATCACTATCTACTAGAATGCCTTAAGAGTCTTGACAGAGTGAAAGAGGCATTAATGTCGAGGTTAATTTCGAAGTCTTCATCACGTGCCCTACGAAGACGAGACTCTGGGCTTTGAATGGATTTCTTTGCACTTTGTGTCTCTGAAGTCCAGAGACTCACTAGTTAGTCATCACCAAGACCCTGCACAAATCGGGCTTTCTTCCATTGGCTGTTACTGTTCGAAGAATTATCATCACTTTTGAATATGTTTAGCATGCCTAGAAAGAATCCACAAATTTCAGTGATGATGTAAGTTACGTAAAACATCCCATTCTTGACGGAATCTTTTTCCTCTCCCCCGTGCCAGACAAGAGAGAAGAAATTGGATCTTTCTTTGACTAATCAAGAAGAAAAATTGAACATTGACCAGCCGACTTTATTCAACATGCCAAATTGTTTGCGTTTTCTCCTACATATGCGTAAATTTCTAAATAATGACACTAGCGGTCTTTGAACATTGGCCCATCTTGAAATATAATTTATGAATTTTTAACTTATTCAATGTGATCCCTAAATTTTAGCTCAATATGCAATATTGTCACTGAACTTTTAATTTGTTCAATAATGTCTCCGGACTTTTGATTCATGTTTAACTTTGTCCTTGAATTATATGAAAATATTTAATATTTTCCTTCAATTAATTCAAGTTCAAAGGCGACATTGAACATTTTCATATAATTCATCGATTAAATTGAACATGAAAAAAAATTTTAGGGACCACACAAACAAATTGAAAGTTGAGGGACCATACCGAACAAATTGAAAGTTGAGGGACCACATTGCATGTCGAGCTATAGTTTAGGGACCACGTATGTGACATCTTCAAATTTCGACCCTATTCTGGATGTAATGAAATGATTATATTCATTGATGCACTGTTAGTTCAATCTTGCTCTGAATTGATCACTCATGAGAGAACTAACTAGTAGGGAAATGCTATTAAGGAATTAAGTACGCACAACCTGAGAACTCGATCATGGATTGACAATTCAACCAAAATGATTGACGAGGGACAATTTTGAGCCATTTTAGACCGATCAAGGAACGGTTATAGAATGATTCGCCAATAATATACAATCGGATCGCTGGTGATTCCACCCGACCATTGTATGGATTGTAGACGACCCTAAAACAATTCCTAATAATCGTGTACTTCAAAATTAGTAATTGACCCATCGTAATTACATGACAATCGAGGTCACCCAAGACTCGAGAAAGGTTATACGTAGATTGATATCAAATCAAGCACGAGTCGAATACGCATAATTCCTAAAAGCCACCCATTAGTTTGAGAAATACTAAAGTCGCAATTGATCGATTTTGACCATAAATTAGAATCCGAATTTGGGCATCGAACTTTTAAGACTAAACTATTGGATGTCGCCTCATTAAACCACTTGTTTAGCGGTATGCACGAAATTTTCGGAAAACGGGTTAACGATCGAGAATTAGAGCCCATGAAGGAGCGGGCCGAACGAAGGCCCAATGGGCCTCAAGCCCATTGAGGTTCAGCCGCCTTGGGCCCAACCAAGCCCAAGTGGGCCCAATCAAGCCCATGAGCCATTCTAGCCCATTCTCTATCCTTTTAAGCCCAAACTTGATTTATACGATCCTGTACAAAATTCTAGCCCACATACATGTATAGTATTTTATACTATACTTTGTAAAAAGACCATTTTGCCCTTCTTGCATTAGATGAGAAGTGACAAAAAAGGAGTGAAAAGTCTTGGATATTAACGAGGAGAAATGATGAATTTTGGGGACTTGAACATGGCTTGAAGAAGAAGCCTTTCTAGAGAGAAATATCTCTTATTTTCTCACTCACTCTCTCTCCTCACTCCCTCTTGCACCGCCCCCTCCTCTCTCCATTCTCTCTCTCATTTTCTCTCATTTTCTTCATTTTTTCCTCTTAATTTTTCCCTTTGCCACTGTGCATCATCACCGCCGCCACTTTGAGCCGTCTGTGTGCCATCCTCCGCCGTGCCGCCCATCCAAGCCACCACCGCCAACCGTCTCTCTCTTCCTCACGGATGCCCTCATCGAACCACTGGTGCCCTTCTCTCTCCTCGCTGTGAGTTGATGCCACCCCTCACCATTTCCAAGCGAAGCCGTTTGTCGCTCGTGCCGCCGCCGTTGTTCTTGCGCAACCGGCATCGTTAACGGGTGAGTTAATGCTCTTAGGGTTAAATTAGACTAAGTTAATTATGCTTAGCGCTAATTAATGAGGGATTAGTTGATAGGCTATCGCGATAAGTGATAGGTGGAAGTGATAAGCTATCGCGATAGGTTATAAGTGGACTTGATAAGTTATCAAGAAAATGCGATAGGCTATCGTCAAAGGGACGATAAACTATTGATATTTTGATGATAAGCTATCACCAAGGGCAATAAGCTATTTGTGATATTCCAAATTTTGACCTATTTTTGGGATTTATAAAACGTGTAATTCGTCAGTGTGCTTATAGCAAAATCTCGCTTGAGAATTGATCACTCTTGGTTATTGTTTTTAAAATTGAGATTTCGCTTGAATTGCATTCGATCGAATTTGGCCATTATTTAAAGCCCGAATTTTGGTGTCGAATTTTTTGGAGTTTCGTGATGAATTTAATTAGACAGTGTCGATATTATTGTGGCACACCTCAATATTGCCCAGGTTATGTAAAAAGTGAATTTTTGACCGGGTACGAATTTGGACTGGTAAACCTCCTTCGTAGTGTTTTAATTATTTTCTTTTGACCATTTTTCCTAATTATTAATTAGAATTTTTGTGTGTCATTAGATCATTTTTGGATTTGAATCGTGTCTGTCAAATCGCACTAGAGTGCGATATTTGACCTCTCTCTCTCTCTCTCTCTCTTTCTTCCTTTCCGCCCAACCCGCTGCCACGCACATTTCCCCTTCCCCCCCCCCCCCCCTTTTTGGTTAGACTCTCTCTCTCTCCTCTTTCTTCTTTCTTCTCTTCTTCTTCCTTTCTTCTTCCTCCGCCTGACTGGTTCTGCTCACCTGATCACTGCTTATCGCCTGACCACCGCACGCCACGCCGTCGTTAGCCAACTCAACTGCTACGCCGCATTGTCCGCTAGTCGCCACCCCCGATCGACTGCTCTATCTTCCTCTCCTTCGCACCAGCTTGCTGCTCGAGCTTGCCACGCCCGATCGCCGCCACACCTGTCACGACCCGATGCTGCCCAGCCGACCGTTCTGCTCTACTTCGCTACCTACGATGTCGCCGTGCCACCCCTGACCGTTACCGGCCCCACCGTTCCCGCTGCCGACCTTCTTTCCCGTGTTCCTCCTTCCCCGAGCTCCTTCCCCCCCTCTATCCAGCTCGCCAGTTGCCGCTGCATGCCGCCGTGTTGGCCATCACTGTTCCCACCACCACCACCAAGCTCCCCTTTGCCACCAACCGTCGCCGTGCCGCCCCGTTGCCGCCAGCTCGCACCCCCTCAACCCAGCTCCCTCTCTCCCTCGCTACCACTGCCCAGCTTTCCTCCTCCTTCCCTCCGCGCCGTCGCCATGCTAGCTCGCCGCCGCGTTGCCGCCGTAGCTGCTTGCTGCGGCAACCATCGCCGCCGTTGCTCACCCGCCCCAGCCAGCCAACCAAGCCAGGCCGTGGCCAAGCAACCCAGGCCATGCCCAGGCCGTGGTCGAGTCACCCCAGGCCGTGCCCGAGCGTGCCCAATTGCTGCCCTTGCCGTGGCCGAGTGTCCTAGGCCATGGCCGAGCACTATATCGAGTCACCGGGCCGTGTGCCGAGCCATGGCCAAGCCTTGTGCTCGTCACGCCCTCGCCCGTACGAGCCTAGCACTGTTCACCCGAGCCATTTTGAGCCCGTGTGGATTTTTCCCGGGTCAAACTTAAGTAAGTGACTTCTTAAACCCTATTTAGTATAATGGGTATTTTTAGACTTGTTTAAGGTGTGATTAGTATCGGTTTATGGGCTAAACGTGTATTAGGGTTAATATTTGAATGTGAGTAATTGTTAGATCAAATTGCGATGATTATGTGACATGTTTAGTGTCTAATTTATGTAGGTGCGATAACTGGATTGTCGTGACGTTTGTGGGTGAAATGAAATATTTGAATGCAGCCGACTTGAATGTGGATTGGTGGGCTATTGTGATGAGCTCGAGACTTGTATTGTGTGGCTTGTGTGCGTGTGAGAACGGACTTGAGACGTATTGACGGTGGTCCATGAAAGGCAAGTTAGACCTGAGACGTGTTGACGGCTGTAATTGAAAATTGATTGAATTGTATGGCTTGTATGCATGTGATAACGGACTTGAGACGTGCTGACGGCGGTCATTGGAAATTGATTAAATTGTGTGGCTTGTATGCATGTGAGAGCGAACTTGAGACGTGTTGACGGTGGTCCGTGAAAGGAAAGTCAGACCTGATGCGTGTTTACGTGGGTCGTGAGAAAGTGCGAGATGTCTAGTGAGGGATAGAGCCCGAATTGATCGAAGGGCTGAGCCTGAGGTGCATTGGCACGGGTTGTGAGAATGGACTTGAGGAGCAGTGGCGCAGGTCGTGAGATGATTGGTTGGGCACGTGTGCAAAATGTGATTGGTTGGATTGGCCTAAAGTACGTGTGGATGTTTGATTGAATTGATTGATGATACGTGTGGATATTTGGTTGGGTTGGTTGGGTGCGAGTGTAGATAGCGCTCGAATGATTGTGTTATATTTACTTGTATGCCCCATTTTTGTAGATGAGTTAAGCTTACAAACCACCACCCTCTTTTGACAATTGTGGTTTGAAGTTAGTAGCCTGGGTTGTTGTTGTGTATTTGTGAATACTTCAAGTTATGCCGAGTATGTTATGTATTTACTTGGTTTGTGCAAGTGCTATCCCTTTGTCATTGTTATTTGTCTAGATTGTTTTATTTCGCTTCTGCTTGCGTAGTTCGTTTGGGTTGGCGACGCGTCCTGGGACGTTGCGTTCAATACGACCGTGGACGGGGTGTCGCGGGCTCGGTGGGGTCCGGGACGTGACACTATCAATAATTGGTTGATAAGTTATTGCAATTAGGGCGATAAATGGATTTTATATGGGTGTTTTCTGCTTGAGTTAAGTGTTGAATTATGCTCGTTTCATGCTGTTTAATGCCTACTTTGCCCTAAAAAATAATTGCCCTATGTGAAATCTTGTTAGTTAATTTTTAAAAAGGTTTTTGAGGACATATAAATAGTAAACCCCGAGGTATCGAGTTCATATGTCATGTTTTATAAGGTAAATAGGGCAAGGATGTTCAAAAAGGAAAGTATGCAAAGTTTGATAGTTTAATTGTGTGTATGTGATCACGTGTGAATTTATTACTATATTTTTAGGCATGAAAGTTGTAGTATTTTGATATGTGAGCACAACCATGTTTGCATTGGCTAATTGTTGAGAAATAAAATGGGCTGGAGTAGTTGTTGTACTCGTGTGGTCACATAAAGGAACTTGTCATCCAACGGGAGTTTGGGGATGATGCTCGATTGTTCTTTTTATCGAAAGCCCGGTAGGGGTCCAGATGTCGAGTCACGATTGAGGCTGGATTGGTGCTCCTTTATGGAAGGTCGTCTATGGCGGGGGTCCCAGACATTGCCGTGTTCGATGAGGTGGGGCGATGCCCAATAATGTTGGAAGACAGCCAACCCTTGGGTTGTACCGTGACCTTGAGTGGTCATAATAATTAGAACATGCATGAGTGCATTGTGCATGGAGAAGCTTGCTAAGTGTTCTGATTATGTTATATACTTATTGCATTGTTGTGGCACATGATGGCTTATGTCGTGCAGGGTGTGTGCTAAGGCAAGGTAAAGATGCCTACGGTTATTCGATGAGTTATTTTTTTATGCTAGATTGAATTGCCTATTCCTGTATATAGTTGATGCAAAGTGAGGATCGCTTTTCTATTGATTTGCCATCAATATATCGCTGCATATTTTAGATGCACCCGAGGCGAGTTGACTTCCTAAATAAGGCTTAGGTCGTTAATTTACTGGGATTTATATCTCATTTGTTGTTATCAACTGTTTTCTAAGGCCTTAGAATGGCGAACCACCCGAGGTGGGTTGGGGTGTCTCAGGATATGGATAGTATTATTACTACTCATTGTTTTCTCCGCAAGCCGCATCTTTTTGAGCGCTGCCTATCTACTGTGTGGATAGATGAGGGTCTAGCTATGTAGGTCCCTCATCAATTCCAGGTATAATTCATCCGTGAGGGCAAGGACCTATTTAGCCCTCTAAGGGACTTTGATGGTCCTCTAGATGGGGGCTTTGGACAAGAGGTCAGGGACCCTATGGACATTGACCCATCTGATGGGTCAGTGGAGTAACCCAAGACCAACCTTGATCCTGTGTACCCATCAGAGAATGATCCCGACTCGCCCTATTTTGACTAGCAGTCCCACTATTTTGATAGTACTTGAGGGACATGCTTAGGACCTATTCTTTTTTGGATGACCCACTTTTGGATGGAGTAGATTGACCCTCAACTCAGTATCTTTTTGGTAGGCTCATGAGGAAAGGCGTCTTTGAAAGGCTTGTAAATGTGTTTCTTTGGGGTTAATAAAGCGAATATAAAAAATGGCGCTTTGATATGATTGTTGTTGATTGTTATTACTATCCCTTCTGTTTGTTGTTATGACTGGGTGATTGTTGTCGCTTCCGCATGAATTTAATTGAAAGATAAAAAGAATGGGTCGGTGACGCGTCTTGAGATGTCGCATTCAATTGACCTAAGTGAAATAGGGGTTGTCTTGTGCTTGAGGGTCGAGGCGTGACAACGTACATTGGGCCAAAGTTCATAGATTATTTATTACATTTTCCCCATTAAATTCTTTGAGCCCCCATGGGGACATTGGGTTTTTTTCCCCCTAAAAAAGCATTTAAATTATGCAAGTTCAATGCAATGGCCACCGACTTTTGGCAGATATTTAGTAATAAACCCGTCAAAAGGGTGGATTGGGACAGGATTGAGTCAGGTTGAAAAATGGTCCAACCTAAATAAACAAATTAACCCATTTTGATCCATTCTCATCCAATGCAAATCTAGTGACCCATGCTCGACCGGATCCATATTGCTAAATACTTCCATATTTAACACAATTTAGGAAAATTCATGCCCAAATGAGGTGAGAGTGTAAAGTGAGTGAGCGCGAGATTGAGTGGGAATGAGAAAGAATGAAGAGAAAGTCATAGAGGTGGGTTGGGTTTAAATTAGTTGTAAACTCATTTAACATCAATATTATGTTGAGTTTTACAATTATAAATTCATTTGTAATTCATTTACCGAATATAATTAATCTATATAACAACTTAGCTCATTGTATATTGATTAAGATCCATTTTGACAGGACTACTAAATAGATTCACATAATCTTACAGGTGTGATGCACTGTGCTCACTAGAATCGGGCGCATCCAACAGTCATTCAATTGAAATCAAATGTAATAGCCAATCACATGAACAGAGAAACCACTACAAATATGCAAGGGGTGAATTCTTGCTCATCCCTAGATCATCTAAGCCCTAAATTCCGAGTCTTCACAATGCTTCATTTCAGTCCTTTTGCCTTCATCTTGCCTTGTCTTCTCTTTCTGTTCATGCTTATCAAAATATTCAAAGCAAAAAGTTCCAATGCTTTGAAGTTACCCACGGGGCCAAAGAAGCTGCCCCTTATCGGAAATTTGCACCAATTGATAAGTCCAGAGCTACCGCACCACCATCTGAATAACCTAGCGAAAACCTATGGTCCCGTATATCACCTCAAGGTCGGCGAGCTCACACTCGTCGTTCTTACGTCTCCTGAAATTGCCGAAGAGGTCCTGAAGACACACGAGATCAACTTTGCCCAGAAGCCGATATTCCCATCTTTAAAGATGATGTTTGACACGGACTCAAGCTTCATGTATGTGCCTCACGGAGAATATTGGAGGCAGCTTCGTAAGATTTGTATCTTGGAACTTCTCAGCGTCAAACGCGTTCGGTCTTTCAAATAAATAAGAGATGATGAGATGAGCAATCTGGTCCAGTCCGTGCGCGCGTTGCAGGGTCGCCCTCTCAATCTCACCAACATGATCTCTTCATGCTTAAATTCCATAATATCCAAAGCAGCATTTGGTGAAAGCTACAAGCGCCAGGAGGAGTACCTTTCAGCTCTTAAAGATGCTGTCGAACAGGCCGGCGGGTTTAGTGTCGCAGATATTTTCCCGTCCCTCAGAATCCTGCGTTACATTAGGGGCAGGAAATGGAGGCTAGGCAGCATTCAAAGATGTGATCGGACTTCAAATCGTATTCTCAATGATCAAAATAGGCTTAGAGAAAACTTAAGTACCCAGGAAAATAGCGTTGTGAAGGAAGATTTTGTCGATGTACTTTTACGGATTCAACAGTCGAACGAACTTGGGTTTCCTCTTACTAACAACCACAAAAAAGCTGTCATCTTGGTATGTTTGGATCCTATAGCTATGCTAGTAAATTTGGTAATACATGTTTTAAAGTTATAACACCATAAAGTTATTTGTCACTATTTTCAACAAGTTGCAACAAACTGCTGAAGTAATATGTTTTTGTCAAACACCTTAAAAAACGGTAGTACTCCTTTCACAGCCAAAATCACTGTAGAAAAAATGTATCCAGCACCTTCTAAGTCCTTTCAGGGTTATTTGTGGAATCTAGCTCATTAAATTGGACCTACAAAAGCAAAAAATTCCCATCCTGAAACTAAATGCATGTTTCTTTTTTGTTTTCACCTTTTTAGGAATTCTCTGGTGGCGGAACCGATACTTCATCGGTAACAGTGGAATGGGCGATGTCGGAATTGCTCAAGAACCCACAAGTGATGGCGAAAGCGCAGGCTGAGGTACGAGAGGCCTTGAAAGGAAAGGATCGAGTGCAAGACTCGGATCTTGAAGATCTCAAGTACTTAAAGTCAGTGATCAAAGAGACTCTCAGGTTACAACCTCCAGTACCATTAGTCCCCAAAGAAGCAAGGCAAGCATGCAAGATCAAGGGCTATGATATACCCACGAAATCAAGGGTGCTTGTGCATGCCGGGGCATTAGGAAGGGATCCAAATCGCTAAACCCAGAAAAATTCGAGCAGGAGAGGTTTCTTGAATCATCAGTAGACTTCATTGGGACATATCTGTAAAAAAAAAATTGTTGGCTGCAAACTATGGACTTGTGGAGAAAAAATAATTTCTGAAGAGAGGCTTTATTCTCGATTCTGTGTCATCCTTGCAAGCAATACAATTATTTATTTATAGGTTGTAGTCTGCCCTTCTAAAATTGAAATAAACTTAATTATAGGCAATTCTATTAATAGCCATAAACCAAAATTAAAACCCATTATCACCCGTAAGAGTAACTGCTGACTCTTGACATTTCATTTTCCTATAAAACTGTTGAAATAACGCACTAATAAAAAACGGACATTTAATGTTTATTCAACAATATCATCATATTATTTCATTAGGGTTTGGCAGGAGGGTGTGCCCGGCCATCGCATTTGCTATAGCAAATGTTGACCTCTTAGTAGCAATCTTATTGTACCATTTCGACTGGGCACTTCCCAATGGGCATCCTCCTGAAGAACTGGATATGACCGAAGCTTTTGTGGCCACGGTCTGCAGAAAGAGTGATCTTTATGTGATTGCCACTCTTCATAACTAGATCTATTAAAATGGATCATAAAACTATTTCTTAACTCATATATCAGTAAATTAATCATAAATGGGTTAGTTATGCTAAGTAAATGAGTCATAAATAGGTATAAACATAATATGAGTGTTAAATGGGTTGCAATTTAGTTATAAATGAGTTTACGACTTATTTAAACTCAACTCATCTCTCTTGCCCTTACTAAATCTCGTGTTCACTCACTCCACACTCTCACCTCAGTTTGGGTGTGAGTTTTCCTTGATTGAGTTAAATATGGTAGTGTTCTACCGATAGAATCGGGTCGGTATGTGTTGGGTATGGATCAGATTGGGTTGGGTATATGTCATTAGATTTGCATTATATGGAAATAGGTTAAAATGGATTAAATGGGTCTATTTAAATTGGACCATTTTTTGTCCGACTCGACCCACCCGTTTAACAAATCTACTCATAGCCATGGCCATGCCTAATAAACGACTTGTTGAGCAGCTAAAACGTGTCAGATTGTGTCAATGTTGTGTTTTTGTTATATTGGCATTATATGCCAAGATTTTGAATTTCTCTCTGTCAATTTCTCGTGTTTGTCTTTCCTCTAATAGTACAAGAAATTGCCTGCCTCTGCTTTGTGGTGGCATATGTTGCTAGTTTACTTTCACATGTTTTTTTTGCGTATATTTTGTTTGGAGTTGTAACCCATTGATGGTAGAAGATACCAAACAAAGAAATTCACCAATTGAACGTAGAAAATGCAGCTTTAAAGTTTAAATTAGAAGTTTTGCCAATTAGATTTATGGGTTAATACCACAAAAAACCATGAATTGATATACTTGTGACAAATTTACCCTAAACTGGTACATTTGTGATAAATTTACTCTCTGTTAGTTTCCGTTAAATTTTATTGTGAAATTGCTTTGTTAAATGACACGTGGTAATTGATAGATGTACCGGTCTCCGTTAGTTTCCGTTAAATTTATTGTGAAATTGGTTTATTGAATGACACGTGGTAGTTAACGGATGTACCGGTTTTGGATTTTACCCTCCGTTTGTTACAGGTGTACATGTTTGTGATTTTTTGGGATATTAATCTAATTTAACGGAAACTAACAGAAGGTAAATTTATTACAAATGTATAAGTTTGGAGTTTTTTATGATCAAAACATTAGTTTTGAATAAATTTATTACAGGTGTATCAGTTTGGGTTTTTTGCGGTTAAAATATTAGTTTGTGATAAATTTGTCACGGATGTATTAATTTTGGATTTTTCGTGGTATTAGACCCTAGATGTATTGTAAAAGAATTGGAAAAGAAGATATTGAATATTATTGGCGTCTCCCTAACTTGATTTTGTTGTATTTCTGAGTAAGCGGAAAAAACACGACTCTCTCACGACCCCTCCACAGCGCCCGCCATAGTTGAGGCTGCTGGTTGACCCCATCGTCCTTGCCGCCACCTATTATCGTGGAGAGCTTTCGTAGTCTATTTCCTTTTCAAACTTTTTCGTGACCACTGTTGTAATATTAACTTGAAAAATATCAACTTTGCAATTTAAGTTAATATGAAATCATCAGTAAACTAAACGCCAAACGATAAACAACATAAAAAATTAATGTGGCTCGATCCGAGTGTCGATATCTATATATTTTGGGAGAGCCAGCAGCAAGTGATGTGTTATAATTGGAGAATCAGAATTACAATCTCTCATATGCATAAGTGTTTTTCACATCTAAATTAAGCCAAAATCCAAAGTGTTTGCAAATAAACCACGTAAATTCGCTCATGTTCGAAGCTCTTCGTGGACAGCACAACGTACGCTTTTTTAGCTTTGCGTTCGTCCTTTTGCGGCTATGTCAAGAGCTCGGCTCCCTCTTTGCCTCTTAGGGAAAAGAATTTTTTGAATGTTAGATTAAAAAATTAATCCTATAGCATACAAGTGAAACTATTTCAATACATCCATAATAACTTTAAATGGTTATAATATATGGGAACATCAACTCATGAAATAGTTAAAACTGAAAGTGTGAAATTCTTATTACACCTTGACAAATTTGTTTAAGAGAAGTGAAAACAACTTAACAAAAGAGTGGTAAAGGCACATGACACACGATGCATGAGTAATGCCCTCGAACGCACGCGTGTGCGAGAGCACACATATAAATGATTTAATCAACTCAACTTTGGCTACCTTCTCGAAGATCGTGGGTCCAAGACTTTTCAAGCACGACATTACCTAAATGATGAATATTCTTTTGATCATGAGTTCTACATGCTGAATATTCTATTTTTATGCAAGGTGATTTGGACAAAATATTGTGATCTCGTCTTCCGTTTAGTGGAATGTATTACTCATTTTGTACTCTGTAGAGGGTAATAGTCTAAAAAGTCCTAAACCTACTGTGCAATAGTCAATTCAGTCTTAAATCATTCAATTGTGCTAATTTAATTATAAAAATTTTTCATGATTTTTCAATTTAGTCATAAACCTTTCTTAGTGTCAAATCTAATATTTAGATATTTGGCCAAAAGGACTATATTTTAAAACTAAATAGGCAAATCATAAAAAAAAATTTAGGACTAGCACAATTGAAAAGTTTAGAACTAAATTGGCAAATCGTCAAAAGGTTTAGGACTAAATAGGCACAATTGAAAGGTTTAAGATTAAATTGACATCCGTACAATTAGTTTAGGAAAATTCGGACAATTTTCCTTACTCTGTAGTTGTGACATCCTGAAAATTGCCCATTTGGGATTTATGAAATGAATGATTTTATTAACGTACTTGTAGTTAGTTCTTGCTCAGAACTGATCATTCATGGGATACTAACCATTAGGGAAATGCTAACTAGAGATTTAAATTCGTGAGACTAAAGACAATTCGATCGTAGACTGATTTTCGACCATAGAATTGTCGATGCAACATTTTGATCCAATGTAGGCCGATCTTAGGATAATGATGAGCCAATTCGTCATTGTCATGTGAGTGGATCACGGATGATTCTGTTTGACCACGAAATGAATTAACGAGCGATCCAGAACCTATACCAAACGATCGTGCCCATCAGAACTAGCAATCAATCCTCGCGATTTCAATGACAACCGAGATCATCACAAACCGAATGGACTTGCACGTGACTTAATTTAGTGTCAGTTACGGGTCGATTTTGCGAATTTCCCCCCAAAAGCCACCCGTTAGTCTGAGATACACACAAGTTACGTTATATAGAATTCAATTATTGATTAAGTACCAATTTGGGCCTAGAAAATTAGGGATGTCACGTCAGGACATTTGGACGATATTGTTGTTGAGATGTTCAGCTTCGGAATTGCCCGAATCTTTCAGAAAAGTTCAATTTCGGCGAACGATGGAAAATGACCATTTTACCCCTAAGACTTTATTAAGGCTAAGTGTTAAAGGGCAAGGGCATTTTGGTCATTTTGCCCTACTTTTTGGAAATGATAATTTTGCCCTTGGAATTTTATGAAATTCCCAAATTGTCCTTAGATATTTTGGAAAAGATTCGATCTGGATCGTTGATTTCAAGATAAGATCGAATCTAGGCCGTTGATTGGATTTGTGAGAGAAGGGCAAGATGGTAAATTGCCAAAAAGGGTTCAGAGTTGGACTTTTTAAGTCCAAATCTCTCTTTCTCTCTCCTCCATACCCCTCCCCCACGGCTCCCTCTCTTTCCTCTCTCTCCCTCCCGATCGCTCTCTCTCCCGTGGCCACTCGCCGCCGCACTACCGCCGCCAGCCATCGCCAATCCGCCCGACTATCGTCGCCTCACCGAGCCACCTACCCACCCTTACGTCGTGCCGCCGCCATCCCCCTCTCCCTCTCGATTCTTTCTCTTGGCCGTGGACAAGCCGAGCAAGCTGCCACCGCCATCGCCGTCGCTCCCCGCCGCGTCATTCGCCGCCACCGCTGCAAGCCGCCATGAGTTCGTTGGTTTACTGCCGCTTTCCGCTCTAGCCAAGTTAGTGTAGAGCTCAATAAGTCGCGATCTAAATCTTATCTAGTATATCGGGTAATTTCGGACAATTTAGACACAGTCTTGTATAGTTTTAGGGACGGAATTGGGTAGCGGGTCTTAAGAATGAATTTGAGGAATTTTGGTGGAAATTTAGAGGCCAAAGGCAAGCTGTGGGTGGCTGAAGTGCGTGCTGTGATGTGCGGTTCAGTATGCAAACCGGGTATTTGGATTCGCCATTTAATGGTGTGAAAATGTCGTGAAGGGCCGGAGTCGATTTGCCGATGTTTGGATGTAGAAAAATGGTGATTTGTATGTTGATTGTGTGTGTAATGTGGCTGAATTGTGATGGTAAAATTGGGTGCGATTGCATGCATTTGATTGATGCTCGAGTGTGTGCACGTGTGAGACTTGAGTCGTGCGATGTGCGTGTGATCAATAAAAAGCCCTGAGACATATTTACGCGGGGTACAGATAAAATATATGGCATGTGAGTATGTATGTGTGATCACTAAATCCCTTAGGCATGTTTATGCGGGGAATTGAATCGGCCTGAAGCGTGTTTACGCGGGTCGTGATACGACTGTGGGATCGGACCGAGGCATGTGATGCTCAGGGTGCGATCGAGTGGGCCTAAGGCGTGTTTACGCGGGCCGAGAAAAAAGATTGAGAATGAGACGTATGGTATGGCAAGTGAAAGTGGGATCGGACATAGTCGTGTAATGTTCGGGGCGCAATCGAGTGGGCCTCAGGCGTGCTTACGCGGGTCGAGGAAAAAGATTGAGAATAAGACGTGTGGTATGGCAAGTGAAAGTGGAATCGAACCGAGGCGTGTGATGCTCAGGGTGCGATCGAGTAGGCCTAAGGTATGTTTACGCGAGTCGAGGAAAAAAATTGAGAATGAAATGTGTGGTATGGCAAGTGAAAGTGGGATCGGACCGAGATGTGTGATGCTCGAGGCGCGATCGAGTGGGGCTGAGGCGTGTTTATGCGGGCCGGGAAAGTAATTGAGAAAGTATTTGTACAACAAGAAAAATGAATGGAAATGACGTGTTAGTGCGTGATCAAGTGTGAAATGTGGGCTGGAAATGTAGTGTGATCGATGCGTGTTTTGGGCATGGAAATGTGTGTGGTTTGAGACGCGTGAAGTTTAAAATACGTGTGAGACTCGACTATTGTGATATTGCTGAAAGTCCTGATATTGTAATTGTGTGGTTGTTGTTTGTGCGTGATGATTGATTTTGTGTCTGAGTTCATTTAGAATACGTGATAGCCTATGTAGGGTTTATATTATAACTTGTTGAGAAGTGTCTTATGGTTGTTTCAACCAAACCATTTCAGAGCCACCATCCAAGCCATGAACCTCCCGTCGTTACCGCTGCAGCATTTTGGAATCCCCATGCACACTGACCACGAAGTCGTAGAGTTTCCCGTAAATGAGACCCACACTTGGATTAAGCATTCTTTGACAATCTGGGTAGACATATGACTACTCCTCTAATAGGCTCACACTTATACGGCTTGGAAGTTTCGGGATGTGATAGATGAATTCGGTCATGTTCGGGGTTTTGATGTGCCGTTTGACGGATTTGGTGATTGGGATCTGGTAACCATACTCTCTCCTGATGGAGAATTGACTAGTGCATAGGCTAGTTTAGCTCAGTCCGGACACCATCCTACATTGGCAGCGCCTGGTTCTTTGGTGGCCGAACTAGATCCGAATCCGGAAGGGTTTCAGCCAGGGTTTGGCCCTATGGACATAGATTTAGATGGGATACCTGAGGTGGAGTCGAATGTTGAGTATGGTGAGAATCTCGGAGAGGAGTCAGCTGAGGACGAGCCCGTGGACGAATCGAAGGACGAGCCCGTAGAGGAATCAGAGGAGGACAGAGAGGATTCAGATGCAGAGGAGCAGGCTGAGGATCAGCCCAAGTCAGGTGATGAGAGAAATCTGATTGAGATTGGACCTGATTCAGAGTCATCGAATGAGCACGAGCCGGAGGAGGATGCAGACGAGGAGGACGCGAAGAGCAAGTTCAAGTGGATGCCCTCAAAAGGGTGTAGGGACTAGTTCTGGGAGAGGTGTAATGGTTGAGAGTGTCCCATTTTAGATAATGCTAGCTTAAGGTACTGATCTTTTTGTGCTTTGAAAGTTAGTAGTTATTGATTCAGTGTGCCTATAAATTATGGTGGATATTGTGAATCTTTGAAAGAGTAATATATATATATATGTCTGGCGGTTCGGCAATTTAATTATTCCTGATAGTCTCTAATTTTATTGTTCGGGGTTTTATAATGGTTTCTGCCGCGAATTAGACTATGATGAATTCGTTTGGGTTGGTGATGTTTCCTGGGTCGTCGCACAAATTCGACCAAGGAGCGGAATGTCGCTAGCTCGATGGGGTTCGGAGCGTGACAATAGTAAAGCAAGCTGCTGTATAGGACAACGACATCCAGCCGACTTTTTCAAGGTATCGATAATTAAAACCAAAGTCAAAGATCTATCCTTTTCAGAGCAGTACCTTTCATGGCACATTTAGTTAGGTGATTTAAAAATTACGATTTCTTTTTTTCAGCATGCTTAATAAGGGCGTTTAGAGCACTCTTTTATAATGACCGTTTCTGATGTAGTTAAAAGTAAAAAAGGCCAAAGAATTACACTTAAGTGTATTCATACTAAAAGAAGGATTAGAAACTCTACAGTAAATGTGAAGGGAAATACATACTTATACGAATGTTAGCATGTCCATTGACATATAATTATTTTGTAATTATTTAACATTCCAATTATATTTGTAAGTCTTGCCTGAATAGTCAATTAGCAATATTTTATTTAGAATCCAAAATAATTGATAGTTTTTGGTAGAAAACAGGTCTTTTAGATGATTGATTGCCGATATGTTGTATCCCATGAGTACATCAAGCCGTCCACCCTCTCTTGCTGCATGTTTGGTTGCCAGGACAACTTAGGGTGCGTTCACTTTGCGAAAAATAAGTAATTTAAAAAACATTTTCTAAAAAAATGATTGCTTATATCGTTAAGAAAAATTGGTTAACGTAAAATATTTTTGTCGTCGATAACAATCTATGCTTAACTATTTTCGTGGGCGATAAAAAAAATTTCTATTTATTTGTTTTTCTATACAATACAAGCAATTATTTTTTGAAAAATATTTTTCAAATCACTCATTTTTCACGAAACAAACATACCCTTACTCTATTCCCATTTTGTTCCAAGTGAAATAGTTATTCGTTGGTTTGGTTCATAATAGCATAATCATTCTTAGAAGTCGAGATACCATAATTATTTATGAGCTGTCATATTTTTTTATTTCATCACTTTTAGTAATATGATAACAAAAAATTTAGACTATACATTTTCGTTACTTCAAATCAGATTTTATAATGGGTATTTCATGCAAATATGGTAAATAATATATGGACCACGGTCTTACCGTGACCATTTGATAGTACAGACGGAATTATTAAATCATGTTAGTTATACCATTCCAATGCATGACGATGGAAGGGTCATGAAGATGCAAGAGTTCATCAACCCTTGAGTTGGACGGTGGTTTGGATGATGTACAGGCTTGCTTTAGATTAAGTACGGGGATAGTGGCAATAGATGACCCGACTCTCTTCCCAGTATTAATGTGTTGTTATCTATTACGTTTGGGTGCTTATTTTAATACTTGGAAGATGGAGTTCATAAGAAAGATGCGTATGCAAATTATTTAATGTCGTTAATTTCCGTTCTCATATGATGTAATTATCTTATTATGTTTTCGTCTGCTTAAAAGTGAAATAAATAATTAAACAAAAAATCTCATGTCGCGCATAACGTTCTAGAGCGTCACTCTTTATCTTTACGAATTTGCTTTGAAGGAAAGGACATTAACCGAAAGGATTTTCACAAAAAGTGAATAATGTTTGATAGACACCATGTAAAATACTTTGCGAAGGAATTTTTAAGAATAAGGAAATGAAATAATAGAAGGAGAACAGAGGAACTTGTAGTTGCAGCTTAGGCAAGCGGCACAACAGTATCACTAGTACCAATGTCAGACGACCCCAGGCGCCATGTTATCGAGGTCAAGCGACCCAGTCGCATGACACCATGTTACGCGACGCTGGGGCTGCATGAATATGGAATGCGAGGCTGGACCCTCGGTGTGCTAGGTCTAGTGTTGAGTGACCTTGTGCAAACTAGATTTAGCATCAAGCAGCCCTTTGCGAAGCTTACTGGAGTCACGTGACCCTCGACAAATTAGATCTAGCATCAAGCAACCGATGGCGAAGCTTGCCATTGTCGCACGACCCTTGATGAGCTAGATCTTGCATCGAGTGACTGTCGGTATAATACTGGAATACTACTGGAGAGGGAGGGGGGTTGCCTTGAAGTTTGAATATTTTTTAAGCAAAACTTTGCACTTATACCTTTTTAATGGCATTATCAAATGCCAAAACTTTGGTTTAAGGTAGGCTTAAAACTGCTTGTAAATGTTCTCTCAAATGCATCCTAACTGGATTTATTAAATTATTGGAAAATTTCTTATATGGTGCTTAAATCGGCTGACTAACTTAAACAATTACTTACAGTTTGCTACATTATCTAATAAACCTATTTAGAATATGAGCCTCAGTGTCTCTAACATTACTGAATGCAAAAATGTGAATATGTGTGTGTTTATTTATTCTTTCTTAAGCTTACGAAATTAATTCATGTTACAAAACCCATAACTATAAACAAATGGGCCAATAATGGGACTCCGAGTCCGACAAATACTACCAACAAATGGCACGGATTGTTGGGCATAAAAAATATATCTTTTGGCACTACTAGCCAATATTTCCATAACTTTTTAGCTTTTTCCCTCCGAATAAAAAAAACGTTATAGGCACTAGCAGCTAGACAATATAGAACTAAAATGAGCTGCATATTGTAATTCTAAGTTAATTGATCAACGAAAGTAAGCAAACCGAGCTTCGTCTATTTAATATATGTATCTCTTAAATTCGTGAATTTAAGTGAATTCATATATCTATTGTCATGCCCCGAACTCTACGGTGCGCGATATCCCACCTCGGTCATATTGGTGTGATGTCCCAGGACGCATCGCCGACCCAAAAGCCAAAACAGAGAACAATGTATATGCGGAAGCAATCAACACCCGTATATAATGAAACATGACCAAGGATAGTAGCAATCACCAAGAACAGATACTTACATTAATCAAAAGATTTACAATATCCATTCAAGAATATAAGTAAATATCAAAACGGGTCAGCAGCCACAGACAACAAAAAGGAAGTATGTGGCTCAGGTTGTCAAGGATAATAAAACTAAAAAGGGCTCCTGACAAAAAGTGTTGGCCCTAAACTATCTAGGCTCTAAGGTCATACCCTAGGGTTTCAATCCGGATCGGATCCCGATGACTCAGACGAATCCTCGAATGGCTCAGACCTGGAATCCATAGATCCCAACTCCGATTCAATCTCCGACGGCTCCTCTTCTGTATCAACCTCTAGCTCTAGCTCCATGGGCTCCCGCTCCGAGTCGGATTCTTACTCCATCGGATCCTCTCTCTCCTCGGATTCGGTATTCATCCCGATAATGACTAGCTGGGGGTCAGAATCCGTCTCGGACGTGGCATCAGGGCTTACCAATTCCCCGTCAACTGGATGAGGGTCCCACTGGCCTAACCCGTCGAACAAGATGTCGAAGGTCCTAAGAGGTCCATAGAATCCAATCTCATTCCGGTAGCACCAGCCAAGATAGGGATGGGCCTTGAGCTGTGGCTTGCCCTCATCAACCCAAACTATAGTATAATATCTAATATATACCTCCCCGTTCCAACTGGGGTACTTGGTCACCAAATGGTCGATGTGGTCCGAGATCCCAAAACGCAGGGGCACTCCTGCCATCCTCAAGGCCAGGAGTCTAAAAGGTGGGGTTTTAACAACCATGAGAATAAATCTCAGCGAGTAGGCCCCATAAACCTAAATTAAGCTAACATGCACCTCCAGATAGACTACTAACCAAATAGACAGTAAACACTCAAATGACTTAGGCCCTTGAGCCCAAATCAACGTATTCTTAACCCTGCAAGTTAGGCACATAACAATAATAGTACAAAATCAATCGCAATGCAACTACACCAACGCTTGGCCACAACACATGCCATGCACATGATTACACTTATCGCACATGTACCGATACTATGCATATGCTCATGCTCATTAATGCATACTTGCACACGTGCCAATTTCCAATTCACCTCCGACCCACATAAAACGTATCAGGTCCGACCCGCGTAAAACATATTAGGTCTTTCATTCTTCAATCAATCTCTAGCCCACGTAAAACGCATTAGGCTCATGACACAACCCGCGTGTGGGACTCCTTAGGTTGGTCATCTTCCGGTAATCCAGGCATCTCATAACCACGACACAACCTGCGTAAAACACATCGGGTTGGCCAACCACTGGGATTCTGGGCATTGTCCCCCATTAAACGCCTCAGGATGGGTTCATTACCCCACATAAAACGCATCAGGGCTTTATATGATCACACGTACACATTCACCAATTATTATCTGAACCTCGCGTAAAACGCATCAGGGCAATTTAGGTGACCACATGCTCAATGCCATACGCCGGTACCCACATGACTCACATGCTATGCCAATGCTTAGTATGCATAATGCGCGGCCAAATCATCCAAACTTCAGGCATCAATTACAATCACAATAGTCATTTAATTTAACGTGCCAACATGTCCAAATATCCATCTAGACCAATTTAGCCACGGCCCATACTCAGCACACAATCTACGCGATTCAATCGTTGAAATCACACGAACTTACGGCCCTCAATGATTCTCATGCTTCGGCCACACCAACCATCAACATGGCATCACACAATTACTCTCAAATCACACACGAATTAGACATTACACAATCTAAACAATCGCACATGGCAATCCACACTTAAACCATTAATTAGCCACACAAGGTCTAATTTATCCCCACAATGGACAGCCACCAATCAGGTCATTCTAGGCCTCTAAAGAACCATTAAATCATCATATTAAGCCTCCAAAACCATCTCATTACCAGCCCTAATCACCAGATCTTAATCAACCCCTAAAATACCCTAATTAGCCCTAAATTCATCTAGAAGTGTACACTAGCATAATTACGGTTTAGGGTTGTACTCACTTAAATTCCTAAGCTCCAAAAGTGGCTGGACAGGAGGAAAAACGGGCTGGATGGTGTTGGTTCGAGTCGGGCCGACGGCGGCGGCGACAGCTCCCCACGGCAGCGATCGGCGGCGGCGACAGCGGACAGTTCGTGGCTGGTCCTAAACGGCGAGAAAGGGGTTGATGGTGATGGTGGTGAGGCGAAAATGAGAGGGCAAGCAGGAGAGAACAAGGTGAGGGCGGCGGTTGTAATGGCGAGGGCCGGCGCATGGCCGACGGGTGGCGGCGCTTGGGCGGTGGTTACGACGAGCTAATGGGCTGGTGGTGACGCCAAAATGAGGAGGAGGAGAGGGAGAGATGGTCGAGTAGTGGTGGTGGTGGTAGTGAGCTGGTCGGTGAAACGGTGGTGGCGAGCCGCCTAGTTGAGCGACAACGTGCGGCCACGGCAACGGGCTGCACCGGCTGGGCTAGCTTCTCTCGACAATAAAGGGAAGGAGATGGTTGGCGAGAGAGAGAGGGAGAGAGAGGAGAGTTGGCCGGTGGTGGTCAGAATGAGAAGAGGGAGAGAGAGAGTGGAGTGTTTTGAGCAAAATACTTGAGTAGGAGTAGGTGATCCACTCCACTCACAAAGACCATGATACCCACCCCACTAAGCCCTTGATCCAATGGTCTAAATTCGAAGGCCAATCATTCAATCCAAATCCAATGGCCAAGATTGAATCTTGCTTAAAATATCCAAGGTCCATTTGGGAAATAACCAGAAAGGTGGGGGGCTTATTGTCCAAAGATTCTTGGTCACAAGGAGGGGCTGATCATGTCTAAAATGCCCTCAATTTTCGAAATTAATGCTTAAGAGTCCAAGGGCAAAATGGTAATTTTCCACTCCCGATCCAAAATTCCATTTTTCACCCACACCGATCCCAAATATGATTGGCCACACTAATACGACGTCGTCCTTGCAAAATAGTCACATACATCTGTGAAATTCAACTCTCAAGTCCGGATCTAATTTAATATTTAATTTCGGTCCATTATAATTTTGGCGTCTCTTACTAACGGGTGGCTGTTTAGGAGTTACGCGTATCGATCTATAGTTACTTGAGTCATGATGGTCTCGATTCCTAAGAAAACGCGAAGATTTATCGTTAGCTCCGGAGGTCGCGATCATTCGAATTAGTTCAGGATTGTTCACCCCACGCATTCTCGATCGTGCAGAATCAACCGCGATCCAATCATATGTCGTTGGCCAACCCAATTCGTCACCCTCCTAGGATCGGCTCACATTGGCCCAAAATATCTCTTTTTCGTTCTTCGGAATTGAAGTTTGATTCACGGTCGAGTCCTCGGATCCACATACCGTTTTTCCTAGTTAGCCTTTCTCCATCGGTTAGTATTCTGAGAATAATTAGTTTCGGACGAGACTTACTAAAATGAAATGAGAAATCAATATATATTTCATTGATCCCGAAAGTGGGTCGAATTCGGGATGTTACATCTATTGAATTGACGAATCTATTGAATTCATGTATCTCATGAATTCATGTATCGCTTGAATTCGTGAATCTATTTAATTCATGTATCTATTGAATTTGTGAATCTATTTAATTCTTGTATATCTTGAGTGCGTGGATCTATTTAATTTATGTATATCTTGAGTACATGAACTTTAATACTCTACAAATAGTTTTAAACACTTCTTCATTCAAAGAAGCTGAAAAAATACCTTGCATTTCTTCACTTCAATTTTCTCTAAGTGTGCAGGTTTCGAGAAGTGTTGGACATAAGTCCTATTTGCATAATGCTAATTCAAATGGGTTCGAGGTGTTGTATCTTGGGAGGCATAGTTCATGGAGCTACTTAACACTGTTAGTAGGAACTAATCACCTTAAAGAGATTCAATTAGTCGTACCTCGCCTTTTGTTTTGTTATCGCTTTCTCAAATTTATTATATTTCTGGTTATAACAAACAGTGTCATGTATATTCCTCCAATATGTACGTGTACAATAATTTCCAACAATCTTAAGGCAATTAATAGTTCTTACTGTTTGTTAGGTTTATCAAAATATCGAGATGGCTAATAACAATCAGGTACCCAATAATGTCTAAAATGTTTCTAGTGACATTCCCATGATCATTTCAACCGGCGAGGTTCAAATCTCATGGCCTAGTGTTGAGGCAGAAAATGTTTCAAGCCTTTGAACTGAAACCATCTATGGTGGTATGGGCACAAGTTGCTTGATTGATATATTCAAGACTGTTTTTCCAAACAATACAAGCCAAATGGCATATGGTTCAATTTCTAGAGCGATGGTTCAATAGGCTTTTCCTAATTTGATGGTACAATTTCTAGTAACACTGAATGAGAAACTGGACAAATTCATCGGTGTGGGCTTTAAGTAGTGGCAACAAAAGAAGTTTTTCCATGTGACCATGCTGAATCTGGTCAAGTACTTATAGGAGGTGTGCCCGATAATTAGTCTAAATGCGCAAGCTGTCACGATACTTGGGGCGTTGAAGGCTTGGAAGCATCGGGACTTCCTATGTCGAAACTATATCCTTAACTGTTTGGTAAATTTTCTATATGATACTTATTGTAACATTGAAATCGCTAAAATGTTATGGGAGTCATTAGAAAAGAAAAACAAAATTGAGGACACAGGCACTAAGAAATTCATGGTTGCAAAATTCTTTGATTTCAATATGGTGGATTCTAAATCTATTATGAATTAGGGTTAAGAATTGCAAATAATTATGAATGACATCTTTGCTGAGGGAATGTTACTTAGTGAATCATTTCAAGTGGCAACTATTATTGAGAAGCCACCTCCAAGTTAGTCAGACTTCAAAAATTATTTGAAGCAAAAATGGAAAGAGATGAGCCTTAAGGATTTCATTTTACGCCTTAGAGTAGAGGAGGACAACGGGAGCAATGCAAACCCTCATATGAAACCAAAGGTCAACACTCTTGAGTTTTCTAGTAACAAGCAAAATAGGAAAAAGAAGAAGTCCTTTCAAGGAAAAGACAAGTAGAAGGAACAATTTCAGAAATTCCAAGAGATATATTTTGTTTGCAATAAGCTTGGCCATCGGGCTCAGTATTGCAAGATTTTCCCAATTAAAAGCAAACGCAACGGTAGAACCTAGCAATTGAATCTAACGGAGTCGAAAGATGATGAGAGACTGATTACTGTTGTGGTATCTAAGGTATCCTTAGCGTCGAACAATAAATATTGATGGCTAGATACAATGCCACAAATCCCATTTGTATGGATAAAAACTTGTTCTTGTCTTACAAGAAGTCTGAGGAAGAGGAGATGCTTTATATAGCTAACTATACTTAGCAAAAATTGTCAAGAGAGGAAAGGTGATCTTGAAGTTCACAACCATTAAGGAGATCATATTGCAAAATGTGTTGCATGTACTAGAAATCTGGAAGAATCTCATTTCTAGCCCTATACTTATCAAGAATGGTTTCAAAATTGTATTTGAATATGATGAGTTTGTACTTTCCAAAGGGGGGATGTATATGTTAAAATGGTGCTTTTATAATGACTTGTTCAAAGCCATGTGGTTGTGATCGATGTAAATTCGAAATTCTTGTACTCAAAGACTATTAATAAAGAGAAGTCTTTAGTTTACACTTTTGGGTCTTCTTATCTATGGCATGGCAGATTTAAACATGTAAACTATGGTGCAATGAAGAAAATAACAAATTTTGGGGATAACTTCAAGGTTTGAGTTGGATGCCCATTACAAGTGTAAGATTTGTGTTGAGGCTAAGTTTGCTAAGAAATATTTCAAATCGATTGAAAGAATGAGTAAACCTCTACAACTAATTCATAGTGATCTATGTGATTTAAGTTTGTGAAAGTAGAGGTGAAAAGAAGTACTTTATCACCTTTGTGGATGTTTGTACTTGGTTTTGCTATGTTTATTTGTAAACTAGCAAAGGTGAAGCTATGAGCATGTTTATCAAGTATAAAAGTAAGGTCGAGAACCAACTTGATAAACGAATTAAAGTGCTTAGGTCTGACAGAGAAGGAGAATACAATTCTTCCAATTTCAAGGAGTTGTGTACTAGTTTGGAGATAATTCACCAAACAATTGCACCTTACACTCTGTAACAAAATGGAGTTATTGAGCGGAAGAATAGAACTCAAATGGAGATGGCTAAAGCCATGATCTTAAGTTCGGATTTACCTTAGAACTTGTGGGTGAGGCAGTTTTAAATAAAGTGCCCCACAATAAGACAGGTCAAACTCCAAATGAGTCGTGGAATGGAAGGTTGCCATCCTACAATTTTTTAAATTGTGGGAGTGCCTAGCCAAGATGGCAATTCCTCCTCCTAAACAAACTCAGTTGGGACCTAAAATGATGGTTGCATATTCATCAGTTATGCTCAAAATAACAGCACATACGGATTTGTGGTTATTAAATCTGAAAATGTGGAAATCTATACCAATACTATCCCGAAATCAATGGATGTTGAATTCTTTGAGGATATATATCATACGAAAAGAAATGAGGTGAATCTTTTCAGAAGAGATTTAAAATTTTGAACCTAAGAATGATAAAGTTGAGGTCGAAGATGCCAAACTTCGAAGGAGCAAGAGGTCACGGATTGGAAAATCTTTCAGACTTGACTTTCTAATATACATCTTAGAAAGTAAGTGTCAAACGTTTCAAGAGGCAATGTTAACTCCTGATGCTCGTTACTAGAAAGAAGCTATTGACAATGAGATTGATTCTATCCTAAGTAATCACCTTTGGAAATTGGTTGATCTTCTATTAGGAAATAAACCAATTTAATGTACATGAATCTTAAAAAAGAGGCGTAAAGTTGATAGTTTCATAGATAAGTATAAAGCATGGCTCGTTGCTAAAGGGTTTAGACCAAGAGTGGGTTTAGAATACTTTGATACTTACTTACTTATAACAAAAATAACATCAGTTATGATATTAATTGCTATAAATTTGCTATACAATTTGTAGGTATATCATATGTATGTGAAAACTACGTTTTTGAATGTTGATCATGACGAGCAAATTTATATGGAACAACTTGAACGATTTAAGGTCAAAGGACATAAACACAAAAGTGTGTAAACTTATCAAATCATTTTATGGACTTAAACAAGCTTGTAAATAATGGCATGAGAAGTTTGACTGTATGATGATCCAAAATGGATATAGAATCAATGTGTGTGACAAATGTGTATACACTAAATCCATGACCATTGTAAGTGTACTTATTTGTTTATATGTCGATGACTTGCTGATTATTGGAAATAACATTAAGGTTATAAAAAACAACAAGAATGTTCTCAAGAAGAATTTCGAGATGAAAGACTTAGGTGTTGCGGATCTTATACTCAGCATCAAAATTCTAACTTATAGGTTTAACACAATCTCGTTATGAAACGGTAATTGAAAGGTTTAAAACGTTCAATATTAAAGATGCAATAATCATTTTCTTCCATCCTAACTTTAAGAAAGAATATTGTAAATAATATTAGGCAGCTGGAGTACTCTCGAGTGATCAGCAGTATCATGTGCATCATGAACTATATTAGACCAGATATTGCACACTCAGTAAGAAAACTGAGTTGGTATACAAGTAATTCTGGTCATGAGCATGGAATGCTCTGTTGAGAGTGTTAGATTATTTGCAAAGAAAAAGATTATGTCTTGTAATATGGCAAATATTCAACTGTTTTGGAAGGCTTTGTGTGCCAACTGGATTTTGAATTCTGATGAATCAAGATCGACTAACGGATATGTATTCACATTAGGAGGTGCCACAATATCGTGAAAATTCTCAAAGCAAATTCTAATAGTGCGTTCCATAATGGAATCAGAGTTTGTTGTTTTGGATAAAATTGCCGAAGAAGTAGAGTGGCTTTGACAATTTTTAGATTATGTTCAGTTATGGCCAAAACCTGTGCCTCTGATATGTATTCATTGTGATAATCAAACAGCGATTGTAAGGGCACATAATGTGATGTATATAACGGTAAGTCTAAACACATTCGTCATAAACATAATACCGTAAGGCAATTGCTCTTTAATGGAACAATTTCTTTGGACTTTGTGAAGTCAAAGGAAAACATTGTTGATCCATTGACAAAAGGTTTGTCAAGAGAGCAAGTAAATTACACATTGAGGGGAATAGGGGTTAAAGCTTTAACTCAATAAAAAGGTTTCAAGGTGGAAACCTAACCTAGCGATTGAAGATCCCATGGACTAGGTTCATTGGGACAATGCTAATTTTGGAAACTCTAATGTGCGCACTGTCTCTCACTCCTATGATGTAACTGTGCTTTCTACAAAGTTTTAAGAGCATGCTTTGCATTAATGACTCCTATAGCCATGAATTCAACATCCTAGCAAGGTTTGGTATGATACCTTTAATAGGAATGCACCTATATACATGGAGTTGACCGACTCTATGAAAGTATTTAAAGGCTAGATTTTCCAAAACATGCATGAATCTCGAGAGGTTTAGTGTTGAAAGAATGAACACAATCGAGAACCAATCTCGATCCAGAGATACTTTGTGTGAGGTCTATTGTCTAGGCTTACTCCGACAACTAGCGATTCAAGGCTTAGTCTATCGACGGGATAAGTATGTCCACGATGGGTTTTCACTAAAGAAGGTTTAAAGCGAAAGCTACCTATCTTGATGCAGTGTATTTCCACATGCACAATTAGAATTCCTCGAGTCAAAATGTTTGTTGATCCATTAATATGAGGAATTGTTGTAATTATTGGTTAATGAATCAACGAAAGTGAGCAAAACTAGATACGTCTATTTAATTCATGTATATATTGAATTCTTGAATCTCTTGAATTCTCGTGAATCTTGTGAATTCATAGATCTATTGAATTGATGAATCTATTGAATTTATACCTCTCTTGAATTTGTGATCTATTTAATTCATGTATTTATTGAATTCATTAATCGATTTAATTCATGTATCTCTTGAATGCATGAATCTATTTAATTTATGTATTCTTTGAATTCAAGTATCTCTTAAGCACGTGAACTTTAAACTTCAAATTTCTTTAAATGTGCTGGTTTCGAGAAATAATCGATAGTGTCATGTTTGCATAGTCTACTTCAAACTGGTTCAAGGTGTTGTATTTTGGCAAACATAATTTGTGAAGCTGCTTAGCACCACTGACAGAAACTAATCGCCTTAAGCAGATTTGGTTAGCCGTACCTCACCTCATGTTTATTTTTGTTAGGATTCGACTATAATTAGCAAATCGCACCTTTCTGTTACATCTATCAATTACAAAAGATCCAAGGCGACTCCCCCAGACGACCGCTTGCCACCAGGAGTGGGACCCCCGTGCCTTCCTATCGGGGGGGAGTATGAAACAAACCTTGAAAATTTTTGTTATCGTTTTCTTATATATATTATATTTCTAATCAACAAGCAATGTTACGTATCTTCCTCCAATATGTACATTTACAATTGTTTTCAACACTGCCATGATTGGCACGACCGAAATCGATTTGCCATGCAGCCTAACTATCAATTAAGAGTTAGCTTGACACTGAAAGCATAGAACTAAAGGTAACAACCAACTATCATCATCTATTAGAATGCCTTTGAGCCTTGACAGAGGGAAAGAGTCACTAATGTCAAGGTTAAGTTCAGAGGCTTCATTGCGTGCCCTTAGAAGACGAGATTCTGGGCTTTGAATGGTTGCACTTTGCGCCTCTGCAAAGAAATTTTTAAGAATAAGGTAATACAATAATAGGAGAGTGGACAAACTCGTGGTTGCAGCGCCAGGGAGCAGCACAATAATATCACCGGTACGGACATCACACGATCCCAGAAGACACGTTGCCGAGGTTAAGCGACCCCAGTTGCGTGACACCAGGTGGTGCAACGCTGGGGGTACAAGACTAGGGAATGCGAGGATAGACCCTCGGTGTGCTAGATCTAGAGTTAAGCGACCTTGTGCGAGCTAGATCTAGCGTAACAACGCTCGACGAAGTTTACCAGAGTCATGTGACAATTGACAAGCTAGATCTGGCATCAAGCGACTCATGGCGAAGCTTGCCTCTGTTGCGCGACCCTCAATAGCTAGATCTAGGGTGGAGCGACCCTCGGCGAAGCTTTTTAACGTTGGGTGACCCTGCGCAAAGCTTGCCAGTGATGTGTGAAGCTTTGCCGGTGTCTCCCAAACCTCGACCTCATCCGCGAAGCTTCCCAGCCACTGCAAGTTCATGAAAATCCCTAAACTTACATTGGAAAAAACAATAAGTGAAAGGTAAAACAGGAATACTAATATACTAGTGAGAGCAAGATTGGAAGAAAAAAACCTAATTAAACCCTTGAACCTGCATTCCGAAAATGGTAAAGCCAAAAGCTGAGGTGGGGGGTTGCCTTGAAGTCTGAACATTTTTAAAGCCAACCTTTACACCAAGGTCTTTGAAATGGTATTATCAAACGCCAAAACTTTGGTTCAAGAGCGTTTGGAGGCTCAAAACTACTTGCAAATGTACTCTCAGACGCATCCTAACTGGGTTTATTAAATCATTGGAAAATTTTCCATATGGTGCTTATACAACCACGTAATGTTTACTACATTATTTAGTAAACCTATTTAGCATATAAGCCTCAGTGTCTCTAACATTACTCAATGCAAAAATGTGAATGTGTGTTTGTTTATTCTTTCTCAAGCTTATGAAATTAATTAATGTTACAAAACCCATAACTATAAACAGACGATCAGTTCTGGGACTCAGAGTTTGATAAATACTACCAACAATGGCACGGACTGATGGGCAGAAAAAAAATATCTTGAGGCACTACTAGCCAATATTTCCATAACTTTTTTGTGCTTACCCTCCGAATGACAGAAACTTTGCAGGCACAAGCAGCTAGACAGTATAGAACTAAAGGCAGCTGTCCTGATCGGCATGACCGAAATCGATTTGCAATACAGCCTAACTATCAATTAAGAGCCAGCTCGACAGCGAAAGCATAGAACTTAAGGTAACAATCAACTGTCAATATCTACTAGATTGCCTTGAGAGTCTCGACAGAGTGAGCGAGCTAATAATGTCGAGGTTAATTTCAAAGTCTTCATCACGTTCCCCACGAAGACAGGAGATTTCGGGCTTTGAATGGATTCCTTTGCACTCTGTGTCTCTGAAGTCAAGAGACACACAAATTAGCCATCACCAAAACCCTGCACAAATCGGGGGTTCTTCCATTGGCTCTTACTGTTCTAAGAATTAACATCACTTTAAAATATGTTTCACATGGCCAGAAAGAATCAACAAATTTCAGTGATAGACGTAAGTTGGATAAACGTCCCTTTCTTGATGTACTCGTTGTCCTCTTCTCTGTGCCAGACGAGAAGACGATGCAGCCTTCTTTGACGAATCAAGAAGAAAAATTGACCAGCCTACTTTATACAACATGCCAAACTGTTTGCATTTTCTCCAAGTTAAACGCGAAATTCAACGTATTGACACTTACGGTCCTTGAACATCGATTCAATGTATAATATAATATTTAAATTTTTAACTTATTTAATGTAGTCTATAAACTTTAATTCAATATGCAATACCGTCACTGAACTTTTAATTTGTTCAATAAGGTCCTCGGACTTTTGATATACATTATATGAAGATATTTGATTTTATTTCTTCCATTAATTCAAGTTCAAGGGCAACATCGAATATTTTTATATAATTCACACACTAAATTGAACATGAACAAAAAGTTCAGGGACTACATTGAACAAATTAAAAATTCAAGGACCACATTACACAACAAGCTACAGTTTAGAGACCACACTGAACAAATAAAACGCTTAGAGACCACATTATACATTGGGTCAGAGTTCATGGACCATTTGTGGCATTTTCCCCATTAAATTCTTTGAGCATCCATGGCGACATCGAGTTTTTTCCCTCCTAAAAAATCATCTAAATTATGTGAGTTCAATGCTATGGCCATCGACTTTTGGCAAATATTTAGTAATAGACCCATCAAACGGGTGGATTGGGACAGGATTGAGTCAGGTTGAAAAATGGTCCAACCCAAATAAACAAATTTAACTCGTTTTGACCCATTTTCATACAATGCAAATTTAGTGACACATAGCCGACTGGACGCATATTGTTAAACACTTCCATATTTAACCCAATTTAGGAAAATTCATACTCAAATGAAATGAGAGTGCGGAGTGAGTGAGTGCAAGATTAAGTGAGGATGAGAGATAATGAAGAGAAACTCTTAGAGGTGGGTTGGGTTTAAATTAGTTATAAACCCATTTAATATCAATATTATGTTGAGTTTTACCATTATAAACTTATTTATAACCCATTTACTGAATATAATTAATCAATATAACAACTTTCTTCATTGTATATTGACTAAGGCTCATGTTGACGGGTCTACTAATCTTACTGGTATGATGCACTCTGCTCACTTGAATCGGGTGCACCCAATAGTCAGTCATTCAATTGAAATCTGACGTAATAGCCAATCACATGCAGAGAGAAAACACTATAAATATGCAAGGGGTGAATTCGAGCTCATCCCTGGATCATCTAAGCCCTAAATTCCCGGCCTGCACAATGCTTCATTTCAGTTCTTTTGCCTTCATCTTACCTTGTCTTCTCTTTCTGTTCATGCTCATCAAAATTTTCAAAGCAAAAAGTTCCAATGCTTTGAAGTTACCCCCGGGGCCAAAGAAACTGCCCCTTATCGGAAATTTGCACCAATTGATAAGTCCAGAGCTACCACACCACCATCTGAATAACCTAGCGAAAACCTATGGCCCCATTTATCACCTCAAGGTCGGCGAAGTCACGCTCGTCGTTCTTACGGCTCCTGAAATTGCTGATGAGGTCCTGAAGACGCATGAGATCAACTTTGCTCAGAAGCCAACGTTCCCATCTTTAGAGATGATGTCCGACACGAACTCAAGCTTCGTGTTTGCGCCATACGGAGAATATTGGAGGAAGCTTCGTAAGATTTGTGTCTTGGAACTTCTTAGCGTCAAACGTGTTCGTTCTTTCCGGTCAATAAGAGAAGACGAGATAAGCAATCTGGTCCAGTTCGTGCGCTCCTTGCAGGGTTTCCCTCTCAATCTCTCCAACAAGATCTCTCCATGCTTAAATGCCATAATATCCAAAGCAGCATTTGGTGAAAGCTCCAAGAGACATGAGGAGTACCTTTCAGCTCTTAAAGACGCAGCCGACCAGGCTGGCGGGCTTAGCATCGCCGATGTTTTCCCGTCCCTTAAAATCCTGCGTTACATTAGGGGGAGGAAATGGAAGCTGGACAGCATTCGGCGAAGATGTGATCAAATTTCGAATTGTATTCTAAATGATCATAAGAGGCTGAGAGAAAACTTAAGTACCCAGGAAGATAGCTTTGCCAAGGAAGATTTTGTCGATGTACTTTTACGGATTCAAGAGTCGAACGAACTTGGATTTCCTCTTACCGACAGCCACATTAAATCTCTCGTCCTGGTATGTTTTGATCCTATAGCTATGCTAGTAGATTTGGTAATACGTGTTTTAAAGTTAGAACACCATAAAGTTATGTGTCACTATTTTCTACGAGTTGCTACAAACTGCTGGGGTTGTAGGTCTCTGCCAAACACCTTAAAAAACGGTAATACTCCTTTCCCAGCTAGAGTAATGCAGAAAAAAAAGTATCGACCACCTTCGAAGTCCTTTCAGTGTTATTTGTGAAATCTAGCTCATTAATTGGACATACCAAAGCAAAATTCTCCCATCCTCAGACTAAATGCATGTTTCTTTTTTGTTTGCACCGCTTTAGGAAACCTTTGGTGGTGCAACCGATACTTCATCGGTAACGGTAGAATGGGCGATGTCGGAATTGCTCAAGAACCCACAGGTGATGGTGAAAGCACAAGCCGAGGTACGCAAGGTCTTGAAAGGAAAGGATCAAGTGCAAGACTCAGATCTCGAAGATCTCAAGTACTTAAAGTCAGTGATCAAAGAGACTCTCAGGTTACACCCTCCAGTACCATTAGTCCCCAGAGAAGCAAGGCAAGCATGCAAGATCAGGGGCTATGATATACCCGCTAAATCAAGGGTGCTTATTCATGCCGGGGCATTAGGAAGGGATCCAAATCGCTGGGAAGACCCAGAAAAATTTGAGCCAGAGAGGTTTCTTGAATCATCAGTAGACTTCATTGGGACATATTATCATTTTATACCATTTGGGTTTGGCAGGAGGGTGTGTCCAGGCATCTCATTTGCTATGGCAAATGTTGAGCTCTTACTAGCACTTTTGTTGTACCATTTCGACTGGGCACTTCCCAATGGGCAAACTCCTGAAGAACTGGATATGACCGAGGCTTTTGCGGCCACGGTCCGCAGAAAGAGCGATCTTCATGTGATCGCCACCCCTTACAGTCATGGCCATGCCTGATAAAGAGAACTTGTCGGTTGGGGTGGCCATTCATATTGTGCCATCACAGCTCATGTCAATTATCTATTTCATCCCGTGTCGTTGCTAAGAAAATAAAGTCTTTGAACGGGGGCTATAACATGTCAAATCGTGTTAGTCTCGGTTTTTTGTCGTATCAGCATGTTTGTACCAAAACTTTGAATTTCTCTCTATCAAATTTCTCGGGTTTGTGTTCCCTCTAATGGTCCAAGAAATTGCCTGCCTTGGCTTATGGTGGATGGTTGGCTTTGCTTCTTTGTCCGAAACAATATGTTTACAACGAGTTACAATGGAGCTCAGCCACATTAATAAAACCATAGCGCTAGTTGAATTTGTACTACATCGATAGAACCATAAACATTGTGGCGTGCACCACATTATGTAGTTGTCAATATTGAAACCAGTCGGTCATTGTCATCGATGCCTCAAAATTTATTGATAAACTAGTTATGCTTGCGCTTTGTGCGTGCATATGTTGGCAATATACTTTTACCATATAATTATTTTTAAATTGTTGTACTTGATATTATTTGCTTTGAAGTATATAGGTGAATTTCAAAAGGACCTAAAATTGAATGAAATGTCAATAGGCATGTTTCAAATACGTTAAACCTTTATGTTCTTTTTACAATTAATTAGTGTCACAGTGATATTTAAGATGAATAGATATTAAGTCGTAAATCTGTAACACAACATATCCTTCAAATTTTATTAGTATATCTAAATAAAATAGACAAATTGTGTACTTATTTACACTTTGAAATAAGTTATAAATCCAAATATAAATCCTATTCATCTAATAATACATGCTTCTCTTTGTGACTTAATTTTTATTTAGCTGCTATATCAATATATTTGATATAGTTTCGCTTTTTTTTAATTTTAAAATTAATCAAAACGGATAACTTAAGATCTGTTGGAATAAAAAGTTGAAAGAGATAATTATTAGATAATAAATTTGAGATGCTTTCGGGCTTCGGGCCAAACAAAACAATTTAGAGGGGGATGAATAGGTTTATTTCATCAACAGAATTTCTCACAGAAGAAAATAAACAAAGTTCTCACAAAGATTAGTAACAAATCAAGGGTGACAGGTGCAAGTATTGCTATCAAGCACGTACAGCCAATAATGAACAAATGATCTACTATCAGCATCCATATAAATAATGCCATAAACACTCCTACCAAAATTAGTCAAAATTCATCAAATGTAACTTCATAACAAGTGAATTTAATTCTAGGCACCACAACCCATAGCCCCACTCACCATATGCATAGTCTAGGAATATGCACTTTCTTACTCTCCTATTGAGCTTAACATCACTTATTCAAACATAACACGAGCACTCAAATATTCCAAAAATAGATTAATCAATAATGCTACCTGACCACACTTCCTCGGAAGTGCAACTTATTTACCGGGTAGTTCACCATATTAAGCACATATGCTAAGAATCTCCTAGCCATACAGCACTAGACATTATTTTATGGGCTATCTCTAGTAATGTTTAGCTTATCAACTCTTCAACACGTTGTGGTGCATCATCTAACTATGCCTTCATGCAAAATTCATCTAATAGCTCCGAGCAGAACTACTTACTATTCTCGGTACACACATGATTAATTGTTTATTAGTCTCCTTTTTTATCAAAGCTCTCAACTACCTAATCATGACGACATCATCAAACTTGTGTCTTAGCATAAACACACATATCTCCCTCGAGTAGCCCCCAATTGTTAGAACAAATCTAACACTCTTCCCCGAAGGACACCGCGGTAACTTGTAAACATCTAAGTGAATCGACTTTACAATCTTTGTGATTTCTCTTATAGTGTTACTGAACTTCACTTTTACCATTTGTCTAAGTCATAGCACTTGCAAGATCTAGTTTCTTAGCCAAATAACCACTCCCCATATTCCTTTCACTCAAAACCTTTAGGTCTCTCTTGCCAATTTGCCCCAAATGCATATGCCACAATTAAGACTCTTAAACAAATACATCCAGTGTCTTTGCAAAAAATCTATTGTTGGCTCGCCTTGAAGCTCATATGAGCCACTATGTTTAATTCCACTCATTGTCATCAGGACACCATGAATGACCTTCTGCAGTATGCCGACTCCCAAATAAATTCAGGGCACTCAAGGCAATTAGATTCTTTTTTAATTTTGGAACATACCTCACTTCAATCAATATCCTCACAATAATGCCCTGCATTCTAATTCTAACATTGCCAACGCCCATAGTATCACACTCAAAGTTATCCCCTAACTATACTTTACCGTTATCTGTGCACCGATAAACAGTAAACCGGTTCATGTTTACTGTAGAACCAAACAAACAGCCACAATCCATAATCTATCCGTCAAACGACGAATCCTCAATGGTAGACAATACATAATCATCACTATCCAATACACCATCAGCAATTGTAGCAATATCATCAGTAGACTCAACACTAATTCCCTCACCCTTCTTGTTCTTTAGCTTAAAGCAATTCCTTCTAAAATGACCCTCTTACCACAATTCCAACATACAACGCCACCAATCCTTGTTTTTTTATTTTTTTTAATTGAAACCAATCCTAGTTTGATTACCTTTGTTTAGATTGCTACATGTACTAGTTCTTCTTCTAGTTTCACATACTAAAACAATAGACACTTGTTTAGCAGACTATCTTCCACGATATCCTCACTCAAAATCAAATCGTGAACCTCATCAAACGTCAAGTTTCTTGAACTAGAGAAATTTCTAACGGTAGTAACAGTAGTATTTTAACTATCAAGCAATTATGATTATAGAATCACAGCACATATCTCATCATCAAAGTTGATTTGAACCGAACTTAATTGACTAACGATAACATTAAATTCATTGATACGATGAATAACCAATGTGCATTCACCCATCTTTAAGTGAAACAGACGTTACTTCAAGTAGACTAGACTGATCGCAAATGGCTTCTCGTGCATGTTGAATAAGGCATTCATCAATCTCGTAGTAGTTTCTTTCACAATGTTAAACACGACTTTACGAGACAACATCAACTAAATAATACCCAATGCTTGTCTAATCAATAATACCCAATCAACTTGCTGATTATTCTATTCTTAGAATATTTGATTGCTTATGTTCTGTTTGAGTAAGTGATGGTAAGCTCGATGGAAGGGCGAGAAAACATATGTTCCTAGGTTATGCATAAGATGAGCGAAATTATCAGCTGCGGTGCCCGGAATGAAATTCACCTATTATCAGCAGAGAAGTTACATTTGACGAGTCTCCAATACTACTGGGTAGGAGTGATTATAGTAGTATTCATATGGATCTGCACGGTGTTCAGCTTAAGGTGGAGTTGAAACCAGAAACTTCTAAGATAGCAGGTACTAGTGGGGTAATTGACACAGATGGTACTTATAGCGAGGTGGAGCCTATAAAGCCAACAATTGCCGTTATTGCAAATATTGACATGATATGTATTCGAACTCCTAATAGATATGGATGCAATGATGTTTTTGTTTTATCTATAGTAGATGAGGTTGTGTCTAAAAGTTCTTGTCAAGCAGTTAAATGTGTAGGTGCAGTTAGTGTTTTAATAAGATCCACAATTATGATGAAGTTCAAGCAAAAGTTGGACTTGAAAAACTTTTATAGCGGTTTAGCCCATGTGAGCCTATGGGAGAGTAGTAACGAAATTCGGATTCTATCAAAGCGATTGTTACTTGACTCAAACATCGAGCCAAAGTGGAGTTTGCTACAATATGTCTCAAGTTTGAGCCCGTGAACGAAACCCAACTCAAGATAAATTATTATTTGTGGATACCTGAATATTTGCCATGGAGATTAGATTTCCTTTTATGGTGTAAGAGTTCTAATTGGATAAGGATTTCAAGCAAAATAAAACAAAGGGTTAATACCATGAAGAACCTCAAATTAGTACACTTGTGACAAATTTACTCCAAACTATTTTTTTGACCACAAAAAACCATAAACTTGTGCATCTGTGACAATTTTACTCCGAATTAATTTTTTAACCATAAAAAATCTCAAACTGGTACACCTGTGATAATTTTATCTTATAATTTTTCAACTACCGAAAACCCCAAGCTGGTATAGCTATGACAAATTTACCCTTCGTTAAGTTCCGTTAAATTTTATTGTCAAATTGCTAAATTTGATGACACTTGACAGTTGACGCGTGTATCAGCTCAGGGTTTTATCCGTCTATTTGTCACAAGTTTACCAATTTGTAATTTTTCGTGATATTAATCCAATTTAACGGATACTAATGGAGGGTAATTTATCACAAATGTATCAGTTTGGGGTTTTTAATGGTTAAAAAATTAATTTGGGATAAAACTGTTACAGGTGTATTAGTTTGGGATTTTTTGTGATTAAAAAATTATTTCAGGATAAAATTGTCACAGGTATACTAGTTTAAAGTTTTTCATAGTATTAATTCTAAAATAAAAAGTGAAATATGCGGAAATCTGTGCACGTTGGAGAGAGAGGATGAATTTGGAAAGTCGAACATGGACATTTGACTTTGCATGGACTCGCTCAAGATTTGTCAGACAAAGAAGGAAAAAAACAAGGAAATAAAAGATGCGGAAGTTTCGGCAAATTCGGCAAAGGGTCCTCCTGTTTGAGATTATGTAAATTGAGAATATAGGTGCGGACGTTCCTGTTGTTGATTGGATGAAGTTCGGCCGTGAACAAACTTTCTCAGTGCTAAATTTCGACAAATTACATCCAAGACACGAGTGTTGAAGTCGATTAAATTCTTATGATAAGAATTTGTGCATAATTCATTCGTAAAATTGAGAGTTTTGTGAGGAATTATGGACTAATTGGGTGTAATTTTTTTTTTTTTTTTGGTCAGCTTATTGAGTGTAATTTGAAGCTTGGAAAATACTGAGAATGTTTGAGTGACTCGATTGTGATTGTAATTTATATTGTAACGCTTGATCTATAGTGAAATTCGTTGCTGCTCTCTTGTAGATATAGATCGTTACGATCGAAATACATAAATCCAGCATCCAATTTATTTTTTCATTCTATCTATTTCCACTCTTCGATCGCTTGCTTCCGCAATACTTTCAAACCGTCCATGAATCCTCTGCTCAATACCAGATACGGTTTCCAAATCTTCATGCAGAAGAATCCCTTCCTCGAGATCTTCGTGGTGAACCTGATTTGAACAATGGAGCACCGGGTGTTCAACCCCATTGCCCTATCCACAGCGTCATGCCTTTCTCTGACCTTGTCAGAGAGTTCGAGAGGCTCTACCCGGCATGAGAGGCGACCAATGTGGGGACTTGGCCATGTCGAATGTTGTCAGAGAGAGGAGCTTCTATCTCATGCTCATCTCCAAAATCATCTCAGGGACTTGCAGATGAAAGAGACGAGCATTCTATCCAAAAAACAGAAAAGACACAGAGATGTGAGCGTAAATGACTTGCAGGTCGACGCCTCAGGAGAAAGAGGGGCGATATTATTAGTTACTTCACCAGACAATCAAGTTACGATTCCAGCCAAAATGGCTTTGGAAGCAGCTCCTCCATTTGCTTTTATGTGCCAGAGGCTTTTATTTTAGCTTCTTTTGTCTTTCCCATAATGTTCCTGAAATCTTGTTTAGGAGCCAATATTTCAAATGGAGAATAAACTTTGATTGTAATGAAGCTAAAACTGTTTATGCAAGTAAAGTTAGTAGATGATAGCTACAGAAAATATAAAACAATCATCGCAAGCTTGTTAGGGAAATACTTATGCTTTAACGTAGAACACAAATATGTACATGACTTAAAAAAAAAGTCTGTTTTTTGCATGTTTGCTTAACTTACAAAAAGGTACTTCTTTATTGATGAGAAAAATTATATAACTGTCGCAACCATCGTCGTCGCAAGAAAAAGTGGGTCTATCTTGACGTGCATTAAGTCCATGTTTGCAACTCAACTCAGGCTTTCTCAAGTCCATACCATGTCACGACTCACCAATAATTAGTTTATGGTAGATAGATTAGATACCCAAGTAAAGCAATGGAGGAATTACCTTACTTCTATGTACAAAAGATTAAATGAGTCTGAAAACTTGATTACACTATTTAGATAACCAATACATCATAAGTGTGCAAACAAATGCCTAACATACTTCTAATTGAACACAAGCAGAGTCGAATTAAATTCGCAATGCAAACATACAAATCAACTAATCGTGCAATCAAGCATGACATTCATAATACAAGAAAGTGAAAGAAGGAAAATCCAAAGCCCAATTTTCATTTTCTTAATTTTATGAAGTTTGTAAATTTTTTAGACTTTTTAAAATATTTTTTAATATTAAAAAATAATATTATATTATATTATTATAATATAAACGGATTCGGGTCGAATCTCCACGTCCGACCGGAGTTCGTCGACCCATAACCGGATCGGGCCTGATTTGCAGACCCGTTCTTGCTCACAAAAAAGGTCCCAAACCCCTAAAACAAAAAATGAACTGAGCCCTGGCCCAAATCCCATTTTCTAATCCAGCCCAGCCCACTATACGAAAGAAAAAAAAAACCCGGGTCAGGCTCCTCGCCCTACCCGGATCCGACCCGGATTTGCCCCCTACAGACCCCCTGTATTCCCTGCACCGTGGGGTCTCGACGGAGGCGCCCGAGACGCCGCTCATCTCAGCCTGGCAACGCTCCGCTCCGGTGTTGCCCCGGCCAGCCCGGGTTGAGGCCCTGCCTCCACCCGGACCGCCGTTCCCCGGCCGACGTTGGCGCCGCCGGCATGGGTACTCCGGCTAAACTCCAAACGAAACAACGGCCGCGGCTGGGACGCGGCCGACTTCCGGAACTCTAAACACCACAGGGACACCAAAACAGAGAATGCGACTCGCGCGGGCGACTCAGACGCCGGATAGAACGGACGACCTAAAACTGGATCTCACCTAGGCGTTTTGTCGAACATTTCGTGTGCGCTGGAAAAACGAATGATTTTGGCTCAACCGAGACTCTAACACGAGCCAGGGCTCTCAACACACCAACAGAGACACACACAGCAGACCAACGAAGGACGGAATGGGGCCGGAGCTCGCGCAAGCCGGACGGCCGCGAGCTCCGATCCGGCATGCCCAAAACAGAGCAAAACTGAAGGCCGAGAAGACAAAACAGGGTTGATGGGCGGAGCTCGGGCGAGACTTGCCGCGGTCCCAACCTAACTTGGTGGCGACGGACGGTAGACGATCTCGACGAATCGAGGTATAGCCGACCGTCTCGGTGCCGCCAAACCGGGATCCTCGGGAAAACGACTCGAAAATCAAACAAAGACAAAAACCGGCAAACTGGAACCTATCGAGGCTCGGCGTAGGGAGAAGGCGCGGCAGGAGAGGCGTCAGCCGCGGCTGAGACGTGGTGGTCACCGGCAGGGGCCTTTCCTCCTCTGGTTCTCTCTCTGCTCAGCCCTCTCTCCCCCCGACTCTCTGTCTCCTCTCTCTCGGTCTCACACAAAAACCGACCCCGCCCTCCACCCTCCTCCCCACTTTCTCTCTCTCTCGGTCTCCTTCCTTTTAAGGCGGCCGGCGATCTATTCTGCTCTAGCCGCCCCTACGCCAGCTCTGCCGCCTCCTCTGCTCTGCTTTTCTTGCTTGGCCGTGATGCGGCCTCCCTTGCTTGGCTCTGAAGCGTCCACGGCAGAGAGAGGAAAAGGGAGAGGGAAAGGGAGAGAGAGGGAAGGAGGCTGGGCCAAAGAAAGAAAAACGAAAGAGCTGGGCCGGGCCCAGCCGAAAACGAAAAGGGGAAAAAAAGAAAGGGAGGCTGGGCCGGGCCTTCCTCGGCCCAGCTTCGCCCCTCCTTTTTTAACATTTTATTAATAATAAAAAGAAAATATGCCCTAATAAAAGCCTATTAACGGAAATGTACCTAATGTCTTTATGCCATGTAGTTAAAATTAACAAAAATTATTTTAGGAATTAGAAATTTAATTCCTAAATTTTGTGCAATTTAATTGGGCAATTAAAAAATAGGTGTCAACAATAACTATGAAGGATAAATGATACAAATAATTCATGAACTTTGACACAATGTGCAATATAATCCATGAACTTTAAGTTTATTTAATGTGGTCCATGAACTTTAGTTCAATGTGCAATCTCATCCCTACACTTTAAATTTGTTCAACGTGATCCCTGTACTTTTGATATACGTTCAATTTAGTTCCCGGACTATATGAAATGTTCAATATTGTCTTTGAACTTGAATTAATGGAATGACAATATTGAATATATTCATACAATCTAAGCACTAAATTGAATATGTACTAAAAGTTCGAAAACCACATTGGACCAAATTAAAAGTTCAGAAACGATATTGCACATTGAGCTAAAGTGTGGGGAATTGATGGTTGCCATCCTGCAATTTTTTAAAGTGTAGGGGTGCCTAGCCAAGGTAGCAATTCCTCCTCCTAAACAAACTCGGTTGGGACCTAAATTGATGGTTGCATATTCATCAGTTATGCTCAAAATAACAGCACATACGGATTTGTGGTTATTAAATCTGAAAATGTGGAATCCATGCCAATACTATCCTAAAATTTAGGGTGAATCTTCTCAAAAGAGATTTAAAAATTTGGACTTGAGAATGATAAAGTTGAAGTCGAAGAAGCCAAACTTCGAAGGAGCAAGAGGTCACAGATTGGAAAATCTTTCAAACTTGATTTTCTAACATATATCTTAGAAAGTAAGCATCAAATGTTTCAAGAGGTAATGTTAACTCCAGATGCTCATTACTAGAAAGAAGCCGTTGACAATGAGATTGATTCTCTCCTAAGTAATCATCCTTGGAAATTGGTTGATCTTCTACTAGGAAATAAACCAATATGATGTAAATAAATCTTAAAAAAGAAGCACAAAGTTAATAGTTTCATAGATAAGTATAAAGCATAGCTCGTTGCCAAAGGGTTTAGACAAAGAGAGAGTTTAGAATACTTTGATGCTTATTTACCTGTAACAAGAATAACATCAGTTATGATGTTAATTGCTATAATTTAGCTATACAATTAGTAGGTATATTAGATGTATGTGAAAACTGCGTTCTTGAATGGTGATCATGACGAGCAGATTTGTATGGAACAACCTGAAGGATTTAAGGTCAAAGGACAAGAACATAAAAGTGTGTAAACTTGTCAAATTATTGTATTGACTTAAACAAGCTTGCAAACAATGGCATGAGAAGTTTGGCTGTATGATGATCTAAATTGGATATAGAATTAATGAGTGTGACAAATGTGTATACACTAAATCCATGACCGTTGTAGGTGTACTTATTTGTTTATATGTCGATGACTTGCTGATTATTTGAGATAATATTAAGGTTATAGAAACAACGAGAATGTTCTCAAGAAGAATTTCGAGATGAAAAACTTAGGTGATGTGGATGTTATACTCAGCACCAAAATTTTAACTTATAGGTTTAACACAATCTCGTTATGAAACGATAATTGAAAGGTTTAAATGGTTAAGCATTAAAGATGCAAATATTCATTTTCTTCCATCCTAACTTTAAGAAAGAATACTATCAACAATATTAGACAGCCGAAGAACTCTCAAGTGATCAACAGTATCATATGCATCGTGAACTACATTAGACCAGATATTGTACACTCAGCAAGAAAACTGAGCTAGTGTATAAGTAATTCTGGTCATGAGCATGGAATGCTCCGTTGAGAGTGTTAGATTATTTGCAAAGAAAAAGATTATGTTGTGTAATATGGTAAATATTCAACTGTTTTGGAAGGCTTGGTGTGCCAACTGGATTTTGGATTCTGATGAATCAAGATTGACTAACGGATATGTATTCATGTTAGGAGGTGTCACAGTATCGTGAAATTTCTCAAAGCAAACTCTAATAGTGCCCTCCATAATGGAATCAGAGTTTGTTGCTTTGGATGAAATTGCCGAAGAAGTAGAGTGACTTCGACAATTTTTAGATTATGTTCAGTTATGGCCAAAACCCATGCCTCCAATATGCATTCATTGTGACAATTAAACAGCAATTGTAAGGGCACATAATGTGATATATAACGGTAACTCTAAACACATTTGTCAAAAACATAATACGGTAAGACTGTTGCTTTCTAATGGAAGAATTTCCTTAGATTTTGTGAAGTCCAAGGAAACATTGTTGATCCATTAACAAAAGGTTTGTCGAGAGAGCAAGTAAACTACGCAACGGGAGGAATAGGGTTAAAAGCTTTAACTCAATAAAATGGTTCCAAGGTGGAAACCTAACCTATCGATTGAAGATCCGATAGACTAGGTTCATTAGGACAAAGCTAATTTTGGAAACTCTTGTGTGCGCATTGTCTCTCACTCCTATGATGTCACAATGCTTTCTACAACGTTTTAAGGGCATGCTTTGCATTTAAGGATTCCTATAGCCATGAATGCAACATCCTAGCAAGGTATGGTATGATACCCTTAATAGGAATGCACCTATATACATGGAGCTGGCCAACCCTATGAAAATATTTAAAGGCTAGATTTTCTAAACACACATAAATCCCAAGAGGTTTAGGGAAAAAAGAATGAACACAATCCAGAACCAATCTCGATCCGGAGATACTTTGTGTGAGGTTTATTGTCTAGGCTTACTCCAACAACTATCGATTCAAGGTTTAGTCTATCGACTAGATAAGTATGTCCGCGATGGGCTTTCACTAAAGAAGGTCTAAAGCGAAAGCTACCTATCTTGATGTAGTGTATTTCCACATGCACAATTAGAATTTCTCAAGTCAAAATGTTTGTTGATCCATTAATATGAGGGATTGTTGTAATTATTGGTTAATGAATGAACGAAAGTGAGCAAAACTACTTTACCCAAAAAAAAAAAAAAAGTGAGCAAAACTAGATACGTCTATTTAATTCATGTATATCTTGTATTCATGAATCTCTTGAATTAGTGAATCTTGTGAATTCATAAATCTAGTGAATTGATGAATCTATTGAATTTTTACCTCTCTTGAATTTGTGATCTATTTAATTCATGTATTTGTTAAATTCATTAATCGATTTAGTTCATGTATCTCTTGAATGCATGAATCTATTTAATTCATGTATCTCTTAAGCACATGATTTCTTTAAATGTGCTGGTTTCGAGAAGTAATCGACAGAGTTATGTTTGCATAGTCTAATTCAAACTGGTTCAAGATGTTGTATCTTGACAAACATAGTTCATGAAGCTACTTAGTACCATTGGCAGAAACTAATCGCCTTAAGGAGATTTGATTAGTTGTACCTCAACTCCTGTTTATTTTTGTTAGGATTCGACGATAATTAGCAAATCACACATTTCTATTACATCCATCAATTACAAAAGATTCGGTGCGACCCCCAAACGATCGCTCGCTCACCGACGAACGGGACCCCTGTGCCTTATTGTCAAGGGGGGGGGGGGGGGGGGGGAGTATGAAACAAACCTTGACACTTTTTGTTATCATTTTCTCATATATATTATATTTCTAGTCAACAAACAGTGTTACATATCTACCTCCAATACATACGTTTGCAATTATTTTTAACATTGCTGTGAATGGCACAACCGAAATCGATTTGCCATATAGCCTAACTATCAATTAAGAGCTGGCTCGACACCGAAAGCATAGAACTAAAGGTAACAATCAACTATCATTATCTATTAGAATGCCTTTCAGCCTAGACAGAGGGAAAGAGTTATTAATGTCAAGGTTAAGTTGAGAGTCTTCATCGCGTGCCCTTAGAAGATGAGATTCTAGGCTTTGAATGGTTGCACTTTGCGCCTCTGCAAAGAAATTTTTAAGAACAAGGTAATACAATAAAGAAGGAGAGTGGACAAACTTGTAGTTGCAGCTCCGGGGGGCAGCACAAAAATATCACCGGCACGGACATCACACGATCCCAAAAGCAATCCCAGTTGGGCGACACGAGGTGGCGCAATGCTGGGGCTACAAGACTAGGGAATGCGAGGCTAGACCCTCGGTGTGCTAGATCTAGTGTTAAGCGACCTTGTACGAGCTAGATCTAGCGTAAGAATGCTTAACGAAGTTTAAAGGAGTCACATGACAATCAACAAGCTAGATCTGGCATCAAGCGACTCATGGCGAAGCTTGCCTATGTCGCGCGACCCTCAATGGCTAGATCTAGGGTCGAGTGACCCTCGGCAAAGCCTTTTAACGTTGAGTGACCCTTCGCAAAGCTTGCTAGTGATGTGCTTTTGCTGGTGAAGCTTTGCCGGTGTCTCCCAAACCTCAACCTCATCAGCGAAGCGTCCCAGCCACTGCAAGTTCATGAAAATCCCTAAACTTACACTGGAAAAAACAATGAGTGAAAGGTAAAACTGTTGGTTGTTTGAAATTATACGAGCTTAAAAATGGTGTCGCTTCTTACAAAATTTAGGGTTGCTATCTAGAGAGCTCACGAAACAGGATCAAGCATAAGGCCACAATAGCGTTGAGTAATATAAAACTTCTCGTCGAAACAAGAGGTTAGTATATGTGCGGTATGTCCAATTCTATTATTTAAAAGTACAAGTTTAAAGCCGGACTACTTGTCCCTTTGATAGAGTCTTGAGGTACTTGTACTAAGTAAAGGTTTAACTTGAAAGTGACCTTTATAAATGTATACTAATCTCATGGAAATTATGGCTGTATTCTTTTTATAATCTTAGTTAGTTTTTTGTTTTACAAACAAAGTAGGGGATTGTTGGTTGTTTGTTTGTTTGTAAAACAAACAAAATAGTGCATTTTTCTTTGTCCCACATAGGAAAGTTTTGAGAAGGTGGACTATTTTATATGTGTAAGTGTTTTTTTCAATGTTAAAATGAAGACAATAGGGTATGGACTAGACTTCTCAATACCCGCGTGCGGGTGTGCGATTTTGGCGTGATTTTTAGGCGCACTTAGCACTTAGCATACACGCAAATGATAATTAGCACTGATCCTCGTTTATTATTTTTATTTATTAAATTTCAAATTTATTATTGTAAAATAACGATTCTATCCTATTGAAACAGTGTCACTATTCATAATAGAATTGCGGTTATTTTTTTATTATTAATTAATTTCGAAATTTATTATTTAGCCTAATGGTTATTAGGCGTTCTTATAATCTTTGGAAGAATTGTGTCTCTTCGGACATAACTACTTTACTTTTGGAAGGTTATGTCTTTTCGGACATAACTCTTTCAACGTTTAAAGGTTGTGTTTGTTCAAAGATTATTTTTCAGAATTTATAAAATTCGGATTAATAAAAATGATTAAAAAAATATTATTCTTTTATTTTATTATTATTTTATTCCGAATTTTAATATATCCTTTTTCAACTTGACTTTTGATTTCGTACCAATTCATTATACATCTTTTCGATGAATGGACGCCTTTAATTGAAAGGCTCCAATTAATGAATCAGTTTTTACATGATTGAATATAAAGTCTCTTCATTTGGATTTATTAGAAACATTTTCATTCTGAAAAATTGTAGCCATTCTTTCTAATTGTTTTCCTAGAGAGACCCTGGAGATATACCGAAATTGTTATTTGGTATTCTCAATCGAGACTTTATTGTATCCTAAAGGAAATTTGCCGGTGACCATTAGCAACTTCACTGGACAAATAATTCCTTAAAACAAGTGATATCACGCCTCAAAGTCTCACTTTATTGTTCTACCCATTTTCGAAGTCAATTTTCCAACAAAAATAGGTTTACTAATATGCTAGCGAGAGCAAGATTGGAAGAAAAAAACCTAATTAAACCCTTGAACCTGCACTCCGAAAATGGTAAAGCCAAAAGCTGAGGTAGGGGGGGTTGCCTTGAAGTCTTAACAATTTTAAAGCCAACCTTTACACCAAGGTCTATGAAATGGTATTATCAAATGCCAAAACCTTGGTTCAAGGGCGTTTGGTGGCTCAAAACTACTTGTAAATGTACTCTCAAACGCATCCTAACTGGGTTTATTAAATCATTGGAAAATTTTCCATATGGTGCTTATACAACCACGTAATGTTTACTACATTATTTAGTAAACCTATTTAGCATATAAGCCTCAGTGTCTCTAACATTACTCAATGCAAAAATGTGAATATAAGTGTGTTTGTTTATTCTTTCTCAAGCTTATGAAATTAATTAATGTCCTTACCAAAAAAAATTAATTAATGTTGCAAAACCCATAATTATAAACAGACGATCAGTTCTGGGACTCAGTCTGACAAATACTACCAACAATGGCACGGACTGTTGGGCAGAAAAAAAATATCTTGAGGCACTACTAGCCAATATTTCCATAGCTTTTTTGTGCTTACCCTCCGAATGAAAGAAACTCTACAAGCACAAGCAGCTAGACAGTATAGAACTAAAAGGAGCTGTCCTGATCGGCACGACCGAAATCGATTTTCCATACAGCCTAACTATCAATTAAGAGCCAGCTCGACAGCGAAAGCATAGAACTTAAGGTAACAATCAACTATCACTATCTACTAGATTGCCTTAAGAGTCTCGACAGAGTGAGCGAGCTAATAATGTCGTGATTAATTTCAAAGTCTTCATCACGTGCCCTACGAAGACACGAGATTCTGGGCTTTGAATGGATTCCCTTGCACTCTGTGTCTCTGAAGTCCAGAGACTCACTAGTTAGTCATCACCAAGACCCTGCAAAATCGGGCGTTCTTCCATTGGCTGTTACTGTTCTAAGAATTAACGTCACTTTGAAATATGTTTCGCATGTCTAGAAAGAATCGACAAATTTCAATGATGATGTAAGTTGGGTAAACACCCCTTTCTTGATGTACTCTTTGTCCTCTCCCTCGTGCCAGACGAGAAGACGGTGGAGCTTTCTTTGACGAATGAAGTAGAAAAATTAACCAGCCGACTTTATACAACATGCCAACTTGTTTGCGTTTTCTCCAAGTCAAGCGTAAAATTCTACGTAATGACACTAACGGTTCTTGAACATTAGTTCAATATATAATACGATTTCTGAATTTTTAACTTATTCAATATAGTCCCTAAACTTTAACTCAATATGCAATGTCGTCACTGAACCTTTTATTTGTTCAGTGAGGTCCTCGGACTTTTGATATACGTTATATGAAAATATTTAATGTTGTTTTTCCATTAATTCAAGTTCAAGGGCGACATTGAACATTTTCATATAATTTATAGACTAAATTGAACATGTACAAAAAGTTCAAGAACTACATTGAACAAATTGAAAATTCAGGAATCACATTACACAACGGGCTACAATTTAAGGACCACACTGAACAAATTAAAAATTTAGAAATCACATTATATGTTGGGCCAAAGTTCAGGGATCATCTGTGGCATTTTCCCCGTTAAATTCTTTGAGCCTCCATGGGGACATCGGGTTTTTGCCCTCCTAAAAAATCATCTAAATTATGTGAGTTCAATGCTACGACCATCAACTTTTGGCAAATATTTAGTAATAGACCCATCAAACGGGTGGATCGAAACAGGATTGAATCGAGTTGAAAAATGGTCCAACCCAAATAAACAAATTTAACTCGTTTTGACCCATTTTCATGCAAAGTAAATTTAGTGACCCATAGCCGACTGGGCCCATATTGCTAAACACTTCCATAATTAACCCAATTTAGGAAAATTCATACCCAAATGAGATGAGAGTGCAGAGTGAGTGAGTACAAGATTGGGTGAGGATGAGAGAGAATGAAGATAAAGTCATAGAGATGGGTTAGGTATAAATTAGTTGTAAACCCATTTAATATCAATATTATGTTGAGTTTTACCATTATAAACTCATTTATAATCCATTTACTGAATATAATTAATCAATATAACAACTCAGCTCATTGTATAATGATTAAGGCCCGTGTTGACGGGTCTACTAATCTTACAGGTGTGATGCACTGTGCTCACTTGAATCGGGCACACCCAATAGTCCGTCATTCAATTGAAATCTGACGTAATAGCCAATCACATGAAGAGAGAAAACACCATAAATATGCAAGGGGTGAATTCGAGCTCATCCCTGGATCATCTAAGCCCTAAATTCCCCGTCTGCACAATGCTTCATTTCAGTCCTTTTGCCTTCATCTTACCTTGTCTTCTCTTTCTGTTCATGCTCATCAAAATTTTCAAAGCAAAAAGTTCCAATGCTTTGAAGTTACCCCCGGGGCCAAAGAAACTGCCCCTTATCGGAAATTTGCACCAATTGATAAGTCCAGAGCTACCACACCACCATCTGAATAACCTAGCGAAAACCTATGGCCCCATTTATCACCTCAAGGTCGGCGAAGTCACGCTCGTCGTTCTTACGACTCCCGAAATTAATGAGGTCCTGAAGACGCATGAGATCAACTTTGCTCAGAAGCCAACATTCCCATCTTTAGAGATGATGTCCGACACGAACTCAAGCTTCATGTTTGCGCCATACGGAGAATATTGGAGGAAGCTTCGTAAGATTTGTGTCTTGGAACTTTTTAGCGTCAAACGTGTTCGTTCTTTCCGGTCAATAAGAGAAGACGAGATAAGCAATCTGGTCCAGTTCGTGCGCTCCTTGCAGAGTTGCCCTCTCAATCTCTCCAACAAGATCTCTTCATGCTTAAATGCCATAATATCAAAAGCAGCATTTGGTGAAAGCTCCAAGAGACAGGAGGAGTACCTTTCAGCTCTTAAAGACGCAGTTGACCAGGCCGGCGGGTTTAGCATCGCTGATGTTTTCCCGTCCCTTAAAATCCTGCGTTACATTGGGGGGAGGAAATGGAGGCTAGACAGCATTCGGCGAAGATGTGATCAAATTTCGAATTGTATTCTAAATGATCATAAGAGGCTGAGAGAAAACTTAAGTACCCAGGAAGATAGCTTTGCCAAGGAAGATTTTGTCGATGTACTTTTACGGATTCAAGAGTCGAACGAACTTGGATTTCCTCTTACCGACAGCCACATTAAATCTCTCGTCCTGGTATGTTTTGATCCTATAGCTATGCTAGTAGATTTGGTAATACGTGTTTTAAAGTTAGAACACCATAAAGTTATGTGTCACTATTTTCTACGAGTTGCTACAAACTGCTGGGGTTGTAGGTCTCTGCCAAACACCTTTAAAAACGGTAATACTCCTTTCCCAGCTAGAGTAATGCAGAAAAAAAGGTATCGACCACCTTCGAAGTCCTTTCAGTGTTATTTGTGAAATCTAGCTCATTAATTGGACATACCAAAGCAAAATTCTCCCATCCTCAGACTAAATGCATGTTTCTTTTTTGTTTGCACCGCTTTAGGAAACCTTTGGTGGTGCAACCGATACTTCATCGGTAACGGTAGAATGGGCGATGTCGGAATTGCTCAAGAACCCACAGGTGATGGTGAAAGCACAGGCCGAGGTACGCAAGGTCTTGAAAGGAAAGGATCAAGTGCAAGACTCAGATCTCGAAGATCTCAAGTACTTAAAGTCAGTGATCAAAGAGACTCTCAGGTTACACCCTCCAGTACCATTAGTCCCCAGAGAAGCAAGGCAAGCATGCAAGATCAGGGGCTATGATATACCCGCTAAATCAAGGGTGCTTATTCATGCCGGGGCATTAGGAAGGGATCCAAATCGCTGGGAAGACCCAGAAAAATTTGAGCCAGAGAGGTTTCTTGAATCATCGGTAGACTTCATTGGGACATATTATCATTTTATACCATTTGGGTTTGGCAGGAGGGTGTGTCCAGGCATCGCATTTGCTATGGCAAATGTTGAGCTCTTACTAGCACTCTTGTTGTACCATTTCGACTGGGCACTTCCCAATGGGCAAACTCCTGAAGAACTGGATATGACCGAGGCTTTTGCGGCCACGGTCCGCAGAAAGAGCGATCTTCGTGTGATCGCCACCCCTTACAGTCATGGCCATGCCTGATAAAGACGACTTGTTGGTTGTGGTGCCATTCATATTGTGCCATCACAGCTCATGTCAATTATCTATTTCATCCCGTGTCGTTGCTAAGAAAATAAAGTCTTTGAACGGGGGCTATAACATGTCAGATCGTGCTAGTCTCGGTTTTTTGTCGTATCAGCATGTTTGTACCAAAACTTTGAATTTCTCTCTATCAAATTTCTCGGGTTTGTGTTCCCTCTAATGGTCCAAGAAATTGCCTGCCTTTGCTTATGGTGGATGGTTGGCTTTGCTTCTTTGTCCGAAACAATATCTTTACAATGAGTTAAAATGGAGCTCAGCCACATTAATAAAGCCATAGCGCTAGTTGAATTTGTACTACATCGATAGAACCATAAACATTGGGGCGTGCACCACATTATGTAGTTGTCAATATTGAAACCAGTCGGTCATTGTCATCGATGTCTCAAAATTTTATTGATAAACTAGTTATGCTTGCGCTTTGTGCGTGCATATGTTGGCAATATACTTTTACCATATAATTATTTTTAAATTGTTGTACTTGATATTATTTGCTTTGAAGGATATAGGTGGATTTCAAAAGGACCTAAAATTGACTGAAATGTCAATAGGCATGTTTCAAATACGTTAAGCCTTTATGTTCTTTTTACAATTAATTAGTGTCACAGTGATATTTAAGATGAATAGATATTAAGTCGTAAATCTTTAACACAACGTATCCTTCAAATTATATTAGTATATCTAAATAAAATAGATAAATTGTGTACTTATTTACGCTTTGAAATAGGTTATAAATCCCAATATAAATCCTATTCATCTAATAATACATGCTTCTCTTTGTGACTTAATTTTTATTTAGCTGATATATCAATATATTTGATATATTTTCGCTTTTTTTAATTTTAAAATTAATCAAAACGGATAACTTAAGATCTGTTGGGATAAAAAGTTGAAAGAGATAATTGTTAGATAATAAATTTGAGATGCTTTCGGGCCAAACAAAACAATTTAGAGGGGGATGAATAGGTTTATTTCATCAACAGAAATTCTCACAGAAGAAAATAAACAACACTCTCACAAAGAGTAGCAACAAATCAGGGGTGACAGGTGCAAGTATTGCTATCAAGCACATACAGCCAATAATGAACAAATGATCTACTATCTGGATCCATATAAATAATGCCATAAACACTCCTACCAAAATTAGTGAAAATTCGTCAAATGTAACTTCATAACAAGTGAATTTAATTCTAGGCACCACAACCCATAGCCCCACTCACCATATGCATAGTCTAGGAATATGCACTTTCTTACTCTCCTATTGAGCTTAACATCACTTATTCAAACATAACACGAGTACTTAATTATTCCAAAAATAGATTAATCAATAATGCTACCTTACCACACTTCCTCAGAAGTGCAACTTATTTACCGGGTAGTTCACCATATTAAGCACATATGCTAAGAATCTCCTAGCCATACAGCACTAGACATTATTTTATGTGCTATCTCTAGTAATGTTTAGCTTATCAACTCTTCAACACGTTGTGGTGCATCATCTAACCATGCCTTCATGCAAAATTCATCTAATAGCTCTGAGCAGAGCTACTTACTATTGTCGGTACACACATGATTAATCGTTTATTAGTCTCCTTTTTTATCAAAGCTCTCAACTACCTAATCATGACGACATCATCAAACTTGTGTCTTAGCATAAACACACATATCTTCCTTGAGTAGCCCCACTTGTTAGTATAAATCTAACACTCTTCCACGAAGGACACTGCGGGAACTTGTAAACATCTAAGTGAATCGACTTTACAATCTTTGTGATTTCTCTTATAGTCTTACTGAACTTCACTTTTGCTATTTGTCTAAGTCATAGCACTTGCATGATCTAGTTTCTTAGCCAAATAACCACTCCACAGATTCCTTTCACTCAAAACCTTTAGGTGTCTCTTGACAATTTGCCCCAAATGCATATGCCACAATTAAGACTCTTAAACAAATACATCTGGTGTCTATGTGAAAAAATCTGTTGTTGGCTCGCCTTGGAGCTCATCTGAGCCACTATGTTTAATTCCTCTCATTATCACCAGGGCACCATGAAAGACCTTCTGCAGTATGCCGACACCTAGTTAAATCCAAGGCACTTAAGGTAGTTAGATTCTTTTTCAATTTTGGAACATATCTCACTTCAATCAATATCCTCACAATAATGCCTTGCATTCCAATTCTAACATTGCCAATGCCTACAGCATCGCACTCAATGTTATCCCCTAAATATACTTTACCATTATATGTGCACTGATAAACAATAAACCAGTTCATGTTTACTGTAGCACCAAACAAATAGCCACAATCCATAATCTATCCGTCAAATGACGAATCCTTAATGGTAGACAATACATAATCATCACTATCCAATACACCATCAGCAATTACAGCAATATCATCAATAGACTCAATACTAATTCCTTCACCCTTCTCGTTCTTTAGCTTAAAGCAATTCCTTCTAAAATGACTCTCTTACCACAACTCCAACATACAACACCACCAATCCTTTTTTTTTTTTATAAATTGAAACCAATCCTAGTTTGATTACCTTTGTTTAGATTGCTACATGTACTAGTTCTTCTTTTTGTTTCACATACTACAACAATAGACACTTGTTTACCAGACTATCTTCCACGATATCCTCACTCGAAATCAAATCACAAACCTCATCAAACGTCAAGTTTCTTGACCTAGAGAAATTTCTAACGGTAGTAACAGTAGTATTCCAACTATCAAACAATTATGATTATAGAATCATAGCACATATCTCATCATCAAAGTTGATTTGAACCAAACTTAATTGACTAGCAATAACACTAAATTCATTGATATGATGAATAACCAATGCACATTCACCCATCTTTAAGTGAAACAGACATTACTTCAAGTAGACCAGATTGATCGCAAATGGCTTCTCGTACATGTTCAATAAGACATTCATCAATCCCGCAGTAGTTTCTTTCACGATGTTAAACATGACTTTACGAAACAACGTCAACTAAATAATACCCAATGCTTGTCTAATCAACAATACCCAATCAACTTACTGATTATTCTATTCTTGGAATATTTGATTTCTTATGTCCTGATTGAGTAAGTGATGGTAAGCTCGATGGAAGGGCGAGAAAATGTATGTTTCTAGGTTATGCATAAGGTGAGCGAAATTATCAGCTGTGGTGTTCCGAATGAAATTCACCTATTATCAGCAAAGAAGTTATATTTAACGAGTCTCCAATACTACTGGGTAAGAGTGATTTTAGTAGTGTTCGTATGGATCTGCACGATGTTCAGCTTAAGGTGGAGTTGAAACCAGAAACTTCTGAAATAGCGGGTACTAGTGGGGTTATTGACACAGATGGTGCTTTTAGCAAGGTGGAGCCTGTAGAGCCAACAGGTGCTGTTATTGCTAATATTGACAAGATACGTATTTGAACTCCTAATAGATATGGATGCAACAATGTTTTTGCTTTATATATGGTAGATGAGGTTGTGTCTAAAAGTTCTTGTGAAGCAGTTAAATGTGTAGGTGTAGTTACTGTTTTAATAAGATCCACGATTATGATGAAGTTCAAGCGAAACTTGGACTTGAAAGACTTTTATGGCGGTTTAGCCCATGTTGTCCTATGGGAGAGTAGTAACGAAATTTGGATTCTATCAAGTCGATTGCTACTTGACTCAAAAGTCGAGCCAAGGTGGAGATTGTTATAATATGTCTCAAGTTTGAGCGTGTAAACGAAACCTAACTCAAGATAAATTATTATTTGTGGATACCTAAATATATGCCACGGAGGTTAGATTTCTTTTTATGGTGTAAGAGTTCCAATTGGATAAGGATTTCAAGCAAAATAAAACAAAGGGTTAATACCATGAAGAACCTCAAATTAGTATAATTGTGATAAATTTACCCCAAACTATTTTCTTGACCACATAAAACCCCAAACTTGTGCATATGTGACAATTTTACCCAGTACAAATTTTTTGACCATTAAAAATCTTAAACTGGTACTCCTATAATAATTTTATCTTAAACTAATTTTTTAACCACCGAAAACCCAAAAATGATATAGTTATGACAAATTTACCCTCCGTTAAATTTTACTGTCAAATTGCTAAATTTGATAACACTTGGTAGTTGATGGATGTACCAGTTTGGGATTTTATCCCTCTATTTGTCATAAGTTTACCAATTTGTAATTTTTCGTGACATTAATCCAATTTAACGGATACTAACGGAGGGTAAATTTATCACAAATGTTTTAGTTTGGAGTTTTTAATAATAAAAAAAAATTAGTTTGAGGTAAAATTGGCACAGGTGTACTAGTTTGAGATTTTTGGTGATTAAAAAATTATTTCGAGATAAAATTATCATAGGTATACTAGTTTAGAGTTTTTCGTAATATTAATTCTAAAATAAAAAGCGAAATATGCGGAAATCTGTGCACGTCGGAGAGAGAGGATGAATTTGGAAAGTCGAAAATGGACATTTGACTTTGCATGGACTCGCTCAAGATGTGTCAGATAAAGAAGGAAAAAAACAAGGAAATAAAAGATACGGAAGTTTCGGTAAATTCGGCAAAGGGTCCTCTTGTTTGAGATTTTGTAAATTGAGAATATAGGTGCGGACGTTCCTGTTGTTGACTGGATGAAGTTCGGCCGTGAACAAATTTTATCAGTGCTAAATTTCGACAAATTACATCCAAGACACGAGTGTTGAAGTTGATTAAATTCTTATGATAAGAATTTGTGCACAATTCATTCGTAAAATTGAGAGTTTTGTGAGGAATTATGGACTAATTAAATGTAATTTGAAGCTTGAAAAACACTGAAAATATTTAAATGATTTGATTGTGGTTGTAATTTCTGTTATAACGCTTGATCTATAGTGAAATTCGTTGCTGCTCTCTTGTAGATGTAGATCGTTACGATCGAAATACATAAATCTAATATCTGATTTATTTTTTTATTCTGTCTATTTCCACTCTTCGATCGCTTGCTTCCGCAATACTTTCAAACTGTCCATGAATCCGCTACTCAACACCAGACACGGGTTTCCAAATCTTTATGCAGAAGAATCCTTTCCTCGAGATCTTCGTGGTGAACCTGATTTGAACAATGGAGCACCGGGTGTTCAACCCTATTGCTCTATTCACAGCGTCATGCCTTTCTCCGACCTTGTTAGAGAGCTCGAGAGGCTCTACCCGGCATGAGAGGCGACCAATGTGGGGACTTGGCCATGTCGAATGTTGTCAGAGAGAGGAGCTTCTATCTCATGCTCATCTCCAAAATCATCTCAGGGACTTGCAGATGAAAGAGACGAGCATTCCATCCAAAAAACAGAAAAGACACAGAGATATGAGCGTAAATGACTTGCAGGTCGACGCCTCAGGAGAAAGAGGGGCGATATTATTAGTTACTTCACCAGACAATCAAGTTACGATTCCAGCCAAAATGGCTTTGGAAGCAGCTCCTCCATTTGCTTTTATGTGCCAGAGGCTTTTATTTTAGCTTCTTTGGTCTTTCCCATAATGTTCCTGAAATCTTGTTTAGGAGCCAATATTTCAAATGGAGAATAAACTTTGATTGTAATGAAGCTAAAACTGTTAATACAAGTAAAGTTAGTAGATGATAGCTGCAGAAAATATAAAACAATCATCGCAAGCTTGTTAGGGAAATACTTATGCTTTAACATAGAACACAAATATGTACATGACTTTAAGAAAAAAGTCCATTTTTTGCATGTTTGCTGAACTCAAACTTACAAAAAGGTACTTCTTTTGAGATGAGAAAAATTATATAACTGTCGCAACCACCGTCTTCGCAAGAAAAAGTGGGTCTAGCTTGATGTGCGTTAAGTCTATGATTGGAACTTAACTCGGACTCTCTCAAGTCCATACCATATCACGACTTGTGAATTAGATTTTTAACCTGCAAATGATTTTTATTTATGAGTTGCCACTAATTAGTTTACGGTGGGTCGATTAGACATCCAAATAAAGCAATGGGAGAATTATCTTACTTCTGCGAACCAGAGATTAAATGAGTCCGAAAACTTGATTACACTATTTAAATAACTAAGACCCTTTCTGTACTTAATCATATTCAAACATAATTTAAAGGTGCTCATGCAGCCTTCCTATTGATTGTGGATCCTAAGATCCTAATAATGAAAAGAAAATATGTCATAATAAAGCCTATTAACGGAAATGTACCTAATGTCTATATGCCATACAGTTAAAATTTTAAAAAAATTATTTTAGGAATTAAAAATTTAATTCCTAAATTTTGTACAATTTGATTAAGCAATTAAAAAATAGGTGTCAATAAGAACTATGAAGGGTAAATGACACAAATGATTCATGAAATGTGATTCAATGTGCAATGTGGTCCATAAATTTTAAATCTATTTAACATGGTCCATGACCTTTAGTCCAATGTACAATCTCATCTTTAAACTTTTAATTTGGTCAACGTGATCCATGTACTTTTGGTATACGTTCAATTTAGTTTCAGGACTGTATGAAAAGTTCAATATTGTCCACGAACTTAAATTAATGAAATGACAATATTGAACATATTCATACAATCTAGAGACTAAATTGAACATATACCAAAAGTTCGGGAACCACACTGAACCAAATTAAAAGTTCAAGGATGATATTGTACATTGAGCTAAAGTTCATGATCTTTATTATACAAATTTAAAATTCATGAATCACATTGCATTTTTAGCCAAAATTCAACGACCATCTGTGTCATTATCACACCTAAGAAACATGCATACTGTGTCACACCCCAAATCCCCATTGAGCATGCAACATCCCTCGAACTCGATAGGAAATGTGCAACGTCCCAGGAAACGTCACCGACCCAAACAATCCCATCAGAGTTTAATCGCGACAGAACCAATAAACACCTAGACAACAAAATTTTGGAGAACCAGGGAGAGACAAATTATCAAACCACCAAACATAATACTATACTTCCAAAATATTTACAATATCCACCATTAAAATCACAAAATATAATTTACACGCACACTAGATTTTTAAACTATATACCACCGATATCAAAAAGGATCAGCAGCCTATTGGGTTAGCACTACACAAAAAATGGGACACAACCAACCCCAAGAATTAATCCCTACGCCCTCTGAATAGCGTCCACTCTAACTCACTCTCCTCAGAATCCTCATCTAGCACGTGCTCATCTAAAGACTCCGAATCGGCCTCAATCTCTATGAAGTTATCATTATCCCCCAACTCTATAGGGACCTCGATCCGCTCCTCCTCATCTGACTCCTCCCTATCCTTCTCTAGATCGGCTATTGGTTCGTCCTCCTCCTCTTACACCTTTGGTTCTTTCTTAGGGGCCTCCTCATGCTCGTCCTCCTCCTCTAGCTTTACATCAGGTATTAAGTCTAGATCAACATCCATTGGATCATACCCTGCCTAGGATTCTTCCGGCTCGGGCGCGAGTTCCGCTACTGTCGGCTCCGATGCTGCAGAGACGTACTAGTACCCTGACTGAGCTAGACTAATCTTCAAACTAGTCATCTCCCCATCTGAAGGGGGTGTGGCCAACGGATCCCAGTCCCCTACTCTGTCAAAGGGCACGTCAAATTCTTGGACGGGTCCGAACTCGTCTACCCCGTTCCGGAACATCCAGGCCATATACGAATGAGCCTGCCAGAGGGGTAGTCCTATATCTACCCATACTACTGAAGTGTGTTTAACCCAGGTATGATTCTCATCTATCGAGTATTCTAAAACATCATATTCAGTGTGCATAACGATCCCAAAACGCTGCAGCGGCAACGACGGTAAGTTCATGGCTTAAGCGGGTACTCTAAAATGGTTTGGTTGAAATAATTATGAGACACTTCTCAATAAGTACACAACCTAAACCCCACCTAGGTTACCACATATTCTAGACAAATTCAAACACGCGAACAAACAATACACACAAACATCATCCACATAATCACACTTACCTGAACTCTTGGCATACCCAGCCTGCACATTAGTTTGCAATCATAACATTCAACCATCACACACATTCCAATCCATTCTCACACTCAAAAACATATATCAATCACAAAACATTTCCGAACTCCACAATTCACACTCGTTCACGCACCACCACATCATTTTCATTAAACTTGTCATCGCGGCCGGTGTAAACACGCCTCAGGTCCGATCTCACTTTCATTTGCCACATCGTACCATCTCATGCTCAATCACTTTCCTCAGCCCGCGTAAACATGCATCAAGCCTACATGATCGCGATCCACATAAACACGCCTCAGGTCCGATCTCATTCTCACTTTCTTTCCTCAGCCTATGCCAAATGCGACAGGCCTACATGATCGAGACTGGAACTTAAAATGCCTCGACCCAATCTCATTCGTCCTTTCTTTCCTCAGACCGCGCCAAATGCGACAGGCCTACATGATCGCAACCCGAGCTTAAAACGCCTCGGCCCGATCCCACAGTCGTATCACAACCAGCGTAAATACGCCTCAGGCCGGTTCAATTCTCCGCGTAAACACACCTCAGGGATTTAGTGATCACACAAACATACCAACACACCGTATTTTATCTGTACCCCGCGTAAACACGCCTCATGGCTTTTAGTGATCACACGCACATCGCACGCCTCAAATCTCACACGTGCACATTTTCGGACATTAATTAAATACACATAATCGTACCCAATCCAACCATTTTAATTCAGCCACATCACAAATATACAACCAACACATAATTTGTCATTTTTCACATCCAAAACTATGGCACATCAATCTCGGTACTTCACAACACTTTCATGCAATTACGAACCATATCAAGTAATCCAATCTACACACCAAACAGAAAATTCCAGCATCTAAATCAGCCAAATCTAGCCTTCAATCAGCCTCTAAATTTCCACCAAAACATTCTAATTTCGTCCCTAAGGCCCGTCAATCAAATTAGCCCCTAAAACTATATTAATACGCATCTAACGGGTCTGATAATATCCGATATACTAGGCGATGGTTAGATTGCAACTTACTTGAAAATTCCCAAGCGAAACCAACCTATCCGAGGCTGATTAGATGGCTGGAATGTGGCGGCTATGGCGGCGACCATGCGGCGGCGGCGGCGGCGGCGGCGACGATCAGCAATGGTGACGGTGGCTAGGCGTGGCCAGCTGCTCTCGGTCACAGAAGGGGAGAGCTCGGCCGAGAAGGGAAAGGGGACGGCAGCGTGAGGCGGTGCGAGCTCGGCTTAGTGGCGGGACGGCGTGGCACAGCGGACGGCAGCCAGGGCAATGGCGGTGTGAGGGTGGCGCGACAAGGGGGCAGTCGGCGATCGGTGAGGGAGGGGAGAAGAATGGCCAAGAGATGAGAGGGAGAGAGAGAGAGAGAGAGAGAGAGAGAGAGAGAGAGAGAGAGAGAGAGACTTGGCCTTTTAAACCAATTATTTATGCCATTCAATGCAAAATGACCATCTTGCCCTTCTCTCACATTTCCAATCGACGGCTGAGATTCGTTCTTATCCTAAGATCAATGGCCACGATCTAATCTTTTCCAAAAATATCCAAGGGCAATTTAGGAATTTCATAAAATTCCAATGGCAAAATTGTTTATTTCTAAAGTTATAGCAAAATGATCAAAATGCCCTTCCCCTTTAACACTCGGCCCTAACAAAGCTCTAGGGGTAAAACGGTTATTTTCTATCCTTCACCGAAATTCATTTTCTGAAGGATTCGGGCAATTCTCAGGCTGTTCAGGCTTATAACAACGTCATCCAACTATCCTGTCGTGACATTCATAATTTCCAATACCCAAATTGGTTTCTAATTAATAACTAAATTTTATATAACGTAACTTTAGCGTATCTCAGACTAATGGGCGGCTTTTGGGGAAATTCGCATATTTGACCCATGATTGACACTAAATCAAGTCACGTGCAAATTCATTCAGATCGTGACGACCTCGGTTGTCATGTAATCGCAAGGATCGATCGCTAGTTCCGTCGGGCACGATCGTTTATTATAGGTTCTGGATCGTTCGTCAACTTACCTTGTGGTCAAATGGAATTATCCATGATCCACTCATATGACAGTGACGAATCAGCCCATAACTTATCCTAAGATCGGCCTACATTGACTTAAAATGTCACCTTGACAATTCTATGGTCGAAAGTCAATTCACAATCGAATTTCTCTAGTCGTACGAATTTAAATCCCTAATTAGCCTTTCCCTAATGATTAGTATCCCAGGAATGATCAGTTCCGGGGCGAGATCTAACTACAAGTACATTCATAAATCCATTCATTTCACAAATCCCAAATGGGCAAATTTCAGAATGTCATAACTCTTCCCTCCTTACAAAAATTTTGTCATCGAAATTTACAATCCAACCATCTACTCAAACAAATTGGGGTATTAACATTGTATTAACTCCTTACTTTCCCAAATCGCGCCTTCTGTCTCGTGATGTTCCCACACAACTTTAACCATCGGGATCGTCTTGTTCCCTAGAACTTTTTCTTTCCGATCTTTGATCCTTATTAGTCTCTCAACATACGACACCCTGTCGTCAACTTCTATCTCTTCATAGTTTAGCACGTGAATTGGATCCGATTCGTACTTTCTCAAGATCGATACGTGGAACACATTATGCACTTGCGATAAATTTGGCAGTAACACAAGGCGATAAGTTAAGTCTCCAACTCTTTCTAACACCTCAAAAGGTCCCATGTATCTCTGACTCAACTTACCTTTCTTGCTAAATCGGGACAATCCTCTCATGAGCGATATGTTAAGGAATACGTGATCCCCTACTTGGAATTCCAAAAGTTTTCGCCTTCTGCCTGCATAGCTCTTTTGACGGCTTTGAGCTATTTTCAGCCTTTCGCGTATAATCTTAACTGCTTCAACCGACTGTTAAACTAATTCTGGCCCGGTTATACTTCTTTCTCCCACTTCGTCCCAACACACGGGTGTCTTACAGGTTCTGCCATACAGTACTTCAAACGGCGCCATCCCAATACTCTGCTAAAAATTATTGTTATACGCGAATTCTGCCAAGGGCAATTGCTCTTCCCACTTACCCTAAAAATCCAATATGCATGTCCGAAGCATATCCTCTAAAGTCTGAATCGTTCCCTCAGACTGGCCATCCGTTTGCAGATGATAGGTTGTACTAAATTGCAGCTTTGACCCTAATGCCGTCTGCAGACTTGTCCAAAAATTAGCGGTAAACCTGGGATCACGGTCCGACGTAATTGTCACTAGTACCCCGTGCAATCTAATGATCTGTTGCACATACAATTCAACATATCGATCTAATGTGAAATCCTTTCGCACTGTCAAGAAATGCGCTGACTTAGTCAATCTATCGGCAATTACCCAAATGAAATCATGGTCTCTTTAGCTCATTGGCAATCCCATCACAAAATCCATAGTGATGTGCTCACATTTTCATTATGGGATTTCCAAAGGTCGCAACCCTCCAAGTTTACAATGTTGTGCTTTCCACTTGTTGGCACGTCAGGCACTTAGCCACTTACTTATCGATATCTACCTTCATATCATTCCACCAGTAATACTGCCTCAGATTCTGATATATTCTTGTTCTACCGAGATTGATGCTATAACTACTACGATGCGCTTCCGATAAAATCTCCTCCTTAAGTTCCGCATCGTCAAGCACGCATAATCGTCCTCGGAACTTCAAAATCCCATCCTCAAATACTTGTAAGTCCGATTTCCTCTTAGTAATATCCATCTCTAAAATCTTCTGAGTCTCTTGGTCCGTAGACCGTAGAGCCTTAATCTTTGATTGAATTGCGGGTTCAATCCTTAGCGTGGCTAATAGGCTCGAGACTTGACTTACTTCAAATCTAAACTCCGAGTCTCGCACTTTTTCCAACAAGGTCCATTCCTTGACTATCAAGTGCGGGATGCTTGACTTCCTACTCAATGCATCCACTACCTGGTTAACTTTTACGGGGTGATATAAAATATTACAGTCGTAATCCTTTAATAATTTCATCCAATGACGCTGCCTCATATATAACTCCTTTTGAGAAAATAGATACTTGAGGCTCTAGTGGTCAGTATAAATATGAAATTTCTCTCTGTATAAATAATGTCGCTAAATCTTCAAGGCAAACACTATTGTGGCTAATTCCAAGCCATGTATAGGATAATTCAACTCATGCGGTCTTAACTGTCTTGATACATAGGCCACTACTCGTCCATTTTGCATGAGTACACACCCTAATTCTTTCAACGATGCATCACTATAAATTTTGTATCCTCCGGGTCCTGATGGAATAGTCAACGCCGGTGCCGTCATCAATATATGTTTTAATCTCTAAAAACTCCTTTCACGTTTATCAGTCCATTCAAACCTTGTTTCCTTTTTCAACAAATGTGTCAACGGTGTTGCTATTGCCAAAAACCCTTCTACGAAGCGTTAGTAATATCCGACCAAACCCATAAAGCTTTGAACTTCGATTACCGACTTTGGCCTCGGCCACTTCATTACAGCCTCAATCTTCGTTGGATCTACTGAGATTCCTTCCCCAGAGATCACGTGTCCAAGAAATGCTACTCGATTGAGCCAGAATTTGCACTTGCTAAACTTAGCATACTGTGTGTGTTCCCTCGAGGTCTATAAAACCTTACTCAAATGAAACTCATGCTCATTTAGACTCTTCGAGTACACCAATATGTCGTCTATGAAAACTATGACGAATTGATCTAAAAACTCCTTGAACACTCTATTCATTAAGTCCATAAATGCAACAGGGGCATTTGTCAATCCAAACGGCATTACTGTAAACTCATAATATCCATATCTCGTCCTAAATGTCGTTTTCGGCATGTCTTCCTTTCTAATCCTCAACCGGTGATATCCAGTCCTTAAATCAATCTTAGAAATACCAAAACCCCTTGCAATTGATCAAACAGATCATCTATTTTTTGACAGAGGATACTTATTCTTAATCGTCACTTGGTTTAACTGCCGGTAATCAATGGACAACCTCAGTGACCTATTTTTCTTTCTCACAAACAAGACTAGCGCTCTCCATGGAGATGCATTTAGACAAATAAATCCTTTGTCCAATAACTCCTACATTTGCACATTTAATTCCTTCAATTCCGACAATGACATTCTATAAGGTGCCTTCAAGATTGGCTCAATCCCAGGTGCCAATTCAATTACGAACTCTACTTCTCTTTCTGGTGGCAATCCTGGCAATTCCTAAGGGAAGACGTCGAGATAATTGCACACCATGGCTATGTCCTCTAGCCTCGGCTCCTTAGCCATAGTCTCTAGAAATCCTTCACACCTTTCGTCCAACAACTTAGTCATTTCTAGAGATGAAATCCATGGGATCGAGGCTCCTCCTCGATTTCCCACAAATTCGAATCAAGGGTGTCCAACTGGATTAAATTGGATCACCCTGCTATTACAATCAACTACCACCCTCTGTTTAACCAGCCAATCCATGCCTACTATCACATCAAAACCATACATCGCTAGAACCGCTAAATCAATTCTCCATTTCCTATCACCAAGTACAATCTTACAATCAAGGCATCCCAACGAGACTAAAATCTTATCATTTAATGGGGCGGTAATACACAACACAACATCAAGCATTTGCGATTTCATACCAGTCAATTTAACAAACTGTTCAGATACGAACGAATGTTATGCCCCCTGATCGAATAAAGCATATGCAGCATAATCACAGAGAGAAACCGTACATGTGACCATGTCTGGCGCATTCTCAACTTCCTTTCTAGCCATTGTATACACTCATCCTTGGGCCGGCGGCCTATTCTGGTTCATGGGTAAAAGTGGCCAAACTTAATTTCCAACTAGGGGCGATGACAGCAGCACCAACGGCCTAGCTTGCGTGTTACTAGGACAATTCCTCACTTGGTGGCCCACTCTGCCACATTTATAGCATATAATGTTCCTACTTGGACAAAGTCCAGTCCCATGTCTTTCTCTACATATCCAACATTGACCATTTTGAAAACGGGCCGGTTTCCCTATATTCCTTCTAGCATGAGAGACGAAACGTCGATTACCCATCATTGGCATCTTCCCTAAGTGACGGTCATCCCTACCTTGGGCAAATCTCGATCCAGAAGCAACGGCCCTATCCGCTAGGTTACGCTCAATTACTTGAGCCTGCTCGTAGATCTCATTATAATCCCTTAAATTCAGATAAATCATCTGGCTGCAAAGGTCCAGTTTCAAACTATCTCGGGACCTCTAAGCCCTATCCAATGGGTCATCTACTATCCTTGGGGCAAACTTAGCTAACCAAGTGAACTCAGCCTCATACTGATCCATTGTTCTCTACCTCTGGCAAAGTCTCATAAACTCCGCCAATTTCTATTCTCAGGCACTCTAAAAAAAATACTTGCTATTAAAGACTTCCACAAACATCGCCCAAGTCTAGGCAGTATCAGCTAGAAACACTCTTCCTCTAGTGACTTTTCACTAATCATTTGCATTTCCTTGCAAATGATACACCGCTAACGTCACTTTCTCCTCATCTGTACACCTCAGTACCTTAAAAGCTTTTTCCAACTCCTCTACCCAAAGTCATGCAGCCTCCTGATCACCTTTACCATTAAACTTAGGGGCCTTTAACTTCAAAAACTGCTCGACTAACTGATGCATTAGTCGATTCACATTCACCTGCCCATGTCCTTGATTTCCATTGTTGCCATTAATGGCAACGGCTGTAGCGGCCTCAACTGCTTAGGCAATAGTGGCATTTCACTCTTGAGTCTGCCTGCCCATCAAAGTCCTAACCTTCTCGAGAGCCCTTAAAATTTCTTCCACTCGTGGGTCTACTGCAACTCTAGCATTAACCCCGATATTCTCTACAACTCCAACATCAACTCTGGGGTCCTTCACAGCTCTAACATCAACTCTGGGGTCCTCCACAACTCTAACTCGAGTATCACCTCGACTCCTTACTCCTCTTCTTGCACCTTTTCTGTTCCTCTTCCTACATCTCTTCATTCGCTGTTCATTTCCACACTTTTATCACTTTCCTACTTGCTATAATTCCGTACATGAATTAGAGACCTAGGTCAACTATACCAGTCTTGTCCTAGGCAGTGAATTACAACAATAATTCACTTAGCAGGCAATCAATCACCATCACAACATAAAATCACGATCAATAAGTTTTGTGCACTTACCTCGAGTCCAAACACACCTGCACTTCAATCATTATAACAATCAATTCAATTAGCAATCACTACAAACTGTCTGGAATATGCATAGCACTAGACACACCTAGGGCTAACTAAGGTCTCCCTAGCCAACTATAGTTATCCTGGGATTTCCACTCCTTATCACTCCAAGTTTCGACCGACTTAAATCAAGTTGTCCTTATTTTGATACCAATTCAACTGGAATGTTATGCCCCATATTCCCATTGAACACACGACATCTGTCGAACTCGGTCGGAAATGTGCGACGTCCCAAGAAACGTCGCCGACCCAAACGATCCCATCAGAGTTTAATCGCAACGGAAGCAATAAACACCCAGACAATAAAATTTTAGAGAACCAGGGAGAAACAAATTATCAAACCACCAAACATAATATTACACTTCCAAAATATTTACAATATCCACCATTAAAACCACAAAATATAATTTACACGCACACTGGATTTCTAAACTATACACCACCAATATAAAAAAGGATCAGCAGCTTACTGGATCAGTACTACACCAAAAAAGGGACATAACCAACCCCAAGAATTAATCCCTATGCCCACTGGATGGCGTCCACTCTAACTCACTCTCCTCAGAATCCTCATCTAGCATGTGCTTATCTAAAGACTCCAAATCGGCCTCAATCTCTATGGAGTTATCCTCATCCTTTGACTCTATAGGGACCTCGATCTGCTCCTCCTCATCTGACTCCTCCCTATCCTCCTCTGAATCGCCTACTGGTTCGTCCTCCTCCTCCTCCGCCTCTGGTTCCTCCTTAGGGCCTCCTCATGCTCGTATTCCTCCTCTGGCTCTACCTCAGGTATTACGTCTAGATCCACATCCATTGGATCATACCCTGCCTGGGATTCTTTCGGCTCAAGCAAAGTTGCGCTATTGTCAGCTCCGGTGCTGCAGGAACGTGCTGGTGCCTTGACTGAGCTAGATTAGTCTCCAAACTAGTCATCTCCCCATCTGGAGGAGGTATGGCCGACGGATCCCAGTTCCCTACTTCGTCAAAGGGCACATCAAATCCTCGGACGGGTCAGAACTCGTCTACCCCGTCCCGGAACATTCAGGCCGTATACAAATGAGCCCGCTAGAGGGGTAGTCCCATATCTACCCATACTACTCAAGTGTGTTTAACCCAGGTATGATTCTCTTCTATCGGGTATTCTACAACATCATAATCAGCGTGCATAACAATCCCAAAACGCTGCAGCGGCGTCGGTGGTAGGTTTATGGCTCTGGCGGGTGCTCTGAAATGGTTTGGTTGAAACATCCATAAAACTCTTCTCAATAAGTACACAACCTAATCCCCACCTAGGCTACCACGTATTCCAGACAAATTCAGACACGCAAAAAAACAATACACGCAAATATCATCCACACAATCACACTTACTTGGACTCTTGGCATACCCAATCTGCACATTAGTTCACAATTATAACATTCAAACCTCATACACATTCCAACCCATTCTCGTACTCAAAAACATATACCAATCACACAACATTTCCGAACTCCACAATTCGTATTTGTTCACGCACCACCACATCATTTTCATTAAACTTGCCATCTCAACCCGCGTAAACACATCTCAAGTCCGATCTCACTTTCACTTGCCACATCGTACTATCTCATACTCAATAACTTTCCTCAGCCCACGTAAACACACATCAGACCTACATGATCGCGACCCATGTAAACACGCCTCAGGTCTGATCCCATTCTCACTTTCTTTCCTCAGCCCGTGCCAAATGCGACAAGCCTACATGATCGAGACCTGAGCTTAAAACGTCTCGGCCCGATCCCATTCTCCCTTTCTTTCCTCAACCCGAGCCAAATGTGACAGGCCTATATGATCGCAACCCAAGCGTAAAACGCCTCGGCCCGATCCCACAGTCGTATCACAACCCACGTAAACACGCCTCAGGTCGGTTTAATTCCCCGCGTAAACACATCTTAGGAATTTAGTGATCACATGAACATACCAACACATCGTATTTTATCTGTACCCTGCATAAACACACATTGGGGCCTTTTTGTGATCACACGCACATTGCACACCACAAATCTCACACGTGCACATTCTCGGGCATTAATTAAATGCATATAATCGTACCCAATCCAACCATTTCAATTCAGCCACGTCACAAACATACAACCAACACACAATTTGCTGTTTTTCACATCTAAAACTATGGCACATCAATCCTGGCACTTCACGATACTTTCACGCAATTACGAGCCGGATCAAGTAATCCAATCTACACACCAAACAGCACATTCCAGCATCTAAATCAGCCAAATCCAGCCCTCAATTGGCCTCCAAATTTCCACCAAAACATTTTAATTTCGTCCCTAAGGTCCGTCAATCAAATCGGCCCTTAAAACTATACTAATCCGCATCTAATGGGTCTGATAATACTAGATATAATAGGCGAGGGTTAGATTGTGACTTACTTGGAAATTCCCAAGTGAAATCAACCTATCCAAGGCTGATTAGATGATTAGAACACGACGGCTATGGTGGCGACCGTGTGGCGGCGATTGTGCGGCGGCGATGATCGGCGATGGTGGTGGCGGCTAGGCATGGCCGACTCCTCTCAATCACGGAAGGGGAGAGCTCGGCCAAAAAGGGAAAGGGGAGGGAAAGGGGACGGCAGTGTGAGGCGGTGTTGGCTCGGTTTGGTGGCGGGACGGCGTGGCACGGCGGATGGCAGCCAGGGCGACGGCGGCGTGAGGGTGGTGCGGCAAGGGGGCGATCAGGGATCGGTGAAGGAGGGGAGGGGGATGGCCGAGAGAGAGAGAGAGAGAGAATTGGCCTTTTAAACCAATTATTTATGCCCTTCAATGCAAAATGACCATCCTGCCCTTCTCTCACATTTCCAATCGACAGCCGAGATTCGTTCTTATCCTGTGATCAACAGCCACGATCTAATCTTTTCCAAATATATCTAAGGGCAATTTAGAAATTTCATAAAATTTCAAGGGCAAAATTGTCTAATTCTAAAGTTAGAGTAAAATAACCAAAACGCAATTCCCCTTTAACACTTGGCCCTAACAAAGCTCTAGGGGTAAAATGATCATTTTCCATCTTTTGCTGAAATTCAGTTTTTCTGAAGGATTCGAGCAATTCTCAAGCTGCTCAAGCTAATAACAACGTCGTTCAACTATCCTGTAGTGACATTCATAATTTTCAATGCCCAAATTGGTCTCTAATTAATAACTGAATTTTATATAACGTAACTTGAGCGTGTTTCAGACTAACGGACGACTTTTGGGGAAATTCGCATATTTAACCCGTGACTAATACTAAATTAAGTCACGTGCAAGTTCATTCGAATCATGACGACCTCGATTGTCATGTAATCGCGAGGATTGATCACTAGTTTCGTCGGACGCAATCGTTTGGTATAGGTTCTGGATCATTCGTCAACTCACCTTGTGGTCAAATGGAATCACCCGTGATCCACTTGTATGACAGTAACGAATTGGCCCATTACTTATCCTAAGATCGGCCTACATTAGCTCAAAATGTCACATCGATAATTCTATGGTCGAAAGTCGGTTCACGATCAAATTTCTCTAATCGTACGAATTTAAATCCCTAATTAATCTTTCCTTAATAGTTAGTATCCCAGGAATGATCAGTTCCAGACAAGATTTAACTACAAATACGTTCATAAATCCATTCATTTCATAAATCTCAAATAGGCAAATTTCAGAATGTCACATATTGAATTATAGTTACTTAAAAGTTCTTCAATCTATAACTTATTTTATAGTTGTTCTAACTCAAGAGATGATTTGGATCGCTTCAATAGTGCTAAAGATCTACCGTTCAACTTCAATAGTGCTAAAGATCTACCGTTCAACAGGTTCAATATCCAATGACTAGAAGTTAGAATAATTATTCTGTTTTTGTTGATAATTTAGCTAATTTAGGACATATAATATGTTCTTAATTAGCAAGTTAAATTTTGAATTTCGTAGATTATTTTATTTAGATTAAGAACTTTATATAATTGTTGTCCATGTCCAGATCTGGGTTAAGGGCGGTCAGATATGGGCGACACCAGCACTTAGGAAAGAGAAATTAATTTAAAATGTCACATCAGTATTTTTCTATAAATAAGTTGACGGTTTTAATGAAAGGACTCGATTGTACTAATTTGATAAATATTAGGATTTGATTACACTTTTTGAAAGTTTTAGGACTTAATTACATTTTGTGAAAAGTTTTAGAATTTCGAGTGCACTTATCCCTATGAAAAATAGTAACATGTATCTGTCATATATTGTACCGTATTGATCCCTTCCCGTGTATTACCAATTGAGATCGCAAGAGACATTTAGAAAATGTTTCAAGTCCATACATGCACCAAGGGCAACCCTTCCCAAATGAAGCAACCATCTATAACCAATGAAAGTTTACTAAATAAAATGTGAGCCTTTCACGAATCTTTCCCCCTTTCTGTCAATCCATCTCATTAAATGCCTTTTTCCCCAAATAACTCACGATAATTTTTCCAAAGCAACCAACCGATATGCCTTTTAACAAAAATGTTCTCTCTCCAAAACTTTTCTGGGTAGCTAAAATACTTTTCAGGGCTAGCCAATAATATGAGAAATACTTGGTTGGGCTAGATGCTTTCATCATCTGTTATCCACTTCCTTGGTCCCCTGTAATAAGTCTATGACAACGAGATATGGAGTCAACCCGTAAGTCTAGTTGAATTAATTATATCCGCGTTGATAGTTGTTGAGAAGGGAGATTCTGAGATTTGTAAATCTTGCAGAATGGTTGGGGTCACTTGAAGCGTCCTTAGGGGGACGAAATAGAAAGGGCGCAAGAGGACAAAAGGGCAATTAGTGGACCTGGATGTCACGTGACGGGTAAGGAATGGTGAGTTACTTGTGGGGAAGTTTCGGCAGTGGTTCAATATCGAGGTCAATAAGAATGCTGAGGTCTAGACGTTCATACGTTTAAAAGGTCCAATTAATAAATGAATAGATGTGATATTTATATGGAGAGGATTAAAAGACTTAATTGATGCGATTATATCATGTGACAGTACTAGCGTGGCTATCACGTATCAAGGGTATACAGGCCAATCATGGACTATTGCATGTCAGGAGGACACGGGCCAACACCAAGCCCACGATAAAGATTAGGGAATAGGCCAGATCATTCCTTACAAGCCTGCTCCAAGTCCACCAAACCAAAATTCTCTAAAACATTCTAATCAAATGGGAATAACTCTGGATCCTGCCATCAATCCGAAGGGAAATTGCGAAGCACAATTCTCACGTGGGGTAAGCTTGTGATAAATCCCCAAAGATAGCATCAGTTTGTAAATTCCAAGAACTATATAAAGTAATAATATTTTTATGTTTCACAAATATGAAAGAATAGATTACGCTTCCACAGAAGTATATTTAATCTTACGGTCAGAACAAATACAATTTTTGACAAAATTAACCATCATAATGAACCTTGTCATCTTTAAGAAATTAATTGTAGATTTATGATGACCAATGACGGCTTTTTTTGGAAATTGATTATAAGATAGATTGGATCTGCTTTAGTGTCCTTTGAGATAGTTTAGAGATCTGATAAAAGTAAGAATAATGCTAGTGATGAATGATTTTACTATATAATGTGCCTGATTCCTATTGGGTGTTCAAATGGGTCCACTAATTTAAATAACCACTTACTATTTAAAACATCGTGTAATAAATCCATTTAGTATACCAATCTTATAATCTTTAGCATTGGTCCGAAATTGATTATGCATCTCATATTTCATTTGCTCTCCCTCCTTGATTTCGTAACAAAATTTCATTTACTCCTATTGAGGGCACTTTCTAAGACCAACGCAGTCGACATACCCACGAAATTGCACGAGTACATCAAGTCTGAGGGTTGATTTTCGAGGAGACATCGCAAGATCTTCCACTATGTCTTCTGATACGATCCAACTCTAGTGTTCTGCAACTTGCACAACTGTAAGTCCAATGAAAGCTCGAAATAAAATTAACTAAAGAATAGTTGTAGATTACTATTTACGAGATGGAAGAAGATTAAAATTTGTATGACACGTCACCTATACTACTTGGCATGCTAATATCAAATATTTTTTTTATTGTTTCTAGTTTTTAACTTATATTGACGACGAAGGCTGCATTTTGATGTTTCGAAGCAACGTATCTCCTTTTTATTTGTCTTGAGCTACTTGGGAAACAAAGGAATCCCCAGCTTTGGACTGATGAAGAATCTCATTGAAAATCGTTAGTCATATCAATCGCACGTTTAACAACAGAAACTCCAGGCTAGTGACCCACAAGGGACATTCTTCCCTATTTATTTATATGAGGTAAATGTACCGGAAGACCTAAAATATATCAGGAAAGTGCAACTTAGTCTTTAAAACTTTCAAAAAGTGTAATCAAGTCGAGTGCAATCGAGTAATAAACTTTTTACAAAATACAATCAAGTTCTAAAACTTATCAAGTTGATGCCATCAAATCGTACTTTTTTTTTTTTGGTAAGAAAAAAAAAAAAATTTATTAATTGCACTTTTAACTCCATTCAACTTGATAAACGGAAAATGATAACAAGTTTCAAACTTGAATGCACTAATTTGATAAGTTTTAGAACTTAATTGCACTTTTTGAAAGTTTTTAACTTCAATTGTATTTTTATAACAAGTTTTAAGACTTAATTGCACTTTTAAAAGTTTTAAAACTTAATTTTAAAACTTTCGGTGCATATATCCCTTTTTATTTTTATATTTTCCTATTTTTCATTAACATAGGAAACAGGAAACCCTAGTACATTGGAACCATTGAGTCGTCCGAGGAAGCGCTGACCAAATTTGAGCCCCCCTTCTATGGAAGAATCGTCCACCCAAGTCGGTCCCTCCTCTCCGTTGGTTTTTTTTTTTTTTTCTCTAACTCTCATCTTTTGCTCAGCTTCTTGTAAAGTTCGGAAGTCGAACCTGCACCTATGATACTAGCGTCCCCATCCTCCTAAACCCTTTACCAATAGGGCCACATGCCTATTGGCCTCGTCGTTGGTTGACACTTGATATGCTTTGAAACCTGCTTAACACTTTCCTAAAAATAATTATCAGATTGTGCAGTCTTGAGGTATTTGTCAAGATTTTTATAACAATTGAAGCGCCTCTTTTTCACGACCATAGCTGCTACGAAAGATATGTGGAACTATCATATTGGTTACAATGGAAACGAATAGTAAATCACATGTTTCACATGATCTTCTCGGGATTAGACTATGTCTAAGTGCTTCGCGGACCCGAACTCGAACCATATACATGTGGCCTAGACTTCAATGGCGATGTGAAGAGTAGGAGTGTGCTTCGATCAAGAAAACCGTCGGCTCAACTTTGCGTTACGAGTCAAGCAGAAATACATACTATCCGAAAGGTGCCGAGATAAAGAAAGAAGAACATGTCACATACTCCAGAAGTATACATTTTCGTATCTTTAAAAGAATGAACATATTGAAAGAGAACTTGAAAATTCCTCGCAACAACTTACGCGGAAGTACTTTTGTCGCTAAACAATTTCTAATGTGAAATTATGTGAGTCAAATGTGCATATACTTGAAATGGGGTAGCATCTCTTATTCCAGATGAAGTTACAGAATTCGTCTTAATCCTTTTTAGGGCGGTATCTCCCATGGAACATTAAAATCTTCTTTTTGGCATGAGCACTATCCGAGAGTGTAATGGGTTGATCTCGAAACCAAACAGCAAAAAAATTGATTATTGAAGTTGTTTGAGATCTTATCAACTTTGATAGGAGAAAATGTTCTTGAAAGGCTTTGATTTCCACTATACTTCTTCTACACCGTGTTAACTTGTGTAATTGACTAATTTTGCTTTATTATATTAACTGGCCAATTAGCAAGTTATGCCCTTTGTCTATTTGAATTGGACAATCACGTCGAGGCATTTTCTTCATTAAGTATTGGAAGTTTATATACACATTTTGAGGCAAATTTGGCTGAGGCAAATCTCTGAGAAGCTTTTGAATTTGAATTTCCAAGGCATCAGTTACAACTTGAACAGGAAGAAGATCTGAACTCTGGATGGCGGTTTTCTCTGGCTCAGGAGCGGTTGCCACTGGTACTTCTTTTTCGTGTTCTGTTGCAGGATTGCAACAATTGATATTCCAGAATGCTTAATATCTTTGTTTTTCTTGACGAGAGGGATCTCCTCGCTAGCGGTCGCCCCTGAAGATTCCTCCTTTTCTCTAGTGAGATCGACTTCATGGGGCTCCATAGGAGCATGCGATCTCCGACTGGACATTTTTGTTCCAACGTATCACTTGAGGGTGCGAAGTCCCTGAGATGATTTTGGAGGCACTTTGGAAGATTGAAAGAAGAGACTTACGGGTGATAGAATTATCGATGAAAGAGTTTTGGAGAGAAAATGAGCGAAAGGACATAAGGATGATGAGACGAAGAGTTTGGAAGTCAGTTGCTCTTTATAATACGAGCAACTGCTTGGCCGCGATTGGCAATTTCATAGGAGGAAAGCAATAGAGTAAGCAGAGAAGAATTTCAAATTCCAACAGCAAATTTTTAACTCTTTCCAATTTCTTCCTAGAAGTTCGGTTCTGAATTCGTACAGAAATTCTTAGTGGTGATTATTATGATCTTCCATCAGAACTATCAGAGTAAAGAGACGGGGTCTAACAATAATAATTTGAAAATCAAAAACTTACCTTGTGCTTGAGCCAATTCCATTTTCCCACATATATATCAACACTTTTAGTAAATACAAGTGTGTAAAGGGAAAATTACCAAAAAAGTCCTAAACATATTGCAATTATGCCAATTCAGTCCTAAACATTTTTTTTTATCAATTCAGCCCTAAATCTTTTGCAATTGTGCCAGTTCAGTCTATCCGGCCACTTTTGGCCGGCCAACATTGATGTGGATACTGGCCGGCTGACGTGGCAATATTTTGATATATATATTTTTTATTGTTTCAATTTTTTTTTTATTTTTTTCCTTTCTCTCTTTTATTTTTTCTTTTCCTTCTTCCTCCTGGCTAGAGGCTCGCCGGCACTAGCGAGGGCAAGTCTTACCCAACTCTGGCGAGGGTAGAGCTCGCCATGGCTGGGCGAGCTCTGCCCTGGCCGCCACTGGGCGAGCTTCGCCCTCGCCTCGCCCAACGACGATGAGGTTGCCAGCCCTAGCCCTTGGCCAATCCGACCACTGGATCGGTGGAAAAAGGAAAGGCCAAAAAAAATGAAGAAAGGAAAAAAATAAAAAAAATTTTGAGCTCCGCCCTCGCCAGTACCGGTGAGGGCAAGCCTTGTCGTCATACAGCCAAGACAAAGCTCGACCTCGCCAGATCTGGGCGAACCTTGCCATCATACAGCCATGGTGAAGCTTGACCTCACTAGATCTGGGCGAGCCTCATAGTCGCACAGCCATGGCAAGGCTCGGCCTTGCCCAGGGGCGGCGAGGGTAGAGCTCGCCGAAGCTGGGCAAGGCTCGCCCTCGCCAGTCCCCAATGGCCGGTGAGATCACCTCACCGGCGAGCTTCCCCCTGGCCGGTCTGGCCAGGTAGAAGAAGGAAAGAAAAAAAAATGGGAAAGGAAAAAAATAAAATAAAAATCGAAAAAAATAAAATATTAAACTATTACCACGTCAGCCGACCAGCGTCGGCCGACGCCCACATCAACGCTAGCCAGCGTCCACGTCAGTCTTAGCCGGCCCAAAGTGGTCGAATGGACTGAATTAGCACAATTGTAATAGGTTTAGGACTTTTTTGGTAATTTTTACAAATTTTATTTACCATGAAATCTCTCATAATCTAACAATCGGGGAGCTTGAAAGAGGATTGATAAATCACGGGCAAAAGAAGCAAAATTCCTTGTTCCACCAACCTTCCTGCAATATCCAAGAACTACGGGCTCCTTTGCAATCTTCGAGAAGCATTCACTGGCGGATCTCCACTCCAAGAAGAGAATGCCAACTGTGAACTGAACAGAAAATAGAATCCACCTAGGAAGCAATCTAAACGAAAGTTAATGAATCAATTACCGAACCCTTTCGTCTTTCCTGATCGATTCAGTGAACATGCTTCAAAGTTCACTTTATGATTGCCTACCATGTAAATGAGTCTCGAGCAATTCAACAGGTAAAACAAGGGCCTATATCCATGAGGTCACATGAGACATGTATTAGATGGTTCAAGTCGTGCCAAATGTAACTCTTCCTAATGAAGCGACCTTTATACAAAGCAATGTAATTTTATCAAAATGTCAGCTTTTATCATGTATTTCTCTCTTTTTGTCAACCATTTAATTGGAAACCCTTTGTCCCAAATAATTCATACTAATCTTTGGGAAGCAACCAACAGATTTGTCTTTTAACAGAAAAGTTTTCTCTCTAACTTTTCATGGTAGCTAAAATACGTTTTCGGGGAACTCAAGAGTACGAGAAATACTTTCTATTGGGTCAGCTAGATGCTTTCATCAGTTATCCACTTCTCATTCCCTTCCATAGTCCCTGACTATGAGACATGAAGTCAACCAAAAGTCTAATTATACTAATGATATCCACGTTGCTAGTTGTTGAGAAGAAAGATCTCGAGATCCGTAAATATTTAAGGATTAGCCTTGCGCAGAAGAAGCAGCCTCATGAGTGTGAAATAGAGAGGGAGTGAGAGGAAGAGTGAGCAATTACTGGACCCAAACGTCGGGAGTAAGGAATGGCAAGTCCTTCGTGGGAAAGTTTTCTCAGTGATTTGCCGCCGAGATAAATAGAAATGCTGGAGTCTAGACATTCATTCATCTAAAAAGTTCCTTCAATAAGTGAATTAATGGGATATTTATACTAAGAGAATCAAAAGGATTGTTTGGCAGGAATATAACATGTGGCAATCTTGGCGTAGGAAACCAACAGTAGTTAGGCAACCATGTGTCAAGGAGACACTGGCCAATCATGGAGTGTCACGTGTTAGGAATACACGAGCTGTCACTAAGCCCACTAGAAAGGTTGGGGGATAGGCTCGACCATCCCTAAAGAACCTCGCTCTAAGTCTACTAAGCTAAAATTCTCTAAATCATCCCAATCGGATAGGAATAACCAGGTTGCTACCATCAATTCTAAGCTATGCTTGTGAAAAGCAATTCTCATGTGGAGTAAGCTTGCAATAAATCCATAACAATAGCACTTATTAGTATTCAAGCAATTATATAAAAAACAATATATTTATGTCTATAGTAGTATATTTAATCTTACGTCATTAAACATAATTTTTGACAAAATTGGTCATCATTAAAAACCTTGTCATCTTCGAGAAATCAATTGTAGATTTATGATGAGGATAACGAGTTTTATTTTGGGACACTGATTATAAGATACGTTGGGTGTGCTTCGGTGTCCTTTGAGATAGTTTAGAGATCTAAAAAACGTAGGAATAATGCTGTAAATAAATGGGTTTACTAAATGATACGGCAAGTTTTCGTGTAAAATTTGGGTATCTCTAGGGTTACTCTAAAAGTAATAATATATATCGAATTTTATTTGGTCTTCCTCCTAGATTTCAAAATGGTAAAAAGGCATTTCTAGGACCAAAGCAGTCGACATACCCACGTAATTGCACGAGCCTATCAATCCGATGGTTGATACTCGAGGAGACATCGCAAGATCTACTTCTATTACGTCTTCTGATACGAGCCAAAGCTAGGGTTTTGCAATTTTCACAACCTTAAGTTCAATGAGAACTGAAAAGAAAAATGAATGGGATCATCATTCAAAAAATCTTAAAACTATTGTACAGAAGTCAATTTAGTTTTAAACATTTTAATATTGCCAAATTATTTCTAATCATTTTGATTATTTGTCAATATAGTTAATCCAAACAAAATCGTTACGTGGACGCCGGCCGTCCTACACAACCGGTGCTGACATTGACATTTTTGCAATTTTTTTGATCTTCTAGATTTTTTTTTCTTTCCATTCTCTTTTTTCTTTTTTTCCTATTACCCTTTGCAGATCACCAAGGCCAGCAAGTTGCCAGCCATTGGCGAGGGCCGAGTTGCCCTCATTGACCATAGGTGAAGAGAAATTGGCAAAAAGGAAAGAGGAAAGAAAAGAAAAGGTAAACAAGGGAAAGAATCATAAAACTATTTTAAAAATTACAAAAATCGTCCACATCAACGTATCGTATCACATAAGACGGCCGGAACTAATTGGATCGCCATATTTGCGATTTTTTTCCAATTTTGATCTAAAGACTACATTAGAAAATAGGAAAAAAGTTCAGGATTAATTTGGCCAAAATTAAAAATTTAGGATAAACTTGGCAGTTGTATAATAAGTTCAGCAACATATCTTCTTTTTTTTCTATCTTTTTTTTTTGTCGGGATTTTTTTTTTATCTTTGTCTCGGCAATTCGAGAAAACTCTGAATTAATAAATCAAACAAAAAAGAATTGTAGTTAAGTCAAACCACAAGCCACCATGGAAACGAAGGAATCCCCTTGCTTTGGACCGATAGAAAATCTCATTGAAAAAAACGAGTCACATGAAATGCCCGTTTACCGATAAAAACCTCCAGGCAAGCGACCCACATGGGACTGTTTATTTATTTATTTTATATTTTATTTTCCTAATTTTTCATTTAACATAGGAGACATAAAATCATAGTACAGTGGACCAAGTCAGTCGTCGGAGGAAGCGCTGACCAAACCTGACCTTCCCCTCCTTTCTTTGGGGGAATCATACAAGTATTTTTGCGCTTATATTCAATTACAACCTGACACATAATTACCGACATTGAATAAAATGAAAAAAAAATAGAAATCTACTCAGACCACTTACTTTCAAGAAAATATTAGGTGGTCCCATCCCGCCACTCATTAATCGCCACGTGTCCAAATGGGGCTCGCGTTTCAGATTTTCAAGAATGCCTTTCTCAGTCACCTGTTCTTCTCCCTCGATCACCCCCTCAATCACATTAGACTCTGAGCCTTGAATCATGCAAAGCTAAAAAAAAAAAATGTCGCTTGTACTCAGTTGCAGCTTTTGATGCGTAGACATGTAATCTTGGGGGCTGCATTTGTTTCTTTCATGAATGATGGCTCTTTCTTTGCCTTCGAGATTTCGTTCTGGCGGTGTGATTTCCTTTCGGACTACTGGGCATGCATTCCTTTTCCGTGTGTTTGTTTGTGCACATGTGCTTTGCCTTTGTTTGGAGAGGATAATTATGCTGGGTGGCCTTACTTTGCTAAATCGGTTTCTGCGGTTCTACATGTCTTTCTGGCGAAGATAGCATTGTTCCATTAATAGAGCGTTGACAAAAATAGAAACCTCGAATAATTAAGTGGATTTCCCGGCGTTGACAAAAATGGAGACGCTTCTTCACTGTCGCATTTCCAGAAACCTTGTATCGCTGCAAAAATCGTTTACAAAGCTTCCTTAAGCTCAGAACAACCATACTTGAAGCTTTGAAGCTTTGTCATTGGAATGGCTATGGCAGTTTTTTGGAGACGATGAAGATGAAGTTGAGGGGGTGTTTGTAGGAGAAGAGCAGGTTACTGAGAAACGGATTCTTGAAAATCTGAAATATAGACCCCCACGTATACACGTGGCGATCAACGAGTGAGAGGCGCACGGCTGATGTGGCGGGGCGAGGCCATCCTATAAGGCTATATATTCTCCCTACTTCTCTCTCTTGCTCCTCCGACCACACCATCTCCAAGCTTGACCTCTGCGCCTTCTTCGTCGGTGCTACTTCCACGCTAACACCGCTACACATCCAAACTGAGCCACTCACTCCGTCGTCTTTTGTCTATCTCTTCGTCTTCGTCTATTCGTCTTCGGCTTTGTCTTCCTCAATGTGTCTGTTTACCTTTGATGTTGGCTAACAATATCATCTAGAGAGTAGTGAATAGATGATTTCTAGAAACTCGACAAAATATTATGAAATTTATACATCAAGTTTGATATAAGCACAAATCGGTTAAAGCGATGTGTTGATATAGGCAAGAGCCAACAACATCAAGTGGTGCAATGCACATCTATCATGCTGTAATGAATATAGGGGTAAACGATTCCCGGTCTGATCCGGTCCAACCTAAGAATAGGAAACCGGACAGGGAAGACCGGTTCCTAGTTTCTAGAACCGGAGACCGGACCGGCTAATCTTAGGACCGTGGACCGGTTCCAATGAGACCAATTGGTAAAGGTAATAGGGAACCGGGAAGCATTTTAGGAATCAATATATGAAAGTATTTTTGGGTTGGTCCCATTGGAACCGAATAAAAATGAACTATCAAATGCTTCTTTTATTATTTAAATATATATTTAAAAAGTAAATATATATATATGAAAAAATTAAAAATATATATATTTATCTGTTCAGTCCAATCCGCTTCCCACCCTAGAACCGAAAACCAAACCGCCCGGAAATCGGTTCCACTTTTAGGAATCGGAAACTGAATCGATATTCACGAGAACCGGACCAAACCAGCCGATCCGTTCCGATCCCGATTTGGGCGGTCCATCTTGCTCACCCCTAAATGAATATAAGCAGAAAGAATGAGAACAATGCACTTAGAGCTTTTATAATGGTTCGCCTCAATAGAAGCCTGCATCTACTCTTCCAAACTAAACAGCCTATTAACTGGATTATACTAGCAATCTTTAAGTAGTTACAGTAGAATGTGTTGCGCATACCCAAGCGCTTCTTCTTAAAGTCCATGATGCTTATACCCAAGTAAATAGATCTCACTATCTCACACCTAAGCATAAATTATAACACTGTCAACACTTCTCAAGAAATTACAATTTCAATATGCTCAAAAAAATTTATAAAATGTAAAGCTTTTCTCTATAATTGGATATGTTAACTCTAGATCTCTTTTGCCCTTCTCGGGGTCTTATTAATCTCCTTTTATTCTCCTTAACATCCGATCTTCTCTTCAGACCAAAAAAAAAAAAAACATCCGATCTTCTCATTGGACAATCTTCATGAGGATCAATCTCCAAGCTGATTGTGAGACGATTGTCTAATAGACCAATTTAGCTGTTAGGGTCAACTACTTTTGAGTTTCCATATATTTGGTCGCTCGTATGATCAAATCTTTGGTTTCCAAAAATAGAGTAGCTTGTCTAAGAAAAGTAACTTGTCTTCAAGATGATTGTCAATCAATCAAGATATCACACGTAATTAATATCTTCTACCTAGATAATCAATCATTTTCTTCTATAATATGAATCCATACCAGATCACAAACTATCAAAAGATAACTTATCTCGAAAATTATCCTCAGAGCATGTGATAAGGTTGTTTTTCCAGGTAGTGTAGTGGATCTGCTTATATCAACAGTCCCCTGCTCTATCCAATTGCTTGATGATATCAGACTCCAAATATATCAAGTTTCCCGGTTATATTTAACTGTGTCTCACTCAATAATTCGAGTACGGTGGTGATGCAGATCCTCTAGAATGTTCTCCTTGATACCTCCAAGTCTTTATGAACCCTCTATTCTTCAAGACTTGTTCACTTAGGTCCTTCCAGTTATTTTGAATCTTTTCATTTTGCATATTCAAGTTCATTTTAAGTGGATGTTACCTTAGGCATAAATAACACTTGCATATATGGATTCATGGATTATTTTGTCAACTTCAAATATATTAAGAGGTTTTCTCAACGGTCTTCGTCTTTGGCCACCAGCCAAATCTGGTTGCTTCGTCTTCCTGTCATCACCATAGCTCCAGATATGGTCTTCAGCTTTGTCATCCTTGGTTCATCTTCAACTTCGCCTTCCTCCATGTGTTTCCTTGTTTTTTACTTCATCTTCCATTGTTCGTCTCCCTCTGTTTTTGTTTATGAGCTCAGCGACACTATGAGCTGGGTGTCCTTACTTGGCTAAATCAATTTCTTTAGCACCATATTTTTCAGACAAAGAGAGCACTATTCCATTAATAGAGTGAAAACTAGTGGATCTCGACGTTGACAAAAACATAGACGCTTCTTCATCGTCACATTTCCAGAAACCTTGTTACACTGCAAAAATCGTTTAACAAACTTCTTTAAAATGAGAGCATACATATCGCAAATAGCACTTTTTTTTCTTATTAAGCTCTAAACAACGATACTTTGAAACTTGGTCGTTGGAATGGCTATGGCGGTTTTGTGGAGACCAAGAAGATGAAGTTGAGGGGTGTTTGTGGAAGAAGAGTAGGTGACTGAGAAAGGGACACTTGAAAATATGAAACGTGGGCCCCCACCTAGACACATGGCAATCAACGAGTGGAGACGGTCATGGCTAACGTGATAGGGCGGGACCACCCAATATTTTCTCCTTACTTTCTCTCTCTTCCTCCGCCGTTCACACCACCTCTAAGCTTAATCTCCGCTCCTCCTCTGTCAATGCCACATCCATGCCAACACCGCTGCACATCAAAACTGAGCCACTCCCTTCATCGTCTTTCTGGTCGTCTTCGTCTTCGGCTTCATCTTTCTCAGTGCGTTCGTTCACTTTGATGTTGGCTAACAATATCACCTAGAAAAGGGTAAATAGATTATTTCAAGAAACTTGACAAAATATTGCTGAATTTATAATGTCAAGTTTGATATAAGAGTAAATCGGATAAAGTAGTGCGTTGATATGCGCAAAAGCGTGTTATATCAAGTGGTATAGTGCGCTTCTATCAAGTAATAATATGTCACGACCCGCCCCCATAGGCACGGCATCGTCCCAAATATACATACGGCTTAGGACGGCATTTCATTCGGAGCATTGAGTCCTATCTCTATTGCGACAAGGCATCCGGACACTTTCCGAGCATCCGATAAATCGGGCATCCTCCCACGTAAAACACATCAAGACGGGTTCAATCCCGCGTAAAACACATCAGGATATTATGTTATCATATAAGCACACGGCCACTCATGCTAAATTATAAGTTGTCTCATTTAACTCGATGCAAGAGTGCTATATGCTCATACGTCGAAATATATTCAATTTCACACGTGAAAATGCACAAAATATTCCAACGTGATCACGTGCCACCAATGAATGCATCAGCACTGCACACCAAGATTACATTATGCCCTCAAATATTTCATCACATGACAAATATTTCTCATCATGAACCTTATACATTATTCCACATCTCATTACCAAGCCTTGTATTATAATATCTCAAAGGCCACTATGGTAGTGTGACACCCTTCTAACTCATGGCAACTTTCACACCATATTCCAAATTCCACCATCACATGCATAATCACATTTGTCCCATCATTTGACCTCCAATCAAAATTTAACATATCTCACTTGAAAGCTCAGAATGTGTATATCAAATCACCTGAAGACATCAAGTCCAAATTCTCAAGGTTTCACGTGAGAAATAGTGCATCTTTGAAATTTGGTAAATCTAGGCAATTTTGCGCAGTGACGGAAATTCCTTTAAAATAAATAGTAGATGTACTCAGAAAATTCTAAAATTTGGATATGTTATAAAATACACCTAAATAAACATTTCTCATGAAGGAACCAAAGTCAAAATCTTTATGTAAGTATCTTTTTTAATAACCCAAAGATAGACTAAAATTGCTCACCGGAACAGAACCGTTGTTCCACAAAATCAGATCTTTACCATACACAAAATATCTCCAAAAATTGTCAATTTTTTAGTTGTAGAGAAAAAAGTCCTCAAGAACTTTGTGAAGGAAGCTTTTCAAAATTGATCTAAAAAAGTTTGTAGAAAATCGAAAAAGTGTAAACATCACAAAAATACCCATTCTGGACAGTTTTACACGGTTCAAAAACTAGGCTTTCGTACTACTCATATCAAGTCCAAAGATTCTGAAATTAAAATATGGTAAACTTAAAGATATTTGGAACAATTGTTAAGAAGGACGTTTCTGGAAATTCGGTCCACAAAATTCTCCACAAAAATAACAAAATGAAGAGGTACAGAGGATCCGAATCTGGGTTTTCCGGAACAAAAACAAGAATTAAGTCTGAATGGAAAAACTGCCAAATTACATCTATAATACAATGATAACTTGTCGCACTAATCCTAATTAATTAACAATAACTAGATTTACTTCTAATCTAATCTATCCTTAAACATAATTAACGGCATAATCAATGATTAGGTAGTTAACTCACCGGTTTAATGGCGACAGCGGTGTGGCAATGGTGAGATGATGATGGTGAGGCTCACGGCTCGCGACAATGACTGGTGAGCATCGTGATGGTGACGTGGTGAGGTGGTGGCATGAGGTGCTGATGGGCGGTGTTGGTGGCCGAACCAAAGGGGAGAGGAGAGAGAGGGAGACCAAAGTGAAAATTGAGGGAAATGAGTGGTGAAATTGTGAGACAAAAGTTGGAAATGCAAAAGAGGCTCCTCTATTTATAGGCCTCTTGCCAACTTCTTCTCCAAGTTTCATTGCAAGTTTTTATGCAAGGTTCAAGCAAACTTCCCAAGCAACCTAGAACACTTGGTTCACATTCCTTCTTGTTCAACAAACTTGCATGCTTGGCTAGGAATTGAACTTCCAAGCCAAGTTTTCCAATTATCATAAATTGCATTAATATGCAAGAAACAAAAGAAGAGAAGGAGACCATCTTCGCTTGTCTTCTCCAATTGGTCGACCAACAAAAGAGGGGGGGGGGGGGGGGATTACGTAAATTGAAGACAATTTTGCCCTAAAACGTCTTCAATTTACGTAATCTTGAATAGTAATTTTGTCTTCGATTTCTGCTTCTAAAATTGAGATCAAAACGAGGATGTCACATAATAAATAGAAGTAAATAGGTGGAGAACGATGCACTAGGAGCTTTGTAGTGGTTCGAGTTAGTGCAAGCCTACGTCCACTTTGCCAGAATAATAGTGTAACATCCTTGAATTAACACACTCGAGATGTTGTCCATTTTGACTCGTTTCATTGCATGCCTCACGATTTTGTCCTTTGGCATATGGATAGGCACTTCCCCGAGAGGTTAGCCATCCTTGTAGTGCTTTAATTTTAGCACACTTAATTTTGGAATTTCAAAACAAAACTTGTCATTACATTAAAAGGTGCCTTCGTGAGTTGTTTCCAGGTTTTACATATATATTCCGGAATCGTTCTCCCTCTATTCGTTGCACAATTCGATTCATTCCTACCCCTTCGCCATCTTAGAAGCATGCCATGAGTTGCTCCTTGTCCAAGCTCTTTAGCCCCGATGACCACTCTCCGCTTTCGTCAAACTGGTTGGTTACAAGCCCAATAGCTTCTACACGGTTCGTCCCCAAACCATACATCTACTGGAGGGGCTCCCGATACCATATTGTGGCATCTCTAGATTAACTTACTCAATGTATTGTCTACTTTTGCTTGTCCCATTCCAAGCATCACCATTTTGTCGTTTGGTGTACATGTAGGCACATTCCCAAGAGGTCACCTATCTTGGTAGTACTTTAAAATGAACACACTTAACTTTGGAGTTCCAAATCAAAGCTTTCTATTATGTCAAAAGATGCATCTATAAGTTTATTTCAATTTTCACATATATATTTCATAATCACTCTATCCTTGTTCAGTGCATATTTTAGTTCATTCATGCCTCCTTCGCCATCCAAAAAGCTTGCTAGAAGCAGCTCATTGTCCAAGTCCTCTAGCTAGCGACCACTCCCTGCCCTCGTCAGTTGAGTCATTACAAATAGCTACTAGCTAGATTGCACTAACCATCTTTGAGTAGTTACATAGATTATGCTGCTTATACCTGAGTGCTTCTTCCCAAAAGCTAGCGCTACTTATACCAAAAGAGATAAATCTTACTATCTCACACTTTACAAACTGTAACATCGACAATATTTCTCAAGAGATTACAATTTTAGTATTCTCGAAAAGGCAATATATTTTTAACTCTAGATCTCTTATACTTCTCTTGACGTCTTTTTGATCTCTTATACTCCTCAGCATCCAATCTTTTCATTGGACAATCTTTACGATGATCAATCTCCAAGCTGACCGTTGTACGATGGTCTAGTAGATCAATTTAGCTATTGGTGTCAATCAATTTTGAGTTTTGGCTGCCCATACAATCAAATTTTTGGTGTCCAAACATAATGTTGCTCAGCTTTATAAAGTTACTTGTTTTCAAAATGATTGTCAATCAATCAAGATGTCGTACATAATCAATGTCTTCCCCGTAGATAATCAATCAATTTCTTCTACAATAAGAATCCATACAAAATCACAAACTATCAAAAGATAATATAACTTATATGGGGAATTATGCTCCGAGCATGTGACAAGGTTGTTGTTCCAGGTAGTTTAGTTCCTTTACTTATATCAGCAGTCCCTGATTATATCCAGCTTTCTAGTGATATCAGACTCCCCCTTATATCAGGCTTTTGATGATATCAAACTCCGGTTATTTCAGGTTTTCTATTTATATCAAACTATGTCTCATTTGGTACTATGAGTACGATGGTGATGAAAATCCTCTGGACTTTTCACCTTAATACCTCCAAGTCTTTATGAACTCCCCCGTTCTTCAAGCTCACATAGGTCCTTCTAGCTATTTTATAACTAAGTTCCTTTTATGCGAATATTACCTGTGGGATAAACAACACTTTCATATGTCAAGCTTGTAACGACTCATGGATTATTTTGTCAACATCAAAATATAGTAAGAGATTTTTCCAATAGTCTTCGTCTTCTGCCATCAGCCAAATTTGGTCGCTTCGTCACCATGGCTCTAGATATGGTCTTAGCTTCCTCTTCATCTTCGCCTTCCTCCATGGGTTTGTTTGTCTTCAACTTCATCTTCCACTGTTCGTCTTTTTATGTTTTTGTTTTTGGGCTTGTAGTGTCGCAGCAACTAGATCTGCTCGTAGCGGCCACGGACTAGCAAGGCTCGTGTCTATGGACAAGCCGCCTTGCTGGTCCACGACCAGTAATGTCGCTATTCAAATTTGGTCGACTCCGTCTTCTCAAAATAACCATGGCTCTAGATCTGATCGGCCGGAGCATATTTGCAGCAATGAAGGTGAAGGTGCACACTTGTCGCTTGGTGTAACGGACACAACAATGCGGAGGGTTCAAGGATGAAGGTTGCAGTGGGGACAGTCGTGCTGGGTTGGTGGGACGGTGGCTATTATGGTGGAGGAAGAGAGAGAAATTAAGTTTTTAATTTTTGTATTTAATTCCATTTAGAGTATATGTGTCAAGCTGCAATTGAATATGAGCAAAAAATTGCTCGCCACATTAATTAATGATGTGGTGAGAACAAACTACTGAATATATTCTTTGTTCATGTTGCCTTCGGTTGACACTTGTCATAACTCTGGTTTATCCATTTGCTTCACGAGGTACGTATATGCTTTGAAGCTTGCTTAGCACTTCCCTAAATAAATTATGAGGCTGTTTTAGTCTTGAGATATTCATCAAGGTTCTTAGATGACATATGGAAACAAAACCAAACATACGATGAATATTGCCCTCACTCGTGAGGTTTGAATCTTTGGGTTTCTATATTACTTTTGATTGTGAAAATGGTTTTAAGAGCAAGGAAGTCCAAGGAAATGAGGACTAGCCCTATTTTTCTGTTCTTTTTAAAATGGATTTCAAAATGAATTTCCAAAAAGGGCTTTTCATAAAACCTCATGCATTGTTATATTTCATATGCGATTACTAACCATATTTGATGCATGTCAGGCATGAGCATTCACATATTCATAATAGGTTCTTATGTGATCTGAATCCTTTAGAGGAAATCGCTTGTGATATCGAAGAAAACGATGAGGATGAAAAATGGGTCAGAAAGGAATGGATTCGTCATGAAGAATCAAAGCCACTTACATTAGAGAAAACAGTTACTATCAATCTTAGTAATGAGGAGAATCCCAAAGAAGTTAAGATTTGAGAAAATCTTTCTTCTGCAGAAGCAAAGATAATTATTGATTCACTCATAGAATATCAAGATATATTCGCATGGTCCTACGCTGACATGCCAGGCCTTGATCCAAATATAGTTGAATATGCTTTACCAATCGATCCAAGCATCCCTTCGAAGAAACAGAAACTTCGGCAAACCAAGCCGAAATTGGCAAAGAAAAGAGGAAATGATGAAACTGCTTAAAGTTGGATTCATCAAAGTAATACCATATCCATAATGGGTTGCAAACATTAGAGAAACTGAAACACTCCTTTTTCACGACAATTACTGCTATGGAAGATATATCAAACATCATATTGGGTTACAAGGAGATGAATAATAGATCACATGGTTTCGCATAAATCTTTATTAGAAAATTTCTTAGTGCTTGATAGACCCGAACTCAAACCATCCATATGTGTGTATGGGTGTACACACCTCAGACTTTAGTGGTGGTGTTAAGAGTAGGAGCTGCCTCAATTTGAGCTAAGAGTCAAATATGCATTTAATCTAAAAGGTGTCAAGATTAAGAAGGAAAAAAGTATTGCATACTCCAAAAGCTGTTAAGATTGAGTATGAGACATTGTATGCCTTCTTTGGTATCTTTAAAAATTGAATGTGTTAAAGAGAACTTGACATTTTCTGGCGTTAGGACTTAATGCGCAACAATTCCATTTTCTAACCCTAGGCCGGTGAGGTCAACGGCCAACCCTCTCCAGCCATAGTCAAGGGCATCAGCCCTCTTCTAGATGAAGTCGAGGGCAGCAATACCCTCGCCAGCCAACAAGCGAGGGTTACAATGCCCTCACCCAAACTAGGATAAGGTCGCCGGCCCTCGCTTGTGGCCAAGGAGGGTCAACCGACGACCTCAACGGCAAAGGATTAGAAAAAAAAAATTGAAAGAAAAAATTGGCAAATCATCAAAAGGTTTGGAATAAAATGGTCAAATTTAAAAATTTAAAACTGAAATGGCACAAGTGCGATAGGTTTAGAACTTTTTTTGTTATTTTCTCTACTAAAGATACTCAAACTAATTTTTCACATATATCCCCAAAAATCCTAAATTTACCATAATTTAGGATAAATGTGGTATGAGCATACCCAAATTTACCACAATTTGGGATAAAATGGTATGGGTGTACCAGTTTGGGAGTAAATGTGACATAAATGTATTGATTTGGGTGGTTTTTTTATGTTAGGAAAATTAGTTTGGAGTAAATGTAATAAGGATATACAAATTTAGAATTTTTGGTGATATTAACTCTTTGTTTTAAAAATTCTAACCAGCCAATTTGCAAGTTTTGACATTAGTCCTATTTAATGGAATGATGATGATGAGCATCATTAGCCTAAGAAAAATAAAGGAAAGTTACCCAATCAGTCATAAATCTATTATACGGATGCCAATCGTAACGAAGATGAGGCAAGCCAAAGTCATCAGAACATTGTTGTGTGTGAGCGGAGTGACACTGCTTTTTTTTTATCATGGGTACACCATTGCAGGTAGTAGCTTCCACACTAATTGGTGGTATGCAAAGAACATGACTGGTAAACGGTCCACCCACCAAAGCCACTCCTTGGGATTTTGCCTTCTCCTTTTTAGCGTTCTAGCTTGGGACTTTTGGTTCGTCATCCAAGTAAGTGTAATGGTCCGTTCTTTTGCTTCTATGATTATTTTTCAGATCCTTCTTTTTGGGGACCAAATTTATCTTAAAAAGGAACTTGAGAGTTTGCTTCAATCTCCTAATGCTTGTTTTGTAACAAATTTAGGTGAAGTAGATCCCTAGATTTCCAGCTCCTTACATGGCCGCACTGCTAATGTGCCTCATGGCCAATACTGAATGTGCAATCGTCGGTGCTGCTACGGAACACAATATTGCCGCCTAGTCATTGTGATCCAGGATCCGGCTCATCGCAGTTGTCTATTGAATGAACTTTAACAGTCGTCTATTGTGGCTCTTCAAGCATCAACAGTGTGGAAAATGTTTTGCATAAAGGTAATGTTGATGGTTATTTCTTTTAGGGTGTTGTGTGTTTTGCGCTCGCTTTCTGCATTTTTAACTCGGTGTGTAAACAAAACAGGCCTGCTCTACACCTCTGTCTTTAGCCCTTTGATACTCCTTATGTTGACCTGAGCTAGGCACTCCTTCACTAGAAACTACACGTCAGAATGTACGTATCCACGAGGAAAAGAGAGAAGTGTGCTTATTAGTTATTCATGGCTATCATATAATAATTTTTTAGTCATTTATACTTAATCTCAAATAAGACTCAGAACTCACCAACTGACTAAATCTTCGCCAGTTGGAGTACGTGCATCTCATGAAGTGGCGCATGAGGTGCATAAAAGTGGCACATGAGGTGCACGTTCTCCCAATCAATGAAGATTGGCCATCCATTGAGCTTGAGTCTTTATTTCATACTAAATTTCAAGGTCTTATTTAAAATAATGTTCACTCTGAATCATTTTTTGAGAAAACAACTACACTGCCATAAAGTTAGTACTGGCACCATTGAATTGTTAATTACTTATTAATGCTGTCAATATACTTATTTCCTTGCACCTCATTAACCTCGAATTATTCTCCAAAGTGTAAAGAAGCAATTGACTAGCACATTGTTGTTAGCAATATCTAAAATATCATATTTCATTAATGTAATCATTGTTGTTATCTCTGGCTTATTGCCATAATCAAAGGGAAAAATATCAAATAAGGATCTAAAGTATAGTCATGTTCTCAAAAGAGAGCCCTATTTCAAATAAGATGTTGAAGTGACCAATTCAGTTTGAAACAAAGCCCCAAGCTCAATGGCTGGCCAAATCTTCATTAGTTGGGAGACCGTGCATCTCACGTGCCATTTCGTGAGATGGACAAGTGAGAAGCATGTACTCTCCAACTGGATGATTACATTAATCATGCGAAAATTGAAACTCATTACCTTTTCAATTTTATTAATTTAATCTTATATCTTTATGTGACCATCATGTCAGTAATTTTTGACAAAAATTAATTAGAATAACTACATTTGAATTTCGCACAAGGGATTAGGATTAAATTATAAAAATCAAAAAATTTAAGACTGAATCGGCATCTATATAATATGTTTATGACTGATCAGATAATTTCTCAAAAAAATACATTTACCATCCCGATGTGGCAATTAGTAGATTTCACCACCCACAACTTTCTTCTGCGATTCATATGTATAGTTTGGTTGAACTAATCTTGTTTTTACAGGAGTTCGCACTGTTTTTTCCAAGATTTGACTGAAAATGAGCTATATATAGAAGAATTAATACCGAATCTCCACTCCAGTGTTGATTTAATTTTCTTTTTCGTCTTCGTAAGAAGTTTAGCATTCTTTTTTTTTTTAAGTTCATCATTTTTTTTTTTGGTCGAAAAGTTCATCATTTGAAAAATGTAAAATGTCTGAAATACTTTTGACGGTGACCCCCCACGCGTATCGGTTGTCGTCCCCATATGTTCTAAAGTCAATGCCCATTATGCCACGCGAGTCATGTCATTGTCTAAGCCATATTGCTGTGGGGTGTGGAAAATGATAGCCATATTTTACACACATATGACAAAAACAAAAGACTTTATGCATGTACCATGACGTCGAGATCGAAAAATGGTTGACAAAATGCTTGAAAATCCAGAAGGCAAAAAGCATGATTTAGGAGCCTTTTCTACCTAAATAACATCGCACACAAAACTTGTTTTATAGCCAACTTGGGAGTTTTGTTCTCTTTTGATCCGGTAGTCACCAAAGGGCCAGGATGAGATCCCCGAGGATTCATGGAACCCCGAGTTCCGGTTGCATCGGATCATGTGGTGAGGTGCGATCGAATTGTCCATTCTCTTTAGGCATCGTCAAAAAGATCTCATGTCAGATATTGAATCTGCAAATCAGAGACCGGCGAGATATCATCATCACTCAACGCTACAAATAAAACATTGCTTCAAGTTCAAGATAGGCCAGCCCCATACCATAACGTAGCTTCATCGAGGCATTAGAGGTCTAGAATCCTTTCACAAAAAGCAAAATTACATAGCTTACTATTGTAAGCAGGTACAAAAGCACGATGCCATGTTGCCTTCCATGTGAAAAGACTACTCGCGGGATGCCAATTGCCCTTCAACCGAAAATGTCAAGATCACATTAATATAAAAGGTCGGTCGCTCCAATCCCTTTGACGTAATGTGGATGATTCGTCAATGAGGACCCATAAATTCAAAGGTTCTTATCCTTTGGCGTGCGCTATTCCAGCAACTATAAATTGGAGCGTCACTAGTAATGCATGTGGAAAAGAAAAGGTTTAGGTTAAGGTGACAAGGTTCGATAATGCAATGCTTGTTTATCCCCCAAAAGGTAAATTTCGATATGGCATAATATTAAAGCGCGAAAATTAGTAATGTAACAAGAAAAGCGAATGTCAGGTTTGGAGATTCGAACATTGGGGGGGGGGGGGGACGGCCGTTCTGTGCTGCAGGGCGCAAGAGCCTACGCTCGGACCTCTATGATGATGAGATGTCAACAACTCAAATATAAAAACTTTAAGGTTAATACCACAAAAAATTCCAAGCTAATACACCTCTGACAATATTATCCTAAACTAATTTTTGATTAATCAAAAATCTCAAACTGATACACCTGTGACAAATTTACCCTTCATTAGTTTCCATTAAATTTTACCGTTAAATTACTGAATTTGATGACACGTGACAATTGACGAGTGTATTAGTTTGGGGTTTTAACCCTCTATTTGTGACAGATTTGCTAATTTGTGATTTTTTGTAGTATTAATTCAATTTAACGGAGGGTAAATTTGTCACAACTGTACCAGTTTGGGATTTTTTGTAATCAAAAAATTAGTTTGAGATAAAATTATCACAGGTGTACCAGTTTGGGGTTTTTTGTGGTATAAACCCAAAACTTTAAGCACTTTGAGAAGTAGACATGATCAAGCGAGTTATGCATAACTAACTAGATAAAAAGAGCTAATTTTACCCTAAAAGGAATAATTATCAATAAGGAATAAGCACCGTAAAATCACACATATTTGCTCTTTGTTATGGAGGCACATTTTATGAGAAAATTTGAGTAGTCGAATAAAATTAATTATAATTAAGGACAAGTCCTTAAGGTGAAGAGATCATAACAATTGTTTCATGATGAGTAGTGATATATGCTTAAGTAGAGGTTTTCTCTTTGGAGAATGCAACAAATTCTATGTTTGTAATGATATAAAAAAATACTTCATTTAGAGTTCTATGTGTCATTATGAGAGACAATTCATTATATATATAAATATATATATATATATATATATATATATATATATATATATATATATATATATATATATATATATGTTAAGATCTTGGATTTTCTTAAAAGAGAGGTCTTCTTTTAAGAATTGAAGTTGATTTTCGTTATCTTTAATAATACAATTGATTTCGGAGATCGAGTGTTCTTGCTAGTGACTTAGGTTCCTTTTCTGTGTTCTTGTGATAAAATTAGAAATGATTTTATTTCAAAAAGCGTTTGTTTCTATGCCTTCACTTGTTACTTTGGAAGGCTGGATTAGTTGGATGAAATGTGCACCAAAAGCATTTACGCCAAAAAGTGACCAGTTTTTTGTTACCATTGACGCACGATAGACTTAGTTTTTTTTTTTTTTTTTTTTTTCGGTCGAAAACAATAAAATTAGTTGATAAAAGCCAAGTTTGGTCATCTATTATCGACAATGTGAAGAATCGCCAACTTGAAGGAATCAACGAAAAGTGGAGTCGATAATATCATATGCAATCATCAAAGAAGTAACTGCCAATATAGTGGAACAAAACAACCATTAACATAATAGAGTTGAAGAAACCGTCAAAGTAGTAGAGTTAAGAAAGCCGTCAAGAAAGTGAAAACAACATAACCGTTCTCGTTTGTAACTTCTGTCGGTAACTTTCCTTTGTAACTTCTGTTTGTAACCTCCTTTGTAACTTCATCTTGTAACCTCCGTTTGTACCGCGGTTTGTAATTGCTATTTGTAACCTCCTTTAATAACCGTCAATCGTAGACTTTAAATAGTCACATCGTACTCTTCAAAGATCCCCCAACAAATCAAGCAAAATGCTATCTCTCAATTATCTTTACTTTTCTATACTACATTTTATTTTTCCTTAGATGTAGGTTTCCGATTCATCTCGTCGATTGAATTCCGGTGTGTATCTCTATCATAGGTATTGCGTCGTCTATTAAATTCTAGCGTTACATTTTTGCATGTTCTCAAGCTTTGTCGTCGATTAAATTCTAACACAGTTTATGTACGTGTATTTCTGTGAAAGTAGTTGTATTTTCAAGCTTTATTGTTAATTAAATTCCGATATGATTTGTACTTACAATTCGATTCAAAATTCAAAGTAAAAGTTTGCAGTTATTTCTTGTCTGTCTAGATATTTCCTATTTGGAATCACCACAGAACCTGTCTCCTCTCATTAAAAGCCGAGGAATGACTTTCAATGAAAGATATTTCGTTGCGGAAGTAATTTTGGTGAAATACTATTTTAAGTGTATATAGGTTATGATGTCAATCCCAAGTTTCCATTAAGTTGAAATAGAAGCACAAGCAGCATAACCGCACTAGCGACGGCCAACACCGGCGGCGGTGGTGTCGAGATCAACAACCTTAAAAAGAGTCGAAGTCGAATGAATTTTTTGAGGTTTACTAGTCCTCGTGCTTGTTGTCCTCTTTAATGAAACTCGTCTTTTTTCTTAATGAAAGAACCATGTTGCTTCCGTACTAAGGAATCCAAAAGGTTTAAGCACATGTTGGATGGGCGACGAATCCCGCCATAGTTCTACGAGTTCTTAGGGATTTCAAACATATTAATAGGGTTTGTCTGCAAAAGTTCACCTTTTCATAGAAAAGATCCGAGAAGCATTGCCGGCAACGGACACTAGTCAGGTTCGGGATGGATGACTTGTCGGGAATTGAAACCCGATAAGTTCGATTGGATCTCAGATCTAGCGCAAAACTGAGTTGATCGGCGATGCTTTCACATGGTAGTCCTACACCCAACTCGTGAGATTATATGTGATCCAAAATCTGGTGACAACAATTCGTCTCGAGCTAAGTTTTTTTTTCATATAAAATAAATGATTAATCATCTCATCACACTAAAAAGAAAAGAAAAAAAAACCCCCTCTAATATGGGGAAAATTGTCAAATTAGTCCTAAACCTATTGTACAACGACCAATTCAATCCTAGACTTTTTAAATTTGCCAATTCAATTTTAAACCTTTTAAATTTTTGCCAATTCAGTCCTTCTGGTCAATTTTGGCCGGTCGGCGTTGACGTGGCCGCCGACCGGCGCCGGCCGTCCGGTCAACGCTGACGTGGCAATTTTTAATTATTTTTTTTCAATTTTTTTAATATTTTTTCTTTTTCTTTTTTTTTCTTTTTCTCCCCTCTGGCCGATCCGGCGACCGGCGGCCAGCCAGAGGGGAGGGCCAGCGAGGCCTCTGGCGAAGCTCACCCCGCCGGCCACCGGCGAGGGCGAGCCTCGCCGGCCCCTGGCTGAGCGAGGCGAGGTCGGCCTCGCCTCGCCGTCGCCTGGGTCGCGACGGCAAGGCTCGACCTCGCCTCGCCGTCGCGACCCAAGCGACGGCGAGGCGGGGCGAGCCGAGGTCGAGCCTTGCTAGATCTGGGCGAGGCTCGACCTCGCCGTCGCGACCCAGGCGACGACGAGGCGAGGCGAGGCAAGGTCGAGCCTCGCCGTCGCGACTCAGGCGACGGCGAGGCGAGGCCAACCTCGCCTCGCCCAGCCAGGGGCCAGCGAGGCTCGCCCTCGCCGGTGGTCGGCGGGGCGAGCTTCGCTAGAGGCCTCGCCGGCCCTCCCCTCTGGCCGGCCGCCGATCGCCGGACCGGCCAGAGGGGAGAAAAAGAAAAAAAAAAAAAGAAAAAAAAAAAGAAAAAATATTTAAAAAATTGAAAAAAAAATTAATTAAAAATTGCCACATCAGCGTTAACAAGACGGCCGGCGCCGGTCGGCAGCCACGTTAGCGCCGACCGGCCAAAATTGGCCAGAAGGACTGAATTGGCAAGAATTTAAAAGGTTTAGGACTGAATTGGCCGCCGTACAATAGGTTTATGACTGATTTGACAATTTTTCCCTCTAATATGTATTAGTCCGATACTCGAACCGATGATGAACCGGAATTACGCTGAGAGTACACTTTTGATTAATTTTCTTATCTTTAGATCGATTCTTTTATCTCATTAAGATTTTAATTGCTTTTGATCATGAATTGATATTGGGATTATTAAATTATTTCCAATCAGTGATGCTTTCACATGAGAGTCCTACACCCGACTAAGATTATATGTGATTCAAAAAATCAATAGCAACAATTCGCCTCAAGCTAAGGATTCTTCGATATAAAATAAATGGTTAATCATCTCACCACACTAAAAATAAAAATAAATAAATAAAAACCTCTAATATGTATTAGTCCAATAGTCTAACCGATGATGAACCAGAATTACGCCGAGAGTACACTTTCGATTAATTTTCTTATATTTAGATTAATTCTTTTATCTCATTAAGATTTTAGTTGCTTTTGATCATGAATTGATATTGGGATTATTAAATTATTTCCAATCAGGGATGCTTTCACTTGAGAGTCCTATACCCGACTCATAAGATTATATGTGATTCAAAAAATCAATAGCAAAAATTCGCCTCGAGTTAAGTATTAGCAATAATTCGCCTCGAGTTAAGTATTCTTTGATATAAAATAAATGGTTAATCATCCCATCACACTGAAAGAAAATCCCTTTGAAGTGTATTAATCCAATAATCTAATAAATGATGACCCGGAATTATGCCGGGAGTACACTTTCGATTAATTTTCTTATCTTTGGATTAATTTATTGGGCCTATTAAATCATTGCCAATCTTTGATGTTTCTTTTTCCACTCCTCTACCTTTGATCTAATTTCCTACCTTTTCTTGCTAACATATTTTTGTCCCCTTTCTACAATTCCTAATACTCTGTTTTTCATTTTCTTGTTCACAATGAAGACGAAACCTTAAATTTAGTGCGTAATAAGGATGCTGTCATGAAAGCACGCAACTCTGTGTCCGGGCTCATCAGGGTTGACCCGAGAAAAGGTTCCATTGGAAAGCGCAAGCTCTCTTGAAAAGATGAAACTGGCCGCATTAAAATCAGCATAACCTTCGTCGCATCGCTTCTGGGAAACTTTGGGTCCATCTTTGCGTGCGCGCGCACGGAGCGAGAGAGAGAAGAGAGAAGAGAGAAGAGAGAGAGACGGTGGTCTCTTGCTTCTCGTAGCTGAAGCCATGATGAGAAGCTTTTTCAGCAACAGTCAGCACGCCAAATCTTATCGTTTTCTTGGTGCTTTTATACAGGCCTTGATTTGTTTAATGTAGAGACGCGCAGTTTTTCCGTTGCCCATCCTCGCAAGAAAGAGCCCGCGGTCCTCCTTCGCCAACCGAACTCGACCTAACGCATCACCCCACGTACGAAGCTTCTATCTTGTTTGGCCTCTCTCTGATTCTTCATTTTAAAGAAGCAAAAGCAGAGGCAGAGCATGTAGGCAATTCGCGTGGAAAAGTCTGAACCGTTTCCATAGGTGAGTTATTTGATTCAAACTTTGCCGTCATTTTCTTGATTTTTTCCGAAAAATCTCTCGAACTTCTGTTCTCTGTCTCTCTCTCTCTCTCTCTCTCTCTCTCTCAGGTGGGTGTTCTCATGGTTCAAAGTCTTCTCGCTGGTTCAGTTTTCCCATGCTAATTCTTTTTCCTTTTTGTCATTTTTCACGTGGGTTTTCAGGGGTTGTAGTTAATCTTTCCAGTTTTAGCTCTTATGCTCTCAGCATCTTCCTGTGGAAGAGTTTTGTGTTGTGAATTCATATCTGGGTCTTTTATCTCGTTTGTGTTTAACGGTTCCCTTCTGGTGACCACACAAAATTTTCTTGTCTGGTTGTCTCATAGCTTGTTTCCTCCTCTTCTTGCCCCTCTCGCGTGAATTTGCTCGGGGGTGCCATTGGCGTTGACCTGTTTGTTCTTTTTCATTTCGTCAGACCTTATTTTTCTAATGCTAGTTAGCTAGGCACGAGTATCTGACTATCGATCGCCGGTGAATTGTGACAGAACAGAAACAAAGAATGATTAAAAATTGATATGGAGACTGTTCTTTAATTTGGAGCAAATTTTCTTTTTTCCTTGGCTGTTGCTGTCTCTTTCTTTCCACATCGGTTGTCGGGGAGGTGATTTGTTTGACTTTGTAAAATATTTCTCCACAATGGAAGACTTGACTAGGAATAGCTTACATTTGTAATCCTTGCTTGTTGATTTGTAGTCATCACATTATTGATTCGCTCGCACAAAGCAAGATCCAGCTATTTTGATCTGGGAAGACAGCATCGAGTTGTATGCAATGGAGTGCTTCTACTACTTCAAGAACAGATCGAAACCCAAGGAACGCAGATCGGCGCCAGAGTTGGAGAGAAAATCGGATAGTTCAGCGGCCACCACCGATCGTGTTGCTAAGTCGTCGTGCTCAGCCACTTCGCCTCGCGGTATACCGGAACTCTATGAGGAGAAGGCCCACAATTTGCGGGTGTTTTCTTTCTCGGAGCTCAGGCAAGCAACCAATGATTTTAGCAGGCTTCTTAAGATTGGAGAAGGTGGATTTGGGTGTGTTTATAAAGGTTCCATTAAGCCTGTCGACAGAAAGGGCGAGCCGATGCAGGTTGCCATTAAGAAGCTTAACAGGGATGGGTTGCAGGTGCGGAATTCTGCACTCTTTTTACAGTATTTGTTTTGGACAATACAGAGAAGTCCAAATAAGTTGGCTTCTTTTCGTCACATATCTTGAATTTGGAAGTGCTTAATTCTTTGGATTTTCTATCCTAAGCTTTTAATAGCATTGATGCTCTCCGTAGACAACCTGCTTTGTAACTTTCGTCTTATCCTCATTTAGGCTATATTCCAATGATCCTGTTTTCTCCTCATTCAGAGATCAAGATCAGATTTTCGATTTGGCACAACTCCATTAAAAAAAATTTGAGTGGGCCATTGTTTAATTGAAATAACAGTATATTCAATTGATAGGTCAAGTAGATGCTCCGCAGCTAGAATTTTCCATCTATCGTATTCATGTTTCTCCTTTCTGTTTAGGGTCATAAACAATGGATTGCAGAAGTTCAATTTCTCAGCATCGTGGAGCATGCAAACCTTGTCAAACTCATAGGATATTGTTCTGAAGACAGCGAGCGAGGAAGGCAGCACCTTCTCGTGTATGAGTTTATGCCAAACAAAAGCTTGGAAGATCATCTTTTTAATAAAGCTTATGCTGCTCTTTCTTGGCAAACTAGATTGAGAATATTACTTGGAGCAGCTCAAGGTTTGGCTTATCTTCACGAAGGATTAGAAGTTCAGGTACCATTATAGATCATCATTGACTTTTGAACATTTGCAGCTTCAATTTCTGCATCTTTGATTAGCTTCCAAACTTACTTTTTATGTTTTTATAGGACAACTGTTTTTGCAAAACTAGCGAGTCTCGATGTGTGCCTTTTGCATTTAAGGAACTCAGCTTATAGTGAGCTGGTTATCTTGTCTTCGCCTAGTTAAATATGTGAGATGCGGTTCAACAGCTTTTTTCAGTATCCTACACCATAGCCACGTTGACCAAATGCAGCCCCCCAATATGCTTTTCTCAGATTTTTCACATCATGAAGTGAACAGAAAGTGCTGCAAATATATGATCTTTATACGACTTTGTCCTGAGAACTCTTTTTTTTTTTTCATTTGGTGAAAGGGAGAGGTACATCAAATGGCTTATATCTCCATTGTGTTAATGATGTAGTTCAGTGGTAATTTTTGCCCAATGATCAGTTCATTTGGATTCTTAACTAGCTTGTTTAGGACGTATGACAGTTGAATTGAACTCAAGTCATTTAACTCAACCATGTTCAGTTCATGTTACTGACAAGTGGACCATATTGCTGGTTGGTTTTCTTCAAAACGCTGGACCTGGGTTCCTCACCTTCTACTGTTGAAGAGTTCATCACTTTGACTTAACAAAATTCGATAGATCAGGTTGAAGCTTAAATATCTTGAGTCTTCAGTAAGTGGAGTAAGAATGATGAGAATATGCTTTATATGTCTCTAATATGTGGAAGAACTAAGATTCTATGCAAGGACAGGCAGCCCTTTCAGGAATCTATTGGAAAAACAATTGTGGTTTTCCGATCTTCTCAGCTGGATTTTGTTCCGATAATTTAAGTATTCAGCAATCCAACTTACTCAGTATCTATATGATGTTTCTAATCAAGCAACTCGATAGCAATCATTTCCTATTCTTCATTATTTATACATACTGATGCTAGTGTTTCGAGTCATTGTTTGATGTACTAAAAAGTTATCAGCTGCATCATTTGTCTACTATGGGCTGAGTTGTGAAGCTCCAGGCTATTGTGAGGAATTTTGTATCCTCCATTCAAATCAATTTGCTTTCGCTCTGAACATGTAGGTGATACACAGAGATTATAAGTCCTCGAATGTATTATTGGATGAGGACTTCAAACCAAAGCTTTCAGACTTCGGGCTTGCACGGGAGGGACCAACACATGACCGTACTCATGTTTCAACTGCTGTAAGTTACACTTAACTCATTCTCGACCCCCTGTAGCCAATTGTTTAGAGACAGTAATTGTTCTTCCGTGGAGGACTTGGTAACATTTGTTGAGCTAAAAGCTTTCACGGTGCTCAAATCCTTTTTCTCAACAAGGAAATTAACTATGGGAGCATTGACAATCTTTTCCAATTTGAAGATCTATCCATAAGACCAAAAAAACAAAGGTGTTTGGCTTTGTTGAAATGACCAATAGCCTGTCTCAATTCTGGGCAGAACATTTTCTCAAAATTCAGTGCATGGCTTATCTAAAATCGTTATTTTTTCATATGAACCAAATCTTGAATGGGAACAGAAGAATTTTACGACTTCATAGCTTATGATAACTTTTTCCTTGACCAGGTGGTAGGAACACATGGATATGCTGCTCCTGATTACATTGAAACCGGTCACTTGACAACTAAAAGCGATGTGTGGAGTTTCGGTGTTGTTTTGTATGAAGTGCTCACTGGAAGGCGATCACTGGAGAGGAACCGTCCAAGAACTGAACAAAAACTTTTGGAATGGGTGAAACAGTATCCTGCTGATAGTAAGAAATTCAGCTCAATAATTGATCCCCGACTCGAGAATCAGTACTCAATCAGTGCGGCTCGCAAGATTGCTAAATTAGCAGACAGTTGCTTGTTAAAGAGTTCAAAAGATCGGCCGAAGATGAGTCAAGTGGTGCACAGTTTGCAGGAGATAATACAGGTTTCGGGTGCCGGAGATGATGCAAGTCAGGCAGCAGATAGGAGCTCCGAGTTTAGTGAGAATGAACCGGTCGACTCTGAAACGAAGCCTGGTGAATCCGGAACTTCTGAGTCATGGAAAAGGCGAATGGCCCATTTAGCTAAATTGGGAGAGCATGTTGAGAGCGCGAGCAGGAGAAGATTTATGATCATGCAGAGGGCAAGCGTGCAATAAAATCTTACTCTTCTTAATGCAATCGGATTACTCCAATATTTTTCGCTCAATGTCATATAAACTTGAGAATTTTCGCTCGGCTCGGCTCTTCCTTTGTACAGGTAACGGAAGAGAGATGGTAAATAGATTGTTTTGTTTATCATTTTGTATGAATCTACATGTTCCTGCTTCTTGACATGAATAGATCTCAGGGATGTATGTACTTTAGCAGTCTGCTGCTCCAGAATCTAATTTTCAGAGTGAATTTGTGGCGTTTTTTTCTCTCGAGCAAGAAACCTGTCTGCCGAAAGCTGCGTCTTCGCGATGAAATTTACACGTTGCATCGCCATCACGAGTCTCTCTTAAAAACTTGTCAGCCGCACGAATAAGTTGATAACCACGTAAAATTAATTTGTTCGTTTCTTTTAGCAAGATCACTAACTATACACTTGCCAGTTATATAAATGAGCGAACTTGCATTTTTCTTTTTCCACGAAAGGTTACCATCAACTTTAATAAGTTGCTAACTCAAGTTACTCATCGCGGCTAACTTTTCGAACTTAATTTTGTTAATCAGATCAATCTTTAACGGGGCTAAGTTTTAAATAGGATTCTTTGTTTTTTGCTTTTCTTCTTCGCTTTAAGTATGGCCTCTGTACCAAACGAATTCTCATATTAGTCTTGTGCCTACACACACCTTTTTTATTTTTGGTCAGCGCCTACACACACTTGACATGGTAGCACTTTGCAGTTACATCAATCTGGTAGTTTTCACTGCATAAGTAGTTGAAAATCATGTAAACTAGCAACGAAAATGAACATTGCCCAACAACTCCAATGCAAGAGAGACTAGGCAAGATTGAATGTGATGTTGTTACTTCAACATCAACATTCAACATACTTGAGGTACACTTTGTTAGTGATCTGAAATCCATTTCGCGTGCATGACGGTTTTCAACACCTTTGTCGTCGAAAATGATTCAGTCCACTTAATTCAGCGTGGCTCTTATATGCCCATGTTGAAAAGGGGAACCTACCTATCCAGAGCTAATGGATGGCAATTCCATAATACTAAAGGTGATAGAGGTGGTAAGAAAAGAAAATAGCCTACTGGAGGGCAGCGCCATATGTTCTAACAGACGGCATCTTACCCCGGCAAAGTTTCTCTCGGCCCTTGCTCTGATGTGTCCTCTTGAAAGGATCTGACTATGTTACGAGGGAAATGCATGGAGTTTGTGGAGTTCACACACAGGACGAGCGTTAGCCCATAAAGCAATGCTGAGGGCTATCATTGGCCCTTGACTACGAAGATGCCGAGGCACGTGCTCGTCAGAAGCTTGTCAGAAACACTTTTTAAATCCTCGACCGACACCCGGTGATCTGCTTCCCACACCTTCTTCCTGGTCCTTTTGCCACCTTTCCCATCTGCCTGAGGACATGCGGTCCGCATTAGTAAACAAAGGATTGTTTCACCAGATGTAAGTAGACAGAAACTGTGAACAAGATCTTTGTAGATGCAATATAAGAGAAGGTTGACAGCTCTCAAGGGAGATGAGATGACAAGCTTCCAAAGCGTCTTATATGCCAAATGGATGACATCAAAGAACACGACGTGCGAAACTTCGTGTGCAAGAATCTTGGAGAGAAGATGATGATATTAGTTACGAGGTCGTCGGAACTTCTGGGTTGGAGGTTGTAGGTGGTGTAGCCAGTCTAGACCGAGTGGAAGAAGGCGGCTCAGCGGGCCTAAGTTGAAGAGAAGAAGACTAACATGTAGGAACCCCGATCTGAGAGCTTGAGCTAGCCATTTGACCATAGTAGAAGCAGCATTGAGGGAGAGGGAAAAAGGCGAATTTGATTTTGGGATAAGTTTTCTGCAATTTTTTGCGAATAAGAGTTGGAGAATCCGAACCTTAAATACGTGAGAAATGGACTGTACCGATTAGACTGTTCGAAAAATCGACCCTCCAAAATTAGCCCGAGAAATCCGGCTCTAAAGAACATTCACAACTAACAGAGAAATCAATGGTCACAATTGGTTGTCGATTTTGCCACCATCGACGGGCTAGATTGTCAATGGAACTTCCTCTGCATGCCCCCACACAAATCTCAGAGTAGAAATCAAAGTTTATGCAATGGGCGTTCGTTACATCGATGTCCCATAGTCCAGATATAGGCTACTAATTCCGATGGCCCAAAATGAGACATCTTGATTTCCTTCTGTTTCGCATCAATTCTCAAGTCAGGAAGGAAATAATTAGAAACCATTTACTCTCGACCTGTCAAGCTAACTGACGAGACAAAGTGACAGGAGGGTAAGTGAGAAGCGGTTTTAAATAATCTATTGACAGACATGTTCCTTCTAAGCCGACAATACAAGTGCACGACCCGACATGAAGACCCGATAGAACATGATTTTCAAGGTCCGAGCTGCATATAGCACTTGACAAGACAACACTTTAAGATCACCTCATTCTAGGCAAGAATCATGAATGCTATCTAAAAGACTAGACATGCATTGATCCCTAAAGTTGGTACAAACGTCACTTGTCAAGCCATCTTATCTATGTGTCATGCGAAGATCACCACTCATCAAGTATGTCTCGACAACGCACTCAAGGGGTAACCTATAGAATAGTGATTCAAGCACACAAGTACAGGTTTGGTCATTTCTCACCTCATGAATTCTCTCTCTCACATAAATGGTAACTTGAACGTCGGAAGGCCAATGTCGGTGAACGAACGCTCCAGCGAAGTTTACAGAGAGTCATAGAGATCAATCAATTCGATTCCCCTAGAAGCCAATTGCTCGATTACATATGGAATGGTAAGAAAATATGAAATACATTTGATCTTAAACTCCAATCAAAGTAATCATATTTTGATCGTACGCATAGGGCGGCGATGGACATTGACAGAATCATATTTTCAGTGCTTGTCAATATTTCTTCTTTGATAAATTTTATGGTAAAGTTTTAGAGCTAGCTTCTGGAAATGGGAAATAAGGAATGGGGGCCGCCACTTAACTTTTGGTTTTAGTTTTGACTCTTGCTGATCTGAATGCAGAAGGCTTTCTAAAATGGGACGCACTTCAAAAGGATAATGGCATCAACCTTTTTGGCTGTGGAAATATAACCTTCCTAAAAGCCAAACCAAAAACTTTGAAAGTCAATTATAAACTGCTTCAATTTTCCACATATTCTGTTTTGAGAAAACAAAATGCCAAAGATTGTACTAAAGCTGCTGTGGTTTGCCAAAGCAAACACGGTTGCACCGAGTACTACCAAACAAGTGCTCAGTCTCCCTCGTCGTGATTCGGCCTGTAATGGGCCGACGTTTCTTGAGCAAATGACTGGCTTTCGCTTCCTGTTCTTGCCTCGCTTTGGATGGACAAAAGTAAGAGTCACCCAAGCATACGAGTTCAATCCCATTCAAGGGGACTGGTGAGGATGTAGAATTCCCTTTCTTTTTCCGGGATAAAATGCTGGATATTCTGTGATTGACATGAGACCGGAAAGCTTCAATGTAGTAATTTGCCGAATTTACAGTTCGACCAGACCTTCTCCTGATAATAGAAGAAAATAGATTGCACATGTCACCACCTCTTCTCTCGCTAAAAAAGTTTGCTTGATCTTATTTTGACCATGGGCAGCGAATATTCCTGTTCAACTTTTCTCTCTTATGATCAGGAACTTGAAGCACATACCAGAACAGATTAAGTGCCCCAAAATAGCCAACTTGTTAATCAGTTCCTTCCATTCCGTGAGGAAGTGAGAGGGGAAGGAAGCAATAGAAGAAGGCCTGCATGTAACATTTACCATGGGCATGTTCTCTTCTGATATATTGCGTCGGAAAAATTTTGATGATGATGAACAAACTGCTCCATTTCCACCAAAACTCAAAGCTCTTGGCCTGGGGCAGGTCACTTGAAGTGATCGTCTGCAGACGAGCCACTCAAGCAATACCATGCTGGAACTCCACACCTCACTTCTAGTTGTTAAACTGCCAGTCTCAATGCAATCAGGATCTCAAATACATGAGTTCCAATCACCTGCCCAAGAAAATCAGATATAATAACCATCGCATTCTTGTGGCCCCAGTCCATCACTTACTGATATCAAATCATTAACCGCAAAACAGATGGTATGTAATAGACACACAAAAACCGAGAAAGCTAAATTAAGCTAGATTTTCTTTTTTGGCCAGTAACTAGATTCAGCTAGACCAACCATCATAAATTAATCAAGCTGAAAATGATAAGAAAGCTAATTTTTCTCCAATGGAAGGCAGGAAGGATGTCTGCATGGATCGGAATCAGAAAGTATCTACAACGAGATAAAGAACACAAATTAAACTTCATCATTAGATCTTTTGAATTTATAAAAATAAAAAAATATCTTCTGATTTTACAATACAAATGATTATGAATCCATTGCGCCAAAATTGCACTTCTCAACAGTAATAGGAAAGGTAGATTCTGACAATTAAAAATAGGCCAGTCATGAATGGTCATATCAAACTAGAAGTCATAAAAATCGCACTGAAAACAGTCCTAACACTTCTCAACTGTGCATTCAAGATTCGTAAGAACATTTTCTTTTGTTATATCTGTTTGTTAAACGGTTAAAAGAAACAAATTTTTTCAATAATAGAAACTTCTGATGGGATACTATTTGGCAGTACAGTCACTGTCACTCTTTTGTCCAGATTGTAAAGAAAGGTTTCACTCAAAATGTTTTGTCTGGAAACACTAGTATTTCAGCTTTTTCCCCTCCAAATGTACAAGGATATGCAGCTGGTAGCATGTATCCTCGTAAGAAGTTGAGCCATGGAATGAACCAAAACCACACATGCACGAAAAAATGAAAATAACAGTGCCAGGAACACAGCCTCACACTCAACAGTTCATCATACCCCTCGATCCAGCCACCATCTGCAAATTTTTCCGGAAAATCTGACACACACACACACTCCACTGAACAAATCTTGAGAATTGATGAACTTTTCTCAATCCAACCATCTAATTCATAGATCTACCATTATAAACTAGTTAGAAAATAAACAAAGAAGAGAAACATGAGTGTGGAGAGGTGGGTTGTTATAAAGCAGTTTAGCAAGAACAGCGGATGCTTAGTTCTTTGAGATATGCATCCAAGTAACTGAGTAGGCAACAGATTGATCTGCACATCAGATTTGGACTCAATGGCCTAGTGGGTCCACTTTGCAATGGATAGATTCTCCCCATTGGACTCCATAAATGGTATCAAAATCCTTCTTCCTGCATGGAATTGTATAGGCTAAGATAATCCACGCCGGAACAGAAATCTTTTTCCTGGACAGTTCAAGTGAGGGTCTTAACCAAGAATAGGATTCTAACTAATCTTCTTAAAGGACTTGATTGCACAATCACTGAGAAGTAAGCATAACTGAGTATGATACCAAGATTTTAATTGCTACTGCAATTATCCACTTGAAGATCACAAACAAGGGCCATCTAATCCATATCTCTCTAAGCCATGAATGAATAGAGAAGAGTTTAGAGAACTAATATGAACGTTGTCTGAATTTCCTAAAAGATGCATTTAGCAACCACACTCTGAACAACTTCAGTTCTGGGCAATTCTGTATTGGATCAGTACAGCAACTAAAAAGAGATCATTTCACATTACATAGACTAAGAGAAACCAGATCTCATGAGAAATATGGGGAGCCTAAATCATTCCTGTGCAAAGGCACTCATCCAATTTGCCACTCTCACCAGGAAGAAAGAACCTCTTCAATCAATCTTGAAGATAATGTAATCGGCATTTCAACATTACCTGAAATTAATTTGAAGCCACACAAGATAGTAACTTGATATGTTACCTGAACTCCTAACCCTTCAACCCGATAAGCTTATACTTGGGTTCCTCCAAGTAGTCTCCCAATCTTAGTCTGCCATGAGAGCTGGATGTACCATAAATTAGATTTTCTTAGGCACATGCTCAAAAACAGTACTAACTGAATTTGTTCTTTGCTGTCTTCGCACAATATGATGCTCCACAAGACCAAAAAGTTGAACATTGACAGCACTTTTCCTATAACCAAAACGGCAAAAGGAACTCCAACATCATTAACATATCATATCCGGAGCATCTGTTTCATTTCTCAGTTGAGCATAAAGCACCGCAAAAGCTCAAATAAGGAACATGCATCAGAAAAGAGAACCTAGCTACCCCTTCTAGCACAAGCTTTCTTCACACACCCATCAAAAGTTTAAAGTGCTTTATGAAATGAAGCCGTGCTAATCGCTAAATCTTTCTTGGTCATGATAAAGTAATTGCATTCCTGAAAAGGTGGACTTCAAACTGGAGCTAACAACTTGTTAAATTGAACTCAAATGAATCTGATGGAGAGAGACTAAAGGCTATTCTTTACACCTAAAATCGTTCTCCAAAATTAAAGACCGACACAGACTTTATAGGAGTCATGCAGCATATCCTGACCAATGCAACCACATGAAGATAACCTTTACTGATCTCTCAAGTATTCATAGGTAGAACTCAAAGGCTAAGGTCAAGGTTAATTTTTCTCCCCAAGCTGACATTCGTGACTCCACATTACCAGTCCAATTTGGAAAGAGAAATAAAGGCTGATCAAGAGCAGCTACATGTTTATTTAGAGCTACCATCCATGCACAGGTCTCCTTAGTTTCTTTCAGTATATAGCAGATTGAATCTCCAATCTATAGAGCAATAATTTTGAAAGTTTACCAATCAGGGAAGTGTTTTCAGAATATTTTCATTTTCTGGAAGGTTTTTAATAAATATAGTAATTCGGAATATTGTCACAAGAAGATTGCATTTTACTTTTCATGTGATCTCAACAATCTTTTGATAGTTTGTAACAGATGCACGCAATGGTTCTAGATTGAACAAAGCAAAAGGTAGTTGTTTGCTTTCAAACCAAAATTTAAAAATTTATTGTCCAGATTTCAAAAGATTATGAAAGAATTATTTATGAATCCATATGCCAACATTTATATATTTAAGAGTTTCGGGTGTTTCAAATTAAAAAAGATCAAATGCATGAGCCGTAAGATTTAGATTAGACTAAAAGCAAAAGTTAAGTCAATCCAGAGACACCATTACTAGGGGTTTTTCTCCAATTGATGCTTGGCAATTGGTGCTAAAAATTTCCACATCAGGGGATTTACTCATAAACATTATGAGTAATAGCTGAGATGCAATCATAAGATTGATGCATTTTCTTTGGTAGAAGTAAAAATCACCACCAAATTTCACACTGCCGAAAGAACTCATGGCTCTAGTCCCATATGCCTTCAAGAGGCAAATCTGACAGCATTGTCACCCAGCCAGAACTCTTCCATTCAATCTTAAGTAGCAGTTAGCCACAAGACATGCCAGCAAAATCTGCCAGTCAACTTTCCTCCCAAACCCCACCCTCTCAAGATAAAAGCCCATTTAAAGTTCATTATCAACTTGGTGAATACTTGTTCCAGGAACTCTAATAACTTAAACAATAATTAGGTAAGCTGCAAGTACAACTCTACAGCTAATTCACACTTTTTGTTTTTGCTATCACTTACATTGATCTGGAATTTAAACCAGGTGTTAACTATAAAAGAGTCAGCAGGGCAAGAACTATTACAACATATGGTCACAAACTTTAAAGCAATAGGAAGACCAAACCTGTTAGTTTTAATAGTAAAATCTTCATTTGTTTAGGCAGAATGAGATCAATTTGACGATATTTCTTCAGCCCCATAGTAGCAGTCCTTCATCTTCTGTGCCAAACAATATACAGCATGTTCAATAAATTTGAGAGTAGGTAGACGTTTATACACCATTGCATGAGAGTCTGCATCATTCACAGCTGAACCAAGTAGTCGTCACATTTCAACCTTCATGGTGCACCAACACCATTACTCATAAATTTAATCACACTATGACTTGGTTCAATATGCTGTCTTCCATACATATAATCGTAAGTAATGTACATCAAGGAATCCAAAAAGAGTCTCTTTTCAGAGGCACCACTGAACAGCTCAGCACTATTCTGCGTGCTTTCATAGGCTCTCTCAATAATTCTATCTGAAACCTCATCAAAGCTGAATGAAATTTCACTCAATTTCTGCCCCCACCATAAGGTTCTCTCAGGCATTCCCTGCTTCAAAAATTGTGACAGCAATGTATTTACTGTAACCACATTTGGAATGAAAGACATCTTAATTAGTTTAGCAGTAACTATCAACGCACGATCTAATATGTCCCTGCAGATGCCATTCATCATTGTGTTATATGTGACTATATTTGGAGCAACACCTGCTGCAGCAAGCTCATCAAGTGTCATCACTGCTCTACTCATTTTCCTGCTACAGCAAAAACCGTGGATTCTTATATTAAACGTTGTAATATCTGGGTTCCACCCACTGGCGTAGATTTCATTCATGAATTTATCAGCACCAGCCATGTCAAATGCTTTGCAATACCCATTTATCAAAGTGTTATATGTGACTATATCAGGGGTTAACCCAATTCGATGCATATCCATATACGCATCCATAGCAGACTTCAGTTTTCCGTGTTTGCAGAAACCATCAATAATAACATTGGACGTAAAGACATCCAGAAGAAAACCCTTTTGCCTCATTTCTCTCTGCAACCTCACTGCTTGATTTAGCTTCCCACAGTCACAAAAACCACTAATCAAAGCGCTGTAGATATAACTGTTTGGAACTAATTCTTTTCTTAACATGTCCTGAAAAATATTGTATGCCTCCTCCACAAAACCTGCTTTCGATAGTCCATTGATGAAGGCTGAGAAGGCAATAGCATCAGGAGATATACCCCTGAGTTCCATCTCATCCCACAAACTCTGAGCCTGAGTTATGTCCCTTACTTTCAAATATCCATCCAAGAGAACTGTAAAACCCACTTTGTTGACCGGGAAACCCCTTTCCATCATATCATACAAAAGACCTCTGGCTTCTTGCAACCTTCCTTTCTTTGACAAACCCAAAAGAAGAGAGCTGGATGTGGATGAAGAAGGCGACAGACCAAATCTCATCAGTAGCTGATAAATCCCATAGGCTTTATCGTGCATCCCGACCCTACCATAAGCAGCAATAATTGTATTAAATGCAGTCAAGTTTACAGGTTCTCCTTTCTCAAGTATATCCCCCAGAAGTTCCACAGCCTCATCTATTTGACCAGTCCAACACAAACCTGCAACCGTTATATCATAGAGGGAATCCTTGGGAAGCAAGTTAGACGCAAGCATATCCTTGAACAATCTATCACCATCATCTTCCCTTCCGAACTTGTAATAACCGCCAACCAGAATATTAAAGGTGACACAATCAGGAGATATGCCATTGCTCCACATTTCTTCGTAAAGCATATTTGCCTGAAGAATGTCCCCTGCTTTAACATACCCATCCATGAGAGAGTTATACATGAAAGTATTTCTGGAAAGACCCATCTCGGGGACACTGTCAAAAAATTGTCTTGCTCTTGCCACATTGCCATCTTTACACAAGGCACTGATGACAGTATTTAACGTAACATTGCTAGGTCTACAACCTCTCTCAATCATAAGATACATCCAGTTTATTGCTACCAATGCCCTCCCGCCGGCGCAATATGCGCCAATCAGAATGTTGTAAGAATAAACATCAGGTCTGAAACCGAATTTTCCCATCACATGAAACAAATTCTCAGCTATTGTAACACGACCTTTCCTACAAAACCCAAGAAGCATTACATTTACAGATTTATTTGAAGGAAAAGGTCCCCTAGAAATCATGTCTCTAAACAACTTCCATAGATTACTGAAATCACCTACTCTAAGCAAAGACTTAAAAAGAATAACCATTGCAGATTCGCTAGGCATCAGGTTCACTTCCCTCATCCTACTCAGAATCCCCACCGCCTCCTCACTCATGCCCACATTCAGAAATGCCCGCATAAGCGTATCTAGAACGGAGAAATCAGTTTCATAAAGGCCGTGCTTCTCCCACATAAACTCTACCAATTCCTTACTCCTGCACGACCCAATTCTACTGATCACCCACGAAGTGATATCCTGCGCGAGGAGACGGAGATCCTCGGCCGCCAACATATGCGCAGCCAAGCAACACGAGCGGACTTCCTCCTCGGAACCGCCTGCGAACACGAGCTTGAAGAATGCAAAAGCAGTATGGCGGGATTGCAAATTCTTCAATATCTTCACCAGGAAAAAGGGGCAGAATGTACCGAAAAAGGCCTTCAAGACGTACCCTTGTCTCCGCTTTATCAGTCTGGATAATCCGACAATGAGCCTTCGCCTTTCGCGCGAATTAAGGAAGCACAAATTATCAGCGCGCGAGCTCGAACAGGGCAAGAACTGACGCAAGAACCCGAAGCCGGGGCTGCCGTCGGTCGAGCTAGAGCAGCAAGGGGAGTGCCACAGGCTTGCACTGAAATGGGTTCGAGGAGCTAGGGCTTCTTGGAGGTGAGAGGGCGTGAAGTGAACGGACGCTTTCGCTCCGGGGTCTACTATGGAGTGCGACTTCGGTTGAAACGGAGGGACGGAGGTAGGGTAATGCACTCGAGGGTTGCGCACCCGGCGCAGGCTAGCTGACATCCGTAGGAGCCAGAGGGTGTTGCGGCGGCGGCGGCGGCGGCGGCGGACGGCGTTTCGCGGCCGGATGTCCCCGCGCCCGAAGGTGGGAGACGGCGGCGGCGCGGAAAATGCAGCCACGCCTCGCGAGCGCCGATTCCTGAGCAAGCAGGAAGACGACGACGACGACGGCGCGGAAAAAGCGAATTAAACAAGAAGACGACGACGACGACGACGTCGTTTTTTTGTTGGCAAGTTAAAAGGTGTAATTTTTTTTTAAAATTTGCATTAAATCCATTCTTGTCTTAAATTCGAATAGATGTAAATAACATGTAAACAATGGCAAAAATTGCCACAACTGTCCTTTAATTGTATCGTTCTAATTTATTTGATTAAATAAACTATGAAATTTTTCAAAAAGATAAATAAGAATTATAAATAGATAAGAAAATTGAGGGAAATTCTACTAATGTGATTGTTAATAAATTGCGGAAGATCCTTAAATTATCTCAAATGGCCGGTAATTGTTTGATTTGGCTCATTTTCACTTTTAATCATAACTTTACTAATTAAACGAGCTATTATTATCTTGAAAAGAATGAAAATTAGAAAGTTAAAAATGTAAAATAAGGATGTTGCCAACGAATGGCCAAAAAATTAAAAAGATGAAGAGGAGAAGTGATACGAAGAGGAATGAGGGATTATCGAATTGTGTTATTTATAACTTAGCACATGACAATCACAATTTTAGGAGTCAAAAGATTATTAAGAGCAAGAAAAGACGTCATAATATTACCTTGTCAGGAAAATACAACAAAAGTAAATTTTATATGGACATCCCAATGCAGGTTCCCATATTCTCGGTGTCCAAGATTAGGTCTTCGACACCATAGCTCGAGCCCATCGAGATAGGGCTCGCGACCTCAATGCTCTTTCCTAGGACCTCAACCCCCGTGCTCGAGTCAATCGAGTTCAAGCCTAGGCCTTAATGCCTGCACTCTAGTCCATCTAGATTGTGCCCAAAGCCTTAGTACACGTGCCTGATGCCTCGGCATTTGGGTTTACAAAGATGGAGCGTTTGATTTCAATACCCGAGTTCTATCCCCAACACTCAAGTCAGGGTCTACAAGGGTCGTGCTCGGGTCCCCGACGCTCGAGCTTTGATCTTCGACACTCGACCCCAATTCCACAAAGGCCATGCCTGGGTCTTCGGCGCTCAAGCTTGGGTCCCTAATGCCTAAGCCAAGGTCTATCGAGGTTAAGGCCTAGGACATTGGTGCCCTCTATTGGGTCTATTGAGGCCCGAGCTTGGGCCCCAGTGCCCATGCCTCAATCTCTAGTGCCCAAATCAAGGTCCATCGAGACCGAACCCAAGATTTTAGTATCCATACTAAGTTTTCCGATTATTTATACATGAGTTACTAGAATCCGAATAGTGTATTTTTATTTTGAAAAATCAAATCAAAATATTCATACCAAACAACGGAAAACTTTTTAGCTTATTTTCAGGTTTTAGCCAAACAAAAAATATATATATATTACCATTTTATTGAAAAATAACTTTATAGAAACTATTTTTTAAGAACATTACATTTTTCGCGAAATATACGTAAATGCACCCAAATCTTCAGGAACTCTCTGGAACTCCGGCCCCAAATGCCGACGAAAGTCTTCTGCTCCATTCGCTATCCTCCTCCTGGAACTTGAAGCAGGGTTTTGGTTTTTGAAAGTAGCCGCTGCAACAGAGACGCGCACACCAGCACTGGTCATCTCCTTATCCATGGCGTCCACGTTCGTCACGTTCCCAAGACCCTTCTCCGCCAAACCCACCGCTCCCTCCTTGTCCAACCAGAGGCTCCTCGGTGCAAGTAAGACCTTCTACATGCGCATCATCTCCTTTCGCTTCGCCTTTTGCCGTTTCTGTTTTGGTTAACGACCGTGTTTCGACCCTGAGCAGGGCTGCGAAGAACCTCTTTGAGAATCAACGCGGTTGCCACGAAATGGGAACCCACCAAGGTACCCTTTTTCTTTTGAAAAATTTGCTAATGCCCCTTCGACGGGGTTCTTTTCCTTTGCTGCTCTGTTCCGTTGAATTGCCCAATGTGCTGCTGCAAATGGGTCTTTGGGGCTTAATCTCATGGTGGTGAACTTTTGTTGGGGGAACGAAGGTTGTCCCACAAGCTGATAGAGTCCTGGTTCGCCTTGAAGAGCTCCCTGAGGTACATTTCATTGAAATTCTTCTCCTTGGGTAATTCGAACTGTCCCCTTGTTTTGAGTCAGTTCTACTATTTCGAATTCATGGCTTGCTGGCATGTCTTGAACCTTACGAGCACTTTATGCTTTACCTTGAATATGTCTCTTGCAAGTGGGAATGCTGATATGTGATCGAGTTCAGATCGAATAGCAGTTTGTTCATGGCAATTTTTTTTGAATGACTGTTAAAAGGGATCGGACAGCAGTTTGTTTTCTGTGGATGCTGTATTCCAAGCAGCACACACTTTGGACAAAAATGATTTCTAGTCTTGTTTATTGAGCGGTTCAGAGGGAATGGAAGATTTGTGTGTGTCTATGCTCGACTCCACTAGTACTGGGTACGATCTAGAAGGAATTTTTTTATAACTAAGCTCATGTCAGTCCTAATTAAATAGCAATGGTTTATCTGGATGGTGTTCTTTACCAGCAAGAATTATCACGCATTGCAACCTATGTCTCGTGGCATATACAGCATAATCCTCAATTCCTCGTAGCACTTTCGCTTGATCTATTGCTTAATGCTGCAGAAATCTGCTGGTGGGGTTTTGTTGCCTAAATCTGCTGTCAAATTTGAGCGTTATCTGATGGGCGAGGTGAGTACACTACTGCAATTTACCATATTATGTTAATTAAATTAAATTTCAGCTTCAATCAGGATTTCTGGCAAAATCTCTCAGCTGAACCCAATACCCTTGTTACAGGTTCTTTCTGTTGGCACAGAAGCGGGGGTTGTGGATTCTGGAAAGAAGGTAGGAAATTCTGTGCTTATGCATGTGTTTGTGTATGTGTGTGTGGAGTGGGAATCATCTTACAGTTGGTTCCAGAAGTTCCAAGGTAACCTGAATTAGTATAATGGTGATTCTCATGTTGCACTCCGTAGTTCAAATATAACATCATCTTTTTCACATTCCGTATCTTGTGAACTCTCAATTGCTAATTCACCACCAAGGCACACCTGGTGGCAAGGGGGGTTGGGGCTGGGGAGGGAAGTCCAGGGTTCAAACCCTGGCACAAGCAAAAAAATACTCTCACGTGCTAATTCTTAAGCTCTCTGCAAACGCATTACCATCTTCTTGAGAGTCAGAGATGCTAGATTTCTTTTGGTTCCAAGAGAGGGAGATAGAGTGGCAGATTTTCTTTTGTTGGGCTCTTAGGGATTTTTGTTTTCTGGTATATATATCTAGAAAACCTCCCTGTGCTGGCGAGGATGAGTTGTCTTTCTAATTTATGCTCGTTAAGCTATAGCTTCAATGGGATGCATTCGTGTAACTGTATTACGTTGTAGTTGGTTAAATGAGTCTTTTTTTACAGCCGAAAAAGAATTAAATTCTCAACTGAAGAAATGTTTCTATGTTGCAGGTGCTTTTCTCTGATGTAAGTGCCTACGAGGTATACTGGTTTTCTTTAAGATTCTTCATGAATGCATTCTTTCCATCTACATTCCTTCTGTGATTATCAAATATGACCCTGCCTTCCAACAATGTTAGGTGTCCCTTTTGCTGCATCAAGTTCTTCAGTGGAGATTTGTCATTACTCAAAACACTTTCATTTCTTTAATCTGCTTTGACTGCTTTACTGTGATGGATAATTTTGCTTGCCTGGACTGCTGAAGAAGACCCCAAATGACAAGGAACTTGTTCCTTTAGAAATTTTTAGTATACCTTTCTCTCTAATCCATCCTCGATAAATCTATTCCAAGAGTTGGCGAAATGAGGTTCTGCTATGCAGAAGGAAGAGGTCTCTGGATAGGGAAATTGTTGGTTCCTCTGTCTAAACAATATATTCAGTTGGATGCTATCATGCAACTTTCTTTTCATGAATCTCTCTAGAATTACTCATGGCTGGTCATTGACGAATGACTCTGGAGGATTTTCAAGTCCTCTTCAAGCAGTGCAGGCGAAACAGTTTTGATACTAGGTAGATGTTGTTGGTCATTGTGAAGCAAATGAACTTTTAAAGCATATCTTGCGCCTTCCAGAAACTAGCATCTATGTTCATGCAGCATTAATTTGTATTTGAAGGCTTTCACGTTAATTAATATCTTGATGTTGTTAATAGTCATGCAATCAAATTGATGAATTTGTTGTGATTTCCACAGGTGGATCTGGGAGGAGATGCCAGACATTGCTTTGTCAAAGCGGGTGATCTATTGGCAGTGGTTGAATAGAGATTTTTCTAAAAGCTAATGTTGGGCGTTGGGTGTGTTTTATCAAATTTTTGGCCTCTGTGAGGTGTAATTATAGACACGCCTATTTAAACATCTCTTTCGCGGTGAACGGTCAAGAGTTGATGCAGTTTCTTTATGCTTTATGAAAAACGAATTGATCTTGATATGCTTTTCTGATCATGTCATGTGTGCATTTTTGCCCCTTGATCTCTTCCCTGTGTAGTTGTATGCATTTAGAAGCAACCTGTTCGTTTGAACACCTCGCTCTCTCTCTCTTGATTTTTCCCATATATGAAGCTGAGGCTAATGCTAGTTCACCACTGTACCCCTTAACAACACCATAAAATCACTCTTTCATTGTCGTTGTCACAGCCATTGCAACAACACCAAAACCATCCAATTTCTTCTACCATTGTCATTGTTGCCTTTGATCACGCTCGCCCTTCGCCTCTGGTTGCAACAGTCGGCATCGCTACCTCGCTGTTGGACAGGTGTGAGTATTTGTACGGAAGTTGGACTACTTCAGCTGAAACAACTTGAAACTGAGACTTATCTATAGGCCGTGGATTTGGAGGTTTATATGACTGTAGGAACACTAACAGGCAACGTATTGTTTTCCTTAGTTCAACTCAGGCATCAAGCTACAACTAAGTCAACTCAGGAATTTTGATGCAGCGTATTCATCGACAATGTCAATGAGTGAATTTTGGTGACCACTTTAAGAATGTTTACTGAAAGCTAATTTTGCTTGGAAAAACTGGAGGAAGTGAAACCATGCAAAATCCGGTCAATTTCAAAACACTGGCTCTGTGGTGCTTTTTTGTACGTTACCAGATTTTATCTGTTGAGCTTAAATTTCTGGGCTATGTTGGTCCTATTTCCGTTTGATACGGGGCTGATGGTACCCTTGATTTGACATCCTTTGTTCTGTTCCACTAAAATCCTCGTTTTTGTTTTGCTTCGGGGTTTTGCTCTGTACCATATCTTCAATCGACCCGTCTTGCCTGCCAATATTAAGCTCGTCCAGGAGTGGAATAATCAATATGCTAAGAAGCGTAGACCGACATCATAACTTAGTTAAGCAAATTAAGAAAACCTTAAAACCAATTCAAAAAGAAACTCCAAAGCATCTTGAAAGATCTAAAATTGTCCGTAATCCTTTCCCCAATTCCAAGTCAACTCTCTACTAGGATGCCCGCAGAATTTCTCCGGCAAAATTTTTTAACTTCTAGTTAAAGGTTACAGAGGTCAACCAACAGGTGAGAATAATGTCCCTTGAATACCAAACTATGTCCCCACCCCTTCATTGGGCCATTTGCTCAAGGCATAAGTCTTTGTTGTAGGTTTGATTTACAGACACTAGCATCAATTTCAAAGTAGCTATCGAGATGTTGGGATGTGATTCTCTCAATCAATTGATTTGATTTATCATCTCCATATCAGGGTATATCATTCCTCATTGGTGATTCAGTCATGATGAGCGGTGGTCCATTAAGGGTGTCTAGCATTGACAAAACTGTTGATTACTTGTAAGAGTATGTTCAAATCATGCGCCATTAGGTGCTTGAATCATTGCTTACTGGACGAGCTCATCACCCCGTCCCATCGAAATGCAAATGGAGGACTCAAGATCGGGGATACACCTAAATCCAAACTTGTCCTTCACAAATTAACCAAGATTTGCAAATGAAGGACTCAAGATCGGGGATACACCTAAATCCAAACTTGTCCTCAATAAATTAACCAAGATTTCTTAAGACTAATGATAGATTGGCGAATCAAATCGAGAGCTTGCAAACCAAGTTTTAGATCACTCGGTGGTTAATCAGCATAAAGTGCAAAAATACAGGACCGTTACTGTGAAAATCCCATAATCAGAGTTCTTTCTAAAAGATTGCTTCCACACGCCTTTGTTTCAACAGGTTAACAATTAACTTATGTTTCAGATTTACATGTCCCAAGTCTAAAGCACCTTGTTACAAGGGGAAGAGACCAAAATGCTGTCAAATCTATCTCATCTTAATGGTAGCTTTCAGGCCGATGAGAAAACCTTCATGGAAGTCCATAGATTAGCACGACCCATTAGCTTTAACCCCTGTTTTTTTACGACAAGGAAGCCTATTTTGGTAGATAAACCCGAGCACACCTTTTCAAGAGTAGGCAGGCTATATAAAACCCGAGTGGGTTAGCTATAACCTTTTAATGCATGTGTGTGTATGCGCGTGTGCCCAAGCGCTGCCGGGGAAAGCGAGAAAAATCAGCTTCAAACCCCAGTCACACCTGTTCCTGTAGATTAGGTTGTTCATCTCCCGCTATCCCCTCCTCCAGACATACGCTAGCTAGGAAAAGAAACATTAAAACAGGTAATGAAACCTGAAAATGAACCCATCCTTGCCCTTTCGCCAATAGTACATGTTACTAATTAAAGCCTCAATGGAAGACAAGAGAAAACAACAATTATGGCAAAAGACAGTGACGATCAAAACTCAAACAGTCTCAACTCTACCATACCCTCTTTCCTTTTGGGGGAGTACCAAGCAACGACTTTCCCAGATTTCAAGAGCCTGAGAGAGTAGCTCAAACTATAGATTAAATCCTCCACATGCGGGCCTTGTCTTCCTGATAAAGAACCAAGGGAGAACTTGGAATTTACACGGAACATGATCGGCCCTGCGACCTAATGATTCAAGCCCAAAAATCAGACTCTACTATCAAAGAAGCTACTTATGAGATTCTAATAGGCAAGGCCAAATGTAATCTCTTCTGTACAAGCTTTAAGATATTCACGAGGAAGTGTGTGCTTCATGGCAAAAAAGAGGTAAGCAACTTGTATGAAAATAGCATTTGATGCAAGAAGAGAGACTGATCTTTGTGACAATGCTCGTGACAGAGAGCTCTACAGAACCATTGAAGGTACATTTAACTTATTCATATTATTGAAATAACAAATCTCCGTCTTCTCTAGCAGATAGTTCATTTTAAGCTTCACAGACGCATGTAAGTTCCTCTCTCTCTCTCTCTCTCTCTCTCTCTCTCTCTCTCTCTAAAAAAAAAGAAAAACAAATTCAAAGCGGGTTACAGTGCTCCACATTACACTACTATTATATTAATAAGAATTTCACATCAGATCTCCTGCTCTTGCAGATAGTTCATTTTAAGCTTCAAGGATGCCTTTATGTTCCTCTCTCTCTCTCAAAACAGAAAAACCAAATCAAAGTGTGTTACAGCGCTCCATATTACACTACACCACTATTATATTAGTAAGAATTCACTAATGACCATCTCTCTCTCTCTCTCTCTCTCTCTCTCTTCTCTATCTCATATCATTTCACTAATGACCAGAACCTTGGCAATCCAATGATGTCATGAGCCATCATCCTTCTAATTGGGTACTATCAGATGACAGCTTCTCTTTAATTTCTTTTTCTTTCTATTTAGGATAATCAATCTTCCAAGTTGCAACTCCTTTTGTTTTGTTTCTTTTTAGAAACTTGGGTCACTAACGGATCTGCCGTTTCCATCCTATACTACTTCCCTTAGCTAATACTCAAAGAAAAACACACAGCTTTTCCCTCTTTTCATTTTCCCCTGCCCTTCCACGTAATGCAAAACTTATAATGTAATGGTTCCTTACCAACAAACATACGCACACGAATTAGACCAATTCATGTACAATAAAGTACCTGCTGCTGAAAAATTAAGTTCACCCTTGGAGAAGATGATGGCCTACAAAAGCTGGTCACTGATGAACCACTCAAAACGTTGAAAACTCGCTGGGCCAATGCTGATGCAGAGGATATGTCTAGGCGAGCATCTATACGGGTGAGGTCACCGTATATTTTTCTAAACTTCCCATGCTGGAAAGTATAACACACTGAACCAAATAAATCAGCACTGAATGGTCTCCTCTTTGCACTAGCAACAGGAAAAATTCCACCTTCCCTTGATTCAACAGCAATAGGAAACTCTGGATTCCAAAACCAGGCCGTACATATGCCACCTAAAACATAGCATTTCATAAGGCTTTAACCTCACAAAAAGAAACTATAATTCTGTATATGATATCAATTATTAAATCGACAAAGGAAAGAAACATTCATCATAATATAGTCAAGAAGTCCATGCAATCAGCCAAATGTTGAAAAAAGTGTTCCACTTTTCTCTTGATCAGATAGTTAAAATGCAAGTATATCATAACTATACACAGGCAACACATTCTGTTATTGTTTCCCTGTAACATGCATACTGTTATCAATTCTTAGCAGAAGAGAATTCAGACTCATGAGGGACTGAAGAGGTTTGAACCAATGCGGGACTAATGAGCAAAATGGATGTAGCAACAGATCAAGAATAATATCGAGGTCAACCTTCCTCTTTGACATTTCATGCATTCTAAATTCTAATAGTCCTTTTAAATTCAATTTGGAACAAGCATGTCTATTAGCAAAAGGTCGAGTCCGTCCTCACTCCTCTATAGTTCATTTTATTAAAATTAATTCTGTCCATGGCTTTCAGAATCCTGTGATAAGATGAGAACAGACCCAGCAAATTCTTCAATCTGGCCAAGCGATACCATCATTCTCCATCAACTTCAGGGTTGATGGGATGCTATTTACTGGATGTGATGTAGTTTACACACTGACATTGCAGCTTGGATACCATCACTTACCCCAACCTGATACCATTACGACAACTAAAGATAATGCCAGATTAAGATAATGCCTTGATTGCTCAATAAACATGATATACAACATTTTCTAGTAGTCTTTAAGTCTGCAACTACAATAACTAGCAAGTTATCTTAAAGCCACCAAGTAATTTACGATAACCTTTTCTACCAGTCACCTATAAACAAATTGCAAAAAAAAAAATACTGAAGTTTTTGACATGGGAAGTAGTTTCAAACCAACGTTTTCTAGTGGTCTTTAAGTCTGCAACTACAATAACTAGCAAGTTATCTTAAAGCCACCAAGTAATTTACGATAACCTTTTCTACCAGTCACCTATAAACAACTTGCAAAAAAAAAAAAAAACCTGAAGTTTTTGACATGGGAAGTAGTTTCAAACCTCTCTCTCTCTCTCTCTCTCTCAAAATAATTCCAAGCACTGCAGCTCCTTTATAACAGCCAAACCAATAAATCATGACCTTTCATCAATTAGAATTCACAAGAGCAATGTATACAGTATGCTGCCTCAAATCTGAGATAAGATTTGAAGAAAGAGACTCTTGATTCATCATCTTAGCAGTGTGAAATTAGTCAATTCATTTGAAAGATAATGATAGAAAATTTAACGATATTAATAGCAGGAAAATCAATCAAAAAGTACTAAAGCGGGTGGGGATGATACCAACTATGGCAGATACTGCAGAATGAGGTTCATTAAGACGTATATCATATGAAGGCCTCCAAAAGAAGCCCTTCTCTGTCTTTACTATGACATCCTCTTTAGTCTCCTTCTGCCTCCAAAAGTCTTTACTCTTTTCATAAGAAAAGGCAGCCTTTGCGCATAGGCCAGGCATTAAAACAGAAGGTGGTTCAGCATTTGTCGATTTAGTGGCATGGGGATGACCACCGTTCTTGTGGATTCCGAACCGGCATCTGAATCCAGACTCAGAAACAAGGGACAAAAGGTCCAATGATATTGATTCAGGAACATCCCAATATCTACCATTATGATCCAGAAATAACCCAGGCCAGGCAGCCTCCATCATGATGTCATGATTAGGGAGCTGTAGGTAAACAAGCACACAAGACCAAATGACCTTAATTGGCTGTTAAACTAGAAAGCACTACAAATTAAAAAAAAAAATCAACATGTCCAAGGCAGAACTTTTTCTATTCATACAGCTAAAGGGACACATCATTTGCTTGCAACAATTTTGCTATAAGACACCGAATATGATAATCCTAGTTATTGTCAAATGGAAGAACATCTACTGGACAATTTCTAATTTTCACTGATTCAGCTTCATGGTATACCAAGATCCATTGCGTATCTAATTATATGGAATGCCATCATACCAGTAAGTTCCATATTCCCAAATGCTTAGTGTGGCTTCTGAATTAAAGTCAACATCCTACATGTTCCGAGATGTACATTGATATTGGACAAAGTTCATATTAGTGACCCAACAAGTGTTTCCAAAAAATGCATTATGCAAGCGCAGAGATATTCTTTTTGATGGCAATAGAACTAGCACACTGACAAGCAAGTTTCTTAGCGGAAGCCATCAGAAAAGCAGCAATGCTTATTGGGTGGCATAGCTTAAAGAGAAAAACAAAGCATATTCTTATTGTGTACATCAACACATGTTTTTTTAGCAGAAAACCCATTTGAAGATTCGTGAAACAAAGGTCCCAAGAAAAGGAAGCAGTTTCCTTCCCTATAAGAATAAACATGCCTGTATACATGTGACTAGAAAAGTCAAAGCTGCATATTGTGAACCTTATATCTAGGCTCCGTTCGTTTCACGGAAAATATTGAGTTTTTGGAAAAAGTTTTCCTGGAAAATGTTTTCCCGGAACATAATTTTCCGGTGTTCGGCAATCAATTTTGAAAAATATTTTTTGCCGGTGGCGGCGGCGGCGACCGGCGACCGGCCACGGCGGCGGACAAGCGGCAACCGACAAGCGGTGGCTGGCGACCGGCAGCCGGCCGTGGCAGGCGGCGACCGACAAGCAGCGGCGGTGGCGGCCAGCGGCGGTGGCCGGCGATCGGTGGCCAGCGGCCAGCGATCAGAGGGGGGAAGAAGGAGTTTGGCGGAAAATGATTTCCGCTTTTCAGAAGCGGAAATCATTTTCCTCAAAACAATGAAGGATTTGGGGGTGGGGAAGGAAAATGTTTTTCCACGGAAAACATTTTCCGCCCCCTAACACCGGAAAACACGGAAAATGTTTTCCGGAAAAATATTTTTCCTAAAACGAACGGAGCTCTAGAGTAGACACAAAAAACAAAACCAAGTAATATGCCATTTCTGATGAAATATGAGGGAGTAAAGTAACTAAGATAGTCTGAAGCACATGCCTTGTGAAAGAGCATCAGTTTGTGGCGGCGTCTTTCCTGCTCACCAAGCTGTTCTGTGCCAAGAAGAACTGATGTCGACGGCAACAGAGAAAGCTGTGAGCACACACCAAGTGAGTAAAGCGACTTATCCAAAAAATGTTTTGCCACATCCTTCAATGCTGAAAGCTCCCATTCATCAACACTAGAAATCTCCGCTTTTATGGAATTGATCAATTTCTTTGGTCGGAATTGCCCAAGCACTCCAAGCCACCTATGCAAACCGAGTAAATGTGAGCTTAACAGTTTAAAACCACTGGTCGGAAAGGTGAAATTAAGACATCCATGCTTGTGAAAGTGATTCCCAATCACTACCTTACAATGGAATGATTATGACAGGATTCAACTTCACCAATCATGCCAAAAAATGAATGACTATGACTCCCAACCTACGTAGAGTAGACCCATTGTCTCAAAGATTAACTTATCAAGAAACCATCTGGCAATTTACATCGAGATTGTGACTCAACACTCCTCACACATAAGCCAGGCTAAAATGCGAGGCACGGGATGAGATGAAACAACAGCACAACAGAGAAAACCAGCACAAAACCAAGAGCTTAAATAAAACAAACAAGAACCGAGACCAAGACATCAAATTCACACACCAACTTAGCAGAGCCTTCTTTGGAAAATCTCAAGCAATCACTGCGGGCCAATAACACAAATGAACCTCATATTGTCATTTGCAGAATTCAGCTCTTAATCCCAACTGGGGTAAGCAGCCAGGAAGGGCATTGTAATCTCGGAAGATTATGAACAGTAAACATGATTCGGTCATTTCAGATAAACCACAAAACCATAATTCTCAAACAAACTAAAATTCGGTCGCCCAACGTGAATGCCAAATTCCAAACAGCCACAAAACTGCAGGAAAAAAAAAAAACTACCCAGCAACAAAAAATTCGCAGAAAACGTCAACGCGAAACACCAAACAGAGCCCATCGCCAAAGCTCGACTCTTTTTTACCCCCTCTTTCCTCACCAGTTAGCAGTGGCGGGCCTCAGGAAGAGAGACTGGAGAGAGAAAGAGCCCAGCTCCTTGTGTGGGGTGGGGGAATAGGAAGGGATGATGCCCAGAGGGAACCCATTGCGGAGGAACGAGAGCTGCTGGAAGCGGAGGGCCCGGCTGGCGACGGCGCCGTCGAGGGGTGCGGGGTCGCCGGGGACCAGCTTGGCGGAGCCGTCGAGGGCCTGAGGGGAGGCGACGTTGAGGTCCCAGAAGGCCGCGTCCATGGCCGTCCTCAGGCTCGCCATTCCCTGGGGCGGAGGCTCGAGCGGAAGCTGAGCGTATTGTGCGCGGCGGCTGTGTTGTTGCTGCTCTTCCTTATCTGCGAGCGACCGGCACGTTTTGTCTGCTTTGAATGATGGGAGAGGGAGGAGATGAAATCTTGGGTTTTTGGAGGATTCCCTCCTGGGTTTTGTGATACGAGGCACCAACCCTTTCTTGTTTTTTTTTTTTTTTTTTGTCTTTTCAGGGATAATAATACGAATAATTCATGAATTTTGGATCGACGTACAATGCGATTTCTGAATTTTTAATTTATTCAATATGATCCATAAATTTTAGTCTAATGTGATCGATGAATTTTTAATTTGTTTAATGTGATTTCCAAACTATAGCATAATGTGCAGTGTGACTTGTGAGCTTTCAATTTGTTCAACGTGGGCCATAGACCTTTGATATGTGTTTAGTTTAGTTTCCAAACTATATGAAGATGTTTAATATTATCCTTTCATTAATTCAAATTTAGAGATAATATTGAATGTTTTCATATAATTTGGAGACTAAATTGAACACATACCAAAAATTTATGGAGCACATTGAATAAATTAAAAGTTTAGGGATCATAGTGCATATCGGTTATAGTTCAAGAATCTTATTAAACAAATTAAAAAATTAATGGATCACATTACGTATTAGGTAAAAATTCAGGGACCATTTATGTCGTTTTTCCATTTCGTTTCTCTGCTAAAGGATTTAGTTTTACTTTTCAAGTCAAAGAATTTAAAATCGGAAATGATAACAAAAAAAAATTGATTTTTGTACATTTTGAAATGATTACGGTTCCAGATTTTACAAAAAAAGAAGAAAAACAAAGCAAAGATCGCAATAAAGAGACCTTTGTTTGCACCTTTCAATTAATAAATTGAGCTACTATTTGACCAAAAACATTAATAAATTGAGCTACTAAAACGTGAGGTAATTAAAAAATAAAAGATTCAAACGTATAGAGTAGTGTTTTTTTTTGGTCGAATAACATATAGAGTAATGTTATATGCATCAAAATTGATCTGCAAAATTAATTTATTCAGTGATGTGATAAATTAAAAATCAAATAGTTAGATAAAAGGATCATACTTGACACCCACTAAAATAGGGAAAATTATAAGAATTAGACCTATTGCATTGGCATCGATTCAATTTTAAACATTTCAATTTAGCCAATTTAGACATAAATCTTTTGATAATTTGCTGATTCAATCCTAATCATTTCAATTGTACCAATTTAATCTTAAATATTTTAACAAATTAAAAAGTTCATGGACTACATTGCAGATTGGGCAAAAATTCATAGACTGTTTATGTTATTTTTCCTTTTTGTTTCTCTACTAAAAGGAGTGTTTTTACGATTTTCCAACTTTTTAGTTTTTCTTTTCACGACAAAGAATTTAAAATGGGAAATTATTACAAAAATAATTTGATTTTTGTACATTTTGAAATGCTTACGGGTTCCAGATTACAAAAAAAGAGAAGAAAAACAAAGCAAAAGGTCGCAATAAAGAGACCTTTGTTTGCACCTTTCAATTAATAAACTGAGCTACTAAAACGTGAGGTAATTAAAAAATAAAAGATTCAGACATATAGAGTAGTGTTATGTGCATCAAAATTGATATGCAAAATTAATTTATTCAGTGATGTGACAAATAAAAAAAATCAAATAGTTAGATAAAAGGATCATACTTGGCACTCACTAAACTAGGGAAAATTACCAAGAAAGTCCTACATTTATTGCACTTGTGTCAATTCAGTTTTAAATATTTCAATTTGGTCATTTTAGTCATAAATATTTTGATAATTTGCTAATTTAACCCTAAACCTTTTAATTGTGTCAATTTAATTTTAAAAATTTTAACAATTTAGTCTTTTCGACCAAAATGTAGTGAACTAGTCAATGCTGGCCATCATGCACGGCAGAATCGGCACTAACTTAAATAATTGCTCGTATTTTTTATTATATTTTTATTTTTTGTTTAATTTTCTTTTCTTTTTTCTTTCCCCCTTTTAGAGGGCGTGGAGGTTGCTGGTCAACCCTCACCTAGTCTAGCGAGGGCATCGTGGCCCTCGCCGGCCAATAGGCCAGGGTCATGTCCGTCGCCTAGATCTGGGTGAGGGTGATGAGACCAAGCAAGGGTCATAGCCCCCCCCCCCCCCCCCCCCAAGTCGCTTGTGGTCGGCTAGTGTCGGCTAGTGACCTTGTCGACCAAGAGTTGAAAAAAAAAAAAGGAAAAGAAAAAAGAAAATAAGATAAAAAGGAAAATTAATAATAAAATTCAAAATTTTAAAAAAATTATTAATGTCAGCACCGGCCATCACCGACCATATTGTACAAGATGGCCAACATTGACTAGAACATTACGTCAGCGTTTTCCGGCCAAATTGCTTGAAAGACTAAATTGGCAAATTGTCAACATGTTTATAACTAAAGTGGCACAATTAAATGATTTAGGACTTAATTGGCACTAGTGTAATAAATTTAAGACTTTTTTGGTAATTTCATCTATTAAAATATTGCCCGATTATTTATTATGTCAGTTTCAAAATTTATTGTTAGTACACCAAGATCAAGCCAAGAACTACATTGCTTCTTTTCAAGTCAATGGATTTGTAGTGTCCACTCTATTGCATCCCTTGCTCGTAAACATAAGATGTGGCTCTTTATTAAAAGGTCATACAATCTTTCTCTCGCGATAAGAGTTGAATAGTTAGTCTTGTTTAGGTTCCATTGGTTTCGCAAAAAATAAATGATTTGAAAAATATTTTATTAAAAATACTTGCTTATCTCCCTTACAAAAAAAATGAAAGAAAAATGTTTTCATCATTTACGAACATATTTAGATATAAATTGCTACAAATATTGCATTGGCTAACTATGTCAAACGGTACATATTTTTTGAAAAATGTTTTTGTCTATTTGATCATGTGGCCAGTTGCAGAAGCAATTCTGTCTTCACACAAAAATAGGAAAACCTCTCTTAGGAAATGAAAGCTCCTCTTAAAGTGCGTTTGTTTCATAAAAATTGAATAATTTGGAAAATATTTTCCTAACAATGATCGACCATATGTCTTACAAAAAATGAACGAACAAAATTATTTTTTATTGTATCTAAATTGTCTCCGACGATGAAAATAATTTTTATTGACTAAGTATTTCAAGTGATACCAGCGATTATTTTTATGAAAATATTTTTCAAATCATTCATTTTTTACAAAACAAATGACGGGTCCTCCCCAACTATATCGAGGCACACCCCAACTATATCGGGGCACACAAGAAGAGCGGACTAGGGAAAATTTAGAAAATTTCCGAAGTATTATTAGTGCAAAAAGGGTAAAAATTTTAGTAAACAAAGAAATATCCACATAGATAGAGAGGGCACAAGTTAAATGCAAAGGGCCAACATCCAGCATCCAATCAACTGGATTGGCCTACCACTGGAATTTGCCCTAGTAGCCACCCTTTCTAGTTGGGAAGGGAGAGGTGGGGAGTTCGAATCTCCGCCTTCTTAAGGGGTTAGGGGTGAGAACATATAATTTCAGATGTGAATTTCGACTCCCCCGCTCTGCAAGAGGCAGTGTAAAAGTTTGAAAGTGAGTTGAGAGTTAGGTATGACAGATAAAGAAAAAAACTGGATTAGCCTAGTAAAGTTAAAAAAAAGGAAAATGCAAAAGCCTAAGAAATGTAAATCCACAGCATTAAATCAGGACCAAATTTCGTGGCGTAAATTGGATGGTCGTTGCCATCCAAAAAATAAAAAATCGGATGCTCATTTGCTCCTGATTTGTCTCTTCCTAAATTGGCTCAATTTCCTAAACAGAAGAATTTGTAACTTAAATTGCTCTTCATTTCCATAACAGAGAGCATGGATCAACCCTTTATAAAGTGCTGCATGGTCTTCATTTCATCAACCCGTTCTAACAAGCGAGAAGAGAGGGAAAAGGAACAGATAAAAAAAACGAAAGATGAGTAGCTTACTCTGCACCTTGTCCCTCTTCCTAGCCTCCTCTCTCGTCCTCTTCCATGCTGGATCGGCGGCTGACGTCATCGCGGACACCTGCAAGAAGTCCGCGGCCTCGAGCCCGAACGTGAACTATGACTACTGCGTGAAGGCTTTCAGGTCAGACTCGAGGAGCAGCTCGGCGGACGTCCAGGGCCTGGGCCTCATCGCGCTCAACCTGTTGAAGAGCAGCGTGACGAGCACGGCCTCGCACATTCAGGAGCTGCTGAAGCAGAAGCAGGACCCGTACGTCCAGAAGTGCCTGACGGATTGCTCGGACCTCTACTCGGACTCCGCCGACAGCATCAAGGGAGCGGTTGGGTTGTACCAGGCGAAGCAGTACCCGGATGTCCAGAACGCGGTGACGGCGGTGTCCACGGACGCAGACACGTGCGAGAGCCAGTTCACGGACAAGGAGGGCGTGACCTCCCCGTTGACGAAGCAGAACGGCGACATGACGCAGCTGTCTTACATCGAACTTGCAATTGTTGCCATTGTTAAGGGCTCGTGAAGGGTTCGGGATGTTGACCGGGGTGCCTCCAGAATAATGCTCGTTTTTTGTCCTTTACATCGGTCATGGTTTTGCTTTGTCCAGTGTTATAGCTCTGGAGTTTTGTTTTGGTTTCTTGCGCATTATCAATGGTTATCGTGAATTTTACTTATGACTTTTAAATTCTTATATATGAATTTAATGGTTCTTATTTTGACTTTAATTTAACGTGCGAGGCCATTAAAAAAGACCTTCCAAACCATATATATCGGTTTATGTAGATTGATGTATAATATGTCCTCATTTTATAATGTTTGAAATAACTGTTATATTGAAATTTTGGAAGGAAATTAATGACGTTGCCCTTTGCATAACAAGGCATGAATTATGATTTACACTTAACAAACTATTTTGACCCAATTTGAGCTCTTTTTAAGGTGGCGAATGATGGTTGAATCATTTTCTATATAAATATACTATTAGAAAGAGGGTATGAATATTTTTCATTGTGCAATGTGGCATGACATTCGATTATACTTTTATTCACCATTGACTTCAATTAAATGCATGTTTTAGACTTTCTTTGTTTCGCGAAAAATAAATGATTTTAAAAACATGTTCACCAAAATGATTGCTTAAATCCTTTACAAGAATAAATAAACGAAAAATATTTACATCATTTACAAAATTTTTAGACATAAATTATTATTGATGACAAAAGCATTTTATAACAATGGGATATTTTTTAAGTGATACCAACAATCATTTATAGGAAAATGTTTTCCAAGATAAAAACAAAGCCTTAATTTCTTAATTTTGTAACCGATCTCAAATATATATATATATATATATATATATATATATATATATTATGTTTAATCATCTTTTAATTACAAGACAAAAATTGTTAAAATAAAATTCTTTTATTTAGCTATCAAGGTTAAATTCCAAAGAAAATCAAGAAGGTAATTAGAGACGCCATCTAGGTTTTCTGAAATGACCACATAGGATTTCTTGTAATTGAAATAGAAATTAAGTTTGAATAGTTGCTATATTCACACAAAGTAGGGAGAGTGTCAATGATATCACATTTAAAACTAAGAAATCATTCAGCATTAATTTCCATAACAAGGGATTGAATGAGATGTATATGTCATCTTATATTTTATACTCAGTAAGTCTATTCAAACCTTCACCTTAGAGTCACAAAATATTTTCCCTAATCTCATTTGATTCCATATTCTCTCTAAATAAATTGGATTGAATAAATGTCTGCTTTAATTCTTCAATAACTACACAAGACTTTCCAATCCATTAAAGATTTTTAAATATGAACTTTTGATATTGAGACTATTTACTATAGCTTTCACTACAAAAAAACACGTTTTTTCCGACGAAATTTCCAATGAAAAATTAGGAAAAATTCGTTGGAAAACGAATTACCAACGAATTTTCCAACAAAAAAAATTCGTCGGTAATTCGTCGTCGAAAATTTTTCCAACAAAAAATTTCAATTTTCGTTGGAAATTTGCGACGAATTTTTTTCGTTGAAAAATTCGTGGCTAAATTCGTGGCTACTTATTCGTTGGAAAAATCTTGGTAAAATTCGTTGGTAATTCTTCATGGCTAAATTCGTTGCACACCGAATTTCCAATGAATTAGCGACGAAAAAAAAATCATTGCAAAATTTGTACGTGTGAAAATTTTTGTGACAAAAAATTCGTGGAAAGTTGCAACAAAAACAGAGTCGTGGGAAAATTTGTGGCAAAATTCGTAGATAATTTCGTGGCTAAATTTGTTGGAAAATTCATTGTTAATTATTCGTTGCAAAAATCGTGGCAAACTTTGTCGTTAATTTTTCGTGGCAAAATTCGTTGGAAAAAGAATTTCCTGAGTAAAATTTTCGTGCAAAATTTTTGCAAAAAAATTTTGAATTTTTGTTGGTAATTTGCGACGAAAATCATTTCGTTGGTAATTATTCGTTGGAAAATTCGTCGGAAAATTCATTGCTAATTATTTGTTGCAAAAATTGTTGCAAAATTCTTCTGTAATTATTTGTTGCAAAATTCATTGCACAAGGAATTTCCAACGAAATTAAGGATGAAAAAAATTTTGGTCGATAATTTCGTTGGAAAATTTGTTGCAAAAATTGTCCATCAATATTCGTTGCAAATATGGTGGGAAATTGCGTAATTTTCCAAGGAAACATGGAATTTCTGTTGGTAATGTGCGAAGAAAAATATTTCGTCGCTAAATTCGTTGGAAAATTTATTGCAAAAATTGTGGGCTGAATATTCGTTACAACTATCGTTGGAAATCTCGTAATTTTCCAACAAAAAAATTTAATTTTCGTTGGTAATTTCCGAAGAAAAAAATTGTCACAAAATTCGTTGGAACTTTTGTTGCAAAAATTCTTGTGAATATTCGTTGGAAATATCGTGGGAAATTGAGTAATTTTCCGACAAAAAAATTCAATTTTCGTTGGTGTTTTGCAACGAAAAAAATTCATTGCAAAATTAGTTGCAAAAGTTGCCGAAGATTCGTTGGAAATGTCGTTGGAAATTGCGTAATTTTCCAACAAAAAAAAATTTCGTTGGTAATTTGCGACGGAAAAAAATTAGTCGCTAAATTCGTTGGAAAATTTGTTGCAAAGTTCCGAATATTCGTTGGAGATATCATTGGAAATCACGTAATGTTCCAACAAAAAAAAAATTTCGTTGGTCATTTGCGACGAAAAAGGAATTAGTCGCTAAATTTGTTGGAAAATTAGTTGCAAAATTTTTGTTGCAAATAATTCGTTGGAAATTTCGTGGGAAACCACGATTTTTTTTTTTGGTCGGAACAAAGGATTTTCATTAAAAATCTGAAACCATGAATAATTAATTGAAAATTATATCGTTAATTGGTCGTTACAAAATTCCTCTGTAATTATTCGTGAAAAAATTCGTTGCTAAATTTCCACGAACTGTATTCATTGCTAGTTTGCGAAGCAATTTTTTTTTTTGGGTCGCTAAATTGCAACAAAATCTATTCGTGACAAAATTCGTCGCAACGTTTACGACAAATTTTGTTTATTGACAATTTCAATTTGAAATCTAATTAGCAGCAATATTAATTTCTACAATACATAAGTTGCAAAATCTCACATGATGATATTCGATCGAAATAATACATAAAGGTACGTACGCACTAATGAACATCATTTAATACATTCAAAACATTGAAAGGACAAGGGATAACCATAAAACCTTGGCAGCTTTGGAACTAGGAATGACATCAGGAACAGTTACATGTATTGACACCAGATGAAATATGGATACATAAATAAAGACTAAAAATTTGTCCAAAATATTAAAAAAATTTTATACATAGACGTGAAACTAGCTATAAAAAAATGATCTTACCTAAGGTGGAGTGACAATAAAAGTACCAAAATCATCATTATCATCATCACCAATCGCCGCATCATTGTGTGGCTCATCATTATGCCCATGACCCATTATAATAATAGGAGGTATAGAAGAAACCTCATTGCGATCGATATCGAGGTGTCGCATGATATATTGTATTTGATGTTGCATCACTCTTATTTATTCGTTCTTTTGTCCAAGTAAAAGCTTCACTTCTTCGTTTTTCTGTACAAGTATCTATTTCAGTTGGCTCAATTCTTGGGTCATGTGCTCCTCATGTCGTGTCCTCTTTGCAACAGCTGCATTAAAGGATGAAGCTGCAGCAACCTTCATTTTGAACATCCTTGACAAGAATCACATCCCAAATATTTTTCCTCATTTCATCTCACCTGCTACCTCAACCAACAATGCCATACTGTCAACCAATGACTCAGATACAGCAACACCATCACCACCACCACCATCACCACCACTACCATCATCACTAGCAGTGCTCATCAAAAGTTTATCATATTTTTCCTATATTAACAATATAGATAAAAATAAAATAAATTTGTATATATTATCATAAATATTAAAAACATGCATGATTTCCATTTTGGTTTCCATAAAGTCCAAATCATAACTTTACATACCTTAATAGCTTTTGCTCGAGCGTCAGTCCATGTCTTGTCCTTTTTTCTAAATGTGTGTTCAAATGTAGCTGTAAATGTGAGTTCCGTCCCCAATTCAGCTGCCTACAAAATTTTCAAAAACATGAGTCACAATTGAATTAAATGAACTGACAAATTTAAACAGACTTACCATTCTTCTTTTATGCTCACTGATGCTGATAAAGCCCCCAGCATATGTGACTGACGCAAATCCGTCACTAGAACTAGAAGTTCGATTTTTCTTATTCTGTTCACACATTTGCTTATACTTCTCAGTTTCTCAAGTTCTCATAATTTCAATCCAATCGTCAACTGTAATGAAATCCGGCTTTTCTTTTGCTTTCTTCGCTCTATTTATCACATATCGCATGTGATCACCGACTTTCTTCTTAAAAAATTCTTCTAACCTCAGCCTCTTCCATTTCATCCCACTTGAACTTACGCTACAATCAATAGCAAACGCAACTGAAATTCATTAGAATGATCACAAATGAGATATCCAATACACCAGACAATTCATGACAAATTTCATTATTGACCATCAGTATGCTACACCGAACTTACATTGTAAGAAAATATAAGGACAACACTAACCTTGAACTCATTCCACCACAAAGTCTTTATTTCTTTAGGAGCGCTGCTAAAAGTAATAAACTGCAATATTCAACAGTTATTGACTATTCTATTCAGTTCCCTCACAACATACGTAGAATCTGTGAATCTGAAAACATGTTATAACAATATAGACAATAAGACAATCAAGCATATGGGAAATTCGCAATACGGACAATTTTGTTAACATCCAAAATTTATATATACGTATAAAAATGAATTACTTATGAATCTCCACATTGGCATATAATGAATAGGTTATCTTCTTCATCATTCGATGTTGCACTGAAGAAGATAGTGGAACTGATGGAGATGGAACTGAAGTAAATTCAGTTCGCATGTCCCCCAGTTCCCCCTGAAAAGGTTGTTGAAGGTTAGAGGAGGGGCGAATGTGTTCGACTTGTCCATGAACATCCGGTTGTTGAGGGTTAGATGATAGGGCGGGGGAAGAAAAGAGGGCCAGGGATGAGGATGAGGAAGTGGAAGGACTCGATCTTTTTTGTGAACCCACACAACGCAAGTGACCTCCACGTTTATATTGACAAGTAAAAATGTTAGACAAATATAATACAAAATATGCACATGTATTAGGGACAAAAAATGAAATCATTTCCCTTACCATTTTGTATCGAAGAGTAAGAACTAAATTTAAGAAAATGCAACTACTAGACTGTCGCTTCTGATAAATAGCCAACTCACTGGCCCTCATCGGAAGAACCTATTGCAATTTCGATCAAATTAGATGTCAATAAACTGTTTAAGGAAACATATTAAATATGAAAAACGAATTATTCTTCCTGATACCAAATTGCAGCCACGACCCCCCTCCCCCGACCCCTCCGGTCGGATTCCGACCGTCGATTGCCGGCGGCGACCCCCCCGATTTCTGGCTACTGGTTTCCGGACGCAACCCCCCCACCGGTATCCGACCGAGACCCCCCCCTCGTCGAATTCCGGCCGTGACCCCCTCCAGTCGGATTCCGGCCGCGACCCCTCACCACGCCGGAATCTGGTCACAACCCGCCCCACGCCGGAAACCGGCGGCGAATCACCCCCACCAGAATCGCGCGGCCACGACCCCCCCGGCCGGATTTCAGCTGCGACACACCCCCCGGCCAAGACCGCCCGCCCCCCCCGAAATCCCGGCAGTGACAACCTAATAGAGGGCGACTTACCGGTTAGCGAGACGGACGGCGACGGCGGTAACAGCGAGAAGGACCGCAAGTTGGCGAGGTGGACGGCGAGGGTAGCGACGGCGACGAGAGCGGCGACGGCAAGGGAGGCGACGGCGAAGAGGGCGGCGACGGCGAGGGAACCACGAGGTGTTCTTTAAAAATACACGGTAGACACGAAGTGGTTGTTGCGCAACAATATAAACACGTTTTTTCCTTTTCATTGCAAAATTCGTTGAAAATTTTGCAACAAATTTTGAATTTCCAACAAATTTTGCAACGAATTAAAAATTTTGGGGTTTTGTGGCAAATTTCCAACGAAATCTATAACGAAATTAGTACCAAATAATATTATTTCGTTGGAAATTAAAATTCGTTGCAAAATTCATTGGCAATTTGCAACAAATTTTGCGACAAATTCAGAAAACACATTATAGTTTTGAATATTTCAAATTCATTGCAAAATTCATCGGAAATTTTCCAACAAATTTCAAAAATTGTTCAGATTGTTCTCATTTAGATAAATTCGTTGCAAAATTCGTTGGAATTCCAACGAATTTTTCAACGAATTTCAATTTTATCGAACTATAATATGGTTATATAATTCATTGGAAAATTCGTTGGAAATTTCCAACGAATTTTCCAATGAATTTTGAATGTGCCTAACATCAATGTGCTTTTATAATTCATTGGAAATTTCGTAGGAAATTTCCCGCGAATTTTCCAACGATTTCAAATTTTCGGTATCTTAAAATAATTATGTCCCAATTTTTGTTGGAAAATTCGTCGGAAATTTCCCACGAATTTTCCAACTAATTTAAAACAACTTATTATTTGGTTTTTACAAATTTGTTGGAAAATTCGTTGGAAATTTCCGACGAATTTTCCAACGAATTTTGAATGTGCCCAACATCAATGTGCTTTTATAATTCGTTGGAAATTTTGTGGGAAATTTCCCACGAAGTTTCCAACGGATTCAAATTTTCAGTATCTTAAAATAATTATGTAACAATTTTTGTTGGAAAATTCATCGGAAATTTCCCACGAATTTTTCAACTAATTTAAAACAACTTATTATTTCGTTTTTACAAATTCATGGCAAAATTCGTTGGAAATTTCCAACAAATTTTGAAATCACATTATCGATGGCATAGTCGGAATGCATCGCAAAATTCGTTGGATTTCCAACGAATTTTGCGACAAAACTATATAAAACAGAAGAATCAAACTCTTTTGTAAAATTCGTTGCAAAATTCATTGAAAATTTGCGACGAATTTCAAATATTCAAAACTGCAAAGTGTTTTCTGAATTTGTCGCAAAATTCGTTGCAAAATTCAAATGAATTTTGCAACGAATTTTGGTTATTAGTACGAGTAAAGGTTTCACAATTCGTTGGAAAATTCGTCGAAAATTTCGCACGAATTTTCCAACGAAATTTGTACAAAATAGTATGAATTGACTGAAGATTGATATTTATTGCAAAATTCGTTGTAAATTTCCTACGAAATTTCTAACGAATTCTAAAACCATATTCTTGTTTTGCAAAAACAAAATTCATTGGAAAATTTGTTGGAAATGCAACGAATTTTCTAACAAATTATATAATCATATAATTTGGTTCGGCAAAATTTAAATTCATTGGAAAATTCGTTACATTTCCAACGACTTTTCCAACGAAATTAATCATTTATTGAAAGAATAAGGTTATTAGAAATTCGTTGCAAAATTTGTTGGAAATCCAACGAAATTTGCAATGAATTTTGCCACGAATTTCCATTAATCCGAGCAATAAATTATTTGTTGAATTCATGAGAAATTTCCCACGAATTTTTTGACATGAAATTTGATTACCTGGTATTGTTCGGCTTTTTTTTTTAATTCGTGGGAAATTTAGTCGCGTAGCTCTTTCCTGACTATTTCATTTCCGTGGCTAAATATGATGCAAACTAGCCACGTATTTTAATGATAACAACAACAATAATAATTACAACAAGAAAAATATTAAAAATTACGACAAAAAAAAACACGTGTCGCATTACTAATAATAAGTATACATAATTAGTAAAATGTCTCAAAAATCATAATCTTCATCTTCTTCTTCATCTTCACCTTCATCTTCACCATCATTTTCACCTTCTTTTTCGTCTTCATCTCCGTCTTTGTCTTCTTCATGAGCATCATCTTCATTCTCTGTCTCAAAATTACATTCCGTACTCACTTCAAAATTTGATTCCTGAATTTCTGTTGGATGTACATCGATCATCGCTCCACATGGATCTCGTAAAGTGGGAATGTTATATTCAGTAGTTTTAATCATACCTCGAGCTTCCTCTTGTTGATATGCCGTGTCCTTCCAATATTCCTCAATTTTTTTTCTTGCTTTGGTTTTACATACAGCTCACCAATCAGCTTTGTCACGTTTCAAACTAGGATATGATCCATAATAAACTTGAATTGATTGTTGTGCCAAGACAAATGGTTCATATTTTATATATCTTTTCTTATGATTTATTTCAACCAAATTAAATTTGGTATGCACATTCATTCCTTTCACGGGGTCGAACCATATGCACTTAAATAACACAACCCGCATTAACGGTCCATGGTACTTTATCTCTATGATTTCATCCAACAAGCCATAAAAATCTTCTTGCAAATTGCCATCATTTGATGACTGAACACACACACCGCTATTCATTGTGGCTTTTCCCATTTCATATTCTCGAGTGTGAAAATTATACCCATTTATGAAATATGCTAGCCAACTTCATACTCTTGACTTTGAACCTCACGACAGATGATATAGCAATCCTTGCTCTCCAACTTGATC